>JANAVB010031417.1:23132123-23740903 GCA_029216955.1 Iris pallida | reverse complement strand
TAACTCATTGATATAGTGCACACAATACTCGACTCAATCCAAAGCATACACGCGGATCGCCGCCATGTCGACTCATCTATATGAAACTTAGTCACTAGCACCCATTGCTATCATAGACTCAATAGCTTTTGTTAGATGGACATCCCTTGCCAGCGCGAGTTGCGAGCTCCGCTGCAAGTCCCCGTCTAACCCATGCGGTCATCCAGCAACAGCTATTATGTCTACCATCGAAACGGTTCCCGTTGGCCGCCTGGGTCGCCGTTCGAGAAACTTTTTTTCCTTGTACAAGTTGTCCAATGACTATGCAAGACTCGACTCGAACTGACGTCTCACACAGTTATTCTACTTCTAGTGTTACCATCTCTTTCAGGGCTAAGTTCAATATTCTCACATCTGACACCGCCTCGACGACCCATGGTCGAGCATTCTTCTTTCTTGTCCTATCATTTCATTCGACTCAGGAACGACTATTTGAAAGTCCTTTTTCCAAACTCAAATGAATCAACCGTGGCTCGTGTCCTAGAAACACTAAGTTCGTGACATCGTGCCTTACGCCAATTGGTGTTCTGGGTGACACTACCGCCCAAGACATACCTATGCAATGGGCCTTACGATCGTGAAACCAAGTAATATCGACAACCGCAGAAAACATAGGACAGTGCTTAGAAAAGACTTCGATAGCCTATCATAACTCAGTCTAACTTAATCGTGCAACAACTTGACGAGCAAGGACTGCGTCAAGCCTTGGACGATGGGACCGTGCATGCTTTATGAAGCATTTATGCGGACGATGCCTATGACTTAGGCTAACTCTTAGCTTTGGCGAAGACCAACTTTTTCTTCTCCCAAGCCACGGGACGAAGGACCGAGTATCATTTTCAAAGCACGCCGTGCACCAATTCTAAGCCGACCGTTGGACCTTTCCATATTCTAACTCAATTTGACCCGTCGGAATTATTCTCTTATCTATGTAGATTCGTCTCTTTTATTATCAAGCCTACTTGTGCAAGTTGAAAACATGCGATTTATTATGTGAAGGCTAAGACGAGGCGAGTTCACGGAAACTATCCCACTTGAGCGAGGAGTCGCCTCGACCGAGTGGGCCTTCGAGTCACCGTTGCAAGGCCATGTCCGAATGCCGTCGGCGTTCCGATTCCTCCGATTGACTGAGCAGGATGGGGCACTACATCATACACCACTCAGAAAAAGTTTCGTCCTCGAAACTAACTGAGTACATTTATCGACTTATAACTTGATTCAACATCCTCCGTTTCTCGCACACATTTCTCCTATGCGTTTCCTAAATCCAAGCCACGCTCGTACTACCATCAATCTTTTCTTTGAAATACTATTTCGAAATTCTCGACACTTTTCCATTTCTCTAGTCTCACTTGATTCAACGTATCACTTCGTTGGATCGTGCACATATTTCAGGCGTCCCCAAAATACATGCATTTCAGCCAAGCCTCATGATAGCGAATTCCGCCATTACCACTCGAGTCGGATCGTGTACATATTCAAGCGTCCCTGATATACATGCATGTCAGTCGAGGCTCACGAGTGGTATTTTCATATTTCTGAATCATTCCATTCATCAATACCAATATCCCAACCAATCAATCCTCAAGATCACTCGCACCGATGCTAACTCTCGCAACATGGACGTCTCACCTAACCGCTAGGCCATTTTTTTTCTAGGCTAAAGTCAATCCGTCAGTATTGAATCATAGTTCCCAAACAATAATATCAACGCTGACCCCATCCTAAGGTCAAACCAAAGTTGATATACAGGATTTTCTACCCAAGCTCGCATCACTCTAATTTCTAAACATTGAGCATAGATTCCTACTCACATCCAGACATTCGTCGCATGGGATCTGAGCCATTCAGCAAAGTCATCCTATCGTAAGTTCACTCAACCAAATCTTCGACACATCAATATCGCTCGACCAACAAGCCATTTCGCATAGTCTATCTCTTCGAACACATTCGACATAATCTACCTATCAATCCTTCTCAAGTCAAGCACGCTACGACACGATTCATCGCTAAACCATAATTCACATTTCATACTCCCTAAGTCATTTATCCCAATTCACGTAATCGATCACAAGGTCGTCTGACTTAACAATATGCCACGTCCCGATCTCACAAGAGTCTGATTATCTACGGTGGGCATGAAATCACCATGCAACGCTCCCGCAGGATAATCATCCTCATCGGGACGTAACTCTTGTTTTGTGTCTAGACTAGTTCATTCTCGACGCACGGATTGGACCTACTCAATCCTCAAGTTTCATTCAATTGTCAATCTCAAGTCCGACTAATCCTCGAATCCACCTTCGCATCAAACAGCAAGTCGAGACAATCCAAATTGCCACGTCCTGATTTTCCGAGTTCGATCATTCCCGCGACATGAATCACCATGTCAGCGCTCACGCGAAACGATCGCCCCAAATTCGACGTGACGCATGTGCAAGGCTAGAGTTGCGCTCGCGCAAGACAAGATCATCGACGTTGTGGTTATCAATGCAACCATCAAGACAATTCTGTTTTTATCCCAACATCCATTTCAATCTAAATCCTAAGTATAGCATCCATCAGAACGATAACACTTGTACGATCGTCATTCGCCGAGTCAGAGTACCCCCGAGTTATCGCATATCGATCTTTGATACGCCTCAATACCATCGATGACATATGTAACCTGACGATCTTCCATTGCAACAAATTTTGAGTCGTGCGACTGATGCTATCGTCCAGCTGGATAATCTCCTCAACATTCAAAATCAATTTCGATCATTATCCCACGAATCATTTACAACATCAATTTTCTCAAACCCAAATTTACGTATTGTTCATCCGTCTATCTTAAGTCATCGAGCAACATTTTTCTTCAAATCACATCATTCCTTGCTAACTCAAATCATCGAGCAACATCCATTCCAATCCTCAGAGTCATTTTCAAACATTCGAATCAAACTTTTCATACACGCTATCTTTCCGTCGTGCTAACTTTTCGTATACGATCCATATCAATTTTTTCGATCAAGTCATCCATTCGCTGCACCTTAACTTTTCTCGATTTGATTTGCCTACTCTATCATTTTGCATTTCATACTCACGCAATCACTATCCCGTGCACGTCATCTCTAATTTGTTTGAATCAACTCGTCCAAATCTTCAAGACTACAACTTATTCAACGATACTCAATCTACGGCTTTGCATACACGCGACGCTTGCTGATAGACTCATCGACACCTCGCATCCTCAATCGATCGACATCCTGAAGCTATCGTATACACCACTCAGGGATGAAGTCATTCGACAAATCCTCAAAACTATCATTCGAATCAAAATCGACTTCTTCAAATTTTCCGTTCGAAACATTCCTCGAATTTCAAGCACGCTCATCTATATCGCATCAATGATAACATCATCGTTCGATAGCATCCCTATTGATAATCATCCCATTTACTCAATCAAGTCTAACTCATTCTCGTCCGACACTATTCAATTTTCGCACTCGACTTTTGCTAAGGTCGACCCAATTTTGGTGTATATGTCCAGTCCGACTTAGCCAACCGTGCTTACGCGAACCATCTTTTGTTTTGTCAAAAACTGTTCTCCTACGTTTGCAAATTACATAGACTTATTGTATGGACATTCCGTGGGACATTTGAGAGAGAGCGCACCAACGATATCAACTTTGCGGAAGCAACACTTCAGAGTTTGCTTAAATGACATTGAGTTAAAGAATTCAATCGAAGTCCAAGGACGTAAAGTCGTGCTCTGATACCACTATGTCACGCCCCGCTCCTGTAGAGCGATCGTCCTCGCTAAGGCGCGATGTCGCACGAGCCTAGATTGCGCTCATGCAAGGCGGGTTCCATAACGCCGATTACAGCGGCTGCGACGGGGTCGTCGCACAGAAGTCCCAAGCAGAGACATTGAATAATAGCAGCAAAAATTTAAAGCAAAATACAAGTCATTCAAAATACTCTTTATTGATATTGAAACAAAGATTACAAAGGAGACGAGGCCAATATTACAATCACTCAAGCTCACTCTTCTCACATTACAAGTCACTCAGCTCCCTCTCTCATCTCTCAATACATGTCTTGAGTAGGCCGACGGAAGCTTTAGATAGGCGATGTCCATACATTATGTCCCGTATAAGTCCAGACTCCATGCGGACGCACGCTTCGAATTGCCAAGAATTTCGTGCCTCGACGAATCCAAGCGAGCTCCGCGCCACGAGCTTCTACCTGTTCCTGCACATAAATACTATGTGGGTGTCAGTACTCAACTGTACTGGTAGAATGAGCTTCTCGCCCACCCATACAAAACCAACACGTTAATTTACTTTATACAACATAGTCCCTTCTTTTCAATTGTCTTCCTAGTCTTGTCTTAGGATAAGTTTTAGGACAGACTCTCGGCCTATTTAGTGTCTCTAGACCGTCATTGTGCTTGCAACAACAACGTCGACTCATACTTTGCCTCCAGACCCTTCTCATACCGACAACGTTAACCTATCATGTCGTGCTTGCCTTTCGGCACAAAATCAGAGACGCGACTACACGATAGTACCCAATTTTCACGTGACCGTACTACAAGTCCATTGTGTGCCTCGCAAACTTAGTGTGACTTAACCATATTGCCGCCTCGCGGTCCTTGCTACTTTAATCACCAACTGACCCAAATCAAGACTTGTGGACTAAGTGTCACTCGACCGACTTTGCTTTGCGGCGTTTCTTGACTTAAACTCAAGATGACTCAAATCCAACTTATGCAACTTATATGCCGACAACTTAAGACTTGACGCTACATCTCATGCCGAAGCACGGTGTCTACGTTACAGCCAAATCTTAGGCCCAAACATTGTCTTCCGATCGTGCACGCATTCGACTCGACTCATTGATATAGTGCACACAATACTCGACTCAATCCAAAGGCATACACGTGGATCGCCGCCATGCCGACTCATCTATATGAAACTTAGTCACTAGCACCCAGTGCTCTCATGGACTCAATAGCTTTTGTTAGACGGACGTCCCTTGCCAGCGCGAGTAGCGAGCTCCGCTGCAAGTCCCCATCTAACCCGTGCGGTCATCCAGCAACAGCTATTATGTCTACCATCGAAACGGTTCCCGTTGGCCGCCTTACGCCAATTGGTGTTCTGGGTGACACTACCGCCCAAGACATACCTATGCAATGGGCCTTACGATCGTGAAACCAAGTAATATCGACAACCACAGAAAACATGGGACAGTGCTTAGAAAAGACTTCGATAGCCTATCATAACTCAGCCTAACTTAATCGTGCAACAACTTGACGAGCAAGGACTGCGTCAAGCCTTGGACGATGGGATCGTGCATGCTTTATGAAGCGTTTATGCGGGCGACGCCTATGACTTAGGCTAACTCTTAGTTTGTGGCGAAGACCAACTTTTCCTTCTCCCAAGCCACGGGACGAAGGACCGAGTGTCATTTTCAAAGCACGTCGTGTACCAACTCTAAGCCGACCGTTGGACCTTTCCATATTCTAACTCAATTCAACCCGTCGGGTTTATTCCTTTATATATGGGATTCGTCTCTTTTATTATCAAGCCTACTTGTGCAAGTTGAAAACATGCGATTTATTATGTGAAGGCTAAGATGAGGCGAGTTCACCGAAACTATCCCGCCTGAGCGAGGAGTCGCCTCGACCGAGCGGGCTTTCGAGTTACCGTTGCAAGGCCATGTCCGAATGCCGTCGGCGTTCCGATTCCTCCGATTGACTGAGCGGGACGGGACACTACACATTTTAACATAACATAGGCAAGTCTGTTACATAATGACCAAATATTCTTCAGCACATAATATACCATACAAAATGACATTTTTTTTAAAAGATTAAGAACAAATAAGTTTCATGGGGATAAAATAGGGTTGCATGCCAAAACCTAAATAAATATATTGCAGGTTACTTAAGACATAATAAACTATGTAAATAGGGTTGCATGTAATAAATGTTCAGACACCCAATGTGCACATTATCTAATAGCTTTGTCAAGGGTGCAAATGAGTCCTACACATGTAACATACTACTCAAGGCTAGATAAATGTGTAGACCAACAGAAGGAGGTGCCAACTACAGGAGAATAGTGTTAGATTTTTTTTTTTTCTTATATATATATATATATATATATAATATATATATTATATATATATATATATATAAGAAGAAAAAAAATTAAATGGTTTCTTGATGCTATTTTAGAAAGGGAATAAATCAAGGAATTAATAGGTAGTCATTGACTTACCAATTCTGGTTTGAAAAGAATATTTGTGCACTTGCAGTTGCACAAAACTAAACCAAACCAAGTAATAAGTCTCTAGATAGTTAAATTGATCAAAATGTTGAATTCAACTTGTTAAGCATAGAGACTCACGTTGTTTTTTTTGTATACTGATCATATTCAGAAACCATCACTGTGCAAGCTCCACAACCTCCTTCACCACAACCAAGCTTTGTTCCTGTTAGTCCTAGATCTAAATGCCCATACAATAGCCAAGATCAGAATTTTTCAAGAAGCATATAAACTACAGTTTGGTAGTAGGAACATGGTTCTTATGAACATATTTTGCTATGATATGAAGAATATTCACGATATATGTGCAAAGTGATGAACTAGATAAGGATGGCACAAGAAAGAAACAGCAAATAAATTAACATCACCAATGAGATCAAGAATGTGATAGAAAACATATAAGGAGAAGTCATAGAATACTATTTAGTATTTACTTTCGAGGCAATATGACATTTAGTCCATAGATACCCTTACCAATTTAACTTTCATTATTTGGGACACGTTGGTATTCTAGTTAGCAGTGTTCTAAATGGCGGTCAAGGCGGCCGCCTAGGCGCTAGGCGGCTGCTCTCCACACCGCTTTTGTCGTTGGCAGTGGAGTAGGCGGCTAATGGAGGTTTGGCGACATAAGCAGAGGTGAGGCGGACGCCTACCTGACTACATGTTTTGGCAAAATAGTTTTGCAAGCATTATGGACCATGGTTCACTTTTACAAGGCTGAAACTTCATAAATTTTGTTCTACAACATAGTTATGCATAACACACCATTAGGGAGGTTTTTTTTTCACCGAGGGTCACTTATCAGTGTCACATACTTCATTTCACTTATAAGTATACTTATAAAACTTGTTCTTTTTTCCACTTGTAAGTATTTTTCATTTTTATGTGATTTTGCTCTTTTTGGCACTTATAAGTGCTATTTTACCATTATGACCTCTCATATAAAACATGGATAATATATGACAATCCAAAATATACGGCCAAACTATTGTAGTACAAATACCAAAATATTTAGTTCAACACAAATACACATATAATGTGCTCCATAATTCGAAGTTAGGGTTTCGAGAAAGAGAGGGAATTCTTGGTTGTTAGGAAGGGAAAGAGGAGAGGAAGGGATGATCAGGTTATATATAGGAATTTGGACAAGAGAAGAAATTTTTAAGTTTGTACAGGGACATAATAGACTTTTCGGGTGCAATAAGTACTTAAAGAATCCAATAAGTGAAAAAAAAATTACTTATGAATTTGGCTAATAAGTGAAAATTACTTAAAGTGGAGGGAAAAAAAACACCCCCTTAAAATATGTATATGCACAAAAAGAGTGGTAAAACAGTAAAATGTCCAAAATGTATCAAGCGCCTAGGCTTATGCGGCCTAGGCGGCAGGTGGACCCTCTCCGCCGTGCACTAGTCTACCGCCGTTTAGAACCTTGCTAGTTAGCTATGTAATACAGATATGGATACCCATCATTTCCTACACTGAATTCTTTCAAAAAAAACCTTGGTATATCCTAACCATTGGCGCAGGACCAGAGTGGGCTGTAGCCCGTGGTAAAAAAAAAAAACTAGGTATATCCATTAGTAGCCCGGTGTAAAATTTTTTTTTTTACTGTGTATGTCCAACTGGAATAGACTTAGCCCGGGGGAATTTAAATTCCTGGCTCCACCCTTGATCCTAACTACCCATATTTGTTAATCTATATCCATATTTATGCACAAATAGAGCCGAACAATTATACAAACACCATTAAAAATAGACCCCATACAAAAAATTCCACATAACTCAACGAACTACAGTTTCAAATTAGTCGACATTAGCAATAGAAACCCACAAATCAAACAAGTGTACTAACAAACTAGTGGAGATTACAATCAACAGCCCAAAATAAACATATAGATCACCGAATAAATGAGCTATATATACCTCTGAGATACTGGAGGAGGGTGAGGTGGGCGAGTCCGTCGGGGATCGGGCGGCGGACGCCGTTGACGTAGACGACGGCGTCGGAGGACCAGCCGACCTCGTCCGCCGCCATAGATTGATCGGCTTTCGTTAGAGAACCCATTTCTTAGAAAGAGATCGAGAGGAGCAGAAAAAGACTAATTTGAGAGTGATGAGAAAGAAAATATAATGATGGGGAGAATAATTTTAGTTCTGCTTCCTTCTTTCTTATTTTGTGCTTGTGGAAAATCAGTACATCACCCCTTATTTTTTAAAACTTTCCTTTTCTTGTCGTCTAGAAGATCTACCGTTATAAATCACAGCTGGTGGGGACCATTTTTCCCTCCCTTTTTATTGTGAACCTCAAGTCTCGGTCCTTGTTAGCAATCACCCAAATAAAACTCGTATTATATGCAAATATTTTCGTATCTTTCAGAATCGTAAAATACTTGTATACTTTTGAAAGATTCAAATTAGTACGTACATTTTAAGCACGCAAAGTTTTCAAACATGTTCTGTATCAATTATTAAAAAGGGAAAATTTATGAAATACCCAAAAATTTAAAAAGTTTTATGAAAAACCCACCCCAAAATAAACTTTCATCGCGTGCCCAGCATTAACTTAAAAATATATAAAAGGGCACGGCATGACCCTTTTGCCCTTCTAATTTATTAAGAATATCAACAAACCCAGCAACTCTTCAGAAAAACGGTTCGATTCCAGAAGATACAAAACCAAGAGACTCTTCAAAAAGTGTTTCTATCGCTCCCTCCTCTTCCATACTCTGTTCGCTTGCGATTTTAGGTCATCTCCTCCAAAAATCTTAGAAATTTCTTACAAGAAATCGCCAGCGAATCTCCATCACAATGTCGCAATCATCAGCAATGGATGTAGACCAAGTTAGAGAAGAAGGAGAAAAAGTAGTTGTTGGAAAGCAAACGAAAGGAGGGATGAAAGTTAAGAAGGTTGCTCGTAGACGAAATGCTCCAAAAGAAAAAGAAGTGCAAGAAGCAGTAGAAGAACAAAACAACAAGAACAAGAAGTAGCAGGGGAGGAAGAAGAAGATCAAGAAGAAGGGAAGAAAAAAGGTAAAACTTTGAGACATGTTCATTCTCCGTTTATATTGACGCGGCAAATGAAAATGATCATTCTCCGTCTATAAAATACACGGAGGATGCCCTTTCTGTGTCATTTGAACTAGAAATGGCCATTCTCCGTCTATTTTGAGACGGAGAATGGTATTTTCTGTGTTTTTGACATAAAGAACGAGCATTCTCCGCCTAATATGAGACGGAGAATGTCATTCTCCGTTATAAAATAGACGGAGAATGACCTTTCTTCTTGCATTAACCTAGAGAAATGAACATTCTCCGTCTTACTGACACGGAGAATGCCATTCTCCGTCTATTTTATAACGGAGAATGGCATTCTCCGTCTATTTCGACACGGAGAATGGCATTCTCCTTGTATTTTGACCTAAAGAATGAGCATTCTCCGCCTTATTGAGACGGAGAATATCATTCTCTGGGTCAAAATAAAGGGAGAATGCCATTTCCCGTGTTAATACAAAACGGAGAATGCCATTCGTCGTCTATTTTAATACGGAGAATGTCATTCTCCGTTTTGTATTAACACGGAGAATGGCATTCTCCCTTTATTTTGATCTAAAGAACGAGCATTCTCCGCCTAATATGAGACGGAGAATGGCATTCTCCGTATTAAAACACGCGGAGAATGGCATTCTCCTTGTATTTTGACCTAAAGAATGAGCATTCTCCGCCTTATTGAGACGGAGAATGTCATTCTCTTTGTCAAAATAAAGGGAGAATGTCATTCCCCGTGTTAATACAAAACGGAGAATGAGATTCTCCGTCTATTTTAAAACGGAGAATCACATTCTCCGTCTATTTTGATACGGAGAATGGCATTCTCCCTTTATTTTGATCTAAAGAATGAGCATTATCCGTCTAATAGACGGAGAATCACATTCTCCGCCTTACTGAGACGGAGAATGCTCATTCTCCGAGACAAATAAAGGGAGAATGCCATTCTCCTTGTATTTTGACCTACAGAATGAGCATTCTCCGTCTTTCTGAAGCGGAGAATGAGCATTCTCCGTCTTGCTAACGCGGAGAATGGCATTCTCCGTTTTAAAACACGCGGAGAATGCCATTCCCCGTGTTAATACAAAACGGAGAATGCCATTCTCCGTGTTAAAATAGACGGAGAATGATATTCTCCGTCTAGTTTGACACGGAGAATGGCATTCTCCATGTGAATACAAAACGGAGAATGCTCATTCTCCGTCTAATATTAGACGGAGAATGGCTTTCTCCTTGTTATAATAAAGAAGAATGTTGACGTAAACCTAATTGTTGTTTTTTAGGAAAAAAAACTGTCAGGAACAAAGAAGAAAGACTTTTCCGTGCAACATTCACCCCAATACTCTCTCTCATGGATGAGGTGAAGGAAAAGTTTCGCCATTTGCCTGAAGCAGTTGTTGAAAGCTTGAAGAATGTAGGATTCTACAACTTCGTAGATGTATTCTACAGAACTAAGGTGAAAAAATCAGAACTATCTAAAGTCACCCAAGGTCTGGAGGACTTGATGGGGACTTATTTGGAAGAAGATGGAATTGGATATTTCCAATTGAGCAGCAGTGTCAAGGTAGCACCAACTGCTGATGAGATGGCAACCATTTTCGGTCTGCCAATGAATGATGACACTGAAGTTGATGAGAAGTATTTGAAGATCATCACTGAAAAGCAGAAGACTCCCCCACCAGCAGACTCATTCAGCATGTGTACAAAACACTTCACAAGATTGCTGAAAAATTCCAAGGGCAAAAATGCTGAAGTCTCAAACGCAGAAGTTAGGAAAAGGATATTAGAGCTGCTGGGGGGCGAAAATGCAAGTCCTGATGAATTGGCTAAGTTAATAGTATTCAACTTGTGCCAAACAGCATTCTTCACCAGAATGGGGGGGTCGAACTTGCCATACAAGTTCTTCGCTCTGGTGGAGAGCACAGATGTTATAAAAAGCATCTGTTGGCCTCGGATTATACTGGGGTACGTCATGGACAGCATAAAGAGGGCTGTCACAAAATCTGAAGATGGTGATGTTGATATATCGTACAAGAAGATTGAAGGTTGAACGATATACTTCTTGTATTGGTTTGCAGAGCACAGTCGACTGATAGAGAGGAAGTGCAAACCAACAGTCGCATCTCTGAGATTCGATACATGGGATGGGAATAGAATCTCGATATTCCTAAAAAATGAATATCAAGGTGCTCAAATGGATTCGGATTTGATATTCAAGGATCTTGTTGCATTGAATGTTGATGAACTTGAAGAAGTCCCAGCAGAGCAGCAATGTATAGAAGGTGGAGATAATTCTGTTGATGAAGAAGAACCACAAACTGAAGCTCAAGCACCAGCACCCTCTACAGCTGACAATGTAGATATGTTGCGTGTCTTGCAGGAGAAATCTCAGCTTATCGCTGAGAATGAGCAACTCCAGAAAAGAGCCCAGCAACTAGCGGCAGATGTAGCCCAACAACGTGCTGTGGGGCTCGTTGCTGATGGCTTGGAGAAGGAGTTAGACTCTTTAAGGAACGAGAAATCGCTCCTTATTGATGATAATAAGAAACTCCGTGAGCGAGTTGAAGAACTGGAGGCACAGGGGTCGGAACTAGACTCCCTAAGAAAGCAGAAGTCTGAGCTTACTGCTGATAATGAGAAGCTTCGTCAACGTGTTGAGGAGCTACTTCTAAAAGGTAAGATTTTATATTTTTGTCTATTTTAATCTGTAATTACCTGTATCTAACAAGGAGAATGACCATTCTCCGTGTCAAAGTACACGGAGAATGAAGTTTTCTGTGTGTTTTGACCTATAAAATGTCATTCTCCGTGTCAAAATAGACGGAGATGTCATTCTCCGTATTAAAACACACTTAGAATGACATTCTCCGTCTATTTTGACACGGAGAATGACATTCTCCGCTAGTATTTTAACACGGAGAATGATATTTTCTGTATTTTGACATAGAAATGACATTCTCCGTCTGTTTTGACACGTAGAATGCCATTCTCCGTGTCAATTTAGACGGAGAATGTCATTCTCCGTCTAAATTGACACGGAGAATGACATTCTCCGTCTATTTGGAAACGGAGAATGCCATTCTCCGTCTATTTTGACACGGAGAATGATATTCTCCGTCTCTTTTGACACGGAGAATGACATTCTTCGTCTATTTTTTATGCGGAGATTGCCATTCTCCGTCTATTTTGACACGGAGAATGACTATTCTCCAGATTAAAGTAAACGGATAATAATATTTTTCATTGTTTTTAAAAAGAAGATTATATAATATTGACATCATACCTCTTGTTGTTGTTTGTTTTTATATCAGTGAAAATGACAGAGGATCTCAAAAAAGAATGAAAAGCTCAATGATGATAACAACAAACTTCTAGAGGAAGTTGCATCGTTGAAAGACGAAATCACACAGAAGAATGATACAATTGTTAACCTTGAAGCAATGGCTAAAGCATTGCAAAGTGGGGAGACTCAAGCAGTTCCCCAAAAGCATTACACAAGAGCAAATGAACCTGCTGGAACTAAAAAACAATCAAATGCTGCAGATGAGAATGATTTTACTACATTGCAAAAGAAAAAAACATCCGATGCTACAACAAGTAAGAAGGCAGGTCCTGGTCGGAAAAAAAAGATCCTTCCAGTCCCAGAAAGAAAGTAGCTCCTGCTGGGAAAAAAAAAGCTCCTTCCAGCTCCGAGAAGGTAGACAATAAAAAGGAGATGTCAGCTCCTGAAGAACTTGAGGAAGAATCTCCTCAAACAGCAAAGCTTGTTAAAGAGGAGAAAATGCTGATGCAATGTCCGAAGCTCAGACTTTGGAACCTTGCAGACGATGAGCTGAAGCAAATATACAGGAGCATCGTATACCAAAGAAGGATGTCTCCAACGTAAGTATTCTAAACTTGAACCAATTTCTGTACAATTCACAAGGGAGAATGATCATTCTCCGTCTCATTTAAAACGGAGAATGACATTCTCCGTTATATTGACGCGGCAAATGAAAATGATCATTCTCCGTCTATAAAATACACGGAGGATGCCCTTTCTGTGTCATTTGAACTAGAAATGGCCATTCTCCGTCTATTTTGAGACGGAGAATGGCATTCTCCGTGTTTAAACACACGGAGAATGGCATTTTCTGTGTTTTTGACCTAAAGAATGAGCATTCTCCGCCTAATATGAGACGGAGAATGTCATTCTCTGTTATAAAATAGACGGAGAATGACCTTTCTTCTTGCATTAACCTAGAGAAATGAACATTCTCCGTCTCACTGACACGGAGAATGCCATTCTCCGTCTATTTTATAACGGAGAATGACATTCTCCTTGTATTTTGACCTAGAGAATGAGTATTCTCTGCCTTATTGAGACGGAGAATGTCATTCTCTTGGTCAAAATAAAGGGAGAATGCCATTCCCCGTGTTAATACAAAACGGAGAATACCATTCGCGTCTATTTAATACGGAGAATGACATTCTCCGTCTATTTTAACACGGAGAATGACGGAGAATGACATTCTCCGTCTATTTAAAACGGAGAATGATCATTCTCGTCCCATTTAAAACGGAGAATGACATTCTCCGTCCAATTCATAACAGAGAATGACATTCTCCGTCTATTTCATAACGGAGAATGATCATTCTCATTGGAGTTATTTTTATGCAATTTTATCATTAGCCTATATTATTATCATAATCGAAACTAAATTTATGTGCAGTGATTATGTATACATGTACATTCCAAATGCTCCAGAAGAATGTAAAATAAGAAGAAGAAACAATGATGTCAGCATGTTGTTAAATGCTAAAGATTTTCAAGACATACTAAATGAGGCGAGATAGAAGCGGTGTTATGAACTACTTAATAAAGCTTATGAACGAAGTCAAGCCGAATTAAGGCAGAACATGCAGTCAAGCTCGCAGGGTGCACAATGTAAATGGTTTGCAATCATGATGCCCCATTCATTGGTAAGAATCGAAACTGAAAAATAAATATTAATGTGTACAGCTACTAATAGTGTTGTAAAAAACTAACTCATGATATTATTTTTTGTTTTTTTTCTTCTGGAAAACAGAGTACTGCCCAGTATGTCGATGAAAAAATCCAACACCTGGAGCAGTGTACAATTTCAAAGTTGATATAGAAGATTTTATCATGGAGCTGGAAGATGACATGAATGACTATCGTGCACTCTTCCGCGAAGAATAAACACTATACGCTGCTGGCATTCAACTTCAGCTCCTATGTTTGGACGCACTACAACTCATTGCGGAAAAACACATGCGCTAAGGGAATCCAGGATGCAACATACATGAAGAATAAAATCGAGCCAATTGTAATGAAGAAGATTGCATTGATGAGGAATAAAAGCCCAGCAATCCAGGAATACGAAACAACAGAGCTCAAGGTTGCAAAGAATGCCCACAGCAACTATCACCAGCTGCTGCTGTATGTTTCATATTATATTGAAAAGTTGTCGAGAGCTCCATTTGATTTACAGAAAAAAAACAACAAAATAGTTCACAATACTATTGTAAAGAGAAGGCTAAATTTGGCTAAGGCTTTGCTTATGAGTGAATGTGCAGTTCCTTTTGTACAATAAAAGAAAATGACAATGTAAATTGGCTAACAAATTCCTTGTATATATTCTGTTTGTCAGGTTTCTTTTGTAATATATTTGTTTTCCTTTGTAATGAATTCAATTTTTTGACTAATTTACATTGTTCTATATATGTAAATCTGTTTTGTTAAAGTTCTGTTGTTTGATTCAAACCTATAAAGTCATTATATGTGTTAATACAAACCTATAATGTGTGCATTTGGAACTTAGAAATGGCCATTCTCCGTTTCGTATGAGACGGAGAATGTCATTCTTCGGGTCAAAAGAGACGGAGAATGTCATTCTCCTTGTATTTTGACCTAGGGAATGAGCATTCTCCGTCTTACTGATGCGGAGAATGGCATTCTCCGTTTTAAAACACGCGGAGAATGGTATTCTTTGTATATTGACTTAGAAAGGAACATTGTCCATCTTAGTGACGCGGAGAATGGCCATTCTCCGTGTCAAATAGACGGAGAATGTCATTCTCCGGGTCAAAAGAGATGGAGAATGCCATTCTCCTTGTATTTTGACCTAGGGAATGAGCATTCTCCGTCTTACTGATGCGGAGAATGGCATTCTCCGTTTTAAAACACGCGGAGAATGATTATTCTCCTTGTATATTTGACTTAGAAAGGAACATTGTCCGTTTTAGTGACGCGGAGAATGGCCATTCTCCGTGTCAAAATAGACGGAGAATGTCATTCTCCGGGTCAAAAGAGACGGAGAAAGCCATTCTCCTTGTATTTTGACCTAGAGAATGAGAATTCTCCGTCTTACGACGCGGAGAATGGCATTCTCCGTTTTAAAACACGCGGAGAATGATTATTCTCCTTGTATATTTGACTTAGAAAGGAACATTGTCCGTCTTAGTGACGCGGAGAATGGCCATTCTCCGTGTCAAAATAGACGGAGAATATCATTCTCCGGGTCAAAAGAGACGGAGAATGCCATTCTCCTTGTATTTTGACCTGGAGAATGAGCATTCTCCGTCTTACTGACGCGGATAATGGCATTCTCCGTTTTAAAACACGCGGAGAATGATTATTCTTTGTATATTTGACTTAGAAAGGAACATTGTCCGTCTTAGTGACGCGGAGAATGGCCATTCTCCGTGTCAAAATAGACGAAGAATGTCATTCTCCGGGTCAAAAGAGACGGAGAAAGCCATTCTTCTTGTATTTTGACCTAGAGAATGAGAATTTTCCGTCTTACTGACGCGGAGAATGGCATTCTCCGTTTTAAAACACGCGGAGAATGGCATTCTTTGTATATTTGACTTAGAAAGGAACATTGTCCGTCTTAGTGACGCGGAGAATGGCCATTCTCCGTATCAAAATAGACGGAGAATGTCATTCTCCGGGTCAAAAGAGACGGAGAATGCCATTCTCCTTGTATTTTGACCTAGAGAATGAGAATTCTCCGTCTTACTGACGCGGAGAATGGCATTCTCCGTTTTTAAAACACGCGGAGAATGATTATTCTCCTTGTATTTTTGACTTATAAATGGCCATTCTCCGTGTATCTAAAACGGAGAATGATTATTCTCCGTGTTAAAACACACGGAGAATGGTCATTCAATACATTATAAAGTCAGAGAGTATAAAGGAGAATAAGTTCTTATGCTGTTAATATATATGTGAAACATCAAATATGCAGAATTCAAACTATTACCATTGATATCAAAAAATGTAAGATATGTATTCAAAAAATAATTTTCAGTTATATAAAAGAAGGAATATATGTGTATGTATTAACGAGGGGGCGCTGCCCCCTTGACCACCGTAGCAGCATGTGGAGGCAGAGGACAAGTGCTGCGATTGTGATTGCATAATTCAAAACAATTCTGGCACCTTATCTTTCTCTTCTCTTTTCCCTTGTTCTCATATTTGCTCTTGTAACGGTCCGCTTTTGGTCGTCCAGGACCCCGTTTCGGAACAGGGGGTAGAACAACATCAGTGGGATTATTTTCAAACTGTTTTTCGCAATCTGGAACTGGACGAATGGCACATGAATATAACTTCTGGTAATAATCTGATGTCCAATACTGCTCCACAAAGTCGTAAACAGATTTATCTGAACCAACTCTGATGCATTGTATTGCATGGCTGCATGGGAATCCATATACCTTCCATCTACGACAACTACAACGACAATCAAGAAGATTTACCATATAGGAGGAAGTATCTGCGATCACCTCAAATTCAAAATCACCGGACCGATATACCCTATAACACATGCCATCATCTGTAAGCTGCTTCAGCATATCCTCAGCGTATGGAGTCAATTTGCTATTCAAACCAATTGCATCCTTGTGGCGATCCGAAATCATCTTCATCATCTTCACACGGATGACATTTACAATTGCTGATATAGGCAATTTCTTCTCAGCCTTTATCCATGCATTGAATGACTCTGCACAACTAGAAGCAACCTCACCGTATCTACATCCCGGGAAGAATGCGTTTTGACCAGTGTTCAGGTTTTTGTTTATTCATCCAATTCACAACATGACCACAATTCAGATCATAAATCTTCTTGATTGCTTGTCTATACCCACCTTTATACAGAAAAACAAATAAGTAATAAAGAATTAGGTCAATTCACAAAATTATGAAAAAATAAGTGCATTCTCATAAGGATAATAGTCATTCTCCGTTCAAAAGCTAACGGAGAATGATATTCTCCGTTCTATGCAAGACGGAGAATAGTCATTCTCCGTTCAAAAGCTAACGGAGAATGGCATTCTCCGTTCTATGCAGGACGGAGAATTGCCATTCTCCGTTTTAAAACACACGGAGAATGACTATTCTCCGTCTTACTGACGCGGAGAATGGTCATTTTCCTTGTTAAATTAATGGTAAATGCATAGAAAATGTGCATATATCTGTCTCATTAACACACCTGGAGTTAGAGCATATACTGCTTGCCTCCAAGCTTCAAGTACATGCGGATACACTCTTTCATTTCCTTTCTCTTTCAGCGGTATGTTATTCTTCATGTGATAATAGCAATAGCTATGATAATAATTAGGAAACACTTTAGGGACTTCAGAAACTAGACCGGTGCCTTGATCCAAAGAAAAACAATACGCCTACTACATCCAACAACATTCTTTAGATTTCTAAGGAACCATTCCCAATTATCGCCATCTTCGCCTGAGACTATACCGTATGCAATAGGGTAGAACTGTTGGTTACCATTCTTCGCTGTAGCAGACATCAAACATCCTCTAAACCTCCCTGTAAGGAAAGTGGCATCCAAATATAGCATCGGACGACAATATTGAAAGCCTTCTACGCAAGCCCCATATGAAAGAAAAAGCTGCTCAAACCTCATTGATGAATTATCTTTCTGGAAGTCGATAACGGAACCATTATTGGTTTCCTTTACCTTGTTCACATACCAACACAAGTCACTGTAAGATCTAACATCATCTCCGTACATTTTCTGGTGCACCAGCCTAATTCCGTGGTATGCCTGTCCATATGTAACAGATAAGCCGTAGTCGACCTTGAAATCATCGACAACAGATTTTGCAGACTTTTTAGGATGCATCCGAACAATGTCACTAACCAAACTTTTCACAAACTTTGCTGGAACAACCAGATTACCTTTATCCATATAGCCAGCTCCACAATTATGTTCTCCCACATACCTCCTCACCTCAAAAATTTGATTATCTTTCGAAATAGATATAGCATGGAAGCTCCACAAACAAGCATGTGTCTTGTAATTCTTGCAACAAACAGTATACCTCCCCGGCTCAGATTTCAAAATGTGGAATGGATGACGAGATTCAAAACATACCTTTCTAACAGCATTCCTAACTTCTTCAACACCATTTAGAAAAATCTGACCAACACCAGTAATTGATCCAGGCCACATATCCGATTTCCTCTTCTTCACTGTCTCAGTTGAGCCCTCATAAAATTGTACTACTCGTTTGTCCTTTACAGTAGGAGAACATCTACTCAAAGAACTAGAAGAGGAAGACGAAGGTCTCATGTGAAAGCTTTGACAAGGAAAAGATGTTGATGAAGAACATGGAGAGTGTATTTGCTCCACATATAGATCAAAACTCACATCATGAGTACCGTTAAAACCACCAACCAATGAGCGAAGCCAAAAATCACTTTCAACATACAGTTCAGTCCCATCAGAGTGCAAAAACCTGAAACGGAAGGAAAGTGGATCCAAAGAAGTCCATCGATCGCACACTTTATTCTTTAAAAAATCCACGGTACTTTCATGTGTGACACGGCAGAAAACTATGTCTCCCTTGAAACAAATGTTAACTAAACAACTTGATTCCATATCTCCCCCCCTGATAACATAAAAACATAAGAGGCCACAAATAGAACAATAAAATTCTCATCTAATAATGATTATTCTCCGTCTAAAAATAACGGAGAATAAATATCCTCAGTTGGAACTAACTTATAATGATCATTCTCCGTCTAAAGTAAAACGGAGAATGTCATTCTCCGTCCTAATTAAGACGGAGAATGTCATTCTCCGTCCTAACTAAGACGGAGAATGTCATTCTCCGTTCAAATTAAGACGGAGAATGGCATTCTCCGTCCTAATTAAGACGGAGAATTTTATTCTCCGTCCTAAAAACATACGGATAATGATCTTTATAAGAAGTAATTGTCATTCTCCTTTAAAATATAACGGAGAATGCTATTCGCATAAAATAACAAGATTAAATATCTCACTAACATTTTCTAAGTTAATAATCTTCATAACAAAATCAAATTCAGCATAAATTTCGAGATATACGAAGCTGATGGATGAATTTCTACAGATCTGAACTCTCACCTTGTTTTAAGATCTATAAAAAGAAAAGAAGAAGATCTTCTATCCACAATTGACCTAATCGCCGGAAACCACGAAGATGATGTTGATGATGATGATGATCGATGATGATGAAGGATGATCGACGTTCGACTGACGAAAACCACAGTGAACTACGAACGATTCTGCGATCTCTAATAAAGATTATATCAATGGATTTCAAATTTCTCATGAAGAAGAAGAAGAATACGAATTTCTCAATCCAAATCTGAGTTTGCGAATTCATAATTATATATAGATGTCCAAATTTACGCGAAGGGGTATTTTTGGAATTATGATAATGGCAAATTTTGTAAATACATAGCAACTAGAGAGAATCTTGAAATATTTAACGTGTAAAAACTTAATTCTGGACATTTCATAAAAATAATCCAGCGGGTGGGCATTTCATAAAAGCCCACCCCGAAATTGGGCTTCTCAGCAATTTCCAGTATTAAAAAATATTGCAAAAAAACTGTTTAATCAACCAAATTTGATAACATAATTAAGAATATAAAAATTCTGGCTAACCTCAATATTTATTTTTCGAATATTTGACCGAACTTTTCAACGTATTTTATTTGCATTGAACCAATTTATACGGAAAAATTTATGAAATGCCCAAAAAAACGAAAAAGTTTTATGAAAAGCCCACCGCACAATAACATTTCATCGCGTGCCCAGAATTAGCAAAAAATATATAAAGGGGGTTCTGAATGACCTTTTTGCCCTTCCTTCTAATTTATTGAAAACACCCAGAAAACTACTCTTAAAAAAACGTTTCGATACTTCCTCTTCTTCCATACGCTGCTCACTTTCGAATCTAGGATCTCTCCTCAAAAATATTCAAACCTTACTTCAAAAACTCGTCGAAAATTTTCGAAAAGGTCGACAAACGGTAAAACTGTTAAAACGGAGGTCCAAACATCATTTTTTTGCCATTCTAAAATTTTAGAAGGCCGACTAACGAAAACGTTGTTAATCTCCGGCTCCTCGAAAATACGCTCCTTTTGCGACAAACCGGGCCTCGTTTCGACCTCCCAGTCAAAAGTTATGGCCCTTCAAAGTTTTAACTGGCCATAAAATGCAGGAGAATGATCATTCTTCGTGGTAATATCACAGAGAATGGTCATTCTCACGGATAATGGTTATTCTCCGTGCTAAAACCACGGAGAATGACCATTCTCCTTGTTAAATTGACAAAGAATAGCCATTCTCCGTGTTAGAATGACGGAGAATGGTCATTTTCCGTCAATTTAACAAGGAGAATGGCCATTCTCCATGCTAAAACCACTGAGAATGACCATTCTCCTTGTTAAATTGACCAAGAATAGCCATTCTCCATCAATTTAACAAGGAGAATAGCCATTCTCCGTCATTTTAACACGGAGAATGACGGAGAATGGTCGTTCTTCGTTAATTTAACAAGGAGAATGGCCATTCTCCGTGCTAAAACCACGGAGAATGGCTATTCTCCTTGTTAAATTGACCAAGAATAGTCATTCTCCGTGTTAAAATGACGGACAATGGCCATTCTCAGTCATTTTATCACGGAGCCATTTTCCGTCATTTTAACACGGAGAATGGCCATTCTCCGTCATTTTGACACGGAGAATAGCAATTCTCCGTCATTTTAACACTTAGAATGACCATTCTCCGTCATTTTAACACTGATGTCATTCTCCATCATTTTGACACGGAGAATGGCAATTCTCCGTCATTTTAACACTAAGAATGGCCATTCTCCGTCATTTTAACACTGAAAATGGTCATTCTCCGTCATTTTGACACGGAGAATGGCCATTCTCCATCATTTTGACATAGATAAGGCCATTCTCCGTGGTTTTAGCACGGAGAATGGTCATTCTCCGTGATTTTAACACGGATAATGATGGAGAACAGTCGACAGAAACCTAAAACCTAATTTTTTGTCTTTTTTTTTGAAAAAAATTGTTAGGATAAAAAATTCAAGAGTTTTCGTTCTTCTTTCAAAACGATGCTAACTCTAATGGAAAAGAAGAAGAAGATATTCTCTCCACAATTGACCTAATCGCCGAAAAACTTTAAATCTCTCCACGATGATTGTCACGCCCCGCTCCCGTAGGAGCGATCGTCCTCGCTAAGGCGTGATGCCGCACGAGCCTAGATTGCGCTCGTGCAAGACGGGTTCCATAACGGCCGATTTCAGCGGCTGCGACGGAGTCGTCGCACAGAAGTCCCATGCAGAGACATTAAAGAATAGCAGCAGAAATTAGAACAAAACACAAGTCATTACAAAACACTCTTTATTGATATTGAAATAAAGATTACAATGGACGCAAGGCCAAGATTACAAGTCTCTCAAGCTCACTCATCTCACATTACAAGTCACTCAGCTCTCTCCCATCTCTCAATTACAATTCTTGAGCCAACGGGTGCTTCGGAAGGCGACGTCTATATATTATGTCCCGTATAAGTCTTTAATCCATGCGGCCGCACGCTTCGAATCGCCAAAAAACTCCGTGCCTCGACGCATCCCAAGCGAGCTCCTGTGCCACGAGCTTCTACCTGCGCCTGCACATGTAAACTATGCGGGTGTCAGTACTCAACTGTACTGGTGGAATGAGCTCCTCGCCCACCCATACAAAATTGACACGTTATTTTACTTTGTGCAGCATAGTCCCTTCTTATCAATTGTCTTCCTACTCTTGCCTTAGGATCAGTTTTAGGATAGACGCCTTGGCCTATTTCCTATTTCAAGACCATCCCGTGCTTGCAACATCGACGTTACCTTATCAAGTCGTGTTTGCCTTACGGCACTTAATCAGAGACGCAACTACGCGATGAGGCTCCATTTCTATATGATCGTGCTAGGAATCCATTGTGCCGTGCCTCGAAACTCAGGGTGACTAAACCATGTCGCCGCCTCGCGACCCTTGCTTCTTTGATCAACAACTGACCCAATCAAGACTTGTGAATGTTAGTGTCACTCAACCAACTTTGCCTTACGGCGGTTTCCCGACTTAAACTCAACAACTAAACCAACTTATGCAACTTATATGCTGACAACTCAAGACTCGGCGCCACATCTCGTGCCGAAGCACGTCGCCTATGTTGTAGCCATTCTTAAGCCCAAACATTTATATTCTAACTGCACACACATTCAAAAACTCAACTCAATCCAAAGGCACACACGCGGATTGCCGTCATGCCGACTCATCTATATGATTTGGTCACTGACTTCCAGAGCCATCGTGGACTCCTCTAGCTTTTGTTAGACGGGTGCCCCTTTCAGCGCAAGGTAGCTAGCCCCGCTGCAAGTCCCCGCCTAACCCGTGCCCAACACAGCTAATTACTCGTTTCCAATCGACGGCCGCAACGGTCCTGTGGCCACCGGGTTACCGTACGGGGAAACGACCCACCTTGTCGACAAGTTGTCCATAACCACGCAAGACTCGTCACAAACTGACGTCTCACACAGTCATGCTATCTCTAGTGTTACCATGTCTTTCAGGACCAAGTTCAATACTTCTCAAATCTGAGACCGTCTCGACGACCCATAGTCGCGAGCATTCTTCCTTCTTCTGAAATCGCCTCGACGACCTATAGTCGCGAGCATTCTTTCCATGTTACCATATCATTTTATTCAACTCAAAACGACCATTTGATAGCCCTTTTTCTAAACTTATGTAACACCCAGTTTCTGAAATAAGGGTAATTTTGAAATTTTATAATTATAATTATTATTTATTGATATTTATTTCACATTATAATTTTTGGTGATTTTTAATCATTTTTAAATTATTTAAAAACTGTTTTAAGTTATGGCTTATGATCTTGATGCCTTGCTAGTGTAACCTGAGAGACTGTCTGACCTAGAGCCTAACCATGTCATTAGGATAATTTATTTTTACTTTTGAGTATGAGAGTATTTTGGTCATTTGGTCTCTTTGAATTATTTTATGATTTATTGCATTGGTGATTGTTAATTTTGACTTTTGCTAAGCTGTGACTTAAGAGACTGTCCTAGACTTTGACCTTGACTTTGGTGACTTAGCTAACATGGTATGGACCCTAATCTAACTCAAGTTAGTCTTGGTTGACTTAAGTTGGCTAAGTTTCATGAAGAGAGTAGGAGGATTTTTGCATTGGACCAAAGGCTAAGGACTTGAGCTAGTTAGCTAGTACAACTTGGCCCATAGCCCATTAGTGAAACCGTAACCCTAATTTTACACTCTATGACCAGGCACTAGGGCTCCCCCTTCCCTATAAATAATCTCCTAATTAGTTCTTGCCTCTTTTGTATTGAAAGAGCACATAGAAAAAAGAAAGGTTTGTCCATTCTTCCCCATTCCATAGATTCTCCATTTTAAATCCTTTTCCACTCTAGTTTCTTGCATTAGAGTCTAATACTCTCCTATTTTCTGATTTTGGAGTTTAATTCCAGCTTTGGGACAATTTGGGGATCCGAGCTAGCAAGGAGGAACACTTCATTTTGGGGCTTTTTCTTACTATTTGCACACATAGGTAAAACCCTTTAAATTGCATTAATATTTTGTTTTCTTTGCATTTAGGGCTAGATCTAGGAGTCCCCTAGCTGTCCCTGAAGTTTGGGTCAATTTCGTGTCCGCTTGGTGTCCGTATCGGACACATGTCAATGTGTATGTGTAAGTGTTTGATAGAATACCACTTAGGAATGAATTTTGATATTTTGCTAAACTAATTGCTTGAATTTGTAGATCTATATATGTATATTAATTTTTGTGAAGACTGAGTTGATTTTTGACACGATTCGTGTCGGTTTTGGACACAGGAACCCGTGCACGACACAGCGTGCACTGTCCCTTGCTGTTCGGGTGTCCTAGCAGACACAACACGACACCATTTGAGATAAAATTTTGGTGACACCTAGGACACATGACTGACACGACACAGACAAAATTTCAGGCCATTTTATCGAGCGGATTGGGAGAAATCCCACCCGCATCGAATGGACACTGCACGTCACACGGTTTGAAACGGGCGCTGATACGCGCGTTTAACTTCGACACGGCGGTACGCCGACACGGTGCAGGGTGTTAGACACCTAGCCCTACTATGGGCGAACCCATATGCAAGGTTTTGACCCACCTCGAGCACTGTATCGAGCCCACGAAGGCTCGACATGGCTGCACGATGTTTATCTTACCAGTTTTCTGAAGAATTTCGAATGTTAGTTTGGACACAATGTGTCCCAATTCCTGGACACGAGGGACTCTCCCTGGACACGAGGGACATGTCCCAATGTTTTTACACCTATTTCAATTATTGTTTTCGAGTTTTTATTGGAAATTGGATTTGAAAATAAGTGTTCCCATTTAACTGATACACAGGTTCTGTTTTTCCAATTCCTGGATTGAATGTGTTCCCACCCATTTTTCATGATTTAGATTGACATGTTAGGTTCAATAACATGTGTATTAGACTATGTTAATGTTGGTTATTGACTGGGTAGGTTTTTAGATTTCAAAATGGAAATTGGACAATGGGATTGGACTGTTGTATGAATTGACTGATACGCGTACTGTTTCCTCAATTCTGAACTGTTAAATTCATTTCTACTGATTCTTGATATTAATTCACCTGTTTAAGTTCATATACATGTGTATTTAGACTATTACAAAGTCTGCTTACTGATTGTGTTGGGTTTTTAAATTCGAATTTGTTTTTAGATTGTTGAATGGATTGGTATCATGATAGTGAACTGTCATATTGAGTTCTTAAAATCTGAGAATTTCTCACTGTCAATTAATTCCCTATTTTCTAACTGATTTTAATGTTACCTTTACATGTTAGTTTGGGTTCACATTTGAGTTAACTGTTAGATTAGATATTGTCATGGGATACATGGTTTTCAATGGGAAGTTGGATTCGAAATTTGGTTGGGAAGTTGTACTAACAATTTGATTTCATATGTATAAACTGTCAAATAGTTTCCTTATTAAACTACCAATGATTTACTTTGTTGAAACCCAAAACTGAGTTAGTGTTCACTGTTAGCACTGTTATGTGAACACTTCACTGAATTGATTCCTGCCAACTGCATATTTCCTTTAATATTGTCATTGAAATGGTTCATTTTGTTTTCACTAAGTCCCTTAAACTCTCTACACACATCCACACTCATGATGATCACACAAGTATCTACACTCATTGATTTCCCATCCCTCAGGTGACACTGTCTCTCAACACACACACTACATTATACAGTACTGTTACATGTATCCACATTCATATGACACTTTACACTCTCACAAAATTCACACTACACACACTGTCATTTCCTGATATCACACACTCATCTCACTACCTATCACCCTCATGTGACACTGTCCACACACCATAGCACACTCTATAGCTAACTGCCATGCTCTCATGTTTCCATTCACATACACATGTTAACACACTCCTGCACACACATGCCTGTGCTCTAATGACACACTCCTGCACACACATTTCACACTAAATTGTCACTCATCCATATCTACACACTAGGCACACATGCATATGCATGTTTCTCTATCCCACTCTATGTATGTATGTATGGTAATAGATATGTGTGATTGCCTAATATGTGAATCTGGATTATAGTCTAGGTAGCATAGCCTATGGAGATCCTTGTGTGTAGTTAGGTAGCATAGACTTGTATTGGTGTGTATTTGCTAGCCTAGGCTTGGTTAGGCCTAGTGAGACTTGACTGGACTAGGATTGATCTAGTTGACTAGTGTAACTGACTAAGGTTGACCAAAGTTGACTTTGACCTAGACAGTTGACCAGGTTTGACTTAGAGTTGACTTTGACCTAGATTGGCCTAGAAATCACGTAGATTGCATCATAAACTTTATTTGTCTTATTGTAAACACATTATAACCTGTATTACTCTGTTTAGGACATTGTGACTCCGGTACAGACATCTGATATTACACTACTCTTTTCAGAGTAGCAGGCGAGTACATTCTCTGATAGTTCTCTCATTTACTTGTCAATTACTGTACTTCAGTTTTAGTTAGTTGTATGTGATTTTCTGTTACAAACACGTATTGTTATTACTGAATCCATGTATACGACACATATACTTACTCGTCTTGCCTCTATTATTCGAATCACCATACTAATCACTATTCGAACCACCTATTCGTATCTTCATGTGCTGGTTGGACTTGTATTCGATTGATGTGTCAGATTTTGGATTCATTTATATTAGATGGACGGAAAAATACTTGATTAGACATGTGAACATTTCTACTATTCGAACCACCCTCTGTGAATGATATTCGAACGATAGCCATCTCTCACCTGATCAGTACGTGATGTGCCGGATTTACCCATAGCCGTTTATATGTCTATCTAAGTATTTTAAAACACACTTGGAGAATTTATTCGAATCATTGTTAGATCATCATATAAATCACTATTCGAATCACCTTATTCGTATCACCTTATTCGAATCACCTTATTAGAACAATGATTAGAATCACATTCGACTCATCTTGTATTAGACTCACATTGGGATTACACTCGACTTATATTGTACTGTCTGGACTCATCATGTTACTCTAGTTCAACTAGATTTTATTTTACAGTCTTTATTGCCATGATTCTTTTCTTGTTTAGTTACTTACTTTTCTTGTACTTTATCTGTCTCTCTATACCATCAACTGTCATGATCATCAATACAACTGTCTATAACTGCTTTATAGTTCTCTGTCATTTACTTGGGTTTTCTAGATGAGATTGTGCTCGTTCCTGTCCTGACTGGACCTGTTAAAAATATTACAGATGATTGCCCTAAGGACATTTGCCCTACTTGTCTTGGAGCAGGAGATAGCTTAGCTACCTATGGCCCCGACACTCAGGAGTGATCGGGAGACTAGCTAGTAGACTTGGTTTAGTTTTCATGTTTTAGAACTTGAATTGTAATAACTTGAGATACGAGTTTGTAATTGAGTTGTTTGAGATATTATTATTTAGTAGTTTATAATTGTTGTTGTTTAGTCTTTAGTTATAAACTTCTGTGTTATCTTATCGTGCTTAGACTGTGATTGAGATTTCATTATATCTATACTTGTCCTCCGTTCGGAGTTGAGATTTGAAAGGTACATTATATAATTGCGTAAGTTGTTGGTTAGATAGTAACTTAGAACAGCGTTCTATCGCCGACACTGCAGCATAGGCTGGGCGTTGTTACGTACTCGTACCCTCACAGTGGGTGCGGGTCGTGACACATTTTTAGTGGTGGCCTATGCAGGTCGAGTTTATGTAGTGGTATTCGAACTAGAGTATCACTACAGCCTGCGATAGGAACTAAGGAATATGCTTTAGCAGAGAGGTTACTCAATCACAGTTAGGACTACTTGAGAGATTCCTGGACGACCCTTGAGAATCTCATTATGAACTTCGATTTGAAAATCCTTTTCCTCTTGTTTTGATTCACCCTCACTCCTTGATGTTTAAAGGATCTTAGACTATTAACTTCCTTCATCATTATCCTTACTTATATTTTGTCTATCTTATGTTTTTGCTAATTTAGCACCAGTTTTGCAAGCTTATCTTTTTCGAGCTTGATCATGACATATTTTATTGGGGGCTGGCACCCACTAACATATTGTTTAATCAGAACTGGTGCATGATGGTCTGATCAACCTATTACACTTTGGTTCGCTTTTCATATATTATTCTATGTGGAGGGAGACATGGTTAAATTTGTCCTAGAGTCTCATCCACGACAGCTTTGGCAATTCTCTTTTGAATTATTTACATCGCCTATGAACCACGTATTGTACTTAATAGCATCGTCTTTGAACTCTTTATTGTTTTTTCTTTCACATATTTCAGAAAGAAAAGGCACTGTACTTGATAGATCAACCCAAGATATCACGTTTAGTTTCCCTATCCAAAGGAGGAAATTGACTTATTTCTATATCCTTGCATCATCCTTTAAATTCTAATTCTTTGATCGTGACCAGTCGACCGGGTCATCCTCCTTATCATCCAGCGTTTGGGGTCTTATTCAATTGAATTAGTTCAATTGTGACATGGATATCAAATCTTGGATACTCGTGTTCAGACTTCAATGGCCTCGTTCTCCATCTTGCCCAAACTTCGATTATCCTGAAATTGATCAACTTAGATCGTGTCGGAACTAAATCTTCTTATATATATATATATTGTGTTATTGGATTTCAATGCTATTGACACTCGTGCCTTAAACTTTCGATTTTGATCATCTTTGGAAAGGTAACCCTTCATAATTAATTCCTAGTTGTCCTTACCAGTTTCATATAGGATGGTAGACTGTCCTACACCTTAATGATTTATTTCTTCTTTATCTTCCAGCAGAACACCCTATATTGCTTGCATGTTGATACCATGGGACTGTTTTGATCTAATATGACTAGTCCATCTAGATGAGACCTTCAACTGCTATGGTTGACCATGACTCTATATATTATTCTTCAAATTGTATGAGTTAGAAATTGCTTATAGACTTTGATTATGGGTGGTTGACCTAGAAGGAGTACGACCGACTTAAATTTCGAGGACAAAATTTTTCTAAGGGGGGTAGGATTGTAATACTCAGTTTCTGAAATAAGGATAATTTTGAAATTTTGTAATTATAATTATTATTTATTGATATTTATTTCATATTATAATTTTTGGTGATTTTTAATCATTTTTAAATTATTTAAAAACTGTTTTAAGTCATGGCTTGTGATCTTGATGCCTTGCTAGTGTAACCTGAGAGACTGTCTGACCTAGAGCCTAACCATGTCATTAGGATAATTTATTTTTACTTTTGAGCATGAGGGTATTTTGGTCATTTGGCCTCTTTGAATTATTTTATGATTTATTGCATTGATGATTGTTAATTTTGACTTTTGTTAAGCTGTGACTTAAGAGACTGTCCTAGACTTTGACCTTGACTTTGGTGACTTAGCTAACATGGTATGGACCCTAATCTAACTCAAGTTGGTCTTGGTTGACTTAAGTTGGCTAAGTTTCATGAAGAGAGTAGGAGGATTTTTGCATTGGACCAAAGGCTAAGGACTTGAGCTAGTTAGCTAGTACAACTTGGCCTATAGCCCATTAGTGAAACCCTAACCCTAATTTTACACTCTATGACCAGCCACTAGGGTTCCCCCTTCCCTATAAATAATCTCCTAATTAGTTCTTGCCTCTTTTGTATTGAAAGAGCACATAGAAAAAAGAAAAGTTTGTCCATTCTTCCCCATTCCATAAATTCTTCATTTAAATCCTTTTCCACTCTAGTTTCTTGCATTAGATCCTAATACTCTCCTATTTTCTGATTTTGGAGTTTAATTCCAGCTTTGGGACAATTTGGGGATCCGAGCTAGCAAGGAGGAACACTTCATTTTGGGCTTTTTTTTGCTATTTGCACACATAGGTAAAACCCTTTAAATTGCATTAATATTTCGTTTTCTTTGCATTTAGGGCTAGATCTAGGAGTCCCCTAGCAGTCCCTGAAGTTTGGGTCAATTTCGTGTCCGTTTGGTGTCCGTATCGGACACGTGTCAATGTGTATGTGTAAGTGTTTGATAGAATGCCACTTAGGAATGAATTTTTATATTTTGCTAAACTAATTACATAAATTTGTAGATCTATATATGTATATTAATTTTTGTGAAGACTGAGTTGATTTTTGATACGATTCGTGTCAATTTTGGACACAGGAACCCGTGTACGACACAGCGTGCACTGTCCCCTGCTGTCCGGGTGTCCTAGCGGACACGACACGACACCATTTGAGATAAAATTTTGGTGACACCTAGGACACATGACTGACACGACACAGACAAAATTTTAGGCTATTTTATCAAGCGGATTGGAAGAAATCCCACCCGCATCGAATGGACACTATACGTCACACGGTTTGAAACGGGCGCTGATACGCGCGTTTAACTTCAACACGGCGACACGCCGAACCGGTGCAGGGTGTTAGACACCTAGCCCTACTATGGGCGAACCCATATGCCAGGTCTCGACCCACCTCGAGCACTGTGTCGAGCCCACGAAGGCTCGACATGGCTGCACGATATTTATCTTACCAGTTTTCTGAAGAATTTCGAATGTTAGTTTGGACACAATGTGTCCCAAATCCTAGACACGAGGGACTCTCCCTGGACACGAAGGACATGTCCCAATGTTTGTACACCTATTTCAATTATTAATTTCGAGTTTTTATTGGAAATTGGATTCGAAAATAAGTGTTCCCATTTAACTGATACACTGGTTCTGTTTTTCTAATTCCTGGATTGAATGTGTTCCCACCCATTTTTCATGATTTAGATTGACATGTTAGGTTCAATAACATGTGTATTAGACTATGTTAATGTTGGTTATTGACTGGGTAGGTTTTTAGATTTCAAAATGGAAATTGGACAATGGGATTGGACTGTTATATGCATTGACTGATACGCGTACAGTTTCCTCAATTCTGAACTGTTAAATTCATTTCTACTGATTCTTGATATTAATTCACCTGTTTAAGTTCATATACATGTGTATTTAGACTATTACAAAGTCTGTTTACTGATTGTGTTGGGTTTTTAAATTCGAATTTGTTTTTAGATTGTTGAATGGATTGGTATCAATGGGTTGATAGTGAACTGTCATATTGAGTTCTTAAAATCTGAGAATTTCTCACTGTCAATTAATTCCCTGTTTTCTAACTGATTTTAATGTTACCTTTACATGTTAGTTTGGGTTCACATTTGAGTTAACTGTTAGATTAGATATTGTCATGGGATACATGGTTTTTAATGGGAAGTTGGATTCGAAATTTGGTTGGGAAGTTGTACTAACAATTTGATTTCATATGTATAAACTGTCAAATAGTTTCCTTATTAAACTGCCAATGATTTCCTTTGTTGAAACCCAAAACTGAGTTAGTGTTCACTGTTAGCACTGTTATGTGAACACTTCACTGAATTGATTCCTGCCAACTGCATGTTTCCTTTAATGTCATTGAAATGGTTCATTTTGTTTTCACTAAGTCCCTTAAACTCTCTACACACATCCACACTCATGATGATCACACAAGTATCTACACTCACTGATTTCCCATCCCTCAGGTGACACTGTCTCTCAACACACACTACATTACATAGTACTGTTACATGTATCCACATTCATATGACACTTTACACTCTCACAAAATTCACACTACACACACTGTCATTTTTTGATATCATACACTCATCTCGCAACCTATCACCCTCATGTAACACTGTCCACACACCATGCCACACACCATAGCACACTCTATAGCTAACTGACATGCTCTCATGTTTCCATTCAAATACACATGTTAACACACTCCTGCACACACATGCCTGTGCTCTAATGACACACTCCTGCACACACATTTCACACTAAATTGTCACTCATCCATATCTACACACTAGGCACACATGCATATGCATGTTTCTCTATCCCACTCTATGTATATAGGTACGGTAATAGATATGTGTGATTGCCTAATATGTGAATCTGGCTTATAGTCTAGGTAGCATAGCCTATGGAGATCCTTGTGTGTAGTTAGGTAGCATAGACTTGTATTGGTGTGTATTTGCTAGCCTAGGCTTGGTTAGGCCTAGTGAGACTTGACTGGACTAGGATTGATCTAGTTGACTAGTGTAACTGACTAAGGTTGACCAAAGTTGACTTTGACCTAGACAGTTGACCAGGTTTGACTTAGAGTTGACTTTGACCTAGATTGGCCTAGAAATCACGTAGATTGCATTATAAACTTTATTTGTCTTATTGTAAACACATTATAACCTGTATTACTCTGTTTAGGATATTGTGACTCCGGTGCAGACATCTGATATTACACTACTCTTTTCAGAGTAGCAAGCGAGTACATTCTCTGATAGTTCTCTCATTTACTTGTCAATTACTGTACTTCAGTTCTAGTTAGCTGTATGTGATTCTCTGTTACAAACACGTATTGTTATTATTGAATCCATGTATACGACACACATACTTACTCATCTTGCCTCTATTATTCGAATCACCATACGAATCACTATTCGAACCACCTATTCGTATCTTCATGTGCTGGTTGGACTTGTATTCGATTGATGTGTCGGATTTTGGATTCATTTGTATTATATGGGCGGGAAAATACTTGATTAGACATGTGAACATTCCCACTATTCGAACCACCCCCTGTGAATGATATTCGAACGATAGCCATCTCTCACCTGATCAGTACGTGATTCCATAGCCGTTTACATGTCTATCTAAGTTTTTTAAAACACACTTGGAGAATTTATTCGAATTATTGTTAGATCATCATATGAATCACTATTCGAATCACCTTATTCGTATTACCTTATTCGAATCACCTTATTAGAACAATGATTAGAATCACATTCGACTCATCTTGTATTGGACTCACATTGGAATTACACTCGACTTATATTGTACTGTCTGGACTCATCATGTTACTCTAGTTCAGCTAGATTTTATTTTACAGTCTTTATTGCCATGATTCTTCTCTTGTTTAGTTACTTACTTTTCTTGTACTTTATCTGTCTCTCTATACCATCACCTGAATATAAACTGTCATGATCATCAATACAACTGTCTATAACTGCTTTATAGTTCTTTGTCATTTACTTGGATTTTCTAGATGAGATTGTGCTCGTTCCTGTCCTGACTGGACCTGTTGAAAATATTACAGATGATTGCCCTGAGAATATTTGCCCTACTTGCCTTGGAGCAGGAGATGGCTTAGCTACCTATGGCCCCGACACTCAGGAGTGATCGGAAGACTAGCTAGTAGACTTGGTTTAGTTTTCATGTTTTAGAACTTGAATTGTAATAACTTGAGATACGAGTTTGTATTTGAGTTGTTTGAGATATTATTATTTAGTAGTTTATAATTGTTGTTGTTTAGTCTTTAGTTATAAACTTCTGTGTTATCTTATCGTGCTTAGACTGTGATTGAGATTTCATTATATCTATACTTGTCCTCCGTTCGAAGTTGAGATTTGACAAGTACATTATATAATTGCGTGAGTTATTGGTTAGATAGTAACTTAGAACAGCGTTCTACCGCCGACACTGCGGCGTAGGCTGAGCGTTGTTACGTACTCGTACCCTCACAGTGGGTGCGGATCGTGACAACTCACTTTTAAATCAACCGTGGCTCGTACCTTAAACACTAAGTCCGTGCATCGTGCCTTAAGCCTATGCGACACCACCGCCCAATTCATACTCTATATGACGGGCCTTGAGACTGTAAGACTATGTGGATATACCCAGCCGTAGAACTCGTAGGGTCGTGCTTGCTACTACTCCTGATAGCTTAACGTAACTTGCCTAACTTACCTTTGCAACAACTTGACGAGTAAAGGCTGCGTCAAGCCTTGCATCGTGGAAACGTGCCGTGCATGCGATCGGCTTGAACAACCAAGTTATTTGGGGTGCCTAGACTTATGTCGCAAGCCGTGCAATACAACTTAACCCGTCGGACGAGCAGAGGCTATGCTATGCCTTGGGCGATGAGATCGTGCATGCTTTATGAAGCATTTGTGCGGGCGACGCCTATGAATTTGGCTAAATCTTAGCTTTGCGGTGAATACCAACTTTCCTTCTCCCAAGCCATGGGACGAAGGATCGAGTGTCATTTTCAAAGCACGCCGTGCGCCAACTCTAAGCTGACCGTTGGACCTTTTCATATTCTAACTCAATTTGACCCGTCGGGATTACTCCCTTTAGCTATGTAAATTCGTCTCTTTCATTATCAAGCCTACTTATGCAAGTTAAAAACATGCAAATTATTATGTGAAGGCTAAGATGAGGCAATTTTACTGAAACTACCCCACCTGAGCGAATGGTCGCCTCGACCGAGCGATGACTTCGAGCAGCCGTTGCAAGGCTAAGTCCGAACGCCGTTGGCGTTCCTATTCCTCCGATTGACTGAGCGAGACGGGGCACTACATCAAACACCACTCAGAAAAAGTTTCATCCTCGAAACTTACTGAGTACACTTATCGGCTTATTACTTGATTCAGCATCCTACGTTTCTCGCTCACACTACTCCTATGCGTTCCCTCAATCCGAGCCACGCTCGTGCTTATCGCTAACTTAGTCGTAAGGCACACCATCCGATCAACCAACATTCGAACTCGTCTTAATTCAGTGATCGTAATACCATCAACATTTCTTCGAAACTCATGATCTCAAAATCCTCGACACTTTTCCTTTCCTCAAGTCTCACTTGATTCAACGTATCACTTAGTTGGATCGTGCACATATTTTGGACGTCTCCAAAATACATGCATTTCAGCCAAGCCTCATGATGGAGAATCCGCCATTACCACTCGAGTCGGATCGTGCACGCATTCAAGCGTCCTTGATATACATGCATGTCAGCCGAGGCTCATGAGTGGTATTTTCATATTCCCGAATCATTTCATTCATCAATACCAATATCCCAACCAATCAATCCTCAAGATCACTCGCACCGATACTAATTATCGTAACATGGACATCTTGCCTAACCGCTGGGCTATGTCTTTAGACTAAGGCCATTCGTTAGTATTGGAATCATAGTTCCCAAACAACAATATCAACATTGACCCCATCCTAAGGTCAAACCAAGTTGATAGTACGAGATTTTTTACCCAAGCTCGCATCACTCCGATTTCTAAACTTCGAGCATAGATTGCCTACACACATTCCAACATTTATCGCACGGGGTCCGAGTCATTCAGCAAAGCCATCCTACGATAACTCACGTTTCAACCAATTCCTTGACATATCAATATCACTTCGTTCATCAAGCCATTTCGCATAGTCTATTTCTTCGAACACGTTCGACATAATATGCCTATTAATCCTTCCGAGTCAAGCACGCTACGACACAATTCATCGCTAAACCATAATTCACATTCCATACTCCCTAAGTCATCTATTCCAATTCACGTAATCGATCATGAGGTCGTCTAGCTTAACAATATGTTGTGCCTCGATCTCACGCGATTCTAATTATCCACGGTAGGCATGAATCATCATGCACGCTCCCGCGGGATAATCATCCTCATCGGGACATAACTCTTATTTTGTGTCTAAACTAATTCATTCTCGATGCGCGGATTGGACCTACTCAATCCTCAAGTTTTATTCATTCGTCAATCATAAGTCCTACAAATCCTTGAGTTCACCTTCGCATCAAGCCAACAAGTCGAGACAATCAAAGTTGTCGCGTCCTAATTTTTCTGAGTTCGATCATTTCCGCGACATGAATCACCATGTCAGCGCTCACGCGGAACGATCGCCTCAAATCCGACGCGATGCATGTACGAGGCTAGAGTTGCTCTCGCGCAAGACAAGAATGTCGACGCTGTGGTTATCCGTGTAACCATCAAGACACTTTCATTTTCATCCGGCATTCATCTCAATCAAAATCCTAAGTATAGCATCCAACCGAACAATAACACTTGCACGATCGTCATTCGTCGAGTCAGAGTACCCCCGAGTTATCGCAGATCGATCTTTGATATGCCTCAATACCATCGACGATATGCGTAACCTGACGATCTTCCTTTGCAACCAATTCCGAGTCGTGCGAATGGTGCTATCGTCCGACTGGATAATCTCCTCGACATTCAAATTCAAGTTCGATCATTATTCCTCGAATCATTCATAACATCAATTTTTCTCAAATCTAATTTCGCATATTGTTCATCCGTCTATCTTAATTCATTGACCAACATATTTTTTCAATTTCCAAGCACTCTCAACTATATCGTACCGACGATATCGTCGCTCGATAGCACCCCTATCGATAGTCATCTCACTTTACTCAATCGAGTTCAACTCATTCTAGCTCGAAATATTATGAATCCCGCACTCGACTTTTCTAAGGTCGACGCAACTTTGGTGTATATGTCCAGCCCGACTTAGCCAATCGCGCTTACGCGAACCATCTTTTTGTTTCTTGCCAAAAACTGTTTCTCCTAAGTGTCACGCCCCAGTACCAAAATACGGAGACGGACTAGGCCAGCTACTCTATATGAGGTATTCAAACGTCATACGGCGATCGTGGCTGTCAAGAGACAAGGGGTGTATGCTACATTCAAGTCACCTATGGTCACACAGAACATCTACGTCTCAATCATTCAAAGCAAGAAAATATCAATTAATGAACATATAAGATAAAGCAGTAAGGCGTCCCTGACGCTTCATCAAAATGGTCATGGGATTCTAGCTTTATAAGGTAGCTAGCCCAGAGAGTCAAAGATACATAATTGTATTCAGCTGCAGTCTGATTTAATTATAATTGTGCAAAAGACAAAAATGTCTAGAATAGTCGGCTAAACAGGTGCCGGTGGCTAAACGGCAGGACATAAATAAAGATACAAGAGTCGTGGAGAAGAAATCCACTCGAGTCCCCCGCCAGTCATGCTCCTAGTATGCACCATTGACGTCAGGAAAGAAAGTTGGATTCTCAGGCTCTGCTACACGATCTGGCCAAACAAAACCAGCCGGGTCAGCCCCGAAATAGCAAGTACCACAAGGGAGCACAAAAGAGTGAGATAAAACCCGGTCATAAAATAATAATAGTAAACTTTCGGTCGTAACCTTGGTCCACAGCCTGTCCTAACACGATAGACCAACCCAACAACCAAACAAGGACATGGGTTGGACCACGTACCATGACAGTCCGTGTCCTTTGGCTACTAGCGGAAGGCCCAAGCACAGTCAAGGCAATTTTCAAGCGGCCATTCATTCCTGCGGCTTTCTAAATTTGGCGGAGTTATCCCCGTTATACTAATTAAAAGGAACCCTCAGATCGTGTCAACCCAGCAGGGCTAGCCAAACCATAAGACTTATAACACTTTGATGATGCACCAGTCCCCCGAAGGGCTACCGCGCTAAGACATTTAATACATAGCTCGTAGGAGTCGGATATAGCTATTCGATATAGGCGAATGAAACCATATCCGTGGCGGCCAACCCGGCACGTCAGGACGGGACCTGGGGTGGCTAGTATGGCACGATCTCGGGGTTCTTCCCACCCAATGCATCTACTGAGTTAGTTGCCTAGTTAATCCCTAGGTTATCCTCAGGGTTCACATGTCGTGGTCACATGTTGACTCCTTTAGATGTCGTACATCGTACGAGTACTCCAAGAAGGGATCCGTACTGGCTCAAGGATTCGTACGTATGTTTTTTCCCTTCTTGGTATAATACAACATACAACACATACCACGTCATTGCCAACGACCATTACTATGTAAATGCTAGATTCTTGGGAGTACTGGCAGGTATTACGAAGGAACATTTAGCGCGTAGGATAGCACCTCGGTGCTCACATAGGTTGTACCGTTGTACACACATAGGTTCATCCAGCCTTCACATAGGTAGTCAGACTAGAAATAAAGACTAATACACAAGGGAGCATGCGGCCATGACTCATGCGGCTGGAAAAAAATGTCGGCGCATGCGGCTGGAAAAAGTCATGCATATGTGGCCCGAAAGAAAGGGGCGATGCGGCTCAGGGAGCTACGTCCCATGCGGCTAGAGAGTCGCTGGGCCTATGCGACTAGAGAGTCGTTGGGCCTATGCGGCTGGAACTGCCAGCGCCATGCGGCTGGAAAAATGGTCAAGGCGCATGCGGATGGAGGGTGAGATCTCATGCGGCTGGAGAAGAGCAAAGTCCATACGGCTGGAGAAGAACAAAGTCCATGCGGCAACGTTCTAAAGTAGACTTCTGCGGCTCAAATACTTACGTGGCTACCTTTCTTATGCGGCTGCGAAGTGCCATACGGCCGAAACTGCCCAACACTATGCGGCTCAGACGCTCATACGGCTGAGAATTGCACATGCGGCTACAATGCTCATGCGGCTGCTTTGCTCCTGCGGCTGGGAACTGCTCATCTTCCCTGCCAGAGCCTGCGTAGGCGAACCACGGAGAACCCAAATGTTGCTTCGGCCATAACTTCCTCCAAGCAGGTCAAAATCTTACTTTACAAAGGTCAAAACTGTGTAGAATCAAAATTCCTACCATATAGGACCATTGGTTTTCGAAAATAGCCAAGTTTGATAGATCATAACCATGAAAGCCCATGAAATCCTAGATTTTAGGAACTTAGATCTATACAAATCTTGCCATTAAAATCAAAGACTTCAAGAACTAAACTTGTAGAGAATGAAGAGAAGAACATTATAGATAAATAATAGCAAAAAAAATCAAGAATGGAAAAAAATGCTAATCTCCACTTCTGAGCAAGGTGTACTTGCCTTTGGAGTGGTGGTTGAGAAAAATAAATGGAGAAGTGAATGAGAAGAGAGAGTGAGGAAGAGATATTAAATAGGGGTTGGGTTGGTTTAAGAAAACCCTAATCCCTAACCACTAATGATAAGGCTAAAAAGGCTATATGCCATCATTAATAAATAATTAGACAAAATTTATACACATGCTAAATACAGATACCGTCTACAGAATTCATGAAGATTACGTATATCGGGATCGGGGAGTGACATCTCTATCCTCCTTAGAAAAATTCCGTCCTTGAAATTTCAGCCAAGATAAAGATAGAGGTATTCGAGCAAGCAAGGTACAATTACAATATACGCTAACAACCTATCATTAGCAATCATTGATCATACATTTCAAAATCTACCAAGGCATGAGGAGAAACATACCTTCCGGGTCGAACAAGTGCGGATACCGAGATTTAATCTCGTCCTCGCGCTCCCAGATCGACTCTCCCGGAGAGTGATGGCCCCAAGCGATACGGACAAGGATAATAGTCCGATTCTTGAGCACCTTCTCTCGCCGGTCCAAAATAGACACGGGTTGTTCCTCGTAAGTTAGGTCGGCACCAACGACTAACTCTGAATGGTCGAGGACATGACTCGGATCCGGGACGTACCCACGTAACTGAGATACATAAAATACATCATGTACACCAGATAGCGAGGAAGGAAGGGCAAGCCGATAAGCAACATCGCCTACCCGAGCGAGAATCTCAAAAGGACCAACGAATCTCGGACTAAGCTTTCCTCGAGATCCAAATCTAATGACACCCCGAGTCGGCGAAATCTGCAGAAATACTTGGTCACCGATACCAAACTCTAGAGGTCTTCGATGCTGATCTGTCCAGTGGCGGTGTCTGTCTTGCGCGACTCGAAGCCGCTCTCTGATCAACTTGACTATTTTTACGGTCTGCGTGATCATCTCTGGTCCCAACAATTTTCGTTCGGCCACATCGTCCCATGCCAAAGGGGACCTGCACTTCCTTCCATATAATGCTTCAAACGGCACCATCTGTATACTTGTCTGATAACTATTATTGTAAGAGAACTCTACTAAATGAAGATGATCTTCCCAAGTTCCGCCAAAGTCTAAGGTACAAGCCCGTAGCATATCTTCCAAGGTCTGAATGGTTCTCTCCGATTGTCCATCCGTCTGCGGATGATAAGCTGTGCTGAACCTCAACTTGGTGCCCAAGCTTTGGTGCAAACTTCGCCAAAAGTGAGAGGTGAACCATATGTCTCGATCTGATACTATGTTAACTGGAATACCATGCTGCCTCATAATCTGCTTCATATATATTTCTGCCAGCTGCTCAGTAGACTGCCCTACTCTGAAAGAAAGGAAATGTGTAACCTTCGTGAGCCGATCCACGATTACCCAAACTGTATTTCGGTCGGTCGGAGATCTCGGTAAACCTGTCACAAAGTCCATCGTGATGTGCTCCCATTTCCACTCCGGAATGGGAAGCGGCTGTAACAATCCTGCTGGCCTCTGCTGCTCTGCCTTCACTTGCTGACACACTAGACATCGGGATACGAATCTCGCTATCTTCCTCTTCATGCCATTCCACCAAAAGTGCTGCTTCATATCCTGGTACATCTTTATGCCTCCGAAAAGAATGGAATAAGGTAAACTATGAGCTTCTGACATAACTTCGTGTCGAAGGTCTCCACTGGATACACAAAGACGGTTTTCGAACCTAAGTGTACCATCCTCATGGATTACTAACTCCTTCCTGAGACCTGACTCACACTCCGATCGAAGCTTCTGGATTCGCAGATCCTCTGCCTGAGCTGCTCTGATCCTCTCTACAAAAGTGGACTGAATCTGCAAACTGGCCATAACTCCCGTATCTTGCGGCAAGATTACTTCAATTCCCATTTTCTGAAGATCTTCTAAAATATCCCTCTGCGTGGTTAGAATGAATGCACCATATCTCCTGCTCAAGGCATCTGCTACCACATTCGCCTTGCCTGGGTGATACTGAAGATTTACATCAAAGTCTTTCAGTAATTTCAACCATCTTCTCTGTCTCATGTTCAGGTCCCTCTGGGTAAACACATACTTTAAACTCTTATGATCAGTGTAAATCTCCACTCGATCCCCATATAAGTAGTGCCTCCATAACTTAAGCGAGAATACTACTACTGCTAATTCCAGGTCGTGAGTTGGATAGTTCTTCTCATGATCTCGAAGCTGTCGAGATGCATATGCTACCACCTTACCATGCTGCATCAATACACATCCGAGCCCCTTCCCGGATGCGTCACAATATACTGTAAACCCTCCCGATCCTACTGAAAGTGTCAAGATCGGGGCTGAGATTAATCTCTTCTTCAACTCTCCAAATGATGTCTGACACTCTGCCGACCAAACAAACTCTACGTCCTTACGCGTCAAACGCGTCAAGGGTGCTGAAATCCTGGCAAAGTCTGCCACGAATCTCCTGTAGTAACCTGCCAATCCCAAGAAACTACGTACATCTGCTACCGTCATCGGAACTGGCCAATTCTCTACTGCCTCAACCTTCTTCGGGTCTACTGACACTCCTGCTCCAGAAATAATGTGTCCCAGGAACGAAATATGATCCAACCAGAACTTACATTTGTTAAGCTTCGCATAAAGTTGATGCTCCCTCAAGGTCTGCAAAACTGTCCGAAGGTGCTTCTCATGTTCCTCCTCACTACTGGAATAGACGAGGATATCGTCTATAAACACTACTACAAACTTATCCAAATAGGACAGAAAGATACGGTTCATCAAATCCATGAATACTGCTGGGGCATTAGTCAGTCCAAATGGCATCACCAGAAACTCGTAATATCCATATCGTGATCTAAAGGCTGTCTTGGGTATGTCCTGTTCCCGGACCCTCACTTGGTAATATCCAGATCGAAGATCAATCTTAGAGAAGATGTAAGCCTTACTCAATTGATCAAACAAGTCATCAATCCGCGGTAGCGGATACTTGTTCTTCACTGTCACTGCATTCAACTGTCGGTAATCAATGCACATCCGCGTCGATCCATCCTTCTTAGGTACCAAAATCACCGGTGCTGCCTAGGGCGAATTGTTGTCTCTGATAAACTGCTTCGCCTTCAATTCTTCTTCATGCTGGTACAACTTGTCCAACTCTGACTGCGACATCCTGTAAACTCTACCGACCTTTGGCTCTGTCCCAGGATTCAGCTCAATGCAAAACTCCACATCTCTGACTGGTGGCAAACCTGGAAGCTCATCTGGAAACACATCGACAAACTCTCTGACTACTCTGGGAATCTGCTCCTGCTCTGACAATGCTTCTGTAACGATGCCCTTGGGTCGATCCTCCAATGATCGAACAAAGACAAACTCCTCTACGCCAGGTACATTAAATACTACCTTACCTCCCCGATAATCTATCGTCGCATGACTGTCTCTCAACCAGTCCATGCCTAGGACAACGTCAAAGTTGCCCATAGGGAACTCAATCAAAGATGCGGGCAATAATCGCCCGTTCACTATTACTGGACACGCTAAGCATACTCTGCTAACTCCTACGAGCCCATTACCAGTGAGTATATTCATCCTCTCTGGCAATGCCTCGAATTTTAATCCAATACGTGTCACAAATCGTGCAGATATAAAAGAGTGGGTAGCCCTCGAATCAAATAATGCTACTGCAGGAAAAGAGGTAACAGAAATATTACCTGCAACCATGTCGCCTGAAGCTAGCGCATCCTCCAGTGATAATGTGAAGGCTTGGCCCTGGCCTTGCTGAGCTCCCTCCTGCTGCCTTTCTCAACCATGCTGTCGCTGCGGCCTCTGTGGGTCTTCCTGGTTCTGTGCCTGGCGATACATCTGAGCCTGCGTAGGTAGACGCTGGACTAGCGGCCTTACGGCTAATGCTGGTCCTCTGCTCGGTGCTGCCCCTGGAGCTGGCAATGTCGAAAACTGCTGAACTGGCCCTCCTGGCCTCTGCATCATAGGACAATTGGCAATCCGGTGGTCTGGACTGCCACACCTCATACATAACCCATTAGCTGAATGACACACATCCCTAGTGTGCCCTCCCTTACCACAGTAAGTACATCCAATAGGCGCCCCCTGGCGCTACTGCTGGTTTCTCGGCTGCTGATGCCAAACTGGTGCTGATATCTCAGATACTGCCGTCCTCCGCGGTGCTCCTAACTCATGAATACGGATGCCGAGCGCTGGCGTCGATGTTCGCTGTACTGCTCCTCCGTCCCTGCTCTGAGAATGAGTCCTCTTCTGGCCCCCATGCCTTGTCACCAGCCTTTGTTGGGTAAGTTCATGCCTCCGGGCTGCCGTTAAAACGGCATCAAAAGTCTGATAGTCGTGCCCCTCTACAAGCTGTAAAATTTCCAAATAAAGTCCCTGTTGGAACCTCATCGCCTTCTCTGGCTCTGTAGCTACCATCGTCGGTACAAACCGACTCAGTCTGCAGAACTCCGCTGCATATCCATCCACCGTCCTCCCAGCCTGCTTGAGACTGATAAACCTCTGCTGAAGCTCATACCGTGCTACCATGCCGAAGTACTTGGCCTTAAATCTGGTACGAAAGCTATCCCAGGGAACAGGACGCCTCAGTCCAACCTCTTCTGATGCCCACCAATCACGGGCGAGATCCTGAAGTATCAGTCTGACCTGATCAACCTTCTCTTCTGCTGGAACCTTAGCTGCAGTCAATATGGCCTCAGTATCCTGAAGCCATGCATCCGTCGTAATGGCGTCCTCCGTGTCGTCAAAATATCTCAGGTTAAGTCGACAAAACCTCCCTGATGCTCCCGAATCATTCCTAACACTTCTCTCAAGGGCCAATTGCAACCCCTGATTCAGTTGCACATTCTGTTCCTGCTGTCGGGTCTGCTGTTGCTGATGGGCTGCCACTTGTTGCTGCTGAGTAGCCAAGAATCCCCGGATGACCTCCAGGAGTGCTGCAGCATCAGGTACTGGCGTTGCTGCTGGCACCATGGGAGGTGCAGGAGTTTCCAGAACCTACGGTTCCATCGGCTCTGATATCACTTTCACTCGGATCTGATCAGGAGATTGCACTCCTTCTGGTTGTTGCCCCGTCGAGCCATGCTCTACTGGTTGTTCCTCCATGTTGGCCTCGCCAGCTACTGAGAAAGAAGCACCCCTATATGGAAAAGTACATGATATTAATTGTCAGGATGAGGAAGATTTGAGGATATAATTCAGGGGGTCAATCAAGGTGAGAAAGGAGAAATCGAATCAAGAGATTCAAAGGGAACAAGTTTTGATTGAGACTCCTATAATAGTAACACCCCACAAGTCTGAAAAGTCAGACCTGCATGGGCCACCAATAAAACCTTGTCACGCCCAGTACCAAAATACGGAGACGGATTAGGCCAGCTACTCCATATGAGGTATTCAAACATCATACGACGATCGTGGCTGTCAAGAGACAAGGGGGTGTATGCTACATTCAAGTCACCTATGGTCACACAGAACATCTACGTCTCAATCATTCAAAGCAAAAAAACATCAATTAATGAACATATAAGATAAAGCAGTAAGGCGTCCCTGACGCTTCATCAAAATGGTCATGGGGTTCTAGCTTTATAAGGTAGCTAGCCCAGAGAGTCAAAGATACATAATTGTATTCAGCTGCAGTCTGATTTAATTACAATTGTGCAAAAGACAAAAATGTCTAGATTAGCCGACTAAACAGGTGCCGGTGGCTGAATGCCAGGACATAAATAAAGATACAAGAGTGGTGGAGAAGAAACCCACTCGAGTCCCCCGCTAGTCATGCTCCTAGTATGCACCATTGACGTCAGGGAAGAAAGTTGGATCCTCAGGCTCTGCTACGCGATCTGGCCAAACAAAACCAGCCGGGTCAGCCCCAAAATAGCAAGTACCACAAGGGAGCACAAAAGAGTGAGATAAAACCCAGTCATAAAATAATAATAGTAAACTTTCGGTCATAACCTTGGTCCACAGCCTGTCCTAGCACGATAGACCAACCCAACAACCAAACAAGGACATGGGTTGGACCATGCACCATGACAGTCCGTGTCCCTCGGCTACTAGCGGAAGGCCCAAGCACAGTCAAGGAGATTTTCAAGCGCCATTCATTCCTGTGGCTTTCTAAATTTGGCGGAGTTATCCCCGTTATACTAATTAAAAGGAACCCTCAGATCGTGTCAACCCAGCAGGGCTAGCCAAACCATAAGACTTATAACACTTTGATGATGCACCAGTCCCCCGAAGGGCTACCGCGCTAAGACATTTAACACATAGCTCGTAGGAGTCGGATATAGCTATTCGCTATAGGCGAATGAAACCATATCCGTGGCGGCCAACCCGGCACGTCATGACGGGACCTGGGGTGGCTAGTATGGCACGATCTCGGGGTTCTTCCCACCCAATGCATCTACTGAGTTAGTTGCCTAGTTAATCCCTAGGTTATCCTCAGAGTTCACAGGTCGTGGTCACATGTTGACTCCCTTAGATGTCGTACATCGTACGAGTACTCCAAGAAGGGATCCGTACTGGCTCAAGGATTCGTACGTATGTTTTTTCCCTTCTTGGTATAATACAACACACAACACATACCACGTCATTGCCAACGACCATTACTATGTAAATGCTGGATTCTTGGGAGTACTGGCAGGTATCACGAAGGAACACTTAGCGCGTAGGATAGCACATCGGTGCTCACATAGGTTGTACCGTTGTACACTCATAGGATCATCCAGCCTTCACATAGGTAGTCAGACTAGAAATGAAGACTAATACACAAGGGAACATGCGGCCATGACTCATACGGCTGGAAAAAATACCGGCGCATGCGGCTGGAAAAAGTCATGTATATGTGGCCCGAAAGAAAGGGACGCATGCGGCTCAGGGAGCTACGTCCCATGCGGCTAGAGAGTCGCTGGGCCTATGCGACTAGAGAGTCGTTGGGCCTATGCGGCTGGAACTGCTAGCGTCATGCGGCTGGAAAAAATGGTCAAGGCGCATGCGGATGGAGGGTGAGATCTCATGCGGCTGGAGAAGAACAAAGTCCATGCGACAGCATTCTAAAGTAGACTTCTGCGGCTCAAATACTTACGTGGCTACCTTTCTTATGCGGCTGCGAAGTGCCATGCGACCGAAACTGCCCAACGCTATGCGGCTCAGACGCTCATGCGGCTGAGAATTGCACATGCGGCTGCAATGCTCATGCGGCTGCTTTGCTCCTGCGGTTGGGAACTGCTCATCTTCCCTGCCAGAGCCTGCGTAGGCGAACCACGGAGAACCCAGATGTTGTTCGGCCATAACTTCCTCCAAGCAGGTCGAAATCTAACTTTACAAAGGTCAAAACTGTGTAGAATCAAAATTTCTACCACATAGGACCATTGGTTTTTGAAAATAGCCAAGTTTGATAGATCATAACCATGAAAACCCATGAAACCCTAGATTTTAGGAACTTAGATCTACACAAATCTTGCCATTAAAATCAAAGACTTCAAGAACTAAACTTGTAGAGAATGAAAAGAAGAACATTATAGATAAATAATAGCAAAAAAAATCAAGAATAGAAAAAATGCTAATCTCCACTTCTGAGCAAGGTGTACTTGCCTATGGAGTGGTGGTTGAGAAAAATAAATGGAGGAGTGAATGAGGAGAGAGAGTGAGGAAGAGATATTAAATAGGGGTTGGGTTGGTTTAAGAAAACCCTTATCCCTAACCACTAATGATAAGCCTAAAAAGGCTATATGCCATCATTAATAAATAATTAGACAAAATTTATGCACATGCTAAATACAGATACCGTCTACAGAATTCATGAAGATTACGTATATCGGGATCGGGGAGTGACATTATGTTTTGCAAAATAGATAGACTTATTGTATGGACATCCCGTGGGACATTTGAGAGAGCGCACCAACGATATCAACTTTGCGGAAGTAACAATTCAGAGTTTGCAGAAAAAATGGAGTTAAAGAATTCAATCGGTAGTCCAAGGACGTAAAGTCGTGCTCTGATACCATTATGTCACGTTCCGCTCCCGTAGGAGCGATCGTCCTCGCTAAGGTGTGATGCCGCACGAGCCTAGATTGTGCTCGTGCAAGGCGGGTTCCATAACGACCGATTTCAGCGGCTGTGATGGGGTCGTCGCACAGAAGTCCCATACAGAGACATTAAAGAATAGCAGCAAAAATTAGAACAAAACATAAGTCATTGCAAAACACTCTTTTATTGATATTGAAACAAAGATTACAATGGGCGCAAGGCCAAGATTACAAGTCTATCAAGCTCACTCATCTCACATTACAAGTCACTCAGTTCTCTCTCATCTCTCAATTACAATTCTTGAGCCAGTGGATGCTTTGGAAGGCGACGTCCATACATTATGTCTCGTATAAGTCTTTAATCCATGCATCCGCACGCTTCGAATCGCCAAGGAACTCCGTGCCTCGATGCATCCCAAGCGAGCTCCTGTGCCACGAGCTTCTACCTGCGCCTGCACATGTAAACTATGTGGGTGTCAGTACTCAACTGTACTGGTGGAATAAGCTCCTCGCCCACCCATACAAAACTGACACGTTATTTTACTTTGTGCAACATAGTCCCTTCTTATCAATTGTCTTTCTACTATTGCCTTAGGATCAGTTTTAGGACAGACGCCTTGGCCTATTTCGTGTTTCAAGACCATCCCGTGCTTGCAACATCGGCGTTACCCTATCAAGTCGTATTTGCCTTACGGCACTTAATCAGAGACGTAACTACGCAATGAGGCTCCATTTCCATGTGATCGTGCTAGGAATCCATCGTGCCATGCCTCGCAACTCAGGGTGACTAAACCATATCGCCGTCTCGTGGCCCTTGCTTTTTTGATCACCAACTGACCCAATCAAGACTTGTGAATGTTAGTGTCACTCAACCAACTTTGTCTTGCGACGGTTTCTCGACTTAAACTCAACAACTCAACCAACTTATGCAACTTATATGTCGACAACTCAAGACTCGACGCCACATCTCGTGTCGAAGTACGTCGCCTTTGTTGTAGCCATTCTTAAGCCCAAACATTTGTATTCTAACTGCACACACATTCAACAACTCAACTCAATCCAAAGGCACACACATGGATTGTCGCCATGCCGACTCATCTATATGATTTGGTCACTGACTTCCAGAGCCATCGTGGACTCCTCTAGCTTTTGTTAGACGGGTGCCCCTTTCAGCGCAAGGTAGCTAGCCCCGCTGCAAGTCCCCGTCTAACCCGTGCCCAGCACAGCTAATTACTCATTTTCAATCGACGGCCGCAACGGTCCCGTGGCAGCCGGGTTGCCCTGCGGAGAAATGACCCACCTTGTCGACAAGTTGTCCATGACCATGCAAGACTCGACACAAACTGACGTCTCACACAGTCATGCTTTCTCTAGTGTTACCATGTCTTTCAGGACCAAGTTCAATACTTCTCAAATCTGAGACCGGCTCGACGACCTATAGTCGCGAGCATTCTTTCCATGTTACCATATCATTTTATTCAACTCAAAACGACCATTTGATAGCCCTTTTTCTAAACTCACTTTTGAATCAACCGTGGCTCATGCTTTAAACACTAAGTCCGTACATCGTGCCTTAAGCCTATGCGACACCACCGCCCAAGTCATACTCTATATGACGGGCCTTGAGACTGTAAGACTATGTGGATACACCCAGCCGTAGAACTCGTAAGGTCGTGCTTGCTACTACTCCTGATAGCTTAACATAACTTGCCTAACTTACCTTTGCAACAACTTGACGAGTAAAGGCTGCGTCAAGCCTTACATCGTGGGAATGTACCGTACATACGATCGGCTTGAACAACCAAGTTATTTGGGGTGCCTAGACTTATGTCGCAAGCCGTGCAATACAACTTAACCCGTCGGGCGAGCAGAGGCTATGCTACGCCTTGGGCGATGAGATCGTGCATGCTTTATGAAGCATTTGTGCGGGCGACGCCTATGAATTTGGCTAACTCTTAGCTTTGCAGCGAATACCAACTTTCCTTCTTCCAAGCCATGGGACGAAGGATCGAGTGTTATTTTCAAAGTACGCCGTGCACCATCTCTAAGCCGACCGTTGGACATTTCCATATTCTAACTCAATTCGATCCGTCGGGATTACTCCCTTTAGCTATGTGAATTCGTCTCTTTTATTATCAAGCCTACTTGTGCAAGTTGAAAACATGCAAATTATTATGTGAAGGCTAAGATGAGGCAAGTTCACCGAAACTACCCCACCTGAGCGAGCGGTCGCCTCGACCGAGCGATGTCTTCGAGCAGCCGTTGCAAGGCTAAGTCCGAACGCCGTTGGCATTCCTATTCCTCCGATTGACTGAGCGGGACGGGGCACTACAATGATGATGATGATGATGATGATGATGATGAGTGATGATCGAAGTTCGACTGAAGAAAAGCACAGTGAACTATGAACGATCTTTGCGATCTCTGCTGAAGATGAGAGCAATGAAATTCAGATCTCTCGTGAAGAAGAAGAAGAACATGAAAATCGCAATCCAAATCTGAGTTTGTGCGAAGGGTAGTTATGGTATTATAAAGATGACAATTTTGTAAATACATAGCATCTAAAGGGAATCTTGAAATATTTAACGTAGAAATATATAATTCTGGGCATTTCATAAAACCCATCCTGCGGGTGGATTTTTCATACAAACCAACCCCGAAATTGGCTTTCTCAGCAATTTCCAGAATTTATACTCGTACATCAAATTACTAACAAGGATTTCGGTAAGGAAAAACAATTCAATGCGCTTGTAAACATCGTTAGGGAAATCAATTTATTATCCTTGTAATTATCGTTAATTGTTGTTTTCCATGTTTAGAAATGTCACAAAAATTGACCAAAATATATATATAAAAGCAAAAAAGAACAAAAACTGACCCAAATGACAAAAAGAGCAAAAAGGAGGAAAAAAAAAGACAAAAACAAAAAAAGGACCAAAACAAGAAATGATCAAAACAACAAAAAACAATAAAAATGATATTAAAAAAACCCAAATTGACAACAACAAAAAAAGCAAACACGAAAAAAAAGCAAAAACAGAAAAAGATCAAAATGACCAAAACCGAGCAAAAACGACAAAAAAGTTACAAAAATGAGCAAAAGCGGTCAAAAAGGAACCAAAATGACAAAAAAAAGTGAATATATGACCAACAACGAGCAAAAAAAAGGACAAAAATGATTTAAAAGTGAAAAAATGTCAAAAACGAGCACAAATGATAAAAAAGAGAATAGATACAGAAAAAAAATCAATAATTAATCATCACGGTTCAAAATGCGTGACCCACAATGTTCAAAATCAAGTATATAATTTAGGAGTCCATTTTTGTTCACCCACCAAAACTAGGTGGGATGTTCACCTCCTATTAAACAAATGACACGTGGCATTTTCATCTCACACAAACCACTTTGGAAGGAGCTTTGCTATGCCTAAAACCAAATGCTTACAACTCACTTACAACCGCCACGCATGGGCGGATCCACATGGGATCCACTAGCGGGCTAGGCCCCCAGTGAAATTCGAGTAGTTTTTTTTAGTTAAATATTTACTTTACTTTATGTGGTAGTATTCACTAAAGAAGATAATAAGAAAGCTTAGTTGGAGCCTAAAAAATTCGCAGAGAACAATATTTTGAAAACTACAACCCATTGTGCACCAGCACATAGATAGCTTTGCAGTCTTTTTAAAATAAAAAAATTATTTTAAAGAAAAAAATTAAAACTAAAAATTAAAACGAAAGAAAAAGAGAAATAAAATAAAATTGTTACTTATAGGCTCCAACTAAGCTTTTTTATTGTTATATCAAAAGTTTTTTTTACTAATGTTATTGTAGTTAAATATTTTGAAAGTTCGTAGAGAACAATTGTGAGATGTAATATTTTATTATATAAAAATAGTAATATTTAATATAATATAATATTTGTTGTAACTCATATGGCCCTTCATTTCATCTCCTTGTAACATACAAAAATCCTTTGGCCTTTCGTTTCTTCATAACCCCCAACCTCTCTCCCTATATAAAGAGAGGTTGGGATAGCTTGTAATATGCACTTATGTGGTTGATAATATACGAGAAAGCTTCGTCTCCATGTGTTTGAGCTTTTGCCTTACGACACGTTATCAGCACCATAAACAAATTGTCTTGGCTACATAAACAAATTCTGGCACCGCCAAATTTGGGCCTTCCAAAATAATTTTATTTTTGGCTAATAATTTTTCAAAGGCAACGCTCATTTTGAGCACGCACTAAATTGTCACCTATTTTGCACAGTTCGCAAATAGTGTGAATTTTTTGAAAAATCTTATTTATTCTTATATTTAAAATTTTTTTTATGAAGTCTCTCCGAATAGGCTCACCTATTTGGGTATGATGTCAGAAAGAACTTGGGGCTTGGTTCTTAAGAGGTCCTCGGTGACCCTCCTCCCTTATTTTCTCGCCTGGTCATATTCACGTAGAGCTACTGAAAGGGGTTGACCGAATATTTTTTTTGCTCAAATTGTATTTATAATTATGCATTTTTACAAGAAACTAATTGAACTCTCTATATCGGCCCGTCGATCGATATAAGAAATTTTTTAAAAAAACAAAAATTATTTTTTCAAAACCGTTGGTTTTATTTACGATTGTTTGTTGTTGCTTATACAAACCAAATCCATATAAACATGTCGTTTTATATGTTGACTGATCAAGATTTTTTCTCCTGTTGTAGAAAAATGTCGATCAAGATTGATTTTCCCATCCTTGAAGCCTCTGGCAAGAACTACTTGGACTGGATGCAAGACATCCAAAACCATCTAGATGCGCAGGGCCTCTTGGACGTCATCTATAACGAGGAAGAGCGTGAAGTGGAAGTCACTCGCTCAATGAACGCCAAAGCGATGATTCTATTCTGCAGGCATTTATCTGACGCCATGAAGGCGGAGTTCATTGAAATTTTCTCGCCGAAGACGCTATGGGACTCTCTGAAAGAGCGCTTCGACCACCAGAAGACCATTTGGCTACCTGAAGCAGCCATGACTGGTTGAACCTACGCTTCCAAGACTTCAAAAGTGTAACTGATTACAACAATGAAGTCTGCAGGATTCAATCACTTCTCCAATACTGCGGTGAGATATTAACCGACAATGATCTTTTGGAGAAAACATACACCACATTTCCTTCCACTGACAACTTACTCCAGAAGCAATACCGTCAGTCTAAGTTCACCAAGTTTTCCGAGCTCATCACCCAGCTTTTACTAGACGAGAAGAACAGTCTCATTTTAATGAGAAACAATAATTCTCGTCCTGCTGGAACAAAGGCAATTTCAATGCCTGATGCAAACGCTCTCCGTGGACCAAATCTACGGTAGAAACGAGACAAGGGCCAGTCGTCCCAACCAAGGAACAGAGGCGAGTTTAAGTCTCGCCACCCAAAGCGAGGTTCTAACAAGAACCAAGGACCTTTGACTCCTAGGCAGTCTCATGGTAAGAACCAACGGGCCAGTCGTCCCAAAGCGAGAGTGGAAGGCCAAGCGCCTACTCTCTGCTACAAATATGGTGCTTATGGTCATATGCAACAGACTTGCAGGATGACCCCCCAAGAAGTTGATAACTATCACAAGGGGCGCCGGGCCGAAGCAAATCTGGTCAACGAGTGCGAAAATCTAAATCTTGAGACCCCCGATTTTATAGCAGAAATGGAAGAATGAATCTCCATTTTCTCTCTATATTTGATTTAAGTCATGAAACTTTTGGTGGTTTGTATTTTCTGTTTTCTCGATAAATTAAAGTTCTATTTCGAGCACTTTCCTCAAACGTGTGACAAACTTTAATTTTCTTTACTTATAGGCATGGACCACGGGGCAGTAGATTGTCTGGTTAATAGTGGAACGACTCACACAATCTTGAGAGATAAATCATACTTTATCTCCTATATGCCTAAAGTAACCTCAGTGACAACCATTTCGGGACACTCAATCCTTGTTCAAGGTTTTGGCAAAGCCCCTTTTTCGTTGTCCAATGGTACTCCCGTTGAAGTATCAGAGGCCTTATATTCTCCAAGGTCCAGTCGTACCTTACTGAGTTTTAAGGATATTCGAGAAAATAGATTTCATGTTAAAACTGCTCGAGAACATGGCTTCGAGTATCTTTTTATTATCTCCACTCAGTACGGCCAAAAGCGTATCATGGAGAAGTTGAAAAGTCTTTCAAGTGGTTTGTATCTCACTACGATACAACACGTCGAGAGTAATCTCATCATTCGTCGAGCGCCAGTTGATGAGAGGACTTTTATGCTATGGCATGACCGGCTGGGTCATCCGGGTCAAAATACGATGCTTCGTACTATGAATGCATCACATGGGCATCCTCTTGGAGGAAAGAATTTCGTTATAAATCCGAAAATCCTATGCTAAGCTTACTCGATTGGGAAGACGAATCTCAAGCCACTCCATGTGAAACCTACGAGATTAGTTTCTCAATTCCTTGAGAGAATTTATGGAGATATTTGTGGACCAATCCAACCAACATGCGGACCATTTAAAGACTTTATGGTTTTGGTTGATGCATCGACTAGATGGTCACACGTAGTGTTGTTGTCCACCCGAAACGTAGCGTTTCCTAAACTCCTCGTCCAAATCATTAAGTTAATGGCTCACCGTCCGGATTATCCGATAAAGTATATTAGACTTGATAATGCCGCGGAGTTTACATCGAAGACTTTCGATGACTATTGCATGACTTTGGGAATAAATCTTGAACATCCTGTTGCGTATGTTCATACCCAAAATGGCCTAGCAGAAGCTTTTATAAAGCGACTGCAAGTGATAGCGCGGACCTTGGTTATGCGCACCAAACTCCCACTATCTGTATGGGGCTATACAATTTTGCACGCTGCAAATTTGGTCTGTCTGAGGCCCATGGCCACCCAACCACTTTTCGCGTACCAGCTGGTTACTGGATATGAGCCTGACATCTCACATTTACGCGTGTTTGGGTGCCTAGTCAATGTTCCAATTGAGCCGATAAGGCGTTCAAAATTTGGACCTCAGAAGCGACGGAGAATATATGTCGGTTATAACTCTCCGTCCATCATTCACTATTTAGAGCCCTTGACAGGCGATCTCTTTACCGCGAGACACACAGATTGTGACTTTGATGAGGCAATCTTCCCGTCGTTAGGGAAGAAATGCATGCTAACGTTGATGAGGAACGATGTGAATTAGCGTGGCATGTGCCCGCTGTTGCTCATCATGATGCCTCCTCTGCACATAGTGATAAGGAAGTACAGAGGATTCTAGGTCTGCAAGATATTGTAAATCAAATGCCAGACGCATTTAGCGACCTAGCAAAAGTCACGAGATCAATTATACCTGCTGCAAATGTGCCTGCAAGGATAGACGTCCCTGAGAGACGCCATGTTCATGTGAAACATGTTGCTCCGGTCGAACCCGCCGAGCAAAGGACGCTGCCATCGGCCGTCCAGTCCGCCGCTATTCCCAAGAAGAAGGGAAGACCGGTTGGTTCCAAAGATGTTCTGTCCCGGAAGTGGAGAAATCTTGTTAAAAGCGTTTTGTCACATGAGATCATTAAGGATCACGGCGATGTATTAGAAGAGCGCGTTCCAGATGAAATGCCTATTCCTAATCATGCCGATAACCTCAAAATATCCGTCGAGTATGCTAGCTTAGACGATATTTTGAAGCGAAATGAAACTGTCATCGATGATGTGTTCATATACTCAGTGGCCACTGACATTATGAACAATAATGGCATGGAACCTCGTAATGTTGCCGAGTGTCAACGACGAACGGACTGATCACAATGGAAACAAGCAATCCAGGCTGAACTAGACTCCTTAGCGAAAAGAAACGTGTTTGGACCTGTTGCTCCAACACCACCCAATGTTAAACCAGTTGGTCACAAATGGGTTTTCCTAAGGAAACGTAATGAGAGAAATGAGATTGTGCGATACAAGGCTCGCCTTGTGGCGCAAGGCTTCTCACAACGCCCTGGAATTGATTACGAGGAGACATATTCTCCCGTAATGGACGTTATAACGTTTCGCTACTTAATCAGTTTAGTAGTTTCCAAAAAATTGAATATACAGCTCATGGATGTGGTCACAGCCTATCTCTACGGGGATCTGGACACAGAGATATACATGAGAGTCCCTGAAGGACTAAAGATGCCTGAATCCAGTAGTTTCCGACCACGGAACGCGTTCTCGATTAGACTGAGGCGTTTGCTATATGGATTGAAACAATCCGGGCGAATATGGTATAACCGCCTAAGCGAATACTTGATCGATTTAGGATACATTAATAACGAACTTTGCCCATGTGTGTTCATAAAGAAATCCACTTCAGGATACGCAATCATCGCGGTCTATGTAGATGATATGAATCTCATAGGAACCGAAAAAGACTTGTCAGAAACTGCTGATATCCTGAAGAGGGAATTCGAGATGAAGGATCTTGGGAAGACACGATTTTGTCTCGGTCTGCAGATCGAGCACCGTAAAGATGGAATTCTTGTCCATCAAGCGAACTACACCCAAAAGGTGTTGAGACGCTTTAGTCATTTTGACGATAAGCCGTCCGCTACTCCCATGATCGTCCGCTCTCTAGACATTACTAAGGACCCATTTCGTCCAAAGGAGGACGACAAAGAGATATTGAGTCCTGAGTGCTCTTATCTGGGTGCAATAGGCACTTTATTGTACTTGGCCCAATGTACTAGACCGGACATCTCGTTTGCTGTGAATTGTCTAGCTCGACACAGCATCGCGCCAACATGCCGCCATTGGAATGGCATAAAAGACATTTTCCGCTACCTTAAGGGTACTACGGACTTGGGCTTGTTCTATCCCTACGCGGTTTCGAGTGAGTCCAACGCTCTTGGCACTCGAAACAACGCGACCCTTGTTGGCTACGCCGATGCAGGATACTTATCTGATCTGCACAAGGGGCGTTCCCAATCTGGTTACGTCTTTACTATTGGGAATACGACGATTTCTTGGAAGTCTCACAAACAGACCTTAGTGGCTACTTCAACGAACCACTCTGAGCTACTCGCGCTCTATGAGGCGACTAGAGAGTGTGTATGGCTTCAAGCTGTTATTGGCCATATTCGAAGTATATGTGTCACGTCCCGATTCCGTAGAATCGATAGTCGTCCCCTGGACGTGATGCCGTGCGAACCTAAGTTGCGATCGCACACGGCATATTCATAAGGTTATCCGAAACACAACATCAAGTTAGAGTACGCAGAGAAATTGAATGACACATTTGAAATAGAAGTAGACTTTTTTATTGATAAAACTTCATTTACATTGACTTCATTACATTCATTGCCGCGCGGGCTACAATATGACTCGACTTACAAAATAAATGCCGATGAGATAGTCGTTCCGTACATTACACCCCTTTATACAAGCAAAAATAATTACATATTTCCACCTGCTATCGCGGGAAGTCGAGCCGCCATCTTTTCTTTTGGACTGAGTGCGGGTCTTCTTCAAAAGGAATCCAGAAACAAGCCTTCTCACGGACGAGGCTTCAAAAGTGTCCACGCCGCCTTAAGATTTTAAGCGGCATGCCCTTCGTAGTTTGGGGTACCTGCGTGGAGAGCGAGGATCAGTACATTACACTTTGTACTGATGCGTGGCTATTTAAGTTCCAAGCTCTCATTTGGTTGAAGAGTTTATATGACTTAGAGTATGAATGTTTCTAACCATCCTAATAGATTTCAAACAAGCATATGACAAGCATAATAAAATTTACGTTGAACTTACCCGCGGCGGACCGCGCCGCACCTTATGAAACTTACAATGTTCTTTCCTGTCAATTGTTATCATTTTCATACCAAGTGCAATATTACGTGTGGTTGGTCACTGGCATAACAAGCCATCCTGGACTATAGCTGGGTTAGACGGTGACCCTTTCAGCGCGGGTAGCGAGCCCCGCTACAAGTTCTCCCGACTAACCATATTTTTGCTTTCGTCGAGCACAGCTATCTTTTGCTTCCTCCTAGGCCGAAACGATCCTGTGTCTCGGGGTATCGCTCGAGGAAGCCGTTCCTCGTGCACGAGTTGTCCAATGACCGTGTAAAGACAATTCTTTTTAGTTATGAAGATATAGCCTACATTCTCTTTGAAACTTGTTCATTTTTATCGTGTTCGTGCCCTTGCATTCATTCTTTCATCCGCATCAACACTACCGATTCACCTAAAAAGGGGGTCGAAAAGAGAAGGGTCAGCCACTCACTTTGAGTTTACTTCCGGCGAGAGAACTTTGTTGGTCGTGCTAGACGTCGCCTACGCGATTACCTGAAATCGCACAAGCAACCGATTAGAACACTGCATTATTCAAGGAGTTCGATAGGAAATGCGAGTTCGAAATGCAAGCCATGAAAACCATCGAAAACATTCACGAAAATGTATTCAGAAAACAAAGCCAAAAACCAACGCAAGCGGCGTGAAAAGCAGAGCAACGGGAGGTCTCTCCCGACTCAGCCGCAGAGTCAATCCTCGAGGTACAACCCGCTGAATATGGGACTTGGTTCCGAAGAAGACATTCCATAACGAGGAATGGATCTTAATTCAACCGTTCCCGTTCGATCGACTCGGTCGATCCCGACCTATCGGTCCCGACCGAATCGATAGCGACAGTGTCCTTTCTCGCGCACCCTGTGGACTGAGTACGGGGCACGATGTAGGGACGGGGCACTACACCATAACCAACTAAGAAAAAGTTTCGTCCTCGAAACTTAAAATAGAACCTACCTCTACGAGAACAGTGAAGGAAACTTTTTTTTTATTTCTGACTCAAGCTCCCACGTCGACTCTTCGACCGAATGGTTCCTCCAGAGGACGCGGACGAGGAGAATAGCACGGTTGCGAAGAAGTTTATCCTTGCGCTCTAAGATTTGTACCGGCTCTTCGACGTATGACAAGTCTGCCTTCAGGTCCAGCTTATCCAAATCCACCACATGGGTCGGATCATGCACGTACTTCTGTAATTGTGATACGTGGAAGACGTCATGTACCTCTGATAATGCAGGCGGCAAGGCGATTTGGTAAGCTACCGGGACGACTCGCTTCAATATTTCGAACGGGCCAACAAATCTTGGGCTCAATTTCCCCTTCGTACCGAACCTGGAAACTCCCCGCATGGGCATGACTTTCAAGAATACATGGTCGCCTTCCGAGAACTCGAGGGGGCGTCGGTGCGTGTCGGCATAGCTTTTCTGCCGGCTTTGTGCTATCTTCAATCTCTCTCGTATTAACTTGACCTTCAGCACGGTCTGCTCCACCAGCTCCGGACCAAGTATCTGCCGTTCTCCGACTTCATCCCAGCAAATGGGCAATCTGCACTTTCGGCCGTACAAAGCTTCATACGGCGCCATTTGGATGCTGGACTGATAGCTGTTGTTGTATGCAAACTCGGCCAGCGGTAGATGGACGTCCCAACTTGACTTCAAGTCGATCGCACAGAGTCATAACATGTCTTTGAGGATTTGGTTCACCTGCTCTGTTTGGCCGTCAGTCTGAGGATGATAAGCTGAGCTAAACTTCAACTTGGTCCCCAGTGCTGAATGAAGACTACTCCAGAAGCGCGCTACGAACCGTCCATCCCGATCAGAGACGATAGAAACTGGAACCCCGTGCAGCCGAACTATTTCATCAAGGTATATCTGAGCAAGGCGGTCGTTTTCCCGCGCTACGAACCGTCCATCCCGACCCAGACGACGTCGTTTTCCCGCGGCGTCCTCGGCAAGCCAACAACGAAGTCCATAGTGATGTGATCCCATTTCCACTCTAGAATGGCGAGGTTCTGCATCTCCCCGCCCGGTCGCTGGTGCTCGGCTTTGACTTACTGACAGGCCATACATTTTGACACAAAGAGCGCTACGTCCCTCTTCATGCCGTGCCACCAAAAGACAACGCGGAGGTCCTTATACATCTTGGTGCTGCCATGATGCAAGGAATATTTTGCATAATGCGCCTCCGAAATTATCTCCTTTCTAAGTTCTGCGTCGTCCGGTACGCATAGCCGTCCCTTCACGCGCATCACTCCCGACTCGTCCTCTGCAAAGTCGGATGCTTTTTCTATCGATATCAGCTTTCGCATCTTCTCCAGGTATGGGTCGTCCTTCTGTGCAGACTTGATCCTCTCCAGTAGGCTCGGTTCCACCCGCAGTTGTGCTAGTTTTACGTCTCTGAAATGAACTCGGAGTTCAATGCCCATTCCTTCCAAGTCACGCAGCAGTCGATCGTTGATGCATAATGAAGCTAAGTACTTCCGGCTCAGCGCATCCGCTACCACATTTCCCTTGCCCGGCGTGTAGTCGATTGATAAGTCATAGTCTTTGATTAGTTCGAGCCATCGCCTCTGTCGCAAATTCAGTTCTTTCTGGGTGAAGAGATACTTGAGGCTTTTGTGGTCCGTATAAATCCTGCACGCCACGCCATAGAGATAGTGATGCCACAGCTTCAACACGAACACAATTGCCGCTAGTTCTAGGTCGTGCGTGGGGTAGTTCTTCTCGTGCGGCTTCAACTGCCGGGAAGCAAAAGATATCACCTTATCCCATTGTATGAGCACACACCCCAAGTCCTGGCCAGAAGCATCGCTGAAGATTTGAAATCCTTTCGTCCCTTCAGGAAGAGCAAGTATCGGGGCCGAAACGAGCCGTTGTTTGAGCTCCTGGAAGGAAGCTTCACAGTCGTCTGACCACTTGAATGCGACTCCTTTCTGGGTGAGGCGAGTCAACGGCGATGCAATCTTCGCGAAGTCCTTCACGAAGCGTCGGTAGTATCCCGCCAAGCCTAGGAAGCTTCAAATTTCGCTAACTGATGCGGGCCGTTTCCAATCAGCAACCGCCTCGACTTTCTTCGGATCGACTGCGATGCCCGCGGCGGAGATGATGTGCCCAAGGAATGAGACGCTGTTCAGCCAGAACTCGCACTTGCTCATCTTCGCGTACAACTGATTCTCTCGAAGGATTTGGAGTACCGTCCGCAGATGCTCTGCATGTTGCGCTCGATCCTTCGAGTAGACGAGGATGTCGTCGATGAAGACTACTACGAATTTGTCAACGAACGGACGGAACACCCGATTCATTAGATCCATGAAGACGGCAGGGGCGTTTGTCAGACCGAACGGCATTACCAAGAACTCGTAGTGGCCATAACGAGTGCGAAAGGCAGACTTCGGCACGTCATCTGGCTTGACTTTGAGTTGGTGATAACCCGATCGCAGATCAATCTTCGAAAACACCGTTGTACCTTGGAGCTGGTCGAACAAGTCGTCGATGTGGGGCAGGGGGTATTTGTTTCGGACGGTGGCTTTATTCAATTCCCGATAGTCGATGCAGAGTCGCACCGATCCATCCTTCTTTTTTACGAATAGCACGGGCGCACCCCACGGCGAGACACTCGGACAGATAAACCCTCTATCGAGTAATTCCTGAAGTTGTGCCTTCAATTCTTTCAATTCTGCAGGGGCCATTTTGTACGGAGCTTTCGAGATCGACCGGGTGTCGGGGAATGTATCGATGGTGAACTCTATCTCTCGATCGGGCGGCATGCCAGGTAGCTCGTCCGGGAACACGTCTGAAAATTCTGCCACAACGTCGGTCTCACCCACGTTTGTGCCATCCTGTCTCATGTCGTGAACGGACGCCAAGTAGCCTTCGCATCCGGAATGCAGCAGCTTCCGAGCCGAGATTGTCGAGATCATCATGCACGTCGGCGATGCTTCACCACACGAATAGCAGAATTCAGGCACTCCAGATATGCGGAAGGTGATCTTCTTTCCTGCACAGTCGATGTTTGCGATGCAAGGACCGAGCCAATCCATGCCCAGTATGATGTCGAAGTCCTTCATATCTAGAACTATCGCATCAAGACCGATCTTTTGACCCCCAATACATATGGTTCCTCCCCCGCAGGCTAAATTTGTGAGTAGTGGCACGCCCGAAGGCATACTTACGCTAAGATCAAGGTCTAACAACATTACAGAAAATTTGTGCTCGGCGGCGAAGTCCGCCGATATGAAAGTATGCGATGCGCCTGAATCAAATAACACACGAGCAGGTACATTATTGAAGTTCAATATACCTGTCACGACAGTATCGGAAGCAAACGCCTCATCTCGAGTCAGGGCGAAGATGCGGCCCTGAATGTTGGGGCGTCGGTCTTGGTTGTTGGATTGAGTGGGCTGAGGAGGTCGAGGAACTGGGCCTCGATTTTGATGATTTGATGGTGGCAGCGCATCTTGTCGTTGCGGTCGGGAACGACAATCTTTAGCATAGTGTCCCTTTTTCCCGCAAGAGTGACAGTCAATGTTCAGGGTACGACACTCGCTGGCATCGTGTCCGATGTAATTATATTTTGTGCAACGAGACCTAGTGCTTTGTCCTTGGTTGCCTCCGTTGTTCGGACGCTTTGCTGTGTGATTGTTGCCTCCCGTATAGCTAGGACGTTTGTGATTGGAGTGGCGCACAACATTGTCAGCACCGGAAGGATGCAGGTTCTCAAGGCGGAGAGCGTGATTCAGAGCCTCGCCCACGGTCTTGTACTCCGGGACCCCGACATGCGCACCGATAGAGTATCGCAGACCCACTTCGAACCGTCGCATACGGCACTCTTCAGTAGACAGAAACTGACTAGCAAACTTGGACAACTTGTTGAATTCTACGACATACTGTTCCACTGTCCGGCTCCTTTGCTTCAACTGCATGAATTCATTTTCCTTCGCTTGACGAACGGCTGACGGAAGGTACTGGATTTCGAAAGCTTTGCGGAACGTGGCCCAAGAGATCGGCGCGGTGTTGTTGTCCGGTCGGATCGCTCGCTTGCGCACGGCCCACCAGTCGTGCGCGTTCAACCATAGTTGAAGTTGTGCGCAGGCGACTTGCTTCGATTCTTCAATGCCAAGAAGCTCGAAGTGATCTTCCAGCTCTTCCAACCAGTCGATTGCCATGGAAGGGCCTTCGGTACCGCTGAAGGAAGTGCGGCACGCCTTCTTGAATTCAGACACTTCAAAGTTGTACTTTTTCGGTGCCGCTGGTTGACGCTCGGGATCCTCCGTATCGACTTCAATGGGTTCGATCGCCGGTACGGTGGCAGCAGGTGCGGTGATGGTAGGCGCAGTCGCAGAATTTCCGTTGGCCACGATTGTTTGGACGATCTGCTGCAGGGTATCCAGCTGCTTTTGTTGAAGTTTAGCATGAGCGTCGAGGCGAGCTTCGAACTGGGCCTGTCGTTCCTCTGTCTGTTGATGTCGGGTCTCGGACTGGTTCCGCTGTGCCTCCATCATGTGCAGCATTCTTTCGATGGTATCGTTAGAAGGTCCGCCCCGCAAACGACGAGAACTACTAGAGCCGCTAGAAGTGCTCTGCTCTCGCTCGGCCATGGGTTCCGTCACTTCTGCGATACGAAGGCAAACGCATCAGTCACAAAATATTACGGACTCATTGTATGGAATAACTTATCTCATCGATGCGAGGTCAAAGGATATAAAGCCGTGCTCTGATACCATTATGTCACGCCCCGATTTCGTAGAATCGATAGTCGTCCCCCGGGCGTGATGCCGTGTGAACCTAAGTTGCGATCGCACAAGACATAGTCATAAGGTTATCCGAAACACAACATCAAGTTAGAGTACGCAGAGAAATTGAATGACACATTTGAAATAGAAGTAGACTTTTTCATTGATAAAACTTTATTTACATTGACTTCATTACATTCATTGCCGCGCGGGCTACAATATGATTCGACTTACAAAATGAACGCCGATGAGATAGTCGTTCCATACATTACACCCCTTTATACAAGCAAAAACCATTACACATTTCTACCTGCTATCACGGAAAGTCGAGCCGCCATCTTTTCTTTTGGACTGAGTACGGGTCTTCTTCAAAAGGAATCTAGAAACAAGCCTTCTCACGGACGAGGCTTCAAAAGTGTCCACGCCGCCTTGAGATTTTAAGCGACACACCCTTCGTAGTTTGGGGTACCTGCGTGGAGAGCGAGGATCAGTACATTATACTTTGTACTGGTGCGTGGCTATTTAAGTTCCAAGCTCTCATTTGGTTGAAGAGTTTATATGACTTAGAGTATGAATGTTTCTAACCATCCTAATAGATTTCAAACAAGCATATAACAAGCATAATAAAATTTACGTTGAACTTACCCGCGGCGGACCGCGCCGCGCCTTATGAAACTTACCATGTTCTTCCCTGTCAATTGTTATCATTTTCATACCAAGTGCAATATTACGTGTGGTTGGTCACTGGCATAACAAGCCATCCTGGACTATAGCTGGGTTAGACGGCGACCCTTTCAGCGCGGGTAGCGAGCCCCGCTGCAAGTTCTTCCGACTAACCATATTTTTGCTTTCGTCGAGCACAGCTATCTTTTGCTTCCTCCTAGGCCGAAACGATCCTGTGTCTCGGGATATCGCTCGAGGAAGCCGTTCCTCGTGCACGAGTTGTCCAATGACCGTGCAAAGACAATTCTTTTTAGTTATGAAGATATAGCCTACATTCTCTTTGAAACTTGTTCATTTTTATCGTGTTCGTGCCCTTGCATTCATTCTTTCATCCGCATCAACACTACCGATTCACCTAAGAAGGGGGTCGAGAAGAGAAGGGTCAGCCACTCACTTTGAGTTTACTTCCGGCGAGAGAACTTTGTTGGTCGCGCTAGACGTCGCCTACGCGATTACCTGAAATCGCACAAGCAACCGATTAGAACACTGCATTATTCAAGGAGTTCGATAGGAAATGCGAGTTCGAAATGCAAGCCATGAAAACCATCGAAAACATTCACGGAAACGCATTCAGAAAACAAAGCCAAAAACCAACACAAGCGGCGTGAAAAGCAGAGCAACGGGAGGTCTCTCCCGACTCAGCCGCATAGTCAATCCTCGAGGCGCAACCCGCTGAATATGGGACTTGGTTCCGAAGAAGACATTCCATAACGAGGAATGGATCTTAATTCAATCGTTCCCGTTCGATCGACTCGGTCGATCCCGACCTATCGGTCCCGACCGAATCGATAGCGACAGTGTTCCTTTCTCGCGCACCCCGTGGACTGAGTACGGGGCACGATGTAGGGACGGGGCACTACAACATGTGATCTTCCATATGACCCAGATGAACCTGTTGTCGTCTATGAGGACAATACCGCTGTTATTGATCAAGCGAAACATGGTTACATCAAAGGGGATGCTACCAAGCACATATCGCCCAAGTTGTTCTTTACACATGAACAACAAGCGCTTCAGAAGATTGAAGTGCAACACATTGGATCGGAGAATAACCGTGCAGACTTGTTCACCAAGTCACTGCCGAAACACTCGTTCCAGAAACATGTCAGAGCAATTGGACTTAGGAAACTTTCAGAGCTAGCCTAAGTGAAACATGTTTCCTGCACCCTGTTGTGTGCATGTGAGGGGGAGCGCCACAACGAGCACCTCCAAACGCCCTGTTGTGCGTATATCCCGCGCCCTGTCGAGTGCGAGTGAAAAGGGAAGCATCTTGATGTATGCTTGTGTACTATTTTTCCCTTCGACCAAAGTTTTTCCCACTGGATTTTCTTTGGCAAGGTTTTTAACGAGACACAGTTCAAATCCCTTATTCACTAAGGATTATTATAATCATGGGGAGTATCCAGTTGTATACTTCTAAACCATCGTGTACTCTTTTGTCCTTCGATCAGCGGTTTTTCCCACTGGATTTTCCCTGACAAGGTTTTGACGAAGCACCTTTGCAATGGTTAGTTTACCCCCATCACACTGACCTGTGTGTACTCTTTTGTCCTTCGACCAAAGTTTTTTTCCCACTGGATTTTCTTTGACAAGGTTTTGACGAGGCACAAGTAGATGGTCAAACTTGAAGATGCAAGCTTACAGACAGACGAAGAAACTCAGAGATGTTTACAAGCAGAATTTCTGGAGAGCCAAAGGGGAGTGTTGTAACTCATATGGCCCTTCATTTCATCTCCTTGTAACATACAAAAACCCTTTGGCCTTTCGTTTCTTCATAACCCCCAACCTCTCTCCCTATATAAAGAGAGGTTGGGATAGCTTGTAATATGCACTTATGTGGTTGATAATATACGAGAAAGCTTCGTCTCCATGTGTTTGAGCTTTTGCCTTACGACAATATTATTATATATATAAACGTTAATTCCGAACTCACTTATTACTGCGCCTCCAGTGAATTTTAATCATGAATCCACCACTGCCGCCACATATCGGACTTTGATTGGAGGAGGGAGAAAAGTAGTGGGGTCGGGTGGAGCCCATGTAACAAGGGGTGAGAGGAAAGATGGGACCCGATGGGACCCATGTGTAAGGGGTGAGAGAGTGAGAGGTTGTAAGAAGGTTGTAAGCATTTGGTAGTAGACTTAGCATTTTCCCTTTGGAAGTGGTTTTCTTCACCCACCAAAGTGGTTTTGTGCCACGTGTTATTTATTTAGTGGGAGGTGAACATCCCACCTAGTTTTTGTGGTTGAACAAAAATGGACTCTATAATTTAGTACATCTCTAAATGAACTATGCTATGGTCAAACAAGGCCCTGCTGATCCCCAAAGAAGAGAATATATACAGAAAAATGCCAATGATTAATCATCACACCAAACAAGTATTAACATAGGCCCCTTCTTTTCTAACAGCAACAAAATAGTCCACAATAACAAGTAAAATATGAAAGATTAATTTTACTAGATGATTCTTATTCTTTGGATGCACAGATCAGTCTATAAAGTCTCAAAAGTCGCATTTTTTTTTCCCTAAAAGGATCCACAATCAGAGAGAATTTAATTAGCACGATCTGAACCTTTACGGTGCCGTCTCAGATCACAAATTGCAACCAATGGAACTGTTTATGGATACATTAGCATCAGATCACAAATTGCAAACTCAAGGAATATGTAATTACAAAAGCTGCGTGTCGCGTGTAGCGTGTCAACCACGTATTTCTTTAAATCTCTTTTTCTTTCTCTTGCTTTCCAAGTCTCCTCCTTTCACTATAGTCTGCCTAATTGGTCACTTGTCACTGTCCTCTACAATATTAGCCATAGCATATTCACAACCGGAACACTGAATAGACGACCATCAAGAACCGACCCAAGGGGGGGGCATGAAAGAGCATCAGATACTGAGCTTAGGCTGATAGTCTGGACTTGCAAAATGTCTAGTGAAGTCATCTATGCAGGCCATCCTGATCCTTTCGGGTGTGGCTGGGTTGTCAAGGGGAAACCAGTCGTCGTGGCCTTCCTCTGATCTTGCTGCTATAATCGCATCTTTAATAGCAAATAGCACTGAAGAGGCCAAAAAGAATGGTGGCTCACCAACGGCCTTTGAGGAGTGAATTGCCTTTGGGTTTGGAACATCCTGCAAATATAAGAAAGAAACAATAAATTACCGTCGTGATAGAAAAAGCAAAAATCTGTAAATCAGGATACTCATTATCAACATTCTTGTTGAACATATTAGTCAAACATTTCTCTATGCAACATTCTTGTTGAACTCTTTTAGTGTTGCTATGGCAATGTGCATGTCCGCTCAGATATCACATGCATTCGGAGAGGAGACAAATGTATAAATACAATGAAATATGTTAATATTGGAGACTTGGAGCAGCATTCACTTTCAAGGTGACTTCTTCGATGAATGGTGGGTATTTTTTAGAATTTTACCCTTCAGTAAAATTTCGCTGCAAATAGGGGTGTAAACGGACCGGACGAATGCGAACACTCAAGTGTTCAAGCTCGGACCGAAAAAAGAATCGGATGGACATGAGTCCGGCTCGGTTAAATTCGGACAAAAAAATTTGTGTTCAGATCCGTCCGGTAATTTTGGATTATGTTCGTGTCCGACCCGATATTTAAGAAGTACGGGGACAACCTTGCCATCATTGATCTTGATGCCAACGGTCGGATCCGGAGGCGGCGTGTGGCGGTGGTCGTGGAAGAGCTGCAAACGGAAGAGAAGGCGGAAGCGACGTGCGGCAGAGGGCACTGGGCAGAGAGAAGTTGCAGGCGGAAAAGAGGGAGGAGGAGGAGCCGAAAAGGAGATGGTTCTTTGTCTCTCTTGTCCTCTTACTTTCTCTATTCTTTGTTTATTTGAAATGAAAGTCTGAAAGAACTTTTAAAGAAAGTGCTCTCGAGAAAGCGGGAATTGGGACCGAGGAGTCAAGGAGAGGGATGGGGGAACCGAGGAGTCAAGCTGTTAAGGGGCTGGAAGAGGGCCCTTAGCTCCCTACACGTGTCCGCAAGCAACGTGTCTGCTATCAAGGGGGTTAAAAAAATAGTAATGTCTACGTTTTTTTTAGATGCTAATATGTCTGTATTCAAAAGAGGAAAAATGTTACGACTTGCCATGTGCTCACCGACCCCACGTGATGATGGTGGTGTTGAGTGGGCTGTCAAGAACCCATGAGCATATGCCACGTGTTGAAAAATTCACTTAAAGTATTTGTGTTCCAAAAACTTGGTTTGGTGCCAGCTAGGGCTGTAAAATGGACAGGACAGTCCATTGTCCGTACGGGTCCGACTCAATAAATGGTTCGACCGTGGACTGTCCGATCTAATTAATGAGTAGAGCTTGAACATTTTTTTGGTCTGGTTAGAATTCGGACTCGGATTTGATCATACACCGGTCCGGTCCGTCAGGTCCGAAAATTCCCAACCCTGCTAGCACCAAACCAAGTTTTTGGAACACATAAACACTTTAAGTGAATTTTTCAACACGTGGCATGTGCTCATGGGTTCCTGACAGCCCACTCAACACCACCATCATCACGTGGGGCCGGTGAGCACATGGCAAGTCATAGCATTTCCCCTCTTTGAATACAGACACACATTAGCATCTAAAAAAAAACGTAGACACGTTAATCTACTATTTTCTTAGCCACCTTGATAGCAAACACGTTGCTCTACACGGACACGTGTAGGGAGCTAAGGGCCCTCTTCCAGCCCCCCTTGACAGCTTGACTCCTCGATCCCCATCCCCCCTCTCTCGAGAACACTTTCTTTGAAAGTTCTTTCAGACTTATATTCCAAATAAACAAGAATAGAGAAAGTAAGAGAACAAGAGAGACAAAGAACCATCTTCTTCTCGGCTCCTCCTCCTCATCCTCCCTCTTTTTCGCCTGCAACTTCTCTCTGACCAGTGCCCTCTGCCGCATGCCGCTTCCGCCTTCTCTTCCATCTGCAGCTCCTCCACGACCACCGCCACACGCCGACTCCAGATCCGACCGTTGGCATCAAGATCAACGATAGAAAGGTTGTCCCCATACTTCTTAAATATCGGGTCGGACACGAACATAATCCAAAATTACCGAACGGATCTGAACACAATTTTTTTTGTCCAAATTTAACCGAGCCGGACTCATGTACGTCCGATTCTTTTTTCGGTCCGAGCTTGAACACTGGAGTGCCCGCATTCGTCCGGTCCGTTTACACCCCTAGTGCCAGCAGGGTTGGGAGTTTTCGGACCTGATAGACCGGACCGGTATATAAACCCGAGTCCGAATTCTAACCGGACCAAAAAAAATGTTCAAGCTCTACTCATTAATTAGATCGGACGGTCCACGGTCGAATCATTATCGAGTCGGACTCGTACGGACAACGGACTGTCCTGTCCATTTTACAGCCCTAGCTGCAAATCTGCCAGCATTTATGGCCACCCCAGTAGCCAATTCCGCTCGCCCATGACTTGTATTATTACATAAATTCTACTTTTCTATGCTTTTTAAATCATTTAATGTTGCTCATCTTGCCTCTCTGCACTTACATTTCTGACCAACATGGACTTGACAACATGCAGTACTCCAGGAAATAAATTCCGACAAGAAGGATGCTATTCGATATACAGAACCAATAACTTTCAGTTAAAGATGATAGGAAGTATGAATCACCGTGCACTACCTTTAGAAGCGAAACCTTGAAGTTGAGAGGGATATCATTCATGGAAGGAATTTTATAAGTTCCAGGTCCACAAGTGTACAGGCTTCCTGGTCTAATCCAGGGGTGCTCTGAATCTCCCCATTTTAGCTCCTCCAAGGCAACCCATCCAAGACCTTGAATAAAAGCACCTTCAATCTGCAAACAAGGTTGAAAGTGATAAGCCCCAACTGGCATTTAAGTTTACCTAAGCACGCATTTGAGAAGAAACTGGAATATAAAATAACATTCCACAAAACTTACTAAACATCACCTTGGGCACTTTTTTTAACTCAAGAAAAGCTATAAATTTAAATTAAGTTGCAAGCTACTATTTATATCCAGATCATTGCAAGAAAACTAAATGAAACTATAAGAAGATATTTCTGTTAATTTATTATTACTATTTCAAAACATGAAAATTATGCGAGACCGACATAATCTGAAACAACTCAATTACAGCTATAATAACTCAAATTCCAAATTTCATGCCAAGTGTTTATTTACCTGTCCAACATCTATGGCCGGGTTAAGGGAACGCCCGAGGTCCATCACTATATCTGCTGTCCTTGTATGGAAATCTCCGGTTAAAGTGTCAATTTCAACTTCTGCAAATGCAGCCCCATATGTAAAATAATTAAATGGAGTCCCTTTGCGATCTTTCCAGTCAAAGCCAATATCAGGCGTGATGTAAAATCCATGTGCAGATAAGTCGATCCTTTCCATGTAGCATGCACGAACTAGCTGAAAATTGAAAAAGAAAATAAAGATAATTCCGCACAACATTATAATGAATAATATTTCAAAGACGGCAGAACTCACAATTATGTTTATAATGAAACTTATCCAACATCATATTTTCTTTTCTGGGCAAGAGATTTATGTGTCAAGGTGAGCAAAAACAATTATCCATTGGAATAGGAACACCCCTCACTTTTCTCCTATGTCTACTTATTGGCCTCTCAAGCTACATGTGGCTGCCCCAAGTGAAAAAACCAAACCATGAACTGAAACATATCCCTTCCCCTATTCCCCAAACTCAAAAATAACACAGTAGAAGGGAGAAAAAAAAGTTAATTTATCTATGAGTTCTCATCCCAGCTCCTACACCCAAAAAAAAGTTTTTAAGTTCTAGCAAAGCCAGATTGAAGCTTTTGCCGCAACAAAGCACCAACAATGTCTTAACTCCTCTCATGGTCTGCCATCCGTCTTCTACCACGAAACCCTGGTGACATTTTCACGTGGCTAATTGCAACCAGCATGTTCTCTCTCTATTATAGCAATGCTACAAACATGAAACACTCACGGATCATCACAAACACTGAGTGGAAGACGATAGCAAAAGAAGGTGGGGAACATAAGCAGAGAAAACATAGTTGTCGTTAGCTCCAGATCAGCCAGCAGATTGATTGACCGAGAACATATGAGCAAGACGCATTTGAGTTCAGATACTAGGATGGCCAACCGACGCAGCGACTACCTTTACATGTCCAAGAGTTTAATTGGTTTCGAATTTGTCCCTTTATATGGATTTTACCTAAATCCTATGGTGGGTGTTCCTTGGCCGTAATCTAAGGTTGTAACGGAACTAGGGGTCATCATTCCATAGTTGCCTTCCTTAATTAGGAGTTGCTTCCGCATTGTAACTCATACATGTACTTTTCATCTTCAAAAATAGAGCAATAGAAAAAAGAGAAGAGGTTCTCTACTCCACAAAATATGTCTTATCTCTGTTCACAATTCACAAACATCTCACCATGGTCTTGCTTCCTACATTTCATCTTCAAAAATAGAGCGAAAAGAAAAAGAGGAGATTCTCTACTCCATAAAATATGTCTTATCTGTACATAATTCACAAACATCTCACCATGGTCTTGCTTCCGCATTGTAATTCATACATGTAGTTTTCATCTTCAAAAATAGAGCGAAAAAAAAAAAGAGGTTCTCTACTCCAAAAAATATGTACTATCTACACATAATTCACAAACATCTCACCATGGTCTCAGTCTATTGATTAAGATTTCACTGTTTTTGATAAATCAGGGTCACTGGACTTCTCCTCCCTTACACGATCTTGACTACATTTGTTGGAGCGAGGAGGAAGAGACAGTCGAGAACAGCACCTTCTTAGTCTCGCCTCCAACTGGGATTAGAGAGGTGAAGAGGAAGAAAAAATAGGTTGGAATATTTTGTCCCTGTTTTCACTTCAGACGAGGGGTTTTTGAAAATAATTTCTATCTAGAACATGTTTAGAATTTCATTTTACCGAGAAGGATATGCAATTGTTCCCCTTCATAATTTTACCAAAATAGCAAAATGTGACAGAATACAAAAGTTCCTGATTAGAGATTTTGTACAGCTTTTCTAAAAAGAATTATGCATCTCTTCCACTATGGATGACGGGTTTGACAGATAATTGAATTATGAACCTCTTCTACTAAGATCTAACAGCTGTATATTTATGCTACATGGCCAATATAAGATAGTAACAACGAGTACATGGATAGCTTGAAGTATTACCTCAGTGAAAGAAGCATAATTGTGTTTGACAGCCATAGTTTTCATGCGTGCATTAATTTGTTCACATGCATCTAAAACTGCAGCACCATACATATCAGAGCTTGCGGAAGCTGCAGTAGGCGACGAATTAGGAACCTACACCAATAAAAAAAGCCCGATGAGAGGCTTATCTGGTATTGCATAGCGTTGTTGTTCTGACAATTACATTTACATCAGTCTATCGCAGAATAACATGCCTATTTATTTAACAAATATCACTTTAGTGAATGGCAGAGCTAATAAAAATAGCAAAGCACAATGGGGTTACCTTATCTGTACTTGTCTCGGATATAAACACAGAACTAAGAGGAATATTAAATGAGGCGGCTGCAATTTGTGCAACCTTGGTGTGCAGACCTTGTCCCATCTCAACACCCCCATGTGTTACAAGAACAGTTCCATCAATATAAACTTGCACAAGAGCACCAGCCTGTATTTCGTAAGGATACGCATCAGCAAGGTGGTCATGAAACAGTACCAAGTCACACAATCTGAAGATAAATATAAAATAACATTTCACATTAAATTCATCCGGAACTCTTTCCATTGGTGATGTAATTGGAGGAACCAATTCCTTACGACTGTTGCAGCTATCGGTGGACCAGAATGTCACGTAGTACATAGATATAACGATATACCATAACCACCACTCCATAAATAAACATAACTGAAGCAGAAACCTGAACTGATCAACAATCAGTTCTGTTGCTTGCATTTGCATAACAGTGAAAGCTGTGAGTTTGTCAATGCTGAACTGTAGCACTTGTGTGATACTCTTACGTGGTTGTACAGGTTTGCATAGGGTTTCAAGCACCATTCTGATTATGAATTGCTAATTGTCAATGTATCATTTATTCGCTGTCGAATTGGATGTTAGCAAAATGATAGTCCAGGTATTCAGAAATTTGTTGTTGATGTTTGCGTATCAGGATCTTCCTTTGTCTGAAAGTAACTGCATTTTCTATTCCCTTCATCTTCGAACGTTGCAACCATACAACCCCTACTGACTTCATGTCACCTATGGCTACAATAGCAAGTATTCCAAGCAGGAGAAACTATCTGCACCAACACCTGAGGAGTGGTTGGCACTTGCTCCATGTGTGGGAAGATTTGACTTTTGGGGAGAAGACATAGGTAGGAGATGGATTAAGATGATGGGAATTTAAGGTAAATGTGGATATTGAAAGATGGAGCCTTCAGGCACTTGAGGTGGCTCGGGGTGATAGGGCTTGGGGGAAGAGATAGTTAAGGGGAAGTTGAAAGTGGAGGGAAGGGTGATGGCATAAGTTAAGTGCCAAGAAAGGACAGTTGAAGGTAAAGAAAAGGTGAAGGAAGGGGTTAGGATGGGATCATGAGCTTGAGGTGGTGGGGTAGAAGAGATGCTGGAGGAGATATAGATGTCATGGAAGAGACTGTTTCTTAAACGGAGAAAGATAGAATGAAATAGCTGTTAATAAGGGGACTGTGGCCATTAGTCGTCCATTAAGGGAAATGAGAAACAGTCATTTTATTGCCACCATTCAGGTTTGAAAGAATATTTTTATATTCTATTAGAAAATTTAATGAAAATCGTACAAGTAATGTTCTTATGATGTTAGGGGGTGCTAAGCAAATAATGAGAATTTTAAGGGATCTATGTTGAAAATTTTGAAATAGTTATAATTTAAGGGACTTACTCTGAAATACATAAAAGAGAAGTAATAACAATAGCAAAACCAATTGAAAGTGGATTGGCATGATGTGGTCAGGTTCTCAGGCTACTGTGGAAAAACGTCATATTGTTGCTTCAGAGCAATCAAAGGCAAGCTGAAAATAAGAGGCAGGACAACAAGGAGATATAGAAGATGCTAAATGTGTATTATGTGAACAGTCAGAAGAGAATATAAAACACATCTTCGTCAGCTGCATTTATGTATCAGCAATCTGGACACCATTCAGCAATTCAATGCATATATCTGGCAACAAAGACCTAAGAGAAACCATTAGGGACATCCAAAGTATAAGCAGCAAAGGGGTACTTAAGTACATCCTAGTCAGGCAGATTCCTAAACAACTATGTTCCAGGATTACAATCCACTGGGGGCACAATCATAAGAGGGTTCGGGAATAACGCTCCTGATTTATTTTTTTGTATATAATAATATAATATTATATTAACTAGTACTATTTTTATACAATAAAGCATTACATCTCACTATTGTTCTCTGCGAGTTTTCATACTTTGAAAGCGTTTAATTAGAACATCATTTGTTATACTACTAAACAACTCTTTTTCTATGAAGCATACAAGACAATTATTTAAAGGCTGATCACAAATTCAGTTTCATAAATCCATCTTGACAATATTCATTGTAGAGAAGCATCTTTTTACACTTGCTTTTGCTTTTGGAAAAATATGGTGATCTTACTTGGGAGAGATTCTCATCCATCATCTCTTACCGCTTGCAATCACCTATGAACCACTTTGACAAGTGCTATTGCATTCAAAATGTCTTTATATTTTCTTTGCAGAGTCAATGACAACTCCTTTGTGATCTCCAATATACTTGGCATCAATTGGAAATTAAACACACAACCAAATGACACTCTCTCTTAAAAAAAAAATCTCACTGGGGGCCTGGGCCCAGTGGCCTGAATGTGGATCCGCCCATGGATGTACATCTCCTGATGATGCAATGCCACAAGAAATTGGGAAACCAAAGGAGGGCTCAGGACTCACTATCATACTGGGGAGTAGATGAAGGAAAGCTAAGGAGTTGGAGATTCTTTATGAATGCTCAAGATTGAGCTATGAGATGTAAATTATAAATTGTACTTCTTTATTAAACATCAATAAAATACTGCTTACCTTTTCAAAAATAAATAACAATAACAAAAGCAAATAAATTCATAGAACGTAATTAAATAATACAACCTCATTAGCATGTTCATCTTGCCATTTCTTTGAAAACATGTAGTGGCTGAAACTTTAAAATACACTATGTTTTGCGCCATTCGTAATAAAAATAAAAAAACAGATCCACAAAAACTGGTTAATATTTTATGACGTCATTTTTACTTCGACAACATGCAAAACCTAAAATGGGATGAACCATTGCACTTTCGACCACGAAGAAACAATTAGAAGCCAATCAGAATTAGAAGATTAAATTATTTGAAGCTGACTCTTCTTTACCTGATTCATATGCTTTGCTGTGAAGGAGATACCAAATTTGGTTGGGATCATTGCAACTCCGCGCTTCCTCCAGCGATTGTTCCGATTGAAATCGTCTGCTGTTTCACGAGCCTTCGCAAAAAGACAAGATGCATTTAGTTCATCCCACACCTGCCTCAATGTACAATTTTGAAGTTTTTGCCCATAGTGCAACACATGACCTTCATGCTGAAAATTGATTTCCTGGTAACATAAAGTCCATTATAAAGTCGTAAGTTGCAGAACGCTTACAAGTATGTACACAAACCAGACTGGTTAACAAATAGAAACTGTTACCCTTATCTCTTCTGGACTTCTCCTAAGCTCCACAGCAACTCGCTGGACCCAATTTTCTGCAATAAGCATACCCTGAGGCCCGCCGAATCCACGAAAAGCTGTATTACTAGGTAAATTGGTATAGCAAACCTGCCCTCTGACCCTGATATGTGGTATTTTATAAACATTATCTGAAGAAAACATGGCACGTTCGAGGACCGAAAGGGAAAGATCTAATGAATTTCCACCATTGTTGTAGATCTCGAGATCCAATGCCAAAAAATTTCCAGCATTTGTGAACCCAACCTGTTTGCAAGTTTATTCCAAAAGAGAGAATATATGTGAAAATATGTATCATGCTTAATAGAAGAGAGAAATTGCCATGCTGAAAAGCATTCAAGTATTCAGCGTCCATTCTCTCCCGAATTGAACATTGCATATACAGATTTTCCATCAGCAAAATAATTAAGTTATTGATGCCACCAAAGTTCAATATGGTGTCATAAATTGTAAACAACTTCTAATTAAAGACACCAAGAATGGGATGTGTAGAAATTGCAACTCAAAAGCATGAGACAGATTCGTGATGTAGACAACTAGGAACCATCTAACCTCTTCTCATCATATGCTAGTCCAGATTTTCTAATAACAGCAGAAGTTTCTTAGAAATGTGAATTAGTCTAACATTAAAGTTCTCTTTGTGATAGACGAAGTTCAGATGTTAATACTTATCCATGTAATCATCACCAAAAATCAACTCTCAACATATTGCCAAGTTTTTTAGAGATACAAGGTCAGGTATTCTTAAAGGGAACTGGTCACTGCAGTAAGGAGACTAAAAGTACCTTCTGATATTAATAAACAACAACAAAATAATGCTAAAATCATAATTCAATTCCTTAACTTAGCAAACATATCTTAACTGACTTTTCTGCTCTAATAGGGATTTCAGCAGTTGCAACATTCTGGTTTAATTATAAAAAATAAAAAAAACTTCAATAGTACTAAACATTTTTAAGGACATGAAAACCTTATATATATATATATATATATATATATATATATATATATATATATATATATTTTGGAAATATATATATATATATATATATATATATATATATGAGGAGGGATCGGGATTCCTGCTCTTAAGCATCCCCACATATTCTCCGAAATAGCAGTCATTGGGTTGTCTTTTTTGATCTAATTTGAACGGTCAGAAAAGAAAATCCAACTGAATGTTGCTATTTCGGAGAACATGCGGGAATGATTAAGAGCGGGCATCCCGATCCCTCCTCTTATATATATATATATATATATATATATATATATATATATATATATATATATATATATTTAATTTATAGGGCTTTAATATGATACCATGGCCATGCTTATATAGTACAGAATCATGTTAATCGGTAAGGTAGATCATAATACCTTGTACTTCCCAAGGAAACTATGACGTTGTCCAGTTATCATCATGTCAACATCTCTATCCAATGTAATTTTCACTGGCCTCTTCAAAAGATATGATGGTACAGAAGCTGCAGCAGCAATAAAGGCAGACCTTGTTTCTTTTCCACCAAATCCGCCACCAATGCGCTTGGTTTTGCAAACAACTTTTGACATTGGAAGATTAAGAACATGAGCAACAAGGTCCTGGTGCTTTTGGGGGGACTGTGCGCAGTAAAAAGATGTCATTACTCACTAAGCAATAAAATTAAACTCATTAATACTATTCAAGTAATTAAACATTATATACAACTATAACTTTGTTGAGGATTGAATAAGGAAAACCAAAATAAGCAATTGAGAGCACCATTAATACTATTTCTTCATAATTCAAGAATCTTCACTTACTTGAGTAGAAGAAATCATATGAACTTCGTTTCCTCCATCAATTGTCCAAATCAAACTGCTATTTGGTTCCAAGTAGAAATGCTCTTGACCTCCTACTTGAACCTCCCCTTCTATGATCCTGTCACATTCCCCTGACATAAAGCACCGATCTACATCACCTTCTTCAAGGCATCTCTCGGTACTAGGATGAAAACTCCTAGCCTTAATAGCATCTTTTATAGATAGGATGGGAGGCAGCTCTTTGTATCCAATTTTAACTTTTTTTGAAGCAACTTTTGCATTTTCATGGGTATCAGCCACAACAATACCAATAACCTGCATATAACTGAATTTTGTAACTAAAGCAAGATAGCGGAACATATGACCTTAAACCGTACGGAATATTATATAAATTAACAATAAAACAATGAGTATTGGGGGACATCTGACTAATGGTTTAGCTCCGTACCTGACCAACACAAGTAACAAGTTCTGTAGCAAAAACTTCCTCATCGTGAATAATTGCTCCAATCTTATTACTACCAGGAACATCTTTAGAAAGAAACAAACCAACAAAACCAGGTGAAGACTTCGCAAGTGAATCATCTATTGACAAAATGTGTGCATGAGCCTTTGTGCTCAACACCAAAGCAGCATGCAAAGTGTTTGGAGGCGTCGGTGTATCATCAGTATATTCAGCTCCCCCAGTCACCTAGATGCAGTTAATATATCAGTGACCTACTTGGGTAAAGCTAATATTATGCAGTTTTATCGAATACTCATGCTGCTAACATATTAGAATGTAAACACTAGCATACTATAGGCTACAATGATGTCCAAGAACTTCTATTTTCCTTCCCCATAGCAACAAAATCGGCTGATTATCACTTTTGTCAGTCTTTATGGTCTTTTGCTTGTTCAAATTATTGTATGCATTTAGCAGTTTATGAATCAAATTAATTGCCTAGACAGTTATTGTAGACAAAAAACCATCAAATCATTAAACTCTATTCAGTGGAAAACCTATGATTCTAAGAGCTTCAGTCGTGAACAAAATCAGCTCAGTCATAGGATAGGGAATTTTCATAAGGCACTGTGACTTTATGATAAGAGTATCCATATTATGAAAATATCATGTACAAATTGCTAACGAAATGACACATGTTGTGGAAATCATTTTCCAAATGCAATATGGTCCAAAGATAGAAAGCAAATGTGTAAACAGTCTCAGTTTCAAAGCTTAGAACACTAGGTGATCATCTATGAGCAAACTAGAAAATAGAATACTGTCATGTATGTACTAGGGGTGATAGTAATCTATATCTAAGCCAGGTTCCTTTTAGTGAGTTAACGTTTCCTACTTCCTAGTAAACTAAGCTGTATGGCAGATTTGACATTGATCAATATTTTCGTTTGGTTGTTTAAGAAAAGCAGAATGGCTAGTTTAGTATACTTAATAAAGTCTGTAGGTTGTTATTGCAAGACACACGCAATACCCTTGGCCATGATGCCAATAGTTCTCAGCATGTGTTCTGAAGATGCGAGCTACGTACATTAGCCCTAAATATCTCATTGTTGGTCCTGGTGTATAAAGCAGTATCTATATTTCTATCCCTGAAACTCAATTTACACAATTTTATTAACACGAATAACTTTCAGATAAATACTCCATGCACCATTTGTGTCCTATAAACTCAATTTACACAATTTTATTAACATGAAATAACTTTCAGATAATACTCCATGCACCATTTGTGTCCTAAATTAGGATGTGTGGCCCCCATTTTCTCCATCTAAAGATGCCAAGACAATGATGATAAACATGCATTTCAGCACTCTCATGAAATGATAACCATCATATGTATGCACAGTATTGGTCTTCCTATAGAACATAATTATTTCTTGCTCTAACTTGTTAATACTTGGTAATATAACATATCTACTTTTGATATTATTTAAACCTACCTAATCCTATGGCATCTATAGCTCTGTGTGCATGTTCTGGAAAAGGGAAAAGGGGGGGAAAAAAAAGGAGGGAGAGGGGGGCGGGGGTGTATATATAAATGCATAGAATTGTTGGAAATGTCTGTCTACTAACTTTTTCAGCTAGCTGCCAACTCTAAATGATTCCATTGTATATATATACTAGAATTTGAGCACGTGCACTTGTCATTTGTTTATGATTTTTTTTTAAATTATTAGTGAGATGATGAACATTTATTGTAGTTGGAAGTGTATAATTATTAGTGGTTAGTAATTAGGTGTAATTTACATATTATATCCCTAATTAATTTAAATATATTTTGATATATAAGATCGGAGAAGGGCACTATTGGAATATAGAAGTTCCACGCAAGGTTCGCAATATCGGTACCGGAATTGGTATCGGACCATTCCTATGAGTTATCAGTGACAATATCCTTTCAGATACTAGGTAAGGGCAACATAAATGAGACCTGATGTTGGGTTTTAAGCATATGACAATATCCTTTCAGATACATGGATATTGAACTGGAACCAGTTTGTCTGACTTTTAACTAATCGGAAAGGGATAACAAGGCTAGTGAATATATATAGGGCGCGGATCAAAAGCCCCGCCCGCAGAGCCCTGACAAAGCCCCACCCCCTCTGCACCATCGGATTGTTTGGGGTGTGGGTGGGGGGGGGGGGGGGGGGGGGGGGGGGGGGGAGGGGGGATGGAGCCCGCGCGCGTGCCCGTTCGATACAACGGTCGAGGGCTCCCGCGGGGCTCCCATATATATATATATATATATATATATATATATATATATATATATATAAAAGGTGAATTTTATTCCAAATGAAAAGCCATAATCATACAACATACAACAGAGTGGGACTCCCACTCATCACTCATCAATTCTCCATAGCATTTACATCAAACTCGATGTTATGGAGAATGCCAACTGGAGGAGTAACCAGCCCCTCAAAGATCCGATGGTTTCGCTCCCGCCATACATGCCAAACCGCAGCAGCCAGACGAACTCTGGCTGTTCGGAACCAGTCCTGTCCTCTACCCCTGCTATCTCGGATCACCGTGATGATGTCCCCAACACATTTCCCGGAGGCGCCCACACCCAATACACGGCTCTGCTCCGACCAGATCTGTCATGCCAGAGTGCACTCGAAGAAGATATGCTTTATAGATTCAGGCTCCAAACCGCAAAGCACACATATGGGATCCGGAACCGGCACACCAAACGAACTCAGGCGATCTCTCGTCAAGAGGCGATATATATATATATATATATATATATATATATATATATATATATATATATATATATAATTGTTGCAGCTATGGCTGCTTGGCCTTGATTCTTGCATTAAGTTTATACTTGGATTTCTCCAAGTACATCCCAAACTGTTAATTCTAACCTAGACAGACACGTTTCGGATGAAGTCAGATCAGGTGAAGCAAAAGTTTAATCTCAAACACTCATTACACAAGTATAAATGCACGAATGTCACTACAAGAAGACCTTAATAGTCTATAATGGACAACAAATAATAGACAAGATAGTTGATTAAATCATTCATGAATTATTTTAGCTTTAAAAGAACATCTTGGAAGTTCTGGTAAAAATAAATAGTAGCTACCAGCACAACCAAACTAAATGAAATTCAGTAGACGAAAAGAGAACTTATTAAAAGTTGAATGGGAGAAAGAAAAACGGAATCACATACCTGCAGTCTTGATGAAAGATGGGCTGCAGGTAAACCAACAGCTGTTCCATTTCTTGCAATTTCAAAACTTTGATTTCCAGTAGATGATGGTCTGGAATTAGGTTGTACAGCTGATTGATGAGAAGAATGTAGCCCTTCCGCAATAAATGTTCCACATTCATCTGATGAGTCACCCATGAGAAAAATTTGAAAAAGAAACTCAATGTTAAAGATTTCCGAAATTCAACCATCCCGCCAGGTGCATTTTCTGCAAGAGGAACATCCTCTTTCAATAATTTTAAAGCATCTTGCAACAATGTTTTATCCCAATTCTTGCCCACAAGATAACTTTCAGTTCTCCGTGCAGCAAGGGAAACTGGGGCAACCCCACCATAAACTATAGATACATCAGCAATTCTCCAACTTCCTTCTTCCTTCAGAAATACACGCATTCCTGCATTTACAAGTGCAATATCATCTTCTCTCCGGTGTGCTTGCTTAAATTCTTTCACAAACTCAAACGGTCTGGTCCATGGTAAGAAAACTGAGAGTAATATTTCATTGCTTGCAAGATCAACTCTCCGGTAACCAAGAAAGAAATCTTTTGCAAGGGTCGTCCTAATGTTCCCTTTGCAATCAATAATCTGGAACATTGCTCCAGCAGCCATCCAAAGTGGATTTAAGTCGGATATCGGACTGGCAGTGCAGATGTTTCCTCCTATAGAAGCTGCATTTTTATTTGTGTCCCTGCAAACCAAGTCAGTTGCTCTAAAATAGCTTTGCATGATGAAGTTTCATGTGTGTTACGCTCTGCAATCACCTTCTTAAGAATATGCTGGAGTTTTGTCAGTCTTACAGAAGCACCAATTTGCAAACCATCTTCCCTCACATTCAAGACATTAAGCTCAGGTACATGTGTGGCAGAGATTAGGATTTGATATTGTGCACTCTTAAACTTCATCTCAATTCCTACTTCAGTGTTACCGACCACAATTTTTGCTTCTGGGAAACATGACTTCAGATCTAAGACATGCTGAAGTTTTAGAGGCCTACACCACCTAAGTCCGCCAAAACCATGCAAATTCAGAGGCATGTGTTTCCTCAAAAGAAGCTCCGGCGGGAAGATAAGCTCCTTCTCACTGTATGAGCTTCCGTCAACCTCATTATAGTTTAGATGTTTGTGCTGACTATCACAAGCTACAGGCTCAACTAAACTCTCATTACGGTTTATTGCACTTGCTCCACAGGAGCAAGGTTTTCCACTTGAAGGACAAATAAATCCACCAGATGCTGCACTGCTTGCAGATGATTTAGTGTATAAGGAATTATCGGTTTTGGCAAAAACACGGAAGGCATCAATAATTGGTCTGTAACCTGTGCAGCGACATAAATTTCCAGCAAGGCTTTCTTCTATCTGTTCTTCCGTAGGTGGTGTTTTGCTCGATCTCAATAATGCATACATGGACATGACAAATCCAGGGGTACAAAATCCACATTGTGAGCCATGAGCTTGAGCTAAAGACTCCTGGATAGTAAATATGAATTCCAACATATTTTAGGAAATAAATTACCACAAACTGAGAAGTTGGACCTTAAAGTTAGCTAACAGTGAGAGACATAGATTCAGTATTGAAAAAAGTAGTACAATTTCTGTGAGAGAACATAATACCTGGATAGGGTGCAAGCCATTTTGACAATTTCCAAGACCCTCCACTGTAATTACATGCATTCCTTCAACAGAATATAGTGGGGCAAGGCATGCATTGATTGCATAGTGCCTGAATGAATTTTTTTAAAGATTATTACAACCAGAAATATGGCCCAGATAATGGATTAACATGGTTAAAACTATACTATTCGCCCACTACTCTTGCTAAGATGTAATATGCCTGCAATTCTACTGACACAAATCTATTCTTGGCAAAATTCTTGGCAAGATGTAACAAACCTATAAAACTACTGACACACATTAACATAACATAGGCAAGTCTGTTACATAATGACCAAATATTCTTCAGCACATAATATACCGTACAAAAGGACATTTTTTTAAGATTAAGAACATATAAGTTTCATCGGGATAAAATAGGGTTGCATGCCAAACATAAATAAATATATTGCAGGTTACTTAAGACATAATAAACAACGTAAATAGGGTTGCATGTAATAAATGTTCAGACACTCAACGTGCACATTATCTAATAGATTTTTCAAGGGTGCAAATGAGTCCTACGCATGTAACGTACTACTCAAGGCTAGATAAATGTGTAGACCAACAGAAAGAGGTGCCAACTACAGGAGAATAGTGTTATAGATTTTCCCCCCCTATCAAGCTCAGTTATATATATATATATATATATATATATATATATATATATATATATATATAAGAAAAAAAATAATTAAATGGTTTCTTGATGATATTTTAGAAATCAAGGAATTAATAGGTAGTCATTGACTTACCAATTCTGGCTTGAAGAGAATATTTGTGCACTTGCAGTTGCACAAAACTAAACTAAACCAAGTAATAAGTCTCTAGATAGTTAAATTTATCAAAATGTCGAATTCAACTTGTTAAGCATAGAGACTCACATTGATTTTTTTGTATACTGATCATATTCAGAAACCATCACTGTGCAAGCTCCACAACCTCCTTCACCACAACCAAGCTTTGTTCCTGTTAGTCCTAGATCTAAATGCCCATACAATAGCCAAGATCAGAATTTTTCAAGAAGCATATAAACTACACTTTGATAGTAGGAACATTGTTCTTATGAACATTTTTCGCTATGATATGAAGAATATTGACGACATCTGTGAAAAGTGGTGAACTAGATAAGGATGGCACAAGAAAGAAACACAAAATAAATTAACATCACCAATGAGATCAAATGTGATATAAAACATATAAGGAGAAGTTATAGAATGCAATTTACTTTCGAGGCAATCTGACATTTAGTCCATAGATACCCTTATCAATTTAACTTTCATTATTTGGGACATGTTAGTATTCTAGTTAGCAGTGTTCTAAATGAAGGTCGAGGCGGCCGCCTAGGCGCTAGGCGGCTGCTCTCCGCACCGCATTTGCTGTTGGCAGTGGAGTAGGCGGCCGATGGAGGTTTGGCGGCATAAGCGGAGGTGAGTCGGCGTAGACGGGTGCCTACCTAACTAGATGTTTTGGCAAAACAGTTTTGCAAGTTTTATGGACCTATGGTTCACTTTTACAAGACTAAAACTTCATAAATCTTTGTTCTACAACTTAGTTATGCATAAAACATCCTTAGGGTGTTTTCTTTTTCACTTATAAGTGAGGGTTACTATAAGTGTCACTTACTCCATTTCAATTATAACTTATAAGTGCACTTACTTTTTCCCACTTGTAAGTGTTTTTTTCATTATAAGTGATTTCGCACTTATAAGTGATATTTTACCATTATGTTCTCTCATATAAAACATGGATAATAGATGGCAATCCAAAAAATATGCAGGCCAAAATATACTACAAATACCAAAATATTTAGTTCAACACAAATACACATATAATGTGTTCCTTAATTCGAAGTTAAGATTTCGGAAAAGAGAGGAGATTCTTGGTTGTTAGGAAGAGAAAGGGGAGGGGAAGGAATGATCAGGTTTATATATAGGAAAAACCAGTTTCTATTAGAATTTGGACAAGTGGAGAAATTTTTAAGTTTGTACATGGGCATAATAGACTTTTCGGATACAATAAGTACTTAAGCAATCCAATAAGTGAAAGAAAAAAAAAATTCACTTATAAATTTGGAGCAACTTATAAGTGCGAGAAACGAACGCACTTATTGGGACCAAATTTACTTATAAGTGAGGCTCCACACGGAGAAAGTGAAATTCATTTATAAGTGGGAAAAAAAAGAGCATCCCCTTAAAATATGCATATGCACAGTTGTAAAATAGTAAGAATATCCAAAATATATCAAGCGCCTAGACATATGTGACATAGGCGGCAGGTGGACCCTCTCCGCCGTGCACCCGCCTACCGCAGTTTAGAACCTTGCTAGTTAGCTATGTAATACAAAGATATGGACACGACCACTTCCTACACCGAATTCTTTCAAAAAAATATCGTTGTATATCCTAACTAGCCATATTTGTTACTCTATATCCATATCTATGCACAAATAGATTATATTTATAGTTGTGTCTGCACTTGACACCTCTAGCATGCAATAAAATACAACAGGATCTTCATCCCAAGTTTTTGGTATCTTTTAGCTGTCAATTTCCAATCAATAGTAATCAACAAAAGATGAGCCTTACAATTATATAAACACCATAAAAATTAGACCCCCCCAAAAAAAAAAATGCCACATAATTCAACGAACTACAGTTTCAAGTGAGTTGACATAAGCAATAAACCCACAAATCAAAAAAGTGCACTAACAAATTAGTGGAGATTACAATCAATAGCCCAAAATAAACATATAGATCACCGAATAAATGAGCTATATAGATATAGACCTCTGAGATACTGGAGGAGGGTGAGGTGGGCGAGTCCGTCGGGGATCGGGCGGCGGACGCCGTTGACGTAGACGACGGCGTCGGAGGACCAGCCGACCTCCTCCGCCGCCATAGATTGATCGGCTTTCGTTAGAGAACCCATTTCTTAGAAAGAGATCTAGAGGAGGGGGCAGAAGAAGACGAATTTGAGAGTGATGAGAGAGAAAAGATAACGATGGGGAGAATTATAATTCGTGTTCTCTTACTTCTTTATTGGGAAAGAAGAGTCTAATTTTAGCTCTACTTCCTTCTTTCTTATTTCGTGCTTGCGGAAAATCACTACATCGTCCTTTTTTTTTTTAAATTTTCCTTTTCTGTCGTCTAAAAGATCCACCGTTATAAATTACTGCTGGTGGGGACCATTTTTTCTCTCTCTCTCTCTCTTTATTGTGAACAAATCTCGGTAAGGAAATCAATTCAATTGTTCTTTTCCTATGTTTAGAAATGCCAAAAGTAAATTCCGATGGAAAAGTGCTAAAAAATTTCAGATGTTTATAAATGCCAAAAAAAAATTACAAGGGAAAATAAAATTTTGGGGCTGGGAAGGGTGGAAAAGTAAATAATATTTATAGATATATTTTAATTTTATTATTACTATTTGGTAAAGAATTACGTCTGAAGGCAATAAATAACAAATTAACAACTCAGCAACAACAATTAAAGACCCAAAATAATAGTAACTTTGACATAAAAACAATATAAATTTCATTAGACTAACATACAAACCCGCGCAAGAATCCACCTCAAACAACTGAAATCTATAGACCAACAACTAAGGAGCATGTGACATAATCACTCAAGTCAAGTCCTCTCTCCACGAATTCAGCGAGCAGATTGGATGTCCTTGGTTTGCTTGGTTCACGTAATTGGTGGAAAATAGGATTAGAGTTTGGTGGAGAAACAAGAACTTTTCTTTTGTATTTTTTTCAATTATGCTATTTGGCTCCCAATATTTTTGGGTGATGATATCTCTCATTATGTGGCATCTGACATGGCAAGTGACATGGCAGCTGACATTTCACGTTTTAGCCCAAAAAATAATTATCCAAAAGTTTCTATTGTTAATGTTAATGTAATTTTAATTTAATGTTAATATTAATTTTAATGTTAATGTTAAAGTTAAAATTAGTGTTAAAGTTAAAACTAATGTTAATGTTAATATTAATTCTCATGTTAATTTAATATTAATTTTAATACTAAATTTAATGTTAATGCTCATTTTAATTTAATGTTAATATTAATTTTATTGTTAATGTTAAAGTTAATATTAATGTTAATGTTAATTTTAATATTAATGTTCATGTTAATTTGATAATAATATTTTTTTAATATTAATATTACTTTTAATGTAATGTTAAATTTTGCCCAAAAATGCTATTTGGCTCCCAAAATATTTGGGTGATGCCATCTTCCATTATGTGGCATATGACATGGTTGCTCACATGGCAAAATTTAACATTAAATTAATATTAAATTAAAACTAATATTAAATTAACATGATAATTAACATTAACCTTAACCTTAACATTAAAATTAACCTTAACATTAAAATTAACATTAATATTAATATTAAATTTAATCTTAACATTAAAATTAATATTAACATTAACATTAATATTAAAACATTAACATTAAAAAAATGGGTAATTAATGTTTTGGATTAAAATTTGTCATGTCAGCTGTTATGTCAGCTGCCATGTCAGATGCCACATAATGGGAGATGGCATCACCCAAATATTTTGGGAGCAAAATAGCATAATTGAATCTTGCCATGTCAGAAGTCATGTCATCAGCCATGTCAGAAGTCACATAATAGGATATGGTATCATTCAAAAATTTGGGAGCCAAATAACATTTTTGATTTTTTTTTTTTTTAATGATGACGGTGATGATGAATTTGTGAATAGAGAAAAAAAGAATTACAGTGGAGGAAGGGGCCTAAGAACACGAGAAGATAGGAGGAGTTATGAACAATTTTACATTAGCTTTCAAATAAAGAATGGGGAGATAATAAAAGGTTACTAACATTTTTATATTAGTTTTCAAATTTGAATGGATTATGTACACCAACCTCTCTATAATTTCGGTTTATTAAACAGAACTTCCTTATTTTTAAAAATAATTAGGGTAAATGACAAAAAAAATCCTCGTTATATATCCGACTTTTGCAAAATAAGACTTATTAGTCATTTTTAGCAATTCGCCACTCCTTAGATTACAAATCCGCTCAAGAATGCCCCTTCAGTCAAAATTAAAATTTGTAATCCCGAAAATGTCCCTGCCCCCCCCGACTCCCCAGTCCCGCCCGACCCCCCCTGCCCTCCCCCCGCCATTCCAGCACACCCCCCCCCCACCCCGCCCGACCCCTCTGCCCTCCCCCCGCCAGCCCTCCCCCCCCCACCCCGCCCGACCCCTCTGCCCTCCCCCCGCCAGCCCTCCCCCAGCGGCGAGCCCCCAGCCCCGCCCATCCCCCGCGAGCCTCCCTCCCGACCTCGCCCCTCCTGCCCTCCGCCCGCCGGCCCTCCCCCCGACGGCGAGCCCCCAGCCCCGTCCGTCCCCTGCGAGCCTCCCCTCCGACCTTGTCGGCCCCGCACGGCTCTCCCCCGCACTCGTCGGCCCCCCGCGGCCCGCCCTCGTCCCGGCCCCACGCGGCCGTCCCCGTGGCATCGCCGGCCACCCAGCCCCTCTCCCAACGGCCGAGGAATGAGGGGGGAGGGGTAAAATTGTCATTTGGAGTTTTTTGCAACAAAAAAATAACTAGTGAAAAATTTAAAAGCATAGAATCTTTTTTTGCGAAAATGGTCAATATATGAAGAATTTTTTTGTCATTTACCCAAATAATTATAATAGCCTTCCCTGTCTTTTATGTGCATTGTATTGACTCCCTTGTAAGCAAAAACTGTATTTAAAAAGTTACTTCCTTACTATATTTCAATTTCCTTCTAGCGAATGCAAGCTAAAATTAAGTTTTGTGTTTGATTACATCTCATTTCTGATTGAGCTGAACGGGGGGTGACAATAGAACTAATAATTTAATCCAACGTCAGGTGGGAGGTGGGATTATGAATTGCATATCATTGGAATTGGTTCATACCTTATATGATAATTTCTTTTTAAGACATATGGGCACTGTCCATTATTGTACCTCATGGGCCAACTCCGGTTCGGATCACACCGCGTTCCCAACAAGTGGTATCATGGGCTGATTTGGACGGTTTTACTTGGTCGAGGCAGATGATGTTGAACGTTGTTCAAAAGTGGGATCGACACGTCCAATGTGGAGCAAGACGATTGGTTGTCATACAATGGTGGTGTAGACGAACGTGTCATTTTGGTTTTGTGGTCGAACGTACGAGATGACAATATGTTGGATCTCCTAGGTGCTCGGCTGGAAAAACGAGCAAATGTAGCAGGGGTGCTAGATTGTTCGGCTGACGAAACGAGCAAAAGGTAGCATGGGTGCTACTTCGGCTGGCAGGAACGAACAAATGTAGTATGGGAGGTTGTTCAGGCTAGTGAAAACGAGCTGTTAGAATTCTTCAACAACACTTCGGTTTAAATCTGCAATAAAAAAAATAATTAAATTGTTACCGGCCTCCGGGGAAGTCGTGCACGTAGCACTGCCCTAAGAGTTAGCTCGGGTCTATGTGCAGACTGAATCCGAACACTCCTAGTGGTAAAATTTCCGCTCCACCGAAATCTCGTTGCCGCACACGACGTCGAGAGAATGACCCCGACTTAGCTCCGCCCAGAGCAACAATGAAGAACAGCAGTGATCTTGAGAGGACGAGAATTTTAGAGAGGGAAATGAATTTCTGTATGTAAAAAAAATGAAGGAATGAGGCAAGGTATATATATAGGGATTTTCCAAAAAAAAAAATATATATATATATATAGGGATTTTTCAACGTAGGAGAATAATGACAGATTTAATGAGTCAATTAACATAACGTTACAGAACGTTTTTCAGCACAAGGTTCATTGAACCTGGACGGAATTTGAATATTGAACGTTATGGAATTTAAAAAATGTAACGGTCAGAATTTTTGAAAAGGAGCAAAAAATCTTTTAGGGTCTCGGCCCAAACCCGAAGAAGAAATCGAATCGGCATTCGGCGCCCGCAGATGTGGGCACGTACCCGCACCCGTTACACCCGCCGAACCGAACCGAGCCGGGCCGGGCGGCGACGGCGGCGCGCGCGTGTGGCCCATGGAGCTCCCACACACAACTTTTAATGAAGCAAAAGGAGAAGTGGTAATATATACATAGTGGAGGTACTTCCACTAGCCGATGTGGGACTAATGCTTTAGGTGGGAGTTGAGCTTTTGCTCACAAGCTAAAGCTAAGCTAACAATCCCCCCCCAAAAGCTCAAGTTTCAGGGTAATAGAAGACAGAAAGATAAAAGAAGAGTAAGAAAATTTATGGACAGTTGTATACTATGCATAAATGAGATGGACTACAGCCTTGAATCTCACGTAGTGACTATTGTCTTTGTCTGAAGAAGAGCTTGATGGACTACACCTTGAATCAGTCTTCTTGAACCAGACTCAGAAAATACCACACATAGTACGCTAGAGGTACTTGGGTCTATCGGGTGGCGCGTTTGGTTGGCCATGCGCACTTTTACACATTCATGAGAGTTGTCTAGGATCGCCCTGTCCTATAGTCGCGGCCCTCACGACCTCTGTCACGACCCGCTACCCAAATTGTTGGGCCAGGCCGAGTCATGCCCAGCCTACGTTGAGAAAAAACGTAGTAAGCTGTTCTAAAGACAACAGGATAAGACTAAATGTGCTAACAGTTCTATAAGTGAAGAAGAATCATAAATGCACCAAACACAAAAGTCATCGTATATAGTGAAATGTCCAAGTACAAGTGAACTGAAAAGTAAAACTAGATACATGTCCAGTTATAAAAAGATATAGTCTAATACATGTCTACTCTCAAAAGTCTAAGTAAACAAAAGACAACTAGGCGAGGTTCCCCGCAGGAACATCCTCGTAAAGCAGAGTCGGGTCCTCGACAGTAACTCCATAATATGTGTCGCAGAGTAACTCCTCCTCAGTAAGGACACCTACAACGTTATCCTGTCAGGACGGGAGCAAGTACTGAATCTAGCAAACTAGCATATAAAACATGGAAATGAACACGAGAGGAATAACTGGAAAACATGGCATCACATAGTCTATCATGGCAAGGACACATATGTCATAGAGACAGATGTATATGTAATGTTTAAAACTGTAGCAGGTACGTGATCGGTCAATAGATGTACAATGTACTGAGGCACAATGTAAATAAAATGTACATACGTACAAGTAAAACAAGCGATAGATGTACATACGTACAAATACAGCTGGTGCGCCTACGACAAGGTATACATAAAATGTCAACCTTGCTCGGTACGTACGTACGAGTAAGGGGCATGATCACGTATGCTACTAACAGTTTTCCCATAACCCATATTCTAATCATGTGAGAGATATATCAAGACTGTTCTAAGCATGGTAGTAACTGAAAGTACAACATGTAGAGATCTAACTTGCTATCCCAAGGATCAGCATTTAACATGGTGGGGTTTGCAGTTCATTTATGTGACAATATGTAAAGTTCGTAGAAAGTACTTGCCTCTAGCAAAGCAAAGCAAAACGAGCCGCGATAAAAGTGCTATGGATGTCCGGTAACTCGTCACTGTAGAAGTAAATGCAATAACTTAGTTTTTACACTAAGCTAAAATACTAGGACACTAATTGGTGAAACACGACTTGTGATTGGGCACCTAGCCAAAATGATGATTTTGGCATAGGAGATCAATGTAGGGTAACACACTACTTTAACTAACTTTTTAGGGTCTTTACACTAGTGAGGGGTTGAGGTTTAACACGGCTAAAACTCAAAATAACACAAAAGCTACAGATCGTAATTAATCAATAAATAAATCAAAAGACCATTGTGTTCTAACAATTTTAGAGATAGACAAAAAGCCTAGTTTTTCTTAAAGTAAGGTACCAAAGTGATCCTTGTTAATCATAAAAATTTATTATAATTTTTCTGGAATTTATTAACCAGTACAAGTATTTTATAAAAATCAGTTTTCCTAAGTATACAGAAAATGAGTTTTGGTTTCATATGCCAAACTAGTGGCAAAACAGTAAATTAAATACTACAAAAATTATATTAAATTAGCTAAAGTAACATAGTATCTAAAAACTATTTTTCCAGAATTTTAGCAGTATTTAAGTATTTTTAGAAAATCAAAAACAGCATTGCACACAATAATTAATTATCTGCGTATTTTGTCCATGTATATATTTGAACCAAAGTTCAAATACAGGACCCAAGGCCATGAATCAAGTCCAATATGACTTGTACAGGTCTTGAATGTGTGAAAACACATTTGGGCCCAAATACCCATGCTAGGCTTGGACACCAAATGGTTGCAGTAATTAAATACACTAAAAAATACAATTTGGTAATAGTGTAAAAATAATATTAATATTTTAATAAGGTAAATTTGTACAAAAGAATATATACATACCTATGCTAAAAGTATATATATATATATATATATATATATATATATATATATATATATATATATATATATATATATATATATATATAAGGAAAAATACTTAATTTATATATATATATATATATATATATATATATATATATATATATATATATATATATATATATATATATATTTTTTTTTTTTTTTTTTTTTTTTTATATATATATATATATATATATATATATATATATATATAAAAGAAAACTCTTAATAATATAGTGTATATATATAATATATATATATATATATATATATATATATATATATATATTTTTTATATAATATATATATATACATATGAAAAAATATATATATAAACATATATATATATAAAATTTACTAACTATAAAATATATACATATATATAAAATACTGTCAAAATACAGTATATACATATATATATATACTAATATATATATATATATATATATATATAATATAAATCAGAAAAAGAAAAAGAAAACAGAAAAAAGAAAAGAAAACAGAAAAGAAAAGGAAAAGGAAACAGAAAAGAAGAGGGGGGGGCTCGAACTCGAGCGCGCAGGCAGGGGGGTTTAGTTTAGGACGGGCTGGCCAGGGGGTCAGCCCATTAGTTTTGTTAGAGTTAGGACTTAGGTAGATTTTATTAGGTTTTGTTTAACAAAAAACATAAAAAAAATAATAAATATGAGCCTGTGTCCGGACAGTTAGGGACACAGGTATTAACGTGTCTGGGCTAGCACGACACGCACGGTTCGATTCTCACGTGTCCAATTCTACCAAAACGTTCGCCAGGACACGGCGAACCAAATAGACACAACACGAGACACGCACGACTCGTAAGGACACTGCTACTCACGTGTCCAGATCTGGGGGGGAGGATTTGATGGTCGTGGACGACGGAGGAGGCGTCGTGGCGGTGGCGGAGTGGTGGCACTGCGGTCGTCTCGTTGAGGCGAAGCGGATGGTGGTGGTGGCTGGTGACGACGACGGCTGTGGAGCTGGTGGTGGGGTTTGGTCGGAGCTAGGGTTCCGACGAACTCGAAGTGGGGAAGACGGTGGCGGTTGTGGTCGGGGTGAGGTCGAAGTGGTGGGGGTTTATCGAGGGGGCTGCGGGGGTTTAAATAGGGGGGTTCGAGGCGGTCGGGACAGCCGGGAATGGCGGGGGCAGGGCGGCGTGGCGGTCGGGGCAGTCGGAGGTCAATGAGAGTGGGTGAGGAGAGAGAGAGTCTGGTCGGAGGGGTGTCTGGGTAGTTAGCAGTTAGGTCCTCTAGGTTTAGGATTTTGCATAATAGCCCCCACAATGAGTAAATACAATTAACAATTTGCATTTAGCAGTTTAAAATATTTAAGAAATTGCAAAACCATATTAAATCAATTCTAAAAATTACAAAATGCTATTAAAACAATCTAATTAATTACCAAAGTTAATTAAAACATTTTAGAAAATTTATAAATTAATATTTTAATATAAAAAACTCATTTAAAAATTATAGAAAAATTTATAAAAATCCTAATAATTATTCTAAGGCTAAAATTAACATTAAAAATTAATTAACACTAATTTAACTAAAATTTGAAAACCAGGGGCTTACAAGTCTTCCCTTCTTGAATAATTTCGTCCTCGAAATTCACAAGGATTGAAGACCCTATAAAATTCTAACATGGCAAGTAATGCACACAAAATGACTAAGGCTACGATCGAAACTAACCTCTAAGGTATCAAGCGGGAACGGGTGGTTCCCTCGCAGTGGTTGGATCGAACAAGTAAGGATACCTCTCCTTCATGTCCGACTCCCTCTCCCAAGTAGATTCACCTGGGGAGTGACGGCTCCAAGCTACTCGTATTAGGGGTATAACCTTGTTCCTCAGCCTCTTCTCCCTCCTGTCTAATATCTCTACTGGCTGCTCAAAAACGGTAAGGCTCGGTCCGACCTCCAACTCTGAATGATCTAGCACATGACTGGGGTCTGGAACATATCTCCTCAGCTGAGATACGTGAAAGACGTCGTGAACTCCTGCTAGGTTGGGTGGAAGTGCAACCCTGTAAGCTACCTCTCCGATCCTGCCAAGCACCTCGAACGGCCCGATGTATCTGGGGCTCAGCTTCCCTCCTCGTCCGAACCGGATCGTCCCTCGAGTAGGTGATATCTTCACTAGCACCATATTACCGTCTGCGAACTCCATCGGCCTGCGACTAGCATCAGCCCAGTGTTTCTGCCTATCCTGAGCTACTCTGAGCCTGTCTCTGATCATCCCGACTTTCTCTGCTGCATCCGTGATCATCTCTGGCCCAAGCATAACTCTATCTCCAACATCATCCCAAAAGAGCGGTATGCGGCATCGTCGTCCATATAGCGCCTCGAAAGGAGACATACCAATACTGGCCTGGTAGCTGTTGTTGTATGAAAACTCTACCAAGTGCAGATGGCTCTCCCATGATCCTCCGAAGTCCAGCACGCAGGTCCTCAGCATATCCTCCAGTGTCTGTATCGTCCTCTCGGACTGTCCATCTGTCTGCGGGTGGTATGCCGTACTGAACTTGAGCCTACTACCCAACTCCTCTTGCAAGCTCCTCCAGTAGTGGAATGTGAATCTGCTGTCTCTGTCTGACACGATGCTCACCGGCACTCCGTATAGACGAACTATCTGCTGCATGTATAGCTCTGCCAACTTCTCGGTGGAAAGCCCCACCTTGAAGGGTATGAAGTGCGCACACTTCGTCAGCCTGTCTACGATGACCCAGATGGCATCCTTCCCTCCTTGGGAACGAGGAAGCCCTGAGACGAAGTCCATCGTAATATGTTCCCACTTCCACTCGGGAATGGGTAACGGCTGCAATAAACCAGCTGGCCTCTGGCGCTCCGCCTTGACCTGCTGGCAAACTAGGCATCTCGAGATAAAATGCGATACATCCCTCTTCATCCCGTGCCACCAAAGATGTTTCCGCAAGTCACGGTACATCTTGTTAGCACCAGGGTGAATAGAATATCTCAATCGGTGCACCTCCTGCAAGACTGCCTCTACTAGCTCTCCCTTCGGCACGTACAATCGGCTGCCATGCCTCAAGGATCCATCATCTGCTATAGTGAAGTCATCCAGCAATCCAGCTAAAGCCTGGGGTCGAAGTCTGCGAAGGCTCTCATCTGTAGACTGTGCCTTCCGGATCTGCTCCATCAAACCTGACTGAATGTCAAGCGCCATCATCTGTATCACTGATCCTGGCCGAACTAGCTCGATACCGAGCTTCTCCAGATCCTCCCACAAATGCCGATCAATCATCAGGTACCATGCCATCGGATGCCTGCTCAGCGCATCTGCCACCACATTTGCCTTCCCGGGGTGATACTGTAAATCGATGTCGAAGTCCTTCATCAACTCTAACCATCGTCTTTGCCTCATGTTCAGCTCTTTTTGCGTGAACACATACTTCAAGCTTTTGTGGTCAGTAAAGATTTCCACACGCTCTCCGTATAAGTAATGTTTCCATAACTTGAGTGCAAAGATCACCGCAGCTAGCTCTAGGTCATGGGTAGGATAATTCCTCTCATGAGTCCGCAATTGCCTAGATGCATAAGCAATCACTTTCCCATGCTGCTGTAGGACACATACTAGCCCCTTCCCAGAAGCATCACTGTATATGGTGAAACCTCCCGAACCTGAAGGTAAAGTCAGAACTGGAGCGGTCGTCAGCCTCCTCTTCAGCTCCTCAAATGCTGTCTGGCAGTCCTCTGACCAGATGTACTCTGCGTCCTTCCGTGTCAGCTTCGTCATGGGTTCAGCTATCCTAGCAAAGTCCTGGACGAACTTTCTATAATAGCCTGCTAAACCCAGAAAGCTCCTGATTTCTGAAACTGACGTCGAAGCCTTCCACGTCTCTACTGCAGCAATCTTCCTGGGATCCACCGAGATTCCATCTCCAGTGACTACATGGCCGAGAAACTCCACTCGGTCTAAAAAGAACTCGCACTTCGACAATTTGGCAAACAATCTCTCCTGCCTCAGAATCCCTAAAACTATCCGCAAGTGCTCTGCATGCTCCTCTGGCGTCTTCGAGTATATCAGGATGTCGTCGATAAACACTACGACGAACTTATCCAGATACTGGTGAAATGTCTTATTCATCAAATTCATAAAGACAGCTGACGCATTTGTGAGACCAAATGGCATCACCAGAAACTCGTACTGCCCGTACTTCGTGTTGAATACCGTCTTATGGATGTCTGCTGGCCTAACCTTCACCTGGTGGTACCCGGATCTCAAGTCTATCCTGGAAAACACCTTTGCCCCGCTCAACTAGTCGAACAAATCATCTATCCTGGGCAGAGGATATTTGTTCTTGATGGTGATGGCATTCAAGGCCCGGTAGTCAATACATAACCGGACTGTACCATCCTTCTTAGGCACAAAGAGCACTGGCGCTCCCCATGGAGAAGTACTGGATCGAATGAAATCCTTTTTCAACAGGTCATCAATCTGCTCTTTCATCTCTATGGCCTCCTTGGGATTCACTCTATAGCAAGTCCGGGATACTGGTGATGAATCCGGCACTAGATCTATAGTGAATTCCACATCTCTGTCTGGCGGAAGCCCTGGAAGATCCTCTGGGAATACATCCATAAACTCCCAAATGATAGGGTGTGGCGGTGCTGTATCCCCGACTGTAGCATAACAGTTCGGCTCTAGGCTGATCTCCGGCCCTGTCCTCCTGACACTGAATGGTACTGTGCCTGGGGGACTGAACAAAATACTACCCTCATGGCAATCTATAGATGTATGGGCATAGCTAAGCCAGTCCATCCCCAATATGATATCATAACCGGGGAGTGGCATCACAAAGAATCGCCCCTCGAACTCTCTCCCGGCTATCATAATAGAGCATCTATAGCTAGCGCTAATAGGCACTGGTCCTCCTCCCGTCATTACTCTACTAATCTCCGCAGTAGGTGTAGATACTAAATGATGTTCTTGCATAAACTCTAATGATAGGAAGCTATGAGATGCACCAGAATCAAACAAGCATAGAGCTAAAAAGTATGCAAATAAACATGACCTGTAATGACGTCAGCTAAGTAATCTGGCTCCGAAACCTGCTCCGGCTTCGGCTCAAGGGCTAGGCTATAAACCTTCCCCTGAGGTCCCTTCTGCTGCTGCAGATGCTGCCCAAACCTCTGCTGCTGAGTCGGAAGCGGTCCTCTAGTCTTCGCTACTGGGCACTCCCGTATCATGTGGGTGGCAGACCCACAAACTAAGCACTGCTTCAACCTCTTCCTGCAGATGGAGTACTCGTGCCCTGGTCTTCCGCAGAAAGAACATATAGCTCCCTTCTGCTGCTGCTGCCGGGGTCCCGGGGCTCTAACTGGCGGAGTCTGATGATGTGGTGTAGGGGGACGGTAAGTCTGCTGGGGCGGCGTCGGTGCTCTCTGCTGGAAAGCCTGACGCTTGGACGGACCCTCATGATGTACAGATGCCGACCTCTTGCATGACAGAAGACGCTCCTCGATGCTCCGGGCTAACTCTAGGCTCTGGTAGTAGTCAGTCGTACCGTTCGCCACTATAAGAATGCCAATGTCTGGAACTAGACCATGGCAAAACCTACGGGTCATCTCCTCTGGATCAGCAACCAGACTAGGAGCAAAATGGCTCAGGCGACTAAACTCTGTCGCATACTCGTCAACGGAACGGTTCCCCTGCTGGATGTTCTGGAATCGTAGCCCCATGGCTACTCTAGCAGTGGTCGAGAAGAATTTCTTCTTGAACTGGGTCTTGAACTGGTCCCAAGTGGCTCTCCCTCTCGTAAACAATGGCTCATTCCGGAACCAGACTCCTGCTAAGTCTATCAGCAGAAATCCTGCTGCCTCGACCTAAAGGTCATCCGGCATCCTGACTCCGAGGAGCTTCCTCTCTACCGAATCTAGCCAATCATCAGCTACTACTATGCCCTCAATCCCTGAGAACTCCTTGGGATTCAGACCCATGAAGTCCTTGATCGTCCCCGCTCTCTGCCGTGGCTCTACATGTGGTGGGACCACGGGACGTCCCTCAGAACGCTCCATGCTCTGACGGAGTAGGGTAGTCTGCTCCTGATGGGTTGTTAGGAACCCCTGAATCAGTGTGAGCAGCTGGTTCCCGTCGAGTGTGACGGAAGCCTGGGTGGGTATAGTGATAGGGGGTGGTGGAAGTATCGGGTCCTGCTGGGCCTGTGATGTGGAAGGTGGTTGTGGTATCTGGATTTGTGGATTTGTGGAGTGGGAGAATGTGGTAGGTGGAGGGGTATCAGTCGACTGGTCAGCTGACTGGATAAGGAGGGCCCCATTCTCGGGGGTAACATACTGGGATGAACGAGTAAGCACCATCTAAATAAAAGTAAAAAGGACTTATAAGGGTTTGTTTAAAGTAAGCAATCATATGCAAGAAAATCTAATTATAATAGCAAGCATGTGATGTTTTTCCTATGTTGCAATCCTAGCATTCCTCTAGGTGTTCTAAGCGTCTTTCCTAATATTGTCTAATTACCTTAAGTTCCTAATTACAGGCATGCTTGGTACAATAACGTAACCAAACAGCTTAGTCAGGGCCTGCATGGGCCACCACTAAAATATGTCACGATCCGCTACCCAAATTGTTGGGCCAGGCCGAGTCATGCCCAGCCTACGTTGAGATAAAACGTAGTAAGCTGTTCTAAAGACAACAGGATAAGACTAAATGTGCTAACAGTTCTATAAGTGAAGAAGAATCATAAATGCACCAAACACAAAAGTCGTCGTATATAGTGAAATGTCCAAGTACAAGTGAACTGAAAAGTAAAACTGGATACATGTCCAGTTACAAAAAGATATAGTCTAATACATGTCTACTATCAAAAGTCTAAGTAAACAAAAGACAACTAAGCGAGGTTTCCCGCAGGAACATCCTCGTAAAGCAGAGCCGGGTCCTCGACAGTAACTCCATAATATGTGTCGCAGAGTAACTACTCCTCAGTAAGGACACCTACAACGTTATCCTGTCAGGACGGGAGCAAGTACTGAATCTAGCAAACTAGCATATGAAACATGGAAATGAACACGAGAGGAATAACTGGAAAACATGGCATCACATAGTCTATCATGGCAAGGACACATATGTCATAGAGACAGATGTATATGTAATGTTTAAAACTGTAGCAGGTACGTGATCGGTCAATAGATGTACAATGTACTGAGGCACAATGTAAATAAAATGTACATACGTACAAGTAAAACAAGCGATAGATGTACATACGTACAAATACAGCTGGTGCGCCTACGACAAGGTATACATAAAATGTCAACCTTGCTCGGTACGTACGTACGAGTAAGGGGCATGATCACGTATGCTACTAACAGTTTTTCCATAACCCATATTCTAATCATGTGAGAGATATATCAAGACTGTTCTAAGCATGGTAGTAACTGAAAGTACAACATGTAGAGATCTAACTTGCTACCCCAAGGATCAGTATTTAATATGGTGGGGTTTGCAGTTCATTTATGTGACAATATGTAAAGTTCGTAGAAAGTACTTGCCTCTAGCAAAGCAAAGCAAAACGAGCTGCGATAAAAGTGCTATGGATGTTCGGTAACTCATCACTGTATAAGTAAATGCAATAACTTAGTTTTTACACTAAGCTAAAATACTAGGACACTAATTGGTGAAACACGACTTGTGATTGGGCACCTAGCCAAAATGATGATTTTGGCATAGGAGACCAATGTGGGGTAACACACTACTTTAACTAACTTTCTAGGGTCTTTACACTAGTGAGGGGTTGAGGTTTAACACGGCTAAAACTCAAAATAACACAAAAGCTACAGATCGTAATTAATCAATAAATAAATCAAAAGACCATTGTGTTCTAACAATTTTAGAGATAGACAAAAAGTCTAGTTTTTCTTAAAGTAAGGTACCAAAGTGATCCTTGTTAATCATAGAAATTTATTATAATTTTTCTGGAATTTATTAACCAGTACAAGTATTTTATAAAAATCAGTTTTCCTAAGTATACAGAAAATGAGTTTTGGTTTCATATGCCAAACTAGTGGCAAAACAGTAAATTAAATACTACAAAAATTATATTAAATTAGCTAAAGTAACATAGTATCTAAAAACTATTTTTCCAGAATTTTAGCAGTACTTTAAGTATTTTTAGAAAATCAAAAATAGCATTGCACACAATAATTAATTATCTGCGTATTTTGTCCATGTATATAATTTGAACCAAAGTTCAAATACAGGACCCAAGGCCATGAATCAAGTCCAATATAACTTGTACAGGTCTTGAATGTGTGAAAACACATTTGGGCCCAAATATCCATGCTAGGCTTGGACACCAAATGGTTGCAGTAATTAAATACACTAAAAAATACAATTTGGTAATAGTGTAAAAATAATATTAATATTTTAATAAGGTAAATTTGTACAAAAGAATATATACATACCTATGCTAAAAGTATATATATATATATATATATATATATATATATATATATATATATATATATATATATATATGGAAAAATACTTAATTTATAAAGTATATATATATATATATATATATATATATATATATATATATATATATATATATATATATATATATATATATATATATACAAGAAAACTCTTAATAATATAGTGTATATATATAATATATATATACATATGAAAATATATATATATAAACATATATATATAAAATTTACTAACTATAAAATATATACATATATATATAAAATACTGTCAAAATACAGTATATACATATATATATATACTAATATATATATATATATATATATATATATATATATATATATATATATATATATATATATATATATATATATATATATATATATATATATATATATATCTATATAATATAAAACAGAAAAAGAAAAAGAAAAAGAAAACAGAAAAAGAAAAGGAAACATAAAAGAAAAGGAAAAGGAAACAGAAAAGAAGAGGGGGGGCTCGAACTCGAGCGCGCAGGCAGGGGGGTTTAGTTTAGGACGGGCTGGCCACGGGGTCAGCCCATTAGTTTTGTTAGAGTTAGGACTTAGGTAGATTTTATTAGGTTTTGTTTAACAAAAAACATAAAAAAAAATAATAAATATGAGCCTGTGTCCGGACAGTTAGGGACACAGGTATTAACGTGTCTGGGCTAGTACGACACGCACGGTTCGATTCTCACGTGTCCAGTTCTACCAAAACGTTTGCCAGGACACGGCGAACCAAATAGACACAACACGAGACACGCACGACTCGTAAGGACACTGCTACTCACGTGTCCAGATCTGGAGGGGGGATTTGATGGTCGTGGACGGCGGAGGAGGCGTCGTGGCGGTGGCGGAGTGGTGGCGCTGCGGTCGTCTCGTTGAGGCGAAGCGGATGGTGGTGGTGGCTGGTGACGATGACGGCTGTGGAGCTGGTGGTGGGGTTTGGTCGGAGCTAGGGTTCCGACGAACTCGAAGTGGGAAAGATGGTGGCGGTTGTGGTCGGGGTGAGGTCGAAGTGGTGGGGGTTTATCGAGGGGGCTGCGGGGGTTTAAATAGGGGGGTTCGAGGCGGTCGGGGCAGCCGGGAATGGCGGGGGCAGGGCGGCGTGGCGGTCGGGGCAGTCGGGGGTCAACGAGAGTGGGTGAGGAGAGAGAGAGTCTGGTCGCGGGGGGGGGGGGGGTGTCTGGGTAGTTGGCAGTTAGGTCCTCTAGGTTTAGAATTTTGCATAATAGCCCCCACAGTGAGTAAATACAATTAACAATTTGCATTTAGCAGTTTAAAATATTTAAGAAATTGCAAAACCATATTAAATCAATTCTAAAAATTACAAAATGCTATTAAAACAATCTAATTAATTACCAAAGTTAATTAAAACATTTTAGAAAATTTATAAATTAATATTTTAATATAAAAAACTCATTTAAAAATTATAAAAAAATTCATAAAAATCCTAATAATTATTTTAAGGCTAAAATTAACATTAAAAATTAATTAACACTAATTTAACTAAAATTTGAAAACCAGGGGCTCACAACCTCTCATATAGGTAAGTCCTTAAAGGTTTGTGATCGGAATCAACCTTGCATATCATGCTTGGACTTATTAAGAGTTTAAACTCAACCTGTCCATATCACAAAAGGAACACTGTCACCATAGGGATGGGATATGAATGTAAACATGTACGGCCTCCTGGGCTTTTATTTTAAAGAGAATTTAATCTCAGGTCAGTGTTCCATAATAGTTACCTAGTCCAGCTTGTTTCTACCCATTGAACCAGCTTTTTGGGATCTCCAGTCAGACTCGGTTGGGTTGCCACTGCTGGTGACTATACTATGGGCTTAACCACATCCCCCTCGATGATTCTAGGATCAATATCCTAGACAGACCCTTCGTCAAGTGGTCTGCAAGGTTCTTTTCTGACTTTATATAGTCAAGAATCACATATTTGTCCAATAGGCTCTTTATTGACTTGAAGTGCAGCTGCATGTGCCTGTTCATCTTAGCATTCACAGAATCATGCTTTAGTAGTTCTATAACAGATTTATTATCACAGTTTATAGAAATTGCAAGAACATGATGAACAGAAATAGGTATATGCATAATAAGATTTCTAAGCCATTCGGCCTCTGTAAATGTAGTATCCAAAGCTATCATTTCAGAGTCCATTGTACTTCTGGCTATGATAGTTTGTTTACATGATCCCCAGGAGATTGCAGCTCCTGCTAGGGTAAAAATATATCCAGTAGTGAATTTTACATCATGTGAATCAGTTACCCAATTTGTATCGGAGTAACCTTCTATGATATCAGGATGTCTAGTATAATAAAGTTTATAATCTAGAGTACCCTTAAGATATCTAAATACTCTGCCTAATGCAGTCCAATGCGACTGATTTGGGTTACTAGTATATCTACTTAGTCTCCCAATAGCAAATATAATATCAGGTCTGGTCCTATTTGTTATGTACATAAGGGACCCTATCATCTGTGAATATCTATGTTGTTCTATAGGAGATCCTTCATTCTTCTTGAGAACAACATTACTATCATATGGAGTAAGGGCAGATTTTTTGTCAAAATACTCAAACTTCCTTAGCATTTTCTCAATTGAATGTGCTAAAGATAGAGTATATCCCTCATTGTATTTGGACACTTGCATTCCTAGGATCAGGTTTGTCTCACCTAGGTCTTTCATATCAAACTGGTTAGATAAATAATTCTTAGTATTATTTATCAATTCCAGTAAAGATCCTAAAATAAGGATATCATCAACATACAAGCATAAGATAATACAACTTTTATTTGTATTTTTAGAATACAAACATTTGTCATATTCATTTGGCATAAAACCAAATTCTATAATAACTTTATCAAATTTGTTGTGCCATTGCTTGGGAGCTTGCTTTAGGCCATAAAGAGATTTTACTAATCTGCAAACTTTCTCTTCTTAACCTTTAGCAATAAACCCTTCAGGTTGCTCCATATATATCTCTTCTTCTAAATCTCCATTTAGAAATGTTGTCTTTACATCCATTTGATGGATCAGCATATCATGAATGGATGCTAAAGCTAGAAGGGTTCTAATAGAAAATATTCTAGCTACAGGAGAGTAGGTATCAAAATAATCTAATCCTTTCTTCTGGATAAATCCTTTGGCCACTAATCTAGCCTTATATTTTTCTATGGTACCATCGGCTCTAAATTTCTTCTTAAAGATCCACTTACAACCTATTGGTTTGCTGCATAAAGGAAGGTCTGCTAAAAATCAAGTATTGTTCTCCATGATGGAGTTGTACTCATTGTTAATAGCTTCTTTCCAGAAAGGAGGATCAGGAGAGGATATGGTTTCTTCATAAGTTGAGGGATCACCTTCTATCAAAATGTGAAGAATCCTTCTCCTAAATTCTTTTCAATCCTTTCTCTTTTACTCATTCTAGATTCTATGACTTGTTCAGTTTGAGAATTATGCATTTGGTCATGAGAACTAGTAGACGGAGTAATAGAAGGGTTAGAGGAAGATGAAGGGGTTCTATCCTTGAAAGGAAAAATATTCTCAAAGTAAACTGCATCTCTAGCTTCGATGATTGTGTTATTAGAGATTTTATTTACTTCAGAATGGGTTACAAGAAATCTATTGGCATTACTATCTAGGACATATCCTATGAATACAGCATCTACAGTCTTAGGTCCTATCTTCCTCTTTTTGGGTTCAGGAATTCCTACTTTTATCACGCACCGACCCAGAATCACCCGAATCATCGTCCTCGCTGGGACGTGATGCCGCACGAGCCTAGAGTTGCGCTCGTGCAAGGCAATATGACAAGTTCTCAAATGGTTATCTTTGAGTTGAACGTTAACAATGAAAGGCAAAACAGAGTATACGAAAACGATTCACTTTATTGATATTCGAAATCAGATTACAAAGGCTTTCGATAGTCCAAGAAATTTGCCAGATTGGCTACAACACTCAGGTTCTCTCTTGCCCACAAAGGATTTCACCGTTCCATACATCATGCCTTCTATATCTCGGCCGCATCAATCCTGTCGCGAGTCCGAGCGTCAATGCGATCGCACGCTTCAATACGCTTCAGCATTCCAAGCCTCAATGCGTTCAAGCGAAGCTCCGTCGCGAGCAGACCAATCCCTGAACCTGCTAGCAAACTAGTGGGGGATTAGTACTTTCGTCCTCGATGTACTGATCAAAAACCCACTTAACAACCGACATTTAGTATTGTATTGATTCATGCAAACATACAATTTAGTTCTCTTTCTATGTTCTCCTTAGGATGAGTTCATGGCATATTCGAAGACTGTAAAGCATGGCAAGCATGTTATTCAATTCGCATAAGTAAACAGGTAAGCAATCTCGTGTTTGATTTGTGGCGCAACTTAGCAATATCGACGCACTCGCCCTTGCACCGACGCAAGGTGAATACGCCTATCAGTTTTCCCTGTCATGTTATAAGTGCCCTCTATTCAGGATCCATCCATGCAGGATATACATATACCTTGCACTTTCAAACCCATCGCCCTTAACTATATGAAGGTCACTAGCTTTTCGGGCTAGAATGGACTTATATTTATCGAAATCGAAACATAAGACGATGTTAACTATGTGCAGTTGCTAACCAACATCATAGGCCATCGAAATAATCGCAGCAAGTGGCTTATCACATTCACCAGAAGGTCGCTACCCTTCTAAATGAAGTGCACCAACAATACCGAAAACGAATCCCTCCTAGGCCGAACGGTCCCAGCGTCCTGGCACGCCGCATTCGAGGGAATACACATGCACGGACTTTTATATCTTTAAGTCCATTTGACCATGCAACGCATCTTATTTTCATACAACCAAGCAAGTTCGCTTATCTCTATTTCAATTGGCACAGCGCCCGAATGTCCTCAACGAACGCCCGAAGGCCGCGAACATTTCGAAGGCACCATGCCGCATTATCATCTCGTATTTCTTCCGTTAACTTTCTATGTTCTTAAGTCTCATACTTCGTTTCAATGTTTCAATGGCACCATGCCTCAACTCAATGCTCGTCAACCGAACGACCCGAAGGCCTCGAACACCTTTCGAGGTATTATGTCATATCCGACAGTTCCGCCACATTCATGCCACAACTGTATTCTTTCGCAACGAAGCCACCTTTTATTATCTCGTGCACGTAGGCACGTTTCGACTTATATATCATCCATCCTTCACGTCGTGCACTTGCTGCACGCGTCGAAGCCGTATTTCTATGCTTTAGTATTCAATGTCCGTGGCTTGCGCGCTAGGGCGCTCGCCTATTGTCTTTCAATGTTCTAGCCGTTCTAACTCGTGCGCGAAGGCACGGTATGGTTCGTGCACTAAGGCACTCGCCGAGTACAGTTATCCCATGTTCTTGCGGTTTACGCACCGAGGCGCTCGCCTTAGCGATATTCAATGTTCCGTAGCGACTCGTACGTCTGTCGTACGATTCATTTCATTTATTCTATCTAGTATTCGACACGCACTACGTTTATCTCTCTATCGAGCCACGCCCGTGGCGTTGATAGATTAAGTCAGCATTCAATGATATGTATTTTACTTAAGCATGACGGAGTAGGAAAGAGAGTTAATGTCCCCCCACCTTGAGTCGATACGCCTTTGTTGTTTCGCCGAGCCGTTGCGGCTCGATTTCATAACTTTGTTGCACGGGCAACTCTCCTGACTTAGCCATTCGAGCACTTCGTGCTTATTGAATTATACATTCGATTTGGACTTGCCGTGCCAATGCCTCAGTCCGTCGCAAGGCGACGATCTGCTTTCGCGGACCCCTTACTGAATAAGGCAAAAGATCGACCTCTAACATTTCAGCGTAAATAGGCAACGCGGCACTTCGCATCGATTCACTCGATGTATTCTTTGGGACAAGGCAACTTTTCGCATCGACTTAGTTCGATGCATTGCTCGGGACAACTTAACACTTTGTATCGATTCGCATCGATACGTAATTCGGGTCAACGTAACTCTTCGAGTCAACGACTCAGCATAATGCACCGTGCGGAGCGGGGCATTACATAATATACCACTCAAAATAAGGTTCGTCCCGAACCGAAACCAATACTAAATTTTCCAAGGGTTTCATTAGATCGTTCCACGATCTCGTCTCACTATCGTTTGGATCGTACAACTTAGTTTGGAATTATACACATATTTTAGACGTCCCACCAATATATGCATTTCAGCCAGGCTCAGTTGTAAGATATCGGAACAACGCTAACATGTAACTTCTTATTCTCAATAACTTGCCATCTCGTATTCTCGATCAGACTTGGCTCTATTACTTGTTCTCGCAATTCTAGCGCACATGCATATTGATACATACGCGATCCTCCAACAAAAGTTAAGGCACACGATGCGATTCAAAAGTCGTATTTCTCACTTTGTATATTTTATCGGGACTATCAATTCTACGCGTCGCGTCAAGCCGTCATACATCCGATCACAACGAGTCTCCGCAACGCCTTGCGTTCGGCATCACTATCCAACAATTTCTGATGTTTTACTTCGTATCCTATCTCGACATGATTCTCTTTTGTTGACTTGCAAAAGCATCAACATTCAGGACTACGTCCGCTAGGTGACTTACCTAGACACCGTGCTCAAATCATTCCGACGCAAGTTTAAATTGACATTACACAAAGGCCACAATCTATCCGACATGACAGTTTACATCGAGGCGACCGTGCTCAAGACAACGATCGCCTTTTACACGAAGGTCCTTACGATACGCCTTACGTTCGATTCCTATCGAGTAGGAATTCACTAGCCAAATTTCCAACTTATCCGTCTCGCAACATCGAACATAAGCTTCGATTCACGCAATCTCAATTGTAAGGTGAATCTGAATCTAATGACAAGACTCGTAAGTCATTCCCTTATCGCTCCCTCTAGTGCATAGCACGATTCTCGCACTCGCCTATCCGAATCACCAAGTTCGTTGACGAATTTCTAGTTTGATCGTCGACCAACATAACCATTCAAATATTCATCCGACGATTACTCAAATCTAACTATATCATTCTTAATCGAAAGTTGTTCTAACAATTCTCGATTGCCTAGACTTATCGTCAACATGCACCACATTGTATTTGTTATCGACGCAAATCTCATATGCGATATCGCATGGGTCATCTTACGGTCTGCAGCATTCAATTTGATTTGGCGGTCAAGTCTTCTAGGGTCAGCTGTCCCGAAGCTACGCTCGATAATTGTAGATCATCACCGAAGGACAGTTTACTACGAACCATGCTATATCTTATTTCGGAGCCAAATCACGTTCCGACATAACCATTTCTATACGACTATCAAATCCGTACATAAACATTTCTATCGGCGCAACTGATGCGCAACTATCCTCCGAGTAGAGTCATGCATTATCGTCGATGATTCCGCAATTTACAAAACATCTACTCGTATCGAGTTCGAGTCTATCTTATTTTCGGGTCGACACACGAGATGCTATACGCATCGAGCAATCGTCGATGACTTATAGTCTCGTCTTTGATCAATCACAAAATTTACGATCAACCAAGTTCGTTCATTCTCGCATCGTTACTTATAAAATTTCATAGCGCGAGGCACACTTTATTTTGTATTCTCACATCGTTTACTTTTCCTTACGTATCGATCTCGATATGCCGTATCCATTTCGATAATGTAAGGGTCAACTTTGAATCCGTTTCAACGTCAACTTAACTCGCATCGCATACATCCAAGTTCGCAACAAACTTTTCCATACGCATCGACTCGTTCTCCGACTTGTCGCATCCCTCTATACTTTGATCGCATAACTGAGTTACCGATTTTCCAACATCGAATCTTCAAGTCATACGATCTCGCCCTCTAAGTTTCGCGTGTTTTCAGTCGTACTCAAATGAGTTTTGCCGTAACATAACCAACTATTTCTTAGGCACGATCACTCGCGTCAACCAACTTTTTATCGAAGTCACACATCGTGCAATTCGATTACAGTTCGTATCGCCTAATATTTCTATCAAAATTGTAAGTCGTGCGATTCGATTCGTCTCGCCCAATATTTCAATCAGGATCGCAAGTCATGCAATTCGATTATAATTTGTATCGCCCAATATTTTCATCGAGCTCGCAAGTCGTACGATTCGATTTCAACGTTTCGAGTTTTCTATCCCGTCGATCCGATTGTTGCCATCAAGGCATAATCGTTTCGCTAGTTCCCGTCATTCGACCGACACATAAATTTTTTAATCGACGTATCATTCAATGTTACAAGCCCCGCCTTATCATTCTAACCGATCATCGAAGAACACTTGCATCAACATGCCGTCGTACAAATTCTCATTCGAGACTCGGTACTATCCCGTCCGTTGCGGACAAACCTTCCGCAATTCTCACAATACGTTGATGCAATTTATCGTACAAGTGGTATTGCATATACCACTCAGAATCGAGCCATTCATTGCATCGGTGGTATGCCATATACCACCCAGAAATCAAGTTACTTCCGTCGTAACGTACTCTTTACGAACAAACGATCTCTTCCGACTCACGATTTTTGCAGTGATCGTGCTTGATCACAACTGTAACTCTGATTAATCAAAATCCGACGCAACTCGGCCAATGCATTCATTTGCCAACACAAGGTCGGTGCGCAACCGAACCGATTTTGTTTCTCGATTTATAACTTTCGTTTTCTTTCGTTGTATCTTGTGCAACAATTCATTCTCAATATCCGTCGCACTTCGTGCAACAATTTTTACTTTGATTTGCGTTGCACCACGTGCAATAATTTTACTTTCGACACGCGTTGCACATCGTGCAACATTTTTACTTTCAATACGCATTACACATCGTGCAATGATTTATTTTCGATATTTACCGCACCTCGTGCAACGATTTATTTTCGATACGCATTGCACCACGTGCAACGATTTATTCTCGACATCTGTTGCACCTCGTACAACATTTTATTTTCGACATTCAAAGTCAATGCTCAAACCCGTTCAACACATTCGATATCGACTTATCGCTTTTTATCGCAACGTACATTCAAAATCGATATGTGAATCCGTTCGACACATTCAATATCAACTTTCATTTTCTTTTCAACGCATCATTTACAATCAACGCGTGGCAATTGCTGCAGCAACATTCCACGACTTTCATTGTATCGATGCTACCAATATTTTTCGTATCGTTCGTTGCAAACAACGAATATCTCGAATTATAATTCATGACGTGTTGCATCCGCGGAAACAAATCATTGAATTCACATCTCGTAACTTGTTGCACTTGCAGCAACAAACCTTTCCCGACTTTTCCAGCAAACACCATATAATTTCCAAAACAACACGCGGCAAAATTATATGATTTGTATTAGACTTATTATATGGAACATCTAGTGCGGCATCGAGTAGAGTCAAGAATGATTTCGATTGGTGGTGGACAACTTTTAGAACTGAAATGAAGCAAGCTTCCAGAGGAAATTGAGCCTAGAGCTCTGATACCAATTTGTCACGCCCCGACCCGGAATCACCCGAATCATCGTCCTCGCTGGGACATGATGCCGCACGAGCCTAGAGTTGCGCTCGTGCAAGGCAAGATGACAAGTTCTCAAATGGTTATCTTTGAGTTGAACGTTAACAACGAAAGGCAAAACAGAGTATACGAAAACGATTCACTTTATTGATATTCGAAATCAGATTACAAAGGCTTTCGATAGCCCAACGAAATTTGCCAGATTGGCTACAACACTCAGGTTCTCTCTTGCCCACAAAGGATTTCACCGTTCCATACATCATGCCTTCTATATCTCGGCCGCATCAATCCTCTCGCGAGTCCGAGCGTCAATGCGATCGCACGCTTCAATACGCTTCGGCATTCCAAGCCTCAACGCGTTCAAGCGAAGCTCTGTCGCGAGCAGACCAATCCTTGAACCTGCTAGCAAACTAGTGGGGGATTAGTACTTTCGTCCTCGCTGTACTGATCAAAAACCCACTTAACAACCGACATTTAGTATTGTATTGATTCATGCAAACATACAATTTAGTTCTCTTTCTATGTTCTCCTTAGGATGAGTTCATGGCATATTCGAAGACTGTAAAGCATGGCAAGCATGTTATTCAATTCGCATAAGTAAACAGGCAAGCAATCTCGTGTTTGATTCGTGGCGCAACTTAGCAATATCGACGCACTCGCCCTTGCACCGACGCAAGGTGAATACGCCTATCAGTTTTCCATGTCATGTTATAAGTGTCCTCTATTTAGGATCCATCCATGCAGGATATACGTATACCTTGTACTTCCAAACCCATCGCCCTTAACTATATGAAGGTCACTAGCTTTCCGGGCTAGAATGGACTTATATTTATCGAAATCGAAACATAAGACGATGTTAACTCTGTGCGGTTGCTAACCAACATCAGAGGCCATCGAAATAATTGCAGCAAATGGCTTATCACATTCACCAGAAGGTCGCTACCCTTCTAAATGAAGTGTACCAACAATACCGAAAACGAATCCCTTCTAGGCCGAACGGTCCCAGCGCCCTGGCGCGCCGCGTTCGAGGGAATACCCATACACGGGCTTTTATATCTTTAAGTCCATTTGACCATGCAACGCATCTTATTTTCATACAACCAAGCAAGTTCGCTTATCTCTATTTCAATTGGCACAACGTCCTAATGTCCTCAACGAACGCCCGAAGGCCGCGAACATTTCGAAGGCACCATATCGCATTATCATCTCGTATTTCTTCCGTTAACTTTCTATGTTCTTACGTCTCATACTTCGTTTCAATGTTTCAATGGCATCATGCCTCAACTCAATGCTCGTCAACCGAACGACCCGAAGGTCTCGAACACCTTTCGAGGTATTATGTCATATCCGACAGTTCCGCCACATTCATGCCACAACTGTATTCTTTCGTAACGAAGCTACCTTTTATTATCTCGTGCACGTAGGCACGTTTCGACTTATATATCATCCATCCTTCACGTCGTGCACTTTCTGCACGCGTCGAAGCCGTATTTCTATGCTTTAGTATTCAATGTCCGTGGCTTGCGCGCTAGGGCGCTCGCCTATTGTCTTTCAATGTTTTAGCCGTTCTAATTCGTGCGCGAAGGCACGGTATGGTTCGTGCACTAAGGCACTCGCCGAGTACAGTTATCCCATGTTTTTGTGGTTTGTGCACTGAGGCGCTCGCCTTAGCGATATTCAATGTTCCGTAGCGACTCGTACATCTGTCGTATGATTTATTTCAATTGTTCTATCTAGTGTTCGACATGCACTACGTTTATCTCTCTATCGAGCCACGCCCGTGGCGTTGATAGGTTAACTCAGCATTCAATGATATGTGTTTTACTTAAGCATGACGGAGTAGAAAAGAGCGTTAATGTCCCCCCACCTTGAGTCGATACGCCTTTGTTGTTTCGTCGAGCCGTTGCGGCTCGATTTCATAACTTTGTTGCACGGGCAATTCTCCTGACTTAGCCATTCGAGCACTTCGTGCTTATTGAATTATACATTCGATTTGGACTTGCCGTGCCAACGCCTCAGTCCGTCGCAAGGCGACGATCTGCTTTTGCGGACCCCTTACTGAATAAGGCAAAAGATCGACCTCTAACATTTCAGCGTAATTGTATAGCCTGCACAGGAAACCAACTAAAATTAATACTTGCATCGATTCGGACTTGCGCCTTGGTCGATTCGATTTCTTAGAATCTTCGAGCCGTCTCAACGCACTTATCCTTCGAGGCAACGCGGCACTTCGCATCGATTCACTCGATACATTCTTTGGGACAAGGCAACTCTTCGCATCGACTTAGTTCGATGCATTGCTCGGGACAACTTAGCACTTTGTATCGATTCGCATCGATACGTAATTCGGGTCAACGTAACTCTTCGAGTCAACGACTCAGCATAATGCACCGTGCGGAGCGGGGCATTACAACTTTAGCTAGACATCCCCAAACTTTGAGGTAATTAATACTAGGGGTCCGACCTTTCCATAACTCATATGGTGTCTTATCATTAGTCTTACTGGGTATCCTTTTAAGAATATAACAGGCTGACAATAAGACTTCTCCCCAAAGATTATCAGGGGCACCTGAGCTGAGAAGCATGGCATTGACCATATCTAAAAGAGTGCGATTCTTCCTTTCAGCAACTCTATTGGATTGTGGTGAATAAGGAGCAGTTACCTCATGAATAATTTCGTATTCTTCACAGAAGTTAGTCATTTCATTTGAGGTATACTCTCCACCACGATCTAATCTAATGATCTTAATCTTCCTATCCAACTGGTTCTCAGCTTCAGATTTATAGACCTTGAATCTGTCCAGAACTTCATCTTTGGTCTTAAGGAGGTAGGTATAACAATACTTTGAATGATCATCTATAAAAGTAACAAAGTATTTCCTACCACCTCGGGTCAAAACTCTATTGGAATCACAAACATCACTATGGATAAGTTCTAGGAGTTCAGAATCCCTATAGACAGATTTGAAAGGCAATCTAGTGTGTTTGGCTTGAACACAAATCTCACATTTGTGTTCAACATCTATAGGAGTCTTAGGAATAAGATCTAAGTTCATCATCCTTTTGATAGATCCTAAGTTCACATGACCTAGTCTACCATGCCAAATATTTGATGATTCAACATTTGCAACAAAAGAAGGATTAGAACTTTTATTCATAGTACTTAAAATAAAGAGTCCATCTTTCACAAATCCTTTCCCCACAAACAAATCATTCTTAGAGAAAACTACTTTATTGGCCTCCATTACAATTTTGTATCCTGAGGCTACAAGGAGAGATCCACTAACAAGATTTCTTCTGACAGACGGCACATGAAGCACATCATGGAGAGGTAAAAATTTTCCTGATGTCATCTTCAGATCTATTCTTCCTCTTCCCACAACTTGTGCCGTTGATCCATCTCCTAGGGCCACGCCTCCTCCACCTGATTCCTGATAGGTTGAAAAACAGGAGCGATCAAATGAAACGTGAACATTAGCTCCAGAATCCAACCACCAATCATCAGAATGGAAAGACAGGTTTACTACAGGTTAAAAGCTTACAGACCTGAAGGAGCTGGAAGACCCATTCAGAATTATGTTAGCCTCTAGCTTGCCTTTTCCCTTGAAGGAGTTCTGGATAGGTTCCTTCTTCCTTTGGAAGCAGTTGATGGCTGTATGGTTGGTTCTACCACACACAAAACAAAATCTTCTTTGATCCTGAGTCTGACCAAAGTTTCTAGGTTTTTGGGGTTGAGGGTTTTGGTGGTGATGGTTTTGGTTTTGGTGATTTTGGTGAGGAGGTTGAAAACTCTGCTTCTTTTTTAAGGAGTTTTTCTTGGATTTGAGATGGTTGTTTGACTTAGGTTTTGCATGGCTTTCTACAAGGTTTACCTTAGCTGTGACTTAGGTTTTGCATGGCTTTCTCTTCTGTTCTAATTCTCTGTAGAGCTTGAGAGTATGTAATAGATCCTTGTAGATGTAGAAGGTCATTTGCCACTTTAGACCAGGAAGGAGGGAGTTTATCTATCAAGCATCATATTTTGTGCTCAGTAGAAAAGACGGTTCCCTTAGCTTGAACCTGCCTAAGGTGTTCTTGGAACTCATGGATTTGGTCATTGATAGGTTTGTTATCTACCATGACATATTGGTTGAATGTGGTAGAATTGAATCTATCAATTCCAGCATCATCACAACCATACTCATCTTCCAAAGCATCCCAGAGTTCTTTAGCGCTTTTATACTCAAAAAATATGTCGTAGAGTGACTCCGACATAGCGCTTAAGATTCTGTGGAAGCAGTGGTAGTCAATTTCCTTAGGGGTCTTAGGCTTGGTAGAAGAGGAGGACTTGGAAACCCCTACGTCAGACTCAGTCTCATCAGAATCATTTGAGATGGGTGTGGACCCATCAATGGCTGAAATCAGGTCTAAGGTGGTAAGCCAAAATTTCATCTGGCTCTGCCACCTCTTGAAATATGTGCCATTGAATTTTGCAGGCTTTGCAGATAAAGTCTCTTACTTGGAAGTCATATTTCTAAGGTCTGAAAAAATTGTATTTACTCAATAAGATGGTTTTAAGCTAAAATTAACAATTAAAATAATTTTAGTAATAAACCTTTAAATTTTTAGTTTTTCAAGTTTTGATAAGGTTGGGTTAGCTGTAGGAGCCGGATCCCAGCAAGCGGAGGTTCACTAGGAACTCTTAAGTACCGGTCGCTCAGACGATATTTTGCCTTGTTGACAGAAGGGCCCTTTCGGCTTGTTCCCAAACAAATCTTAACTTTACAACTTAAAAACTAAAGGAATTTTACTAAATTAATTAATTGTTTGATTTGGCCTAAATTAAAATATTGAGTAAAAGAAGCTAGAATTGATAGAAAAAGAAAATTTCTACGGTGTCAATTATAGCAAGATTAGTTGAACAATAATTTACTTAAGTGATGACAATTATATAAGATCAATTGTCCAAAGAGTATTATATATGACAATGATCAACCAATGTGAATATTCAAAAAAAAAATTGTTAAGAATGTAGCAAATTTACTTAATGTATAACCAAGTGACTACAATGGATTACAAAGATCAACCAGATACAATTGCTTAATGAATAAATTTCAGGACAAAATTTATAGGCTTTGTAAATGGAAAACAGAAACTTAAAAGTTGTAAATTAATTAGTTATGGTGGTTTTCTACCAGAAGCTTGCAATTGAACAAGAAGCAAAAATTTAGATGTTAACAGAAGCTTACTTATAGTAGCGAAAGTTTAGATGAAAACTTTAGATGTTAACAGAAGCTTTTGTTTTCTAAACTTTGCAAACAGAACCTTTTTTTTTTTCAAAACAATTGTATAGACAGTATAGATAATAACAAATTGTAACAGTAACCAATTTTAAGACAAATAGTGGCTTTTTTTTTTCGTATGAACAGAAACATTCAGGAAGACTAATAATTAATTTGTAAAATTGATATAACTCTTAGATTGTTAGAATTCTTCAACAACACTTCGGTTTAAATCTGCAATAAAAAAAATTATTAAATTGTTACCGGCCTCCGGGGAAGTCGTGCACGTAGCACTGCCCTAAGAGTTAGCTCGGGTCTATGTGCAGACTGAATCCGAACGCCCCTAGTGGTAAAATCTTCGCTCCACCGGAATCTCGTTGCTGCACACGACGTCGAGAGAATGACCCCGACTTAGCTCCGCCCAGAGCAACAATGGAGAACAACAGTGATCTTAAGAGGACGAGAATTTTAGAGAGGGAAATAAATTTCTGTATGTAAAAAAATGAAGGAATGAGGCAAGGTATATATATAGGGATTTTCCAACGTAGGAGAATAATGACAGATTTAATGAGTCAATTAACATAAACGTTACAGAACGTTTTTCAGCACAAGGTTCATTGAACGTGGACGGAATTTGAATAGTGAACGTTATGGAATTTAAAAAATGTAACGGTCAGAATTTGAATAGTGAACGTTATGGAATTTAAAAAATGTAACGGACAGAATTTTTGTAACGGAATTTGAATAGTGAACATATTTAGGGTCTCGGCCCGAACCCGAAGAAGGAATCGAATCGGCATTCGGCGCCCGCAGATGTGGGCACGTACCCGCACCCGTTACGCGCGCCGAACGAGCCGAACCGCACCGGGCCGGGCGGCGGCGGCGGCGCGCGCGTGTGGCCCATGGAGCTCCCACACACAACTTTTAATGAAGCAAAAGGAGAAGTGGTAATATATACATAGTGGAGGTACTTCCACTAGCCGATGTGGGACTAATGCTTTAGGTGGGAGTTGAGCTTTTGCTCACAAGCTAAAGCTAAGCTAACACGAGCTAGGGTGGAGATTGTTGGATTGTATCTCATTTCCAGTTGAGCGCCCAAAGGGATGACAATGAAGTTGATAATTTAGTATCACATCGGGTAGGAGGTGGGATTATGAGGTGTAGATAGTTGTAATTGGTTCATGTCTTATATGAGAATTATCTTTTAAGCAATATGAAACTCAGTCCAATATCGCACCTCATTGGCCAACTCAAGTTCAAATCACACCGCGTTCTCAATATTTTGAAAATACAACTTTGGAAAGAACATTATTTTTATAACATTTTCAAAACTATTTTTTAAAATATATAATATTAAACAATATCCTAAATATAACTGCAAGAAAATAGAGAGAAATTACCATTGTAACAGTTGTTTCCTATAATAAAACTTAGTAATTTAATTATTGAACCGACCAATAATAATCAGACGTCTACATTTTTAGTTTTCCAAATTGCACGCTTGTAAGGGATTACTTATCTGGTCATTAAAATAGTTAGAGACATACGAAAAAGGAGAGTTTTATATTCCAAACTCACTCATGATTTATTTGTTTTATTGCTTAAAAACTTAATTATAGCCTGATTTTATTGGATGTCCTGAATTTATCTTGATTAACCAATTTTTTACTTATGATTTCGGCCTGATTTTTTTTCTAATTTAAAGTGAAATTTGGATGACTAATTTAAATCATATTTGATTTCTCAAATTGTGACATGGTTGTACAAGTACTTTTAGCTTGTGTATAAGCTGGTTTTTTTTTTTACTTCAATATAATAATAGTGTTCTAGTTAGTGAGTTACTCCTCCAATCGAATGTTAATATGTTTGGTTCAATTTCTTTTTTGTTAACATATTTATGATTTATACTTTGGTCTCATCATTGACTTTTCCTTTTTAGACCAATCAAAAAATTCAATGCAAATCATCATCTCACATTGAGTCCACACTTGTGCCCTGTTGTCATGGTCCCATAAATAATGGAAAATATTTTATATACCTCCAAAATGTATTTCTTTATGTCCCTCCGTCACGTGTCCCTCTTCCATTGGCTCATGTCTTCCCCCCAACTCCCCCCCCCCCCCCCCCCCCCTCCCCCCCCCCCCCCCCTATTTGCTTGGGTCAATAAGGCGGTGCCATGTCACGGAAGGACATGAAGGAGATACATTTTGGAAGTACATATAGCATTACTCATAAATAATATATATCTTAACATCCTACCGGGTCCAGATGATACCATGTGATGGATATCAAGTACACAATTTTGATTATTTTTGGCTTCGTTTAAAAATTGCATTTTTTTTTTTTGAAATTATTATAGAAATAATTCGTTGTATCTGACAAATAGTTATTTTATAAAATCATTGCTATAGATATCTGTATTTTTTAAAATTATAGTAAACATGATAAAAGTTCAAAAATCACACCGGAAATTGTTTAAGTAGAAAAGATTGAATTCCATACATTGGAGTGCTTATATAAATTTGTATATTATCCCATATATTTTTTTTCTTGTTTGAATGTGATTGTTAGAATATATCAAAAAAATAAGGATGAATTTTGAAATCAGGCAAATTTTGCTTGATTTTGGTTGGCCAAATAATATTTATATGAACCTTCAAACCATACTCAAATTAACCCAAAATGAAATTAAATTGAAATCTATTCGATCTCTTACTACACTCAATGTTGTTTGGTTTAAAAATTGTCATTTTTTCACTATATCCACATCGATTGAATTCAGGTGATTCACAAATTCGTAAATTAAGATTTCGGTTTGACTAGACCAAAATTTTCTCAATTTTACCTCCTGTAATTTAAAATATAATTGTTTGGGAAAATTTTCAATAATAGATTATATTGCAAGACATAGGTTACTCAGAGACCTTTGTTATTTTTTATGCTTACCTAAATAATGGATGGTTACTTAATTAATTAGCTTTAAGCTGATTGTTTGCTTTGTCACGAGAAAGTGATTGCAAAGTGGGGAAAAAAATATTGTGGACAACGTATGTGTGGATAACTATGATTGTATTCTTTAATAATTATCTTTTATTTACTAATTGATTACCTAGTCACATAATATATAATTGTAAATACTAATTATTATCAGATAATGGATGATTAATTATTATTTTGTATTTAGTTAACTACTTAATTTTTTATGTTAAACAGTAATATTACCCAACAACTTAATCAAATTAAGAATGAAAAGTAGTATTAACAAATAACTTATGGAATACATCAATTATAAATTATCATCATAATTACATAACATTTGATTATCTTAATTAACGAATATTAATCAAACAATATCGATTACATACTATTCATATAACCCGATTCGAACCGAGATACCTTGTGAAAATAAAAAATAAATTGTAGATAGCGAGAATTACACCTACTACCTTAAGAAATTGTTCAGCAATTCATTTGGGTTTTAATTCACCAAAATCTGAATTTTTGGCAGGGTCATGGATTACCATTGACCGACGTATTTGCAATACAATTTTAGTATTAGTACATCTTGCCAAGAAAAAGACTAGTAATGAAAATTTGATTATAAACTTATGAAATACATTAATTATAAATTATAATCATAATTACATAACATTTGATTATCTTAATTAACGAATATTAATCAAATATTATTGATTACACACTATTCATATAACCCGAATTGGAACCGAGATACGTCGTAAAAATAAAAAATAAATTGTATACATCTAGTACCTTAAGAAATTGGCAATTCATTTGGGTTTTAATTCACCAAAAAATCTGAATTTTTGGCAGGGTTTGGTCGGAATAAATATGTCCGGTGCTAATCCTAACAAATTTTATTGTCCACAGTTCCTAATTGAAGCAGAAGCGAGCCCCTCGGCCTTGTGACAGAGAAGTGCCTTCTATCATCTGGGACGGAAAAAAAAATCCGTCCAACCCAAAATTTTGACGGGCACTAAAAAAAATTAATCTTTATGTATATAATACACAATTTGACAAAAAATTATTGGGTAGTCTGGACTTACACGTGGAGATGGTGAAGGGTGAGCCTGGCCACTAATTTCTTGACACTTGACATAATATTTGCCATAAAAAATTCAAAAATTTGTGAAAAATATATTTAATATATAGAAATTCACTTGGCATATATTTAGAAAAAAAAATTTCTTTCAAAAATATTAAAAACTGACCTAAAAATTAAGAAAAATGTAGTAATATAATATATTATGCCAAGTGTCAATAATTAATGGCCGGACTCACCATTCACCATTATCACGTGTTGTGGCCGAACCATCCAATAATTTCTCCAATTTGACAGAATGACTCGTGGGGACAAAAGTTTAATTAAATGGAAGATGGTTAAGCTAGCAACCGAGGACAAAATGGTTGCAATAAAATGAGCGTTCTGAATCACCAAAACTCTAGAGTTTAATTAATATATTGCCCTCCTATCAAATTTAATTAAATGGGAGGAGCATCTCCGCAACGTAGGAATGGTATGACCAGATTACTAGCGACCAAATTCAATAAACTCCAACCCAACCAGGGGCCGGCCCTGGAGTTGAATTGTCTTAGCAAGAATTAAATTTGGTTGTTCCTTACCCTCGACTCCAAAAGAAAATATCAAAAAAATTGGATGGTGAGCAGGGCTGGTAGCGACATCGAAATCTCCGATTCTGATGGCATAGTGGAGCTCGGATTTCGAGTTCCTCTCTTTGAGCTTTTCGAGGCCTTCCTAGTGGGAACTCAAAATATGGGCATGGTGGCTTGCTAGTTCAATGGAGAGGAGTTGGAATGAACCGCGGAGGCTCTATTGGCAAAGAGGTGGAGACTTAGAGGTGTGAGGGTTGTCATGACGAGAGGGATTGTCCAAGCCCGATGGCTTGTCTGGCTTACCCAGGGTTGGCCTTGGACCCAACAAACCCCTAAAATTGGAAGAAAAGGAAAATCCCACCTGCTGAGAACTAATAAGGGACTTTAGTCCCACATCGGAAGTTGTATTGTGAAGAGGAGGTGTACTCTCTATAAGTAGTGGCAGGAGCCCATCAATAAAATTATCTGAGAAATTTTACTCATTTCAACTTGGTATCAGAGGCAGGTTCTCCAAAAAAAAAAATTTCTCCCTCCCTGAAGCCACCCCCCCCCCCAAACCCCCCCATCTACTATTCCAGCTCCTTCCCCCCGGACATGCGGTGCAGCGCCCCGGACCTGACCTCCCTCCATGACGCCACCCCCGATCCGCTATTCCAGCTCCTTCCAGGGGGACCAAGCCACGGTTGAAAAGTCTGCCCTTGCCGCCTTCACTCAGCCTCCATCTGTGAGTGGTGTGTGCCACAACTGTGATGACTCCGGACATTGACTCCGGACATTACATCAGATTTTGTCCAAAATCCCTGCGAAGTGAGTCTAGTGATCGCGAACGGGGACGTGGAGGACGTCGTAGTGGTAGAGGAGGATATGCTGGTAGAAGGGGAGATAATTTTGGAGGACACAAAGCACATCTGGCGGAGGAAGGGGGAGAAAATCAACTGGCATAAATAACCCCGCTTGAGCGGGAGTTTCTTGCAAAGTTGCGAGGCACAAAGTTGGGTTCGACCGACAGTCATGTCACTCCTGGGACGTCATCTACCTCGGGGGATCACATCACTTGCTTTGCCCAACCCAGCACAGGTATACCTGCACGTGCTCTTGCATCTGTCCATCAGCCATGTTGGATTATGGACTCTGGGGCATTTCGCCATGTCACGGGGTCCCGTGGTGAGTTTCAAGACTATACTCATCTACCGTTGCCGGAGAGTATTCAGACTGCTGATGGTACCTCCAGACATGTAATGAATAAAGGCACTGTCACATGCACCCCTTCTCTTACTCTCAATAATGTTTTACATGCTCTTTCTTTTTCTGTCAATCTTATATCTATTAGTGCCATTGTCTTTGGTCTAAACTGTATTGTTTCCTTTGACATTCCTAAGATAACTTTTTAGGAGAAGAAAGAAACAGTCAGTGGTAGCACGATCGACAGCTGAAGCAGAATACAGGACAATAGCTCTGGGAGTGTCAGAGTTGCTATGGGTAAGAGCACTGCTGACAGAGTTGAAGCTGGACAAGGGAGCACCATTACGTCTTCTGAGCGATAGTCAAGCTGCAATAAGTATAGCTAACAATCCAGTTCAGCACAACAGAACGAAGCACATTGTGAAACCTATTTTTCTTTATAATTAATATTAGTACTTTTATTATTATTATTATTATTATTATTATTATTATAATTTTTGAGTTTTAAAGTTATTTTAGAAATTAATAACAAGGATTTTCGAGTTCGAACCCAGACCCGAGTCCGAACCCAGACTCATTCCTTTCAAATTCTGTTTTGGTTAATTATTATTAAAAAAAAAAGGAATGGTTCTTCTCGTGCTGGTCACAAGGACCAGCACAAACACCCCATCCACGTTCTACTTCTTCTCCCCACTTCCTCTCCTCTCCACACGTTTAATAACTCCCTCCCCCTTCTTCTCCTCTTCACAGCACTTCAACCCCCATCTCTACTTTATCTCTCCCACTCTCTTCCAAGATCAGAACCCCCATCTCTCCCCAACTCTTCTTCAACCAACCCCTCACAGCCCCTCTCTCCCGACCCTTTCCGACGTTGTGCGGCGACAACCGCCGGCCTCCGACTCCCTAGGCGCCCGACCTGCGCCCCTCTCCCCGGCCAACCGCCGTCGTCGCAACCCCCGCCGGCCTCCCTCCAGGCTGACCGCGCCCTAGCGCACCCTCCAGCCAGCGCACCCCCTCTGGCCGAGCCCGGCCAGCCTCCGCCAGCGCGCCCCGCGTGGCCGAGCTCCCCCGCGCCCGAGCCCCTTTCTCCAGCGCGCCCCGACCCCCTGTCGGCCTCCCCGCTGACCTAGGCGATGTGCCCTAGCTCCGGCGTCCTTTCCCCGAAGCCTCCAGCGTCTTTTGTCGGCGTTCTTCGTCGACGCAGCCCTGTGTATCGTTTCCAGCGCTGTTCCAGCGCCCCGACGCGTCTCGGACTCCGAACCAGCACTGTTCCGGGATTATTTTGCTGTCTGGATCTCAAATTCTTTCTATTATTTTCCTCTAAGAGCTCTAGCCGAGCAACCTAAGGTATAACCCCTGTTCCGTCCATTTTTATTCTAGTCTATGATGAGAAATGGTCCCCGATTCCCTTTGGGAATTCGGTTTTAGCGACGTCGTATTTTTTCGGAACCTTCGGAAAGGTTCTGTGGATTATTTTGGATTTCCTGAATATTTCAGGAATTGGTTTTTGGTATGTTTTGGCTTTCCGGATTTTTCCGGTAGCGTTCTGTGATTTTTGGGTTGGAATCGGACTTCCGAAAATTATTCGGGTCGTTCCGATTATTCTGTGGATTGGTTGCGGATCTTTATATATATACATATTTGGGTTTCCCTGGTTTGGGATTTGCAGGAAAATATCGGCGCTATTTCCCAGTTTTTGGGTTGACCAAAAACAGAGGAGATGCTGCCGGATTTTTCCGTAAATTCTAGATTATTTTAAAAATGAATTTAAAATGGATTTCGGAATTTTATTTGATATTTTATTTTGGGTGACGACCGTATCGGTCAATGGACCCGGCTAAGTGTAAACGAAACCGGCTTTGCCCGGACGTTGAGACATTAGCCCAGTTGAGGATTGGACCATATCTGAGACTCTATATTTATCTTTATTTTTACTATTTAATTTTGTTTATATTTTTATTCATATTTAAAGTTTAGGACTAACGACAGTTTTGTCTTATTTCAATTTATGTAAATAAATTGTAATGGGCATAAGCCCAGCTGGCTGTGGTCTGTAACTGTATTTGGTAGCTTAGATTTTTGTTATTTCTGGTTTTGCGAGTTTTTGTATTAAACGAGTAAAATTGAATAAAAAGTATTTTCGTATAAAAATAATTAAGATTTTCTCACCTAAAATCTATTAAAAATCATGTATTTCTCACTAAATAAGAAAATTAGTTTTATATTTATAAACTATGAAAATACCAAGTTTTAATAATTAATCTGGTATCGACGAAGTTTTCCGAATTCAAAAGTTTAAAACGATCTTTTTTCCTTGTACTAAATCAATGCACAAATAATCGTGTTTTTGTGTTTTGTTAATTAAAATAATTAAAATTTGATTAGAACACAAATAGAGATTTCAACTAGCGTAGCTAGATTGGTAAACCTGGAATCTGAGTCAATTTCTCGAATGTAGGAATTCGAGGACGATTCTGATTTCCTGTCTCGAAGTCTTCTACCTCTCCAGTCAATTCCTTTGAGGCAAGTATAGTTTGTGTTAGTTTACAGTTATTTAATTAATCGCTTCACTGCAAGTTTAAACCACGATGCAAACACGAAACTCTCTCTGAGAGCACTGTAACTACTGGGGACTGGGGGAATAGTGTAATGAGTATGACCATACTGTAACTTTACTGTAACAAATCCCCTACTGTAACAAACCAAAGCCGGTCATATTTCATTGCCTGTTCAAATCACACTGTTTTACTGCTGAAAACTGTTCATATTTAAACTGTTTAGAACTGCATGATTCTATTATTTAATTTAACTGTTAAATTAGCATGAATTGTACTTTGCTCCCTCCTGACTGGAGATACATTTTTAGGGGACATTGAGGATGCTGAGCTGTTAATCAGCAGCTACTACGACCCTGTCCTGTACCCAGTAGTGCTGCCAGAGTCCCCATTGGAGGACGTTGGGACTGAGGCCGATGATCCGGCTGATAGATAGTTTTCTTTTCTGCATTGTTGTTATTTTCATTTATGTTATTTCATTTCAGAACATTTTCCCATTTGTATTTAAATTTCAAAGTTTAATAAAGTTTCAATTTCCCGATGTTGAGTTGTGACAAATATAGTGTTCTTGTATGGTTACCTGCTACTGGAACAGCTTACTGCCGCCGTCTCAACAACGGTGCAGGCTGGGCATGATCCGGTTCGACCCAATTAGTTGGGATCGGGTCGTGACATGTTTTTAGTGGTGGCCCATGCAGGTCCTACAACAACTTAGGAAAACATACCTAGAAACAATTAGAACACTAGAACATTGATTTGTCACGACATAGGACCGAATTATATATACATAAATATTTTTGTTTGATTATAGACTGGTAGAATATCTTGCTTATGTTTGTACCCTAAACCTTCCAGAATCTAACCAAGGATAAGACCAATCCTGTTGGCGATGAGGTGTCATCTACGGATCATACCCCATCTCCTCAACCAAGTCCAGGGTTTATTCTCTCGCGACTGATTGACCGTCCCCATGATGCATCCAGTGAAGTTTTCACTACACTGGCGAATCCTATCTCTTCTCAAACTGAGTTGCAATTCCTTGGTGGAGTATCCATTCCTGTTGCTCTACCAGTACCAGCAAACACCTCCCAAATGGTTGCCCTATTTCAAGAAATCCTGGAGTTCCAGAAAGCTCAAGTTGAAGCCCAGCAGGAACAGATGAATATCACGAGAGAAGACATGAAGAACGTTAATGATGTAGCCTTAGCTATCTTAAAACAAGTTGGAGCGGAACCTCTTCCTAGGAGGGATACCCCTGAACCTAGAAGATATTTGAGCCCTATCCGGCAGTCATATCGTAAGAAGCTATTGGTTTGTGACTGCTGTAAAGGCTTGGTCACCAAGCCAATATTTGTCGCAAAGAGTAGGGAAATGTTTGGCATGTGGATCTGCTGAACATCGGGTAAAGGACTGCCCCTTATCTTTCCATCAAACCAGAGCACATATCCGAGCAACACCTGTTAGGCCACAACCTAGGGGCTCTTCCTATCCAGCCGACCTTGCCTCCTACTATAAGGCATGATGCAGACTCAACGTTCATAGAAGAGGAAGCAGTTGGAGACTGCTCATGCAAGAGCCAGAGCCATGAGGATTAATACCTAGGACTGCTGAATAACATTGTCTATTGTTATAAGAAGTTGTAACAGGATGTCCTTAGATCAATAATAAGAGTTTTTGCTGTAATTCTTCACATGAATAAACTTCTTAGTTACACCTTTATGGTAGATGTTTCCCTGATAGTTTTCCCAGATTACCCCAGATCTAGACATAGAGTTCACTACTGATCTAGTCCCCGGCTCTTCCCTATTTCTAAGGGATGCTATAGAGTCAACCCGAAGGAGGCCAAGAAGATGAAGGACCAGATCAATGAAGGCTCTAGGATTTATCCAGGATGGAACTTCATCCTAGGGAGCGTCAGTCTTGTTAGTGCACAAGAAGAACGGAACAGTACGGATGTACAACTACTATCGGGCGCTGAACAATCAAGAACAAGTACCCTTTGCCCCGGATCGATGACCGATATGATCAATTGAACAGAGCCAATGTGTTTTCGAAGATTGATCTTTGATCTGGCTACCATCAGATCAGGGTTAGGAAGGAAGATATTTCCAAGACGGCATTCAAACCCAAGTATGGGCAGTTTGAATTCTTAGTCATGCCGTTTGGACTGACGAATGCTCCTGCGGTGTTCATGAACCTTATGAACAAGATTTTCCATGAATATCTAGATCAAATTGTCGTTGTCTTCATCGATGACATTCTGATCTATTCAAAGACGGAAGAGGAGCGTGAAGAGCACCTCAGAAAAGTTCTGGAAACTTTGAGGAAGGAGAAGCTGTTTAGTAAGCCTTCCAAGTGTGAATTCTTTCTAGACAAGATGAAATTTTTGGCCATGTTGTCACAGGAGAAGGAATTTCGGTGGATCTGAAGAAGATAGCCGCTGTTGAGAAGTGGTCTACCCCAAGCTCAGTTGTTAAAATCAGGAGTTTCTTGGGCTTGGCTGGATACTACCGGAAGTTCGTAAAGGATTTTGCCAGAATTACTGAGCCGGTGACGAAGCTCACTCGGAAGAATGAAGAGTTCATCTGGACGGGAGATTGCCAGGTATCATTCGAGGAGCTGAAGAAGAGACTTACCACTGCACCAATCCTTGCGCTACCTGCAGGAACTGGTGGTTTCTCAATCTACAGTGATGCCTCAGGTAAAGGACTGGATTGCATTCTTCAACAACATGGAAAAGTGATTGCTTATGCAACTAGGCAATTACGGACTCATGAGAAGAACTATCCCACACATGATTTGGAGCTTGCGGCGGAGATATTTGCATTGAAGTTTTGGAAGTATTATCTATATGGAGAGAGAGTGGAAATATATACAGACCATAAAAGTCTGAAGTATGATTTCACTTAGAAGGAGCTGAACATGAGGCAAAGAAGATGGCTGGAGCTGATGAAGGATTTTGACATCGATCTACAGTACCACCCGGGTAAGGCTAATGAGGTCGCAGATGCACTTAGTCGATACCCTATGGCGATATTTTGACCAAGGAGCGGCATCTGCTAGAGGACATCGAGAAGCTTGGACTGGAGATTATACCGCCTGGAAGGAAGGAGCTGGATGCTGATCCATTATTGAAGAAGTTGCAAGTGAGCTCGAGTCTGATGGACCAAATCAAGGAGGCACAATTCTAAGATGTGACGTTTTGCAAACTTAGAGACCAAGTGTTGGCAGGAACACTCGAAGGATTCTCAATCGCCAGCGACGGAGCACTGAAGAATGGTACGAGGCTGTGCGTACCAACTGGCGAACTGAGGAACGAGCTGATGCAAGAAGTGCACCAGTCGCAGTATTCCATACATCCAGGAGCCAACAAAATGTACCGGGATATGCGGACTATAGTATGGTGGTACGGAATGAAGAAGGACGTATCCAGGTATGTGGCTAGATGTTTAATTTGTCAACAAGTAAAAGCTAGCAGACAGAGACCAGCGGGACTATTGCAGCCGCTTGGCATTCCGGAGTGGAAATGGGAGCACATAACAATGGATTTTGTGTCGGGACTGCCTCGATCATAAGGAGGGAAGGATGCCATTTGGGTTATCGTGGACCGACTGACGAAGTCAGCTCACTTTATCCCCTTCAAGGTTGGTTTATCCACCGAGAAGTTGGCAGCACTGTACATACGGCACATCTACCGGATTCATGGAGTACCGATGGACAATCAGAGAGGACAATCCAGACGCCTGAAGACATGCTGAGATCCTGCGTCATAGAATTTGGAGGGTCTTGGGAAGACCATTTGCACTTGGTAGAGTTTTCTTACAACAACAGCTACCAAGCTAGCATTGGTATGACACTGTTCGAGGCACTCTATGGACGTCGTTACTGCACTCCACTTGCTTGGGACGACGTCGGAGAATGAGCGTTGCTTGGACCTGAGAAGGTGACCGATACAGCAGAGAAGGTGAGAATGATCAGAGATAAGCTCAGGATTGCCCAAGACAGACAGAAGCATTGGGTTGATATTAGTGGTCGACCAGTGAAGTATGAAGAAGGAGATAGCATTTCTGTGAAGTTTTCTCCTACCAGAGGAACAATCAGTTTAGACGGAGCTGGGAATTGAGGCCAGATACATCAGGACAGTTGAAGTTTTAAGACGAGTTGGAAGCAGCGTACCGGTTAGCTCTACCAGCTGATCTTGAGAGTGTGCAACGTCTTCTACGTATCACAGCTCAGACGCTACATTCCGGACCCGAGTCACATGTTGGATAATTCAGAGCTGAAGATTGGACTCAACCTTTCAGAGCCAGAGAAACCAGTTGCAAGTGTAGTCAGAGGTGAGAAGAAGATCAGAATTTGAGCCATCACGTAAACTCCTATTCCTTATCTTTTCGTTCTAAACTTGACTGATGCTGCTAAATTAGCCTAGTTTTGCAAGCTATCCTTTTTCAAGCTTGATCATGACGGTATTTTATTGGGTGCACCCACTAAAATATTGTCTAATCAGGACCGGTGCATGATGGTCTGATCAACCTCGTGTACTTTGGTCCGCTTTTGTGTTTTTTCTGCATGGATGATATCATAAATGAAACTTGTCCCTAAACCGTCTCATCCACGACTGCCTTGGAAATTTTTATTGTTGGACCTGAGTTACGGGCGTAGTACCCGTACCTGTTTGATTTGAGTTTATCCAACCCCTAACCCTGCCTATAATTTCGAGGACGAAATTTTCTAAGGAGGGAAGATTGTGAAACCCATTTTTCTTTATAATTAATATTAGTACTTTTATTATTTTTATTATTATTATTATTTTTGAGTGTTAAAGTTATTTTAGAAATTAATAACAAGGATTTTCGAGTTCGAACCCAGACCCGAGTCCGAACCCAGACTCATTCCTTTCAAATTCTATTTTGGTTCATTATTATTAAAAAAAAAGGAATGGTTCTTCTCGTGCTGGTCACAAGGACCAGCACAAATACCCCATCCACGTTCTACTTCTTCTCCCCACTTCCTCTCCTCTCCACACGTTTAATAACTCCCTCCCCCTTCTTCTCCTCTTCACAACACTTCATGTAATGCCCCGCTTCGCATCGGTGCATTACGATGAGTCGTTGACTCGAAGAGTTACGTTGACCCGATGAGGTATCGATGCGAATCGATACAAGTGTTACGTTGGCCAAAGGCTATGCCTTTATGCTGGATTACGGATCGTGGCATGGGCGCGATAGGCCAAATCAACCGAGTAGTTCAAAGGAATGGCTAAGTCCGGGAGTTAGCTATGCGATCGAGTTATGGAAGCGAGACGCTTCAATCGGCAAGACGGCAAGGCGTATCGACTTAAGGTGGGCGGGTTCTTGACTCTCTCTCCCTATTCCTTCACGTCAAATAAAATATGTTATGGTATGCGTAATATGTTATCGACTTAGCGAGCGTGGCTCGGCAAGTAAGTATCTAAATATGTGTTGAACACTAAGATAGAACATTGAACAATTGAACAATTGAAGCGACGTGCATCGAGTGCACGAGTTGCAGTAGGGCAATGATGGTAGAACATTGAAAGATGATAATGAGATGTGCATCATGTGCACGGCTCCGAGAACATTGAACTCTAGGCGTAGAACATTGATTATGGTGCTGAGCGTGCCTTTGTGTACTTAAGCTACGAAATGACTAAGTAAATACGGAAGTAGGCTATGCAAATAACATTATGAACGAAATGCGTGAATATGAGTACGAGATGTCTAAGCCGTTGGGCGTCGTGCATCAATATGGATGTGTTGGGGCAAAACGCCGACGGAGCTCCCCATATGAATGGTGGATTATATTTAAGGCACGGGAAACCGTTTATGGCAAAGGAAACCGTTTATGTGCGAGACTATGTTTATGGAATACGAGATCGGTTGGTATGTTATGGATGGTATGATATGAAACGTATTGCATGGTCAATGGACTCGGATAGCCCGTGCACGGGTACGGCTTCCCTCGAACGGTTACGCCGGGGCGCCGGGACCGTTCGGCCTAGGAGGGAATTATGTGTGGTATTTATGGTGCACAACATTCGAACGAATTGCGACCGTCCAGTGCTGTGATAAGCTATGATATCCGTAAGTTTGGGATCCTTCGGATACTGGGCTAGCAACCCGTATCGAAGCGATTGTAGGCTTACACATAAGAGATGCCAAGTCCATTACGGTACGAAACACCGTGACCTTCATATAGTTAGGGCCGGTGGGCTGAGATGAGAGCTGGATGCAGGCACAGGGCCTGCCACCCATTATGCATATGTTTACGTTTATGATTGGTCGGTTGATACGAATCATATGTTTGCTTATGTTAAGTTCTAACCACTGCAGGCTAAGAAAATGGGACGGAGATGAGCCCGAGCACTATGTTTACGTTCATTTTATGTCTAACTGTATCTGCCGCAGGGACACGGTATCGGACACAATATAAAAGGATGCTATGTTTAAGTATTGCCATGAAACTGATCCTAAGGCTAAATAGAAAGACCATAAAGTAAGATGCATGTTTCACTATATGAATAAGTGTTTGGTTTGGGTGCGAGCGGGTCTTGATCAGTGCGAAGCGAGGACGAAAGCACTAATCCCCCACTAGTTTATGTGCAGGCTCAGGTTATGATCGGTTTGGGGCGGAGCTTGGCTTGGACATGCCGAGGCATGGGGTCCTTGGCGTTCAAGAGGAGCTGCCGCATAGGCGTTCGGACTTGCGACATGGAGATGTTCGGCCGAAGACTACTTGGTGGCTATAAAGAGGTATAATGTATGGAACAATGTAATCCTTTGTGAGCTAGAGAGATCATGAGCGTTGTAGCCAATTGGCATTTTATGTTAGACTATTCAGAGCCTTTGTAACCTTCAGTTCAATATGAATAAAAGAGATTCTTGTGTTATACTTTGTTTCCTTCCGCTGCTTATGTTATCAAGTTGAGATAGTTCTATGTGAACCTGTTATCTTGTCTTGCACGAGCGCAACTCCAGGCTCGTACGGCATCACGCCCCAGCGAGGACGATGATTCGGGTAAAATCTAGCGAGGACGAGCGATTTCCCGGATCGGGGTGTGATAAGTTGGTATCAGAGCGGTTCCATCCTTTGGACCGTGCATGAATCTCTTTGACCCTCAGTTGCTTCGTTATCGAATTCAGTTGACTCTAAGTTGTTTCCGCAACCGCATGGCTCATGGATCTGCTCGACGCTACATTAGATGTTCCATACAATAAGTCTGTATTAAGTGCGTAAGTCTGCCATAAGTATGTCGTGACTATCACGTTATCTCCGGGTGCTGTCGGAGAGCGTTGTTTGCACGAAGTACAACGAGTTATGGAACGTTGGTTGCACAAAGTACAACGGATTATGGAATATTGGTCGCATGAAGTGCAACGAATACGATGATATTGGTTGCATGAAGTACAACGATATGTGTGGTCGGTCGCACGAAGTGCGAGGAGCTATGTGTTGTCGGTCGTACGAAGTGCGAGGCGTTATGTGATATCGGCCGCACAAAGTGCGGGGAGCTATGTGTTGTTGGTCGCACAAAGTGCGAGGAAATATGTGTTATTGGTTGCATGAAGTACAACGGGTCGATATGTTAGGCGATGCGTATTATGTGGCTACGCGAATGGTTATGTATCGTTGGTTGCACGGAGTGCAGCAAGTCGTGGATCGTTCGTTGCATCAGTACAACGAGTCGATATGGTATGATGCGTGTTATATAGCTATGCGGATGGATAGCGATATGTTGTGCGAGATTGAGTAAAGACCTTAAGTATCGAGACTAAGTTGTTGCACGAGCTGCAACGAGCAGGATTCGAAGATCGCAGATGCGATTGTACGAGTTGAGTTGGTCGCTAAGTCGAGTTGTGTAGGTGAACGTTTATGTTGGCCGTATGTCGCGTTGAGCTTTGAATAAGCAAATATTGCGGGTGTGATCGAAATGATCACCATGGTACGGTTAGATTGAACGTGTGTCAAACTTAAGCGAACGCTAGAGCTGGGATCGGAAGGATCGCCATACGGGATAGTTGATTGAGGAATAAATGTTGGACCTATGCGGAACGTAATGTCAAATAATGACTCGATTTCGAGTGGTATATACAATACCAATTATGCGAGCAAGTATAGCGAAGTATTGTGTCGATAACGATAGGCTCGATCCTGAGTGGTATATGGAATACCACTTAGCGGTAGCTATGTTAAGCCGGTTGGTGACTTGCGATAGGTTACGTCGAGACGATTATGTCGGTTATGATAGGTCTGTCCGCAACAGACGAAGTAGTATCGAGATTAGAATAGGAATGACTTGAGAGAAGTCGATGTAAGTATGCTTCGGTGAATTGAGTTGAATGAGTATGTGCGAAGTCGGTACCCAAGGATGATACGTCGGGCGAAGATTCGTTAAGTATAAGTTGAACGATAGGCCGAGCATATGCGAACGAATGTTACGTTGAGGAAATAGTCGACCTGGTCGGACTTATGTTGAGTTGGTACGAAAACTTATTCGGAATGTGTTGAGTAGGCACGAAGAAATCTTGCGAACGAATTTGGGTTAGTGCGATGAGTCGGTAGCACGATTTGAAAGTGCGAGTTAGGAATATGAGAATGAATATGTGAATTGGAAAATCGTGTCTCGATGATGGTAGTTAGTACAACGAAATGGATTTTGGTATGTGAGACTTGATTCGTATTCGAGTTCGGAGAATGGCAATGATTGCAACGAGTTTGAGCTTATGAGAAAGGAAGATGTTCAAGTTATGCATATCGACGATGGTATTGAGACGTATCAAAGACGATATGCAATAACTCGGGGATACTCTGATCGAATGAACGAAAATTATGTTGAGCATTGTTGTTGGACAAATAAGATGCAAGTTAAGTTGAAGGTAGTTTGGATGATGTCGGTAGGAATGCTTCGAGAAAATTGAGAGTGGACGGATATTGCGTGGATGAAAATGAAAGTGTTTGGATTGCTTCGCGGATCACCACTATGTTGACATTCTTGCCTTGAGCGAGCGCAACACCTGCCTCACACATGCGTCACGTCAAATTAGAACAATCATTCCGCGTGAGCACTGGTATGGTGATTCATCCAGCGGGGATGATCGAACTTACGAGGCGTGGCAAATTGATATGGACTTGTGGTTTGATGCGAAGGTGAAATTGAGGATTGTGCGATATTGTTGACGGTAGTATACGAGTGATTCGAGTAACAGCGGCGCATCAGTTGCACGGGGGATAGATAAATTGCGGATTGGTAAAGTATTTCGGATTGGGTAAAGTCCCATAGGAATCGTCGGGAATTGATTTGGCTCCGCGATAGGATATAGCATGGTTCGTTGTAACTGTCCCTCGTTGATGATATTCAATTATCGAGCGTAGTTTCGGGGCAGATGACCCTAGAAGACTTGACCGCCAAATCAAGTGAATATTGAAGTCCCATAGGATGACCCTAAAGAAGTCACGTAAGAAGGATAAGGAATGAGGTAGTACATGTTGAGGATAAGTCTAAGCGAGCGAGTATCGCGTATCGAGTCAGCGAGTAGCCTTCGACTAGATCGAGACGAATAGAAAAGTTATGATCGATCGAATGAGTGCGTAAGTAGACTTGGTTGGGCAATGATCAAGTATATATTGAGGAACGTGCTTAGCGTAGTGACACGGTAAGGCGATTGCAGGAAGTCTGCAAAGCACGAGAGCAACGAATAGTAGAACGACCCTAAGAGTTGTGTCGTAGATCGGTTTGAGTAACGGTTAGACTATGTGTGTTGAGCCCGCAATTTATGTTACAAAACGAATTAGTCGGATTGATTCGAGAATTGAGTAAAGGATTCGTACTTGGTCGAGAATCGGAGATAGGCGCATCGTAAGAGACCTTGGGTCGGAAAGATTGTTGCCTTTGAGCATCGTAGACTCAAGTTGACCTCTTGTGTCGGGAGAGAATAAGCATGATGTCTGGACAAGTTACCTAGCGGGGGTAGCCCCAGACTCGATGCGCGGGTAGTTCGAGAACGTGGATCGTGTTGAGATAGTTGTGTGCGAGACTTAGTACGGATTGTAGGCAAAGGAATTTGAGACATGTGGACGTAGTCCATGTCGTTAAGGCTAAATATTATGAATGATGGGACAAAAGACTTGAGTTATACGAGAGATAGGAAACGGTTGGGCGAATAGGCATTGCGGGAGCTTGTTGCGATCGGATGCGCAATGACTTGTGCAATGCGAGTGTTAGGTGACGGCGAGAAACTTATGAGATCGAAGTTACGGGTTTGAATCAAGTTATGTGCAAGATGTTGGAAGATGATCGCATGTTATGGGATGATGCATACGAGAATTATTTGGGAATAGGTGCTAAGATATGACTAAGTCGAATACGAAATGATGGGTGCTTGAGGATTTAAGTGAGCGTGTTAGTTTGTCCCGATATCCTACAACTGAGCTTGGCTGAAATGCATATATTGGTGGGACGCCTAAAATATGTGTATGATCCAGACTAAGTTGTATGATTCAACGATAGTAGCACGAGATCGTGAAGCGATCTATGCGAGGTACTTGGATTAAGTGTTGGTTTCGGTTCGAGGACGAACCTGATTTTGAGTGGTATATTATGTAATGCCCCGCTCCGCATCGGTGCATTATGATGAGTCATTGACTCGAAGAGTTACGTTGACCCGATGAGGTATCGATGCGAATCGATGCAAGTGTTACGTTGGCCAAAGACTATGCCTTTATGCTGGATTACGGATCGTGGCATGGGCACGATAGGCCAAATCAACCGAGTAGTTCAAAGGAATGGCTAAGTCCGGGAGTTAGCTATACGATCGAGTTATGGAAGCGAGACGCTTCAATCGGCGAAACGGCAAGGCGTATCGACTTAAGGTGGGCGGGTTCTTGACTCTCTCTCCCTATTCCTTCACGTCAAATAAAATATGTTATGGTATGCGTAATATGTTATCGAGTTAGCGAGCGTGGCTCGGCGAGTAAGTGTCTAAATATGTGTTGAACACTAAGATAGAATATTGAACAATCGAACAATTGAAGCGACGTGCATCGAGTGCACGAGTCGCAGTAGGGCAATGATGGTAGAACATTGAAAGATGATAATGAGATGTGCATCATGTGCACGGCTCCGAGAATATTGAACTCTAGGCGTAGAACATTGATTATGGTGCTGAGCGTGCCTTTGTGCACTTAAGCTACGAAATGACTAAGTAAATACGGAAGTAGGCTATGCAAATAACATTATGAACGAAATGCGTGAATATGAGTACGAGATGTCTAAGCCGTTGGGCGTCGTGCATCAATATGGATGTGTTGGGGCAAAACGCCGACGGAGCTCCCCATATGAATGGTGGATTATGTTTAAGGCACGGGAAACCGTTTATGGCACGGGAAACCGTTTATGTGCGAGACTATGTTTATGGAATACGAGATCGGTTGGTATATTATGGATGGTATGATATGGAACGTATTGCATGGTCAATGGACTCGGATGGCCCGTGCACGGGTACGACTTCCCTCGAACGGTTATGCCGGGGCGTCGGGACCGTTCGGCCTAGGAGAGAATTATGTGTGGTATTTATGGTGCACAACATTCGGACGGATTGCGACCGTCCAGTGCTGTGATAAGCTATGATATCCGTAAGTTTGGGATCCTTCGGATACTGGGCTAGCAACCCGTATCGAAGCGATTGTAGGCTTACACATAAGAGATGCCAAGTCCATTACGGTGCGAAACACCGTGACCTTCATATAGTTAGGGCCGGTGGGCTGAGATGAGAGCTGGGTGCAGGCACAGGGCCTGCCACCCATTATGCATATGTTTACGTTTATGATTGGTCGGTTGATACGAATCATATGTTTGCTTATGTTAAGTTCTAACCACTGCAGGCTAAGGAAATGGGACGGAGATGAGCACGAGCACGAGCACTATATTTACGCTCATTTTATGTCTAACTGTATTTGCCGCAGGGACACGGTATCGGACACAATATGAAAGGATGCTATGTTTAAGTATTGCCATGAAACTGATCCTAAGGCTAAATAGAAAGACTATAAACTAAGATGCATGTTTCACTATATGAATAAGTGCTTGGTTTGGGTACGAGCGGGTCTTGATCGGTGCGAAGCGAGGATGAAAGCACTAATCCCCCACTAGTTTATGTGCATGCTCAGGTTATGATCGGTTCGGGGCGGAGCTTGGCTTGGACATACCGAGGCATGGGGTCCTTGGCGTTCAAGAGGAGCTGCCACATAGGCGTTCGGACTTGCGACATGGAGATGTTCGGCCGAAGACTACTTGGTGGCTATAAAGAGGCATAATGTATGGAACAATGTAATCCTTTGTGAGCTAGAGAGATCATGAGCGTCGTAGCCAATTAGCATTTTATGTTGGACTATTCAGAGCCTTTGTAACCTTCAGTTCAATATGAATAAAAGAGATTCTTGTGTTATACTTTGTTTTCTTCCGCTGCTTATGTTATCAAGTTGAGATAATTCTATGTGAACCTGTTATCTTGCCTTGCACGAGCGCAACTCCAGGCTTGTGCGGCATCACGCCCCAGCGAGGACGATGATTCGAGTAAAATCTAGCGAGGACGAGCGATTTCCCGGATCGGGGCGTGACACTTCAACCCCCATCTCTACTTTATCTCTCCCACTCTCTTCCAAGATCTGAACCCCCATCTCTCCCCAACTCTTCTTCAACCAACCCCTCACAGCCCCTCTCTCCCAACCCTTCCCGACGTTGTGCGGCGACAACCGCCGGCCTCCGACTCCCTCGGCGCCCGACCCGCGTCCCTCTCCCCGGCCAACCGCCATCGTCGCAACCCCCGTCGGCCTCCCTCCAGGCCGACCGTGCCCCAGCGCACCCACCAGCCAGCGCGCCCCCTCTGGCCGAGCCCGGCCAGCCTCCGCCAGCGCGCCCCGCGTGGCCGAGCTCCCCCGCGCCCGAGCCCCTTTCTCCTGCGTGCCCCGACCCCCTGTCGGCCTCCCCGCTGACCTAGGCGCTATGCCCTAGCTCCGGCGTCCTTTCCCCAACGCCTCCAGCGTCTTTTATCGGCGTTCTTCGTCGACGCAGCCCTGTGCATCGTTTTCAGCGCTGTTCCAGCGTCCCGACGCGTCTCGGACTCCGAACCAGCGCTGTTTCGGGATTATTTTGCTGTCTGGATCTCAAATTCTTTCTATTATTTTCCTCTGAGAGCTCTAGCCGAGCAACCTAAGATATAACCCCTGTCCCGTCCATTTTTATTCTAGTCTATAATGAGAAATGGTCCCCGATTCCCTTTGGGAATTCGGTTTTAGCGACGTCGTATTTTTTCGGAACCTTCGGAAAGGTTCTGTGGATTATTTTAGATTTCCTGAATATTTCGGGAATTGGTTTTTGGTATGTTTTGGCTTTCCGAATTTTTCCGGTAGCGTTCTGTGATTTTTGGGTTGGAATCGGACTTCCGAAAATTATTTGGGTCGTTCCGATTATTCTGTGGATTGGTTGTGGATCTTTATATATATACATATTTGGGTTTCCCTGGTTTGGGATTTGCAGGAAAATATCGGCGCTATTTTTCAGTTTTTGGGTTGACCAAAAACAGAGGAGATGCTGCCGGATTTTTCCGTAAATTCTAGATTATTTTAAAAATAAATTTAAAATGGATTTCGGAATTTAATTTGATATTTTATTTTGGGTGACGACCGTATCGGTCAATGGACCCGGCTAAGTGTAAATGAAACCGGCTTCGTCCAGACGTTGAGACATTAGCCCAGTTGAGGATTGGACCATATCTGAGACTCTATATTTATCTTTATTTTTACTATTTAATTCTGTTTATATTTTTATTAATATTTAAAGTTTAGGACTAACGACAGTTTTGTCTTATTTTAATTTATGTAAATAAATTGTAATGGGCATAAGCCCAGCTGGCTGTGGTCTGTAACTATATTTGGTAGCTTAGATTTTTGTTATTTCTGATTTTGCGAGTTTTTGTATTAAACGAGTAAAATTGAATAAAAAGTATTTTCGTATAAAACTAATTAAGATTTTCTCACCTAAAATCTATTAAAAATCATGTATTTCTCACTAAATAAGAAAATTAGTTTTATATTTATAAACTATGAAAATACCAAGTTTTAATAATTAATCTGGTATCGACGAAGTTTTCCGAATTCAAAAGTTTAAAACGATCTTTTTCCCTTGTACTAAATCAACGCACAAATAATCGTATTTTCGTGTTTTGTTAATTAAAAGAATTAAAATTTGATTAGGACACAAATAGAAATTTCAACTAGCGTAGCTAGATTGGTAAACCTGAAATCTGAGTCAATTTCTCGAATGTAGGAATTCGAGGACGATTCTGATTTCCTGTCTCGAAGTCTTCTACCTCTCCAGTCAATTCCTTTGAGGCAAGTATAGTTTGTGTTAGTTTACAGTTATTTAATTAATCGCTTCACTGCAAGTTTAAACCACGATGCAAACACGAAACTCTCTCTGAGAGCACTGTAACTACTGGGGACTGGGGGAATAGTGTAATGAGTATGACCATACTGTAACTTTACTGTAACAAATCCCCTACTGTAACAAACCCAAGCCGGTCATATTTTATTGCCTGTTCAAATCACACTGTTTTACTGCTGAAAACTGTTCATATTTAAACTGTTTAGAACTGCATGATTCTATTATTTAATTTAACTGTTAAATTAGCATGAATTGTACTTTGCTCCCTCCTGACTGGAGATACATTTTTAGGGGACATTGAGGATGCTGAGCTGTTAATCAGCAGCTACTACGACCCTATCCTGTACCCAGTAGTGCTGCCAGAGTCCCCATTGGAGGACGTTGGGACTAAGGCCGATGATCCGGCTGATAGATAGTTTTCTTTTCTGCATTGTTGTTATTTTCATTTCTGTTATTTCATTTCAGAACATTTTCCCATTTGTATTTAAATTTCAAAGTTTAATAAAGTTTCAATTTTCCGATGTTGAGTTGTGACAAATATAGTGTTCTTGTATGGTTACCTGCTACTGAAACAGCTTACTGCCGCCGTCTCAACAACGGTGCAGGCTGGGCATGATCCGGTTCGACCCAATTAGTTGGGATCGGGTCGTGACACACATCGAGATCGATCGATTCTTCATCAAGGAGAAGCTGGAACAAGGGATACTGAAGATTGACCATGTTCGCTCAGAAGAACAAGTTGCAGACTGTCTGACTAAGGGTCTTAGTTCATTGAGTCTATCAAAGCTATGTAACAAGATGAGGATGATTAAATATCTATCGTCCATCTTGAGGGGGAATGTTGAGAACTAATTGTAGCGCCCCGCTTTCGATAGGCGACGGAACTTCATAATATGCTAGCGCCGAGTCAGATCGGCCGGAAACTTAGATGGCCATCTGACTCGATCGCTAAGCTTGGTAAACGTTAACGCCTTGCGGCATCGATTCAAATCGATTTGGACGGAAGTTACGAGAATCGATCCAACTAATGGAACGACTTCTGTTGGAATAAGTCCTAGATGCAGCGAACTGCGTCTCGGCGAGTGAGCTCTCTATAAGAGTCCCTTCGACGGGACCGGACCGCTGTATGGTTTTCTTGGAGCTTTGCCGCTGGGCTTGATTGAAGTGCTTTCGCGTCGTTTTCATGGATGCAATTACAAATTTCGATACAAGGGAAAAAGAAGGAAATCTAACAAAGTGTTGATGCATTGCAGGAGCTCGCGTAACTAAGGATTGACGTTGCGTAGCGCTTCGACAACCTGCACAAAGAAAAGTGATCAGTGGGTGATTCGGCCCCTTCTTTTCTACTCTGTCCCGCAAACTTATTCCTTGCTTCGAATTCATTCAAATCGAACGATGCCAAGTTAATTGCATGCCAATCCACTAAGTCCAAGAACTCGGGAAAAACGTATCGATTTAGAGAAATTCACTCTGAAAATACAAGTCTATCACATAAACCAGAAAGTTTAAGGTTCTAGTAAAAAGATAGACTATTTTACGTGCTGCAAAATATTATGAAATATCGATCGTGGTTTATGATGCCTCGGACAATTTGGTGCATACGGGACGCTAAATCGGAGTACGGCTTGGGAAAAATGAAACGTTGCATGAGTTGGGGGAAATGATAATGTCGTTCAATACTATCCGCGCTATACAAAACTGGTTGCATATATATAAACTGTTCACGCATTGGCATGGTCATGGACAGCTTGTGCACAAGTTGATATTTTCCTCGAATCGATATCTGGGGCATCGGAATCGACTCGACCTAGGGGGAATGAATAATCGTGCTTCGACACTGATGCATTGCGGGACCGTCAGTCAGGCTTGCAACCTAGACTGAGCGGGCCGAAATGCCGTTGAGATAGTCCCACGTGATGTGTAACATCAATGACCGCATATAAGATAGTAGCATGCTCACCTATTGTCTTATGCAGGTGTGAATATTATCTCTGTTTTATGCAGGGACGAGCACGGCCGTGGTAAGAATTATGATAAACTGCTATGGTTCACTGTATGCTTTATTATGCAAAGATGGCTATCGAATATGAACTGAATTCATTTAGTTCTAATAGAAAGACAACTCTAAAGCATGCATACCCTAACAATCAGAGTCGGTTTAGACGAGTGGGTTCGTCTCGTCCACTTAGCAAGTGTGCTAATCCCATTCCCCCAATTTCCCCAGGTGCGACGGGCGCGCTCAACTAAACTGGAGCTGAAGTACGGAGAGGCGTTTTGAAGCTCTTCCTATGCTGAAGTATTTTGAAGCCAATTCAAGTCGACGGCTTTGTATAAAGGGGCGAATGTATGGGACGGCAAGTGTTAGTTCAGGCAACTTGTCGAATGTATTTTCTTATGTTTTCAACCAATGTAGCCGCAACGGCATCCAATGTAAATTATGACTTGCACTTCGTTGCAAGCTATGAATGAAAAGCATTTCTATCTTCCTATACTGCGCCTTATATTCTGATATGATTTGTGAAGTTTCGACTTGGCGTATTTAAATCAAAATCAAAAGATAACCATTTGAGAACTTGTCATCTTGCCTTGCACAAGCGCAACTCCAGGCTCGTGCAGCATCACGCCTTAGCGAGGACGATCGAATCGGCAAAGTAACACCGGGGACGAACGGTTTGTCGACTCGGGGCGTGACAAATTGGTATCAGAGCACAGTTATGTTTTCTCGGATTTTCGAAAGATGTTTCATTATTGGAATGTCCGTTGCGATGGCTCGATTGAATGCTTGTCGACATGTTGCGTGAAATAAAAGTTCCATACAGGTACGCCCGTAGATATTTTGAAAAGTACTAACAGGTTTACTCTGTTTTGTAGGAATGACCAAGAAAAGGAACAATCCCGCCCCAACCCAAACTGTAGATAGTACGTCGAGCACAAAAAGTACTGAGCCTAGCGAGACGACTATGCAGAAGATGCTACAGTTGATGGAACTGCAGCAGCAGCAGCTGCAGACACAATTCAAAGCCCAATTCGAGGCGCAACAAAAACAGATGAATGCCCTGACTCAGATAGTGAGCAGAATGGCGGGCAATACCAAGACGACGGACGAAGAGACCGAGGAAAAGCAAGGCGACCAAGAAGAAAACGAGGAAGAAGAGACTCAACCACAAATGATAGATTCTTCTTCCTTGTTCAAGGCAAAGGAGTTCCGCAAGATGAATCCACCGAAGTTCAACGGCCGAGCGGAGCCTGATGTGATCGTGGGATGGCTTGCGGAGATGGAGGACCTGTTTAATCTGCTTAGCATCGAAGGGTCCCAGCGGGTAACTTGTGCGGCGTTACAGCTGCAACTGAGGGCGTACGACTGGTGGGCCGCTAAAAAGCAGGAGATCTACGAAGCAGATACAGACGCCACGATTTCTTGGAAAATATTTAAGCAACCCTTCCTCGAACAGTACGTTCCTCGTGCTGTCCGTCAACAAAAAGAAGACGAGTTCATGACGCTGCGACAGGGAAATATGTCTGTCGACGATTATGATTCGAGCTTCTCAAAGCTGGCGAAGTTTGCCGGCGCCTTCCTGTCCAACAAGGAAGCCTGGTGTGAATGCTTCCAACAAGGCCTAAATGACGAACTGCGAAGGGACGTCATGAATCAAAGGTGCCGAACATACCGTGAATCCTATAATGCCGCTCTTGATAGTGAGCGCATCTTTGGCCGTATGTCGAGTAGAGGCATCCGTAACCACTTCAACAAGCGTCCTAACGACGCCGGCGCCGGGGGATCGGGAATAACAAAGCGTCCGAACAGATTCGATGATCGAGGCCATGGCAGTCAACACTGCACCAGGTGCGGTAGGCGTGGGCACCGAACCGTCGACTGCGTCACGAGATCTTGCTACAAGTGTGGCGAGGTAGGCCATATAGTTACATATTGCCCGCACAAAGGTCCGAATCAACACAACCCACCGAGGAACGTCCCGAATCCGCATAAAGTGCCGATACTGCAAGGCGCAAATGTGGTGCCCGTCAACCAGCAGAACCAACGACACGGAGCTCAAGGCCGAGTTTATGCCTTAACTCGGGACGAGGCGTTCGCGTCCGATACTGTTGTAACAGGTATATTACTCTACAAAAGTATACCTGCTCGAGTCCTATTCGATTCGGGTGCGACGCATAGCTTTATATCTGCTGATTTTGCGAAAGAAAATAAAATAACCATGCAATCACTAGATATAAATATTAGCGTTAGCACTCCGTCGGGAGTCGATATGCCTGCGAACTTCATTTGTAGGGATGGCCGCATTTGTATCGGAGGAAGATATCTATCCTTGGATGCCGTCGTACTAGACATCAAAGATTACGACATCATCCTGGGCATGGATTGGTTGGGCGCTTGTCGTGCAACGATCGAGTGCGCGGAGAAGAGAGTGGTGTTTCGTCTTCCTGGCGAGACAGAGTTCTCATATTCGTGCGGTACGGTCTCGAAGACGGCAATGATGGTGTCGGCAATCTCGGCGAGGCGTATGCTGCGTTTCGGCTGCGCGGGATACTTGGCATCAGTCCGAGACACGCGGAAGGATAATACAAACGCAATGCGGACTGATGTTGTGGCAGATTTTCCCGACGTTTTTCCTGACGAAATGCCAGGGATGCCGCCGGATCGAGAAATTGAATTCAGCATCGACACCTTTCCGGATACACGGCCGATATCAAAGGCGCCTTACCGAATGGCTCCAGCAGAACTGAAGGAACTGAAGGTGCAATTACAAGAGTTGCTAGACCGCAGATTTATTCGCCCTAGCGTCTCTCCGTGGGGAGCTCCCGTATTGTTCGTGAAGAAGAAAGATGGGTCGTTGCGGCTATGCATCGACTATCGGGAACTCAACAAGGCGACCGTGCGAAACAAGTATCCTTTGCCGCGAATCGACGACTTGTTTGACCAACTGCAAGGCGCGGCAATATTTTCAAAAATCGATCTTCGTTCAGGCTATCATCAATTGAAGATCAAGTCCGACGACATATCGAAGTCTGCCTTCCGCACTCGATATGGTCATTACGAATTCATCGTCATGCCGTTCGGTTTGACGAATGCCCCAGCCGCGTTCATGGATCTGATGAACCGAGTCTTCCGACCTCAAATAGATAAATTTATAGTCGTATTCATCGACGATATCCTTGTCTACTCAAAGAATCATGAAGAACATGCGCATTTGAAGACGGTACTGCAGATTCTGCGTGAAAACAAATTGTACGCCAAGCAGAGTAAGTGCGAGTTCTGGATGAGTAGCGTGACATTCCTCGGGCACGTAATCTCTGCCGAAGGTGTCGCGGTGGACCCAAAGAAGATTGATGCGGTAGTGGATTGGAAACGACCTGCCTCGGCTAGCGACATTCGGAGTTTCCTGGGCTTAGCGGGCTACTACCGTCGATTCGTGCGAAGCTTTTCAAAACTAGCGTCGCCTCTGACTCGCCTCACCCAGAAGGGAGTAGTATTTGAATGGAGCGATGACTGTGAATCCAGCTTCCAAGAGTTGAAGCGACGGCTCGTCTCAGCTCCAATCCTTGCACTTCCAGACGGTCCAGAAGGCTTTCAGATATTCAGCGACGCGTCGGGAACTGGCCTCGGGTGTGTACTCATGCAGAGAGACAAAGTCATCTCCTACGCTTTACGGCAGTTGAAGCAGCACGAGAAAAACTACCCGACGCATGACCTAGAATTGGCGGCGATCGTCTTTGCATTGAAGTTATGGCGGCACTACCTCTATGGCGTCGCATGCAGAATCTACACAGATCATAAAAGCCTGAAGTACTTATTTACGCAACGGGAACTCAACCTACGACAGCGACGTTGGCTCGAACTCATAAAAGATTACGAGCTAACGATCGAGTATACACCGGGTAAGGGAAACATGGTGGCCGACGCACTCAGCAGAATGTTTATGGGAACGCTGGCCATAAACAAAGAGATAAAGCGAGACCTTGAAGCGATGGGTATCGAACTCGGAATTGAGTATCGACACCTGCATCTAGCTCAACTGAAGTTAGGATCGAGCCTGCTTAGCAAAATAAAGACCGCACAGGGGGACGACTCATTCCTGAAGAAAATGTGCGAGCTGATTTCAACGGGAAGGACGACTGACTTTGCGGAAGACGGAGATGAGACGATGCGACTAAAGGGAAGGCTCTGCATTCCTGAAACTGCCAAACTCAGAAAAGAAATTCTGACGGAGGTGCACTATGCAAAGTACTCATTACATCCTGGAAGCACCAAGATGTACAAGGACTTGCGCACAAACTTTTGGTGGCACGGCATGAAGAAAGACGTGGCTACGTTCGTATCGCAGTGCATGGCGTGTCAGCAGGTGAAGGCGGAACACCAACGACCAGGCGACGAGCTGCAGAACATCCCCATTCCCGAGTGGAAGTGGGACAATATCTCGATGGATTTCATTTTGGGATTTTCGAAGACGCCGCAGGAGAATGACGCGATTTGGGTCATTGTTGATAGATTGACCAAGTCGGCTCACTTCATCGCAATTAAAGTAGGATGGAGCGTCGATCGGTTAGCACAAATCTACGTCGATGAGATTGTTCGACTGTACAGGGTACCGACCTCTATAATTTCGGACAGAGACGGACGATTCCTATCGCGTTTCTGGACGAGCCTCCAAGCGGCGATGGGGACCAAACTGAACTTTAGTTCGGCGTACCATCCCCAAACAGACGGTCAGACGGAGAGGGTAAATCAGATCCTAGAAGACATGCTGCGTCTGTGTGCGATCGACCTAAAGACTAGTTGGGATACGCATTTGCCGCTTGCGGAGTTTGCGTATAACAACAGTTATCAGTCGAGCATTCAGATGGCTCCATACGAAGCGCTCTACGGGAGAAAGTGCCGTTTGCCGATATGCTGGAATGAAGTCGGAGAGCGACAAGTGCTTGGACCAGAACTGGTGGAGCAGGCCGTCGAAAAGGTCCGCTTGATTCGAGATAGACTCCGCATTGCGCAAAGTCGACAAAAGAGCTACGCAAATCTTCGTTGACGACCGCTAGAGTTCTTGGTCGGGGACCATGTGTTTCTGAAAGTAACGCCCATGCGCGGTGTGATGCGGTTCGGCGTTAAAGGCAAGTTGAGCCCGAGATTTGTAGGCCCCTTCGAGATCATTGAGCGAGTTACGACGGTTGCTTATCGGATCGCACTACCTCCTGCCTTAGCTGATGTGCACGATGTTTTTCACGTTTCATAACTTCGAAAGTACGTGCACGATCCAAGTCATGTGGTTAGCTTCGATCAGTTGGAGCTACGTACTGACTTGTCTTACTCGGAGGAGCCTATTCAAATTTTGGACCGCAAGGAGAAGGTGCTGCAAAATCGTTCGATGTCCTTGGTCCGCGTGCTTTGGCGGAACCATTCAGTCGAGGAGTCGACGTGGGAGATGGAGGCAGAGATGAAAGAGAAGTACCCCGCGTTGTTTGTCTAAATAAAGGTCAGACCCTTGTTCTTAAGTTTCGGGACGAAACTTTTTCTTAGTGGTATATTATGTAGCGCCCCGCTTTCGATAGGCGACGGAACTTCATAATATGCTAGCGTCGAGTCAGATCGGCCGGAAACTTAGATGGCCATCTGACTCGATCGCTAAGCTTGGTAAACGTTAACGTCTTGCGGCATCGATTCAAATCGATTTGGACGGAAGTTACGAGAATCGATCCAACTAATGGAACGACTTCTGTTGGAATAAGTCCTAGATGTAGCGGGCTGCGTCTCGGCGAGTGAGCTCTCTATAAAAGTCCCTTCGACGGGACCGGACCGCTGTATGGTTTTCTTGGAGCTTTGCCGCTGGGCTTGATTGAAGTGCTTTCGCGTCATTTTCATGGATGCAATTACAAATTTTGATGCAAGGGGAAAAGAAGGAAATATAACAAAGTGTTGATGCATTGCAGGAGCTCGCGTAACTAAGGATTGACGTTGCGTAGCGCTTCGACGACCTGCACAAAGCAAAGTGATCAGTGGGTGATTCGGCTCCTTCTTTTCTACTCTGTCCCGCAAACTTATTCCTTGCTTCGAATTCATTCAAATCGAATGATGCCAAGTTAATTGCATGCCAATCCACTAAGTCCAAGAACTCGGAAAAAACGTATCGATTTAGAGAAATTCACTCTGAAAATACAAGTCTATCACATAAACCAGAAAGTTTAAGGTTCTAGTAAAAAGATAGACTATTTTACGTGCTGCAAAATATTATGAAATGTCGATCGTGGGTTATGATGCCTCGGACAATTTGGTGCCTACGGGACGCTAAATCGGAGTACGGCTTGGGGAAAATGAAACGTTGCATGAGTTGGAGGAAATGATAATGTCGTTCAATACTATCTGCGCTATACAAAACTGGTTGCATATATATAAACTGTTCACGCATTGGCATGGTCATGGACAACTTGTGCACAAGTTGATATTTTCCTCGAATCGATATCCGGGACATCGGAATCGACTCGACCTAGGGGGAATGAATAATCGTGCTTCGGCACTGATGTATTGCGGGACCGTCAGTCAGGCTTGCAACCTAGACTGAGCGGGCCGAAATGCCGTTGAGATAGTCCCACGTGATGTGTAACATCAATGACCGCATATAAGATAGTAGTATGCTCACCTATTGTCTTATGCAGGTGTGAATATTATCTCTGTTTTATGCAGGGACGAGCACGACCGTGGTAAGAATTATGATAAACTGCTATGGTTCACTGTATGCTTTATTACGCAAAGATGGCTATCGAATATGAACTGAATTCATTTAGTTCTAATATATAGAAAGACAACTCTAAAGCATGCCTACCCTAACAATCAGAGTCGGTTTAGACGAGTGGGTTCGTCTCGTCCACTTAGCAAGTGTGCTAATCCCATTCTCCCAATTTCCCAGGTGCGACGGGCGCGCTCAACTAAACTGGAGCTGAAGTACGGAGAGGCGTTTTGAAGCTCTTCCTATGCTGAAGTATTTTGAAGCCAATTCAAGTCGACGGCTTTGTATAAAGGGGCGAATGTATGGGACGGCAAGTGTTAGTTCAGGCAACTTGTCGAATGTATTTCCTTATGTTTTCAATCAATGTAGCCGCAACGGCATCCAATGTAAATTACGACTTGCACTTCGTTGCAAGCTATGAATGAAAAGCATTTCTATCTTCCTATACTGCGCCTTATATTCTGATGTGATTTGTGAAGTTTCGACTTGGCGTATTTATATCAAAATCAAAAGATAACCATTTGAGAACTTGTCATCTTGCCTTGCACGAGCGCAACTCCAGGCTCGTGCGGCATCACGCCTTAGCGAGGACGATCGAATCGGCAAAGTAACACCGGGGACGAACGGTTTGTCGACTCGGGGCGTGACACTAATAAGGGACTTTAGTCCCACATAGGAAGTTGTATTGTGAAAAGGAGGTGTACTCTCTATAAGTAGTGGCAGGAGCCCATCAATAAAATTATCTGAGAAATTTCACTCATTTCAATTCCAAAAACCAAAATTCAAACTAGAGGCTTGATCACAGAAATATTACCAGCACATCAACAAGAATGGGTATTGTAATGGTCGAACTTTTAAATCAATAAACATTATTGTCCCAAAAAACAAAAAACACCAATAAGCCATGGTCGAGGTATCAAGTAAGCATCTGAATGCGTGACAAGGAAGAAAAAAAAATTCTCAGTAAAGAGGAAGATAAATGCAAAATTAGGCCAACTCCATCATAGTTCAGTCTGACATTAAATTGCAGATTAGCTAGACAATAACTCAGATTGACAAATCTGCATGAACACCAACATTAAGGAGAAGCCTTCAACATATTATGATCATAAGTATGATATTTCTTTGACCTGTAACCATTAACGTTGTAATCATTATTATGCTACTACTTCTCATAAGACTAGCTTGACAAACTAGTTTAATTTTGACAAGTCAATATAACTTGAATACTCAAGTATATATTTTCAAAATTCTAAATAGAGCTCTTGGGACAAGAATCAGAAGAAAAGAGAGTATGGATCGAGGAATGCCAACTCTGATTAAGCAAATATCTTAAGTAGAAATACTACTTCTTTTAGCAACTTAATATAATTGCAATGACACTAACCACAAGTATAGTTCCAGCGGTTTACACGAACAAACAAAACTAACACACGAACACACAAAACTAACACATTCTTAAGGCAGTGAGGTGGCTAATATGCAACAGCTAGGTTTAGTGCCACAAGGAAAATGACAACATATATATATATATATATATAGTACTATAATTAAGTAACCAACCAACCTAGGACCGACCGAAACTAAAATGACAACAAACTTATATGTGCTGCATGCGCTTGATGATCATCATATCCTCATCAAAAGTTCCTTGACACACTTGAGTACATTTTTTGCGTAACGATCAGCCAGGAGTTCCATCGGCAGCTGCGAGAGCGAATGAACTAGCCAATCATGGTACGCTGTATCCTATTGACATGAGCAGAAGATAAATAAATTAAAGTTAGAAAATAATATTTTGTCTGTGACTACGGACGTGACCGCAGATCCATGTAACAATCAATCATTGGCCTCCAGTCGGCCTCATCCCCTTAAAACATGGACCGGGAGGTCAATGGGAGGCCACAAAAATAGCGGTAAAAATAGCGGTACAAATAGTGGTGTCAATTAAAGTTACTTGTGAGTGATTGAATTAGAACAAAAAAATGATATTCATCACCCATGAGAGCTACATTTTGAATATAGTCAAATTTTGTAGCACTTGAAGGCTAGCTAGAAAACTAAGAGACACTCCAGATTTGGAGCGTGTCGTAACTCCTCTACATTAATTTATGGGCTCACAAATATTAACCACTTTTATCAAACAAAGAAGAAGAAAAAAAGAGGGAGGAAAAATATTAACAAAAATTAAAGTGTACCATTGTGTCCAAAAGTAATAATTTACATAATTTCTAATAATTTGGAGTACGTGGTTGGAGTGTCTTCACTGTGGATGCTCTAACATGACGACTATGAAGTGGTGCTGACGTGGCGATACTCCAAGGATCAGTAGAAAATGCTAGAAATTGACAGAGTGGCTAGACATTACCATATTTGTAGCTAAAGCAGTTTGCAGGACGTAGTTCCCATATGGGTCCTGGGAAATCTCCTGCAGTGTACCGATATCCATTCTCGCCAGCTCCCGGAGCAGCTTTATGCCTCCGGAAGAGCGGAGGCAGCTCTGCATGACGTAGCTGGCGTATCCGTGTCTCGACATCTCCTTCAAGTCCTTCGCGAGTTTTGAGCAGATGGCTTCGCTAACGTAGTGGCGATCTCTCAGGTAAACTGTGTCGCCGTACTCTTCGATGACATGCTTGATTATGTAGTTCCTGCAGACATTCATCCAAATATATGGCATTCACAAAATTTTCGTATAAACTTACAGGTAGGGGTGAGCATTATTCGGTTTTGGACCAAAATCGAACCGAGTCGAGCCGAATAAGATATTGGGTTCGGTTTTAAAAACATTCGATTCGGTTTCGGTTTTGAAAATACTAATTTTTTTATTCAGTTTCGGTACCGAATGCTAAATAAATTTAGGTATATTTGGTTACTATATATATTACCATAAAAAGCGCAAATAAACCAAAAAATAAAAAAACCGAAAACCAAACCGGCCTAATTCGGTTCGGTTTGATTCGGCTATGGACAAATTCGGTTCGGGTTCGGTTTTGCTTATTCTATTTTTTGTCCAATTCAATTTTTGGTTATTCGGTTCGGTTTGAACCGAATTAACCTAATGCTCACCCTTACTTATAGGACTCTGTCCGCTCGCGGGCGTGACCGCAGACCACGTGAGTGGGACCCGACGATAGTAATGGGGTCAATAGTTCACCGTCACATGGGCCTACGATCAAGTCCGTGGTCACAAAATGCAGACAAAATATTATTTTCTAAATTTATATTAATAGATGCGGAAATTAAGATCAATAGGGATAGGTAAATAGAAGAAAAAAAATTGTGTTATACCCATATTTGTCGGTGGATAGAATGTAGCAGTGGTCTGTAAGTGCTTGTAGGATCTCCCTTTGGAGAGGCGATCTGGCTTTATGGATGCAGCGGATGAGGGATTCACTTCCTGAAATGTTTTTGGCCAGCCTCACACAAAACATCAAGGCAGCATCGAACAGGAACTGTTTGGCATTAGAAAAAGGACTCAATAATTATAAAAATACAAAAGAAAACAATTTCAAAGATCGTATGTATATATCCTCAATTAATTTTAAAAAAACTAATACTAATTTCAAAACTAACTTTTAATCGAAATTAACTAAAAATTAAGAAATAATATCATAGATATATTATCTAACAACTTAGACATATATCTATAACAATTTCTTGAAATATAAAGATATATAACAAATTTTTAATTTGAATATTTAAACTTTTTTCAACAATATCAAAAGGAAAAAAATATTTTACCATACTAAACATAAGAAACTGCATTCGCAAAGAGCATGTCATAGTTGCAACAACATGGACCGACACATCAAATATCAAGTGGAATCAACTGACCACACTTGAAAAAAAATTGTATTATATTTGCAGTAAACCTCCCACTCTTTAGTCCTTGCATGTCCTTCCAATAGTACATATTTATTTTATTCTAAATATATTCATATTGGTGCTCCTATGATAATTGGACCCTAGGTCATCGTCCGGCCTACCACGGCCACCCCTATTTAACGCGATGGACTTGAAGTTTTTTACATTTGAGATCGAATCGACTCTCCTCTTTTAAATTCATGCTCATGGCAACAAGAGTACATAAAACTACATAAGAACATAATTGATACTTGCAACAAGAGTACAAAAACTACATAAGAACATAACTGATAATAACGTGAGAAGCTTTTAATTTTAGTAAGCTACTACCAATGTATTTGTGGACTAATTCACACCAACTTCTTGATTCTTCATCCAAACATACCTGATTGTCTTCGTACTTCAGGTGGGCTAGACAATGTCTAACCAGTCTAGACCCAACCGTATGTTTCATCAGTTCAAAAGTTCCCCGGCGACCGAGAGCACAGGCGACCGGACCGAACAAGCCGGTCCACTTTCCGACGTGCTGGACCAGACTCATTAAGGACCTGACGCTGCACCAAAAATAAATGAAAATTAAACTAAATTAAAATTAAAAAGAAATAAACAATTTTTTTTCCCTCCAATTTTGGCAAGCATACACACCCATTGTCGTCCTTAGCCACTTCGACGAGTCCTCGTTCTCCTTTCTGAGCAAGAACGTCGACGATTTCGTGCAGCCTTTCGTAAGTACTACGTTCCACGTGTCTGATGAAGTCTACATATCCGTGCTGGTCGACCATGAGTTCGAGTACGCTCCGGTAAGCCGGCGCCGTCGTCTGCAGCGGCACGTTGCGGTTCGTGTGCCCGCACGGACACGGACGGGCAGACGGGACGGCTCGCCGGCAGCAGTACACCGGCCCTCCGCCGATGGCGGTCCCGTCGGGGACTCGGTTAGTAGGAGGCGTTCCTCCAAGAAGCCCGAGCCGGCCGGCGGCTTGCGTTTCTTGAAGACGAAGGCCTGCGAAAAGAAGGCTCGTCGTCTCGATCCCGAGGGGCTGTGGTCGCGCGTCGACGTAGTGGTAGGCGACGGGGGGAGTTGGCTGGCCATTGTAGGCCATTGCTGGCCGACCGAGGAGAGAAGGATGTGATCAAGGAAAGGAAATTTGAGAGCACGCAACTTCTTGAAGGAAAGGAAAGCCACTATTTATAGTTGGAAAGTAAATCTTAAGAGGGTTTAAATAAACTGCCGGGATATTTAAATCTAATAAATTCAGAATTTTAATTCTAGTCTATCTAAATCTAAAATCTAAATCTAATGAATAGTCTAAATATAATCAGATTTAGATTTAATATATATGAAAAGGAGGTCGATCATGAGCTGGTTAGGCCTAGAAAAGGTAAAATTAAATATAGTCCAATCTTTTCTGATTTAAGTTGATAATTATTTAAAAAATAAGCTCGGTCTCATCTAATTAAATTTTTAATCGAGTTAATCAAACTTGAATTTCTACACAATAAAATTTGTAATAGGCAGTGGGCACATTAGCTTTGCTTATAATGAAATAAGTGGTGTAGAAATTGAAGGGAATTCTGAGAAGGTATCTAGTTGGATGATGAGTTTGTTAGCCATAGAAAAAAAAGTATTGTCAAATTTAATCTGATTTAAGCTAATTCACAAGCATAAATATTAACAATTAACATAATTTAATCAATTTAAAATCCTAGCTCACTCTCATTCAATTAAATTTTTAATCAACAAACTTGAACTTTTTCACAATAAAATTTATAATCAGATTTAATTAAAACAAATTTTGTAATGGACATGCTAGCTTTACTTAATAAAATAAAATAAGTGATGTAGTCGAATTTTACTAGAGAATTCTAAAATACAAAACAAAAAGGGGGGGGGGGGGGGGGGGGGGGGAATTCTTTATTTGTTATTACTGCCTTGCCCTTTTAGGGACTGTTTGATTATATGTAGATTTGGTCAAGGATTTCAAGATTCCATAGATTTGGTTTTAAATTTATGTGATGTTATGTTTGGTTGGGTCCTTGATTCTGAATCAAGAAAGTGGATTATTTTTCAAATACAAGAGCAGTATTTAGAGGCTATTCGACATCCTCCTCTCCAATCCGAATTTGAGAGGAAAAAAAATTGATTAATTTTTTATATTATATTATTGTTATGTTAAATACTTAGTTAGCACTAATAAACATATAATAATTAACAAACTAATAACTTAATTAATAACTTACTTAATTTTAGTTAATTTTTTCTTCTAATTACATAAATAATTAATATAAACAAATTGTTAAGAATATCTAATTTATATGAATAAACAATTAATGTAAGTAAAAAATTTAATATGTAATACTAATAGGTAATGATAAATTTAACTTGATAATAAATTAATATGTATTATTATATAACTATAATAGTTGACTAAAACTAAAATAATTTATTAATATTTAAATTAATTGATTACTTTTTAAAATTATAATTATCTAATAACATAAATTTGTTCATATTAATCATAAATATTTAATAATTATAACTACTAATTAACTATACGATGTTGTTAATGCGATAATTAGCTAATTAATATTTTATGATTATTAGCTAATATTAATAATTATAATTATTACTAAACTATAGCATTAGGTAATTGTTAAATTTACATAATTATAATATTTAATTAAGGACTAATTAGCGTTTAGATTCTAGATTTTATACTAGTTTATAGGTTAAATCAAGACATGTCAAATTGAAAATTTTGGACCTAAATTTGTTTATAGGTCCCTTTTTCTCGTTATACTATGAATCTTATACTAGCTCATAGATTAAGTCTTGCCATGTCAAATTGAAAATTTTGGACCTGATTTTTTGTTTATAGGTTCCTTTTTTTTCACTATACTCCGAACATGGGTATAAGTGCAGCAACCAAACCCATGTTGTAAAGGAGGGTATGGTGGAAAAAAAAATTCAAAGTCGAGACTCTGTATTGGCCATGTCAGAACTTGAACTCTAAGCTAAGCTGATATAAAATACAAAAAAATTCACTGAAAGCATAAAAAATTTATAAAATTATATGTAAAGCACAATGTTCTGAATAATTGCATACGGAGCATAAGAACGCCCATCCGAAGGGCGTTTTTATTTAAATATGAATTAATTTTGACGTCCGTTAGCGAGAAAACGGGAAAGAAAAATTAAGAAAAAAAAAGGAAAAAAAAAACGCCCATCCGAAGGGCGTTTTCTGCTGACCTGTAATTCTCTCGGATGCCGCGTCCCCCAGAAAAAAAAAATTTAATATGGAAAACGCCCATCCGAAGGGCGTTTTCGACTGACCTGTAATTCTCTCGGATGCCGCACCCCCGAAAAAAAAATTAAAATAATGGAAACGTCCATCCGAAGGGCGTTTCCTGCTTACCTGTCATTGCCTCGGCTACCGCGCCCGCTCTCGGCCACGCTTCACTGCCACGTGCCCGCTCTTGCCACGAGCTGCCACGCGCGCTGCATGCATGCGCTACGCCCGCTGCATGCATTCGCTGCCACGCCTCAACTGCCGTACCCGGTCTCCCTGCCACCCCTCGGCTGCCGTGCCCGCTGCATGCATTCGCTGCCACGCCCCGCGCGCTGCTGCATGCGCTGCCACGTTTTTCGATGCAGCTTTATTTGGTTGCAGCTTTATTTGGTTTTGGAGATTGTGTTGGAACTTTGGAGACAGGGTTGGAACTTTGGAGATCGGATTGGAGCTGCTTTAGCAGCATTGTTGAGTGAATAAAAGGAGAATAAAAGAAATGAGTTTTTCAGAAGAATAGGAAGGAGGAGAAGCAAACGAAGGAAGCAAGAGTAGAAACAAAGCAAGAAAAAATACTCCTGTCTTGTTAACTGGTAATATGGATTTATTTTCGAAAATTATTTACTTGCTATTTTTAAGTTGGTTAATGTTTGATTGTGTCCCTTACAATATTTATATAAGTAGATAATAATTATAGAACTAAAAAAATTGTAACGATTATTACAGATGGCTACTCAAAATGATGGAAAAATACCCGGTGGTCCGACAACTCCATTCATTAAACATGAACGAGAATCGCACGTTTCTAAACTAGTATTTTCGGGAGAGGTAAACTAAATTTTAGGTAATTAAATTTCTGCTTGTTAATTTTATTAAATTGTACTAATAATGTATATATATATTACAGCGCTATGATTATCTTGAAGTTAAATTACGTGAGCATGGTGAGTGGCGAGGATCATGGGAGTTGTCTGCAGCCCAAAAGGCCCTGGTAGCGTCGTTCGGTTTTGACTTTATTGACGCTATACGTATTAAACGCCATGACAGGGACCTGATATTGAGCCTAGTTGAACGATGGTGTCCAACACGCAACACATTTCAGCTACCTTTTGACGAGATGACCATCACTTTAGCTGATACAGCACAGATTCTAGGGTTACCTATCGAGGGTTACCCTATACTTTCACGAGGGGTTGGATGCTTCTAATATCATTAGGTCATACCTCGGTGTGGAGCTACCATCTGATATAGGAGGTCGGAACACTGTTAGACTAACTTGGCTCCGGTCTACTTTTATGCATCTTGATCGCATCGACGATACGACAGTTGTTGTCGATGATTCACGGGTAATTTTGTACACTAAAAATTAAATTTTATTTAATTTAGTTCATATTAAGAGTTTAATTATTGTTATTTTTCAGGTGATTTATTGTATAAGAGCTTATTTGTTATGTCTCTGCGGTGCATTATTATTTATTGTACAATTTAGTTCATATTATGTCTCTTCGGTGCATTATTATGTCTCTGCGGTGCATTATAATTTTTAGTTTATAGTGTGTCGAAAATGTTGGTTGCAAGATTTGCTAACATAGATCAAATAAAACATTATTAAAATTCATTCAACTAAAAAATTTGGTTGCAGCCAACATGGATTCAGTTGAATGACATATACAGATTGGACAAAACTGAAATGACTAAGAAATTTGAAAGAAAATTAAATTAAACCTACACTTCAAACTATGTCATTATTAGGCAAATTACAATAAACACTAAAAATATTAAAAAAAACACTACAAATACAATCACTCTGTAGTGTCCCGTCCCGCTCAGTCAATCGGAGGAATCGAAACGCCGACGGCGTTCGGACTTAGCCTTGCAACGGCTACTCGAAGACATCGCTCGGTCGAGGCGACCGCTCGCTCAGGTGGGGTAGTTTCGGTAAACTTGCCTCATCTTAGCCTTCACATAATAAATCGCATGTTTTCAACTTGCACAAGTAGGCTTGATAATAAAAGAGACGAATCCACATAGCTAAAGGAAATAATTCCGACATGTCAAATTGAGTTAGAATATTGAAAGGTCCAATGGTCGGCTTAGAGTTGGTGCACGACGTGCTTTGAAAATGACACTCGATCCTTCGTCCCGTGGCTTGGGAGAAGGAAAGTTGGTTGGGTAGGCAAAGTTATGAACGTAGCCTAAGTCATAGGCGTCGCCCACATAAATGCTTCATAAAGCATGCACGGTCCTATCGTCCAAGGCTTGGCACAGCCTTGGCTTGCCCCATGAGTTGAGTTGCATTGCACGACTTATGATATAAGTCTAGGCACCCAAATGACTTGGTCGTTCAGAAGTCGAATGCATGCGCGGCACGTTTCCGCAATGCGAGGCTTGACGTAGCCTTTGCTCGTCGAGTCGTTGTTCCTTTAAGTCAGGCAAGTTATGTTAGGCTATCAGAGTGGTAGCAAGCACGGTCCAACGAGTTCTACGGTTGGGTATAACCACATAGTCTTACGGTCTCAAGGCCCGTCGACTTGGGCAGGAGTGTCGCGTAGAGCACGATTGGCTTAAGGCACGATGCACGGACTTAGTGTTTAAGGCATGAACCACGGTTGATTTAATGAGTTTTGGAGGAAGGACTATCGAATAGGCATTGAGTTGAATGAAATGATATGGTAACAGGGAGAAGGCTCGCGACCGTGGGTCGTCGAGGGATCTCAAGGAGCATCAAGGGAGAAGGCTCGCGACCGTGGATCGTCGAGGGATCTCAAGGAGCATCAAGGAAGAAGGCTCGCGACCGTGGGTCGTCAAGGGATCTCAAGTATAGAAGTCTTGATATTGGTTTGAAAGAGATGGTAACATTGGAAGAGGAATGACTGTGTGAGACGTCAGTTTATGTCGAGTCTTGCATGGTCATTGGACAACTTGTCGACAAGGAAAAGTTTCCACGAGCGACAACCCTGGGCGCCGAGGGACCGCGTCGTTCCGGAGGGAAACACAGTATAGCCGTAGCTGGACGAACCGCTCGGGTTATTCGGAAACTTTCAGCGGGGCTAGCTACTTGCGTTGAAAGGGTCGCCGAATGGCAAGGCTATAAGTCCACGATAGCTTGTGGTGTTAGTGACCAATTCATATAGATGGGTCGGCACGAGCGGCAATTCGCGTGTGTGGCTTTGGATTTAGTCTAGTTGAATGTGTGTATGGTTGGAACATAAGTGTTTGGACCTAAGAATGGCTACAATATAGGCGACGTGCTTCGGCACGAGATGTGGCATCGAGTCTTATGTTGTCGGCATATAAGTTGCATGTTATGATTAAGTTGTCTTGAGTTTAAGTCAGGAGGTGCCGCAAGGCAAAGTTGGTCGAGTGACACTTAGTTCACAAGTTGGATGGGTCAGTTGATGATTTAGTAGCAAAGGGCCGCGAGGCGGCAAGGGCCGCGAGGTGGCAAGGGCCGCGAGGTGGCGATATGATTGAGTCTCATTGAGTTACGAGGCGCGGCCTCAGCAAGGACTTATAGCACGGTCACACGGAAATGGAGCCTTATCGCGTAGTTGCGTCTATGATTTTGGCCGAAAGTGTCACGTCCCGCTCCCGTAGGAGCGATCGTCCTCGGTAAGGCGTGATGCCGCACGAGCCAAGATTGCGCTCGTGCAAGGCGGGTTCCATAACGGCCGATTTCAACGGCTGCGACGGGGTCATCGCACAGAAGTCTCACGCAGAGATTGAATCATAGCAGCAAAAATTTAGAACAAAACACAAGTTATTCAAAAGAAGCTCTTTGTTGATATTAAAACAAAGGTTACAATGGAACGCAAGGCTAAGATTACAAGTCTCTCAAGCTCACTCGAGCTCTCACTCATCTCACATTACAAGTCACTCAGCTCTCTCTCATCTCTCAATGCAAGTCCTGAACCAGCGGAAGCTTCGGAAGGCGACGTCCATATATTATGTTCCGTATAAGTCTTGACTCCATGCGGCCGTACGCTTCGAATCGCCAAGGAACTCCGTACCTCGACGCATCCAAGCGAGCTCCGCGCCACGAGCTTCTACCTGTGCCTGCATATGAAGACTAGATGGGTGTCAGTACTCAACTGTAATGGTGGAATGAGCTCCTCGCCCACCCATACAAAACCAACACGTTTGATTTACTTTATGCATCATAGTCCCCTTTAGGGGTGTAAACGGACCGGACGGACACGGACAGTCCACTGTCCGTGTTCGGTCCGAAAATAAAAATAAGTTCGAACGGACGGACACGGACAGTCTGTCACGCCCCGACTCGCCGAATCGGTCGCCATCGCCTTGACTCGATATAAATCGATCCCCACGGGTCGGGACATGATGCCGTGCAAGTCTTTAATGGACTTGCACAAGGCAAGGATGTGCAATAGAAAATTCTTTTTTGACTCGACGCGTTGAAATTAAACAGTGCAGAGAGTTGAAGACATAGCATAGGAAGAAATTTAGCTTTTCATTCATAAGCTTGCAAAGTATGTGCAAGGTCATTTTTACATTACATATGCCGTTGCGGCTACATCTTGAAACACACAAAAAAAACTCTCGACAAGCTTGCCCTGAAATAATCCTTGTCGTTCCATACATTCACGCCCCTTTATTCATTTGAACAAAGCCTTCAATCTGAGTTGGGCTTCAAAATACTTCAAAATAGGAGAGCTTCGTGCCGCCTCCCATTCTTCAGCTTCAGGTCTAGTCTCGAGCTCCCGCAGCGCGCTCGTTACCTGGGGAGTTGGGGGTTAGCACACTTGCTAGTGGATGGGACGAACCCACTCGTCTAAACCGACACTGCTTATTAAGGATTCTAGCATACGAAGTGATCTTTCTATTTAGAACTATATGAATTGCATCTCATATCGAAGGCACATTTTAAACGATAACACATAACCAATTTAAAGGCATTCTTACCACGACCGTGCTCCTTTCCTGCACAAAATGTACATGATACTTACCATCTGCACAAGACAATAGGTGAGCATGCAATCTATTCTATATGCGGTCATTGGTGATATCGACACCATGAAGGATGATTACGTAGCCTTACGACGCGCCCTCCAGTCCAGGTAGCGAGCCTAACTGGAGGTCTCGCAATGCCTCGCGCCGAAGCACGATTTCCATAATTTTCTCCTAGGCCGATTCGGTCCCAGGGCCCCGGGTACCGTCTCGAGGAAAGCTCACCTTGTGCACAAGTCATCCTTGACCATACGAATGTATGAACAGTTTAATATGTATGAAGTAAATTGCATAGCGTAACCATTATCAAGTCACATAATCATTCCTACTCGTGCAAGGGTCCTTTCTCCGAAACCGTACGTTTTGATTTAGTATCCCGTAGGCACCAAATTCTCCGAGGCATGATGTACCGCAACCAAGGTTTTCATTGTTGTGTTTTTGTATGGCATAAAATATATTCTATCTCTTTCTTAGAACTATATCTTTTCTCTACTTAGTGTGAACCTATCGATTCAGAGTTAACTTCTCTAGGTTGATATATTATCCCGAGCTCTTGATCTTAGTGGCAAGCATACATCCTGTTAGCATCATCGATTTGAACGTTGAACTTTAAGAATTTAGTTGGCAGGAAGGAGTAGAAAAGAAGGGGCCGAAGAACCACCCACCTAAGGAGATTGCACCGAGAGTAGGAGAATGCTTCGCGACGGTCAAGCGTCAGTTACACGAACTCCTGCAATGGCACGAGCATCGAATTAGAACCCTTCCTTCAATCCTTCCTTCGAAATTTCCAAAGACGCATTCAGAAATCGACGCGAAAGCACACTATCAAATCCACGCAACAATTCGTTCAGGAAGCCAAGAAAACCAATAAAACCAACGGCAGACGGGTTGCGTCGCTTTCTTTAGAGTTCCTTCGCCAAGACGCCGCCTACCGCATCTAGGACTTATTCCAACAGTAGTCGATCCATTAGTTGGAACGGTACTCATATCACTCGTCCAAATCGATTTTATTGATGCCATGGTTTTTGTATACCAAACTCGTCGCCGAGTCAGACTAGCCATCTATGTTCCCGACCATGTCTGACTTGGCACGAGCCTATTACATAGTGCTTTGCCCCAACGGGAGCGGGGCACTACATAATATACCACTAAGAAAAAGTTTCGTCCCGAAACTTAAGAACAAGGGTCTGACCTTCGTCGGCGAAAAGTGAAGGGTACTTCTCCTTCATCTCCGCCTCTAGTTCCCACGTCGACTCCTCAACGGAATGTGTAACACCAGTTTTCCAGATGAGGGTAATTTTAAAATTTTATAATTATAATTATTATTTAATGATATTTATTTCATATTATGATTTTTAGTAAATTTTAGATTATTTTAAACTATTTAAATTCATGACTTGTGGTTTTGACGTTTTGCTAGTGAAACCCTAGAGACTGTTTGACCTAGAGCCTAACCATGTGATTATAATATTTTAATATCATTTTTGACCTAAGGATATTTTTGCATTTGACCTCTTTGAATTATTTTGATATCATTTTATTATTTATGATATTGTTTTGGGGTTATTTGAGTCGGGTTCGAATTTCAACTCAATTCGACTTGAAACGGGGACCCGGGGGTAGTTTGACTCTAGTGGGACCCACACACTAGTTAGGCATGGCCCACATGATATTAAATTTAGTCCACATGATAGAAATATTTTAGTTAGAGGTTAGACTAATTATTATGGATAAGGTTAGTGTGATTAGAGACTTTAGAATGACTAATTTAGCCCCAACCAATTAGCCCTTTTCTAATACTCATAGAATAGGTTAGTGGGGGCATTTTGGACCTTACCATAATAGGACAAATAGCCCCATATGGCCAGCCACTTTGGGAGAGGATAGGCTCAAGTTCATTTCATTATTCTCATCCACACTCTCTCTCTTGTTCTTCCCCAAATTTCTAGAGAGCAATCCCTAACAATTTCTCCACCAAATCCTTCCATTCCGCCACCAAATCTTCTTCTTTCCTTCTCCATTCTAGCCAAGGAGGAAGCTACACAAGTTTGGGAGGATTCGGAGCTCGTTCGTGTCCTTTTGGAATCTCTACGTGTCGGTGTCGCTCCGGGAAGGCTTTTCTTCGATTCGATCTACCGGGAGGTATAAATCCCTTCTCCTTTTCATTTTCTCATGCATATAGGTCTATTTTGAACCCATAGAAATGACCCTCATGGTTTTATCTCCATTTGTGTCCATTTCGTGTCTATTTGGAGGTCATAGGAGTGTCCTTTGTGTTGTGGTTGTGTCCATGTGGGAAAATCCCAAATTTGGACACACTATGTGTTGTTGTTATGTATGAATGAATTATTACATGTTTAATCTCATATTTTTATATTGGAGATGTGTTATATAGTGTCTCATATATATATATTAGTGTAGAGAGTGAGTTCTTGATATATTATGTTATATACTTGTGTTCTTTTGTCTCAAACTACCCAAATCCGTCATGATTTTTATCCACGTTTTTAATTTCAGTCCTAACTTAGAAATATCATAACTTCTAGCTCAAAGCTCGGTTTAATCTCCCGTTTTTTTAAAAGAAACGTATTGAAGTTAGCTTTCCAAAAACATGTATTAATAGGCCTAATTCTTTCTGTAACTTTCTGGAGAATTATTTGAGTGTCAGCTATACGAAAGACAAACGCGTTCTCGGTGTTTTTGCGATTCTGGGAGTTTCCGGACACAAAAACGTGATCCGTTTGAAGTTTCGGAAAGCTAACACATAGATCTATAACATACTTTAATCCTAGATTTTAATTCATGCTGAGATGGTACAGTATTGATTATTAGTAGGAGTTACTATTCGGCATATGCATTTTGTGCACCTTTGTGTGTAATATAATGTTCTATTTGATTTTAACCCATGTTAATGTATATACATTATATAATTAAATAGAGAATGTAAGCATGAGTAAATGTTTAAATAAATTATGTATGAGGTGTAAGTATCCTATCTAATATAAGCATGTATAAGTATGGCTTGTAATGAATATGTAGGTTCCATAGTATGTAATGTATGGTGCATATAGTGGTACAAGAGAATAAATGAATGATGAATGAATGCAAGCATGAATGTAATATAATAATAGATGTAATATATGTAGCCTTGTTAGGAATAAAACTGGAATTTAGTTTTGTTTCACTAAATAAGAGATACATGAGAACTCATATATGTGAATGTTAACTTCCTATTGACACTTTGCTACACAACTGTCATGCCTCACTATCACTCCACACACAATGCACACTACACTATATAACCCTCACACCCTCACTCATTGACACTCTCACTCACACATTGCCTAACACTCATTCCATGATAACACACACATGTTCTTGTGCACTTCCATGACACACACACACACCCATGAACACATACACATGCTCTTCTCTCTCTCTCTCTCTATATATATATATATATATATATATATATATATATATACTATACATGGCTAAATGTGTTAATGTGGTAAATAGAGTTTTCCTATAGTTATATATACATATATGTGATATAGGGCCTAGTGTTGAATTCTCTTTTCATGTACACCTCCATGTTCACACACACACATAGCTTTACATGTTAGCTTCCTTTCTCTTATGTATAATATTGAATGTGATGGCTTGTGTTTGGCTTGTATAGCCTTGTGATTGGTGTGTGATTGCTAGACTAGGTTTGGTTAGGCCAAGTAAGACTTATTAGACTTGTTGGGCTAGGATTTGACCTAGTTGACCTAGTTTGACTAGTCTAGTTGACTGGAGTTGACCAAGTGTTGACTTTAGTCTAGTTTGACCTAGACAGCATGTAGATGTATTGTAGATTATATTTATCATTCCCTGTGTACATCTTGACTTGTGTTGCTCTAACTAGGAGTCAGGTACCTCATCTCGGACAGTATATTTACTTCAGACATTCAGATATGAGGCGAGTACATTCTCTGACCGTTTCATACTTGTCTGGATTTATATTCTTGCTCTAGATTAGTGTACTTGATGCTGACACGATCATTATCACGGATTGGTACTATACGGATCTTCTTCTGAGATGTTATCTCCTTGTATTCACTAAATACATATTGTGATGTGCGTTTCACTTACATATTGTATTTATTGAATATCCATATCCTTGTATACTCCTTGTGCATATTGTACTCTCAGTATCACATGAGTCCCAGGGATAGACCATTGTACAACTATTGTATAACATTGTGCATCTATTGTATAATATTGTACATCCATTGTATAACATTGTACATCCATTATATAACATTGTACATCTATTGTATAATATTGTACATCTATTGTATAACATTGTACACTATTGTGCAAGATAACGTAACCGGAGTAGATCCTTGTGTATTGATTTGGGGAGGGGGAATAGAATTGGTTATGTAATCAAATCCTCTTGTACAACATTGTATAACTATTGTATATGTCTATTGTACACCCACGTATAATGGAGTTACCATTGTATTTTTCTAGACCGTTTACATAACCATATTGTACTCTAAATCACAGTAGGCTTATAGTTCTTATTTATCATATTTAGATATTTTCTGTTATCAAATCTCTACTGTTTTTCATATACTTCTTACTTTCAGCGTTTCATGTACCTTACTCTATTGCATGCTTTATATTTCCTAACATGATATGAACTACGTGAGATATTTTGTGCTCGCTCCCGTCCTGACTGGACATGTTGAAAATTTTACAGAGGATGATGAGGCACCCTGCACCCTTACTTGGAGTTTGCCTAGTTAACACTGCGACCTGGACCCCAGGGGAGGTTCAGGCAGCTGCTGAGGACGATACCTTGCTTAGTATAGATAGTTTAGACTGTTTTTCTTTTATGTTTAGTTGTTGTTCTTGATTCAGAGTTTGTATATTGTAGAGATGTTGAGACTTGTATTTCATTTCTGTTGTACCTCGGTTGAGGATTCTCTTATCTATTTTATCGTGCCATATTCTATCTCTAGATTGTGATTGAGTTGTACCTCTGTGTTGGCCTCCTTATGGAGAGCATTCATATTATGTTAGTTATAGTTCATGACCTAGAACAGCGTTCTACCGCCGACACTGCGGCGTAGGTTGGGCGTTGTTACGCTCTCGTACCCTCACAGTGGGTGCGGGTCGTGACAGAATGGTTGCGCCAGAGTACGCGAACCAAGGACATCGATCGGCTCCGCAAGATCTTTTCTTTACGGTCCAAAATTTGTACGGGTTCCTCCGAGTATGATAGATCGGCGCGTAGCTCCAACTGATCGAGACTAACCACATGACTTGGGTCATGCACGTACTTCCTAAGTTGGGAGAAATGGAAGACGCCGTGCACATCGGCCAGGACAGGAGGTAGCGCAATCCGGTAAGCAACGGTCGCCACTCTTTCGAGGATCTCGAAGGGCCCTACGAATCTCGGACTCAGCTTGCCTTTTACCCCGAATCGCATGACGCCCCGCATCGGCGTCACCTTCAGAAATACATGGTCCCCAACCAAGAACTCTAACGGTCGTCGACGAGTATCTGCATAACTCTTTTGTCGGCTCTGAGCAATACGGAGCCTATCTCGAATCATGCGAACCTTCTCGACGGCTTGTTCGACTAGTTCTGGCCCGAGCACCTGTCGCTCCCCGACTTCGTCCCAGCAAATCGGAGATTGGCACTTCCTCCCGTAAAGTGCCTCGTAGGGAGCCATTTGGATGCTCGATTGATAATTGTTGTTGTATGCGAATTCCGCGAGCGACAAGTGCGTGTCCCAACTAGTCTTCAAATCTATCGCGCACAGACGTAGCATATCCTCCAGGATCTGATTCACTCTTTCTGTCTGGCCATCTGTTTGCGGGTGGTACGCGGAGCTAAGGTTCAACTTAGTGCCCAGCGCCGCCTGTAGACTCGTCCAGAAACGTGATAAGAATCGCTCGTCTCTGTCCGAAATGACCGTGGCAGGTACCCCGTACAGTCTGACGATCTCGTCGAGATAAATCTGAGCTAACCGATCTACGCTCCATGATGCTTTAATGGCGATAAAATGAGCGGATTTGGTCAAACGATCGACAATGACCCAAATCGCATCATTCCTCCGCGACGTCTTCGGAAGGCCCATGATGAAATCCATAGAGATATCGTTCCACTTCCATACTGGAATGTCGAGGTTCTATAGCTCCCCGCCTGGTCTTTGATGCTCGGCCTTCACCCATTGACAGGTCATGCACTGTGACACAAACGTTGCCACGTCTTTCTTCATGCCGTGCCACCAAAAGGTCGTGCGCAGGTCCTTATACATTTTGGTACTCCCGGAGTGCAATGAGTACTTCGCATAATGGGCCTCCGTCAGAATCTCCTTTCTAAGTTCAGCATGGTCCGGCACGCATATCCTCCCCTTCATCTGCGTCATTCCGCCCTCGTCCACTACAAAGTCGATCGCCTTTCCCGTCGAAATCAGCTCGCGCATCTTCTTCAGGATTAGGTCGTCCTCCTGTGCGGTCTTTATTTTGTTGTAAAAGCTCGACTCAAGGTGCAATTGGGCCAATCGTGCTCCACGGTAACGGATTCGGAGTTCGATACCCATCTCTGCTAAGTCTCGCTGTATGTTACGGTTGATAGACAAGCACCCTGCAAACATTCTACTCAGAGCGTCCGCTACGACGTTTCCCTTACCTGGCGTGTACTCGATAGTCAGATCGTAGTCTTTAATGAGTTCGAGCCAACGCCGCTGCCGTAAGTTCAGGTCCCGTTGAGTGAAGATGTACTTGAGGCTCTTATGGTCCGTATAGATGCTGCAAGCTACACCATAAAGACAGTGCCGCCATAGCTTCAACGCGAACACAATGGCCGCTAACTCTAGATCATGCGTAGGATAATTCTTCTTATGTTGCATCAATTGTCTCGAAGCAAACGAAATCACCTTATCCCTTTGCATAAGCACGCATCCCAAACCCGTCCGCGATGCATCGCTAAATATTTGAAACCTTTCTGGCCCGTCCGGAAGTGCAAGGATCGGCGCTGAGATGAGCCGTTTCTTCAACTCTTGGAAGCTCTATTCGCAGGCGTCGTTCCACTCGAATGCGACTCCCTTCTGGGTGAGGCGAGTCAGAGGCGACGCAATTTTGGCAAAATCTTTCACGAATCTACGGTAGTAGCCTGCCAAGCCGAGGAAACTTCGGATGTCGCCTGTTGAGGTAGGTCGCTTCCATTCGACTATTGCTTCAATCTTCTTTGGGTCCACCGTGACGCCTTCAGCTGAGACAACGTGCCCAAGGAACGTCACGCTGCTCATCCAGAACTCGCACTTGCTTAGCTTGGCATAAAGTTGGTGTTCACGCAGAGTCTGTAGCACCGTCTTCAAGTGTTTCACGTGTTCGTCCTTGCTCTTCGAATATATGCGAATGTCATCGATGAATACGACGACAAATTTGTCTATGAACGGTCGGAACACCCGGTTCATTAGATCTATGAACGCGGCAGGAGCGTTGGTCAAGCCGAAGGGCATGACTAGAAATTTGTAGTGACCATATCGAGTTCGGAAGGCGGACTTCGGCACGTCCTCGGACTTCATCTTTAACTGATGGTAGCCTGAGCGAAGATCAATCTTGGAAAATACCGTCGCCTCTTGTAATTGGTCAAACAAATCGTCTATCCTCGGCAACAGGTACTTTTTTCGCACCGTGTTTCACTTAACAAAATGCCTGGAAATCGAATTTTGAAAATAAAACGAGAAAAAGTACAAGAAGTACAAATTTGATTCTGGGAAGTATTGCTATGGAAGTCTGATCTATAAATGATCACTTTGTTCCTTGGACCATACGATGATGATGAAGATCACTGCTAGAAGATGAACAATTGGAAGAACTAAGTCACCATAAAGGTATCGACGCACTTGGACACTGATGACGAGGCCGAATGCTTTCCTGCTTTGCTTCACTCTGTTCTGGAAGAAAAGTTGAAGAAGAATGCTCCAAAAAATCAAAGTCTCTGGGCTCTGATCTCTATGTATTCTCTCCTCTCTCTCTGTGTGTTGTATGAGAAAAATCAGTCTATTTATAGACTTGGCTTTTTGTGCGTAAAAACTCAGCAAAAGTTCCGTCTTTACGCTAATAACTGCCACCCATGACCGAAGTCACCCTCTGCATACGTTGACACGTGTCCCATCATTTCAATAAGAATAGGATACACGTACACACGTTCTTCTAGATGTGTGGCATGAAAGCCATGTAGGTAAACCACGTTCCAAATTGGTGAAGAAGAATAGGGCGTAAAAACAACCCCAAAATACTCTGAGCGTAAAGTAGTAGACTAGGCGTAAAATAGCCCTGACGTGGACTTCCCGCGTAAAGTGGTTGTTAAACAACCTTGAGCATAAAGTAGCCCAAATAAACTTTATGCACACGTCAACTTTTGAGCGTAAAAACTCATACAGTCTCCATGCGTAAAAGAAGGCATACTGTGAGCGTAAAATAGCTCAGCCCACATACTAAACGACAACATTGGTCTCTGTATAAAACAAATCCCTTCAAATTCTGTGATATATGCCATCATTAAATCTTCATGTCAGACTTTGCATTAAATGCAAGACTTGACAGCTTTGCCCAGCGTAAAGTGGTTAGCCTGTCTTAGGCGTAAAACCATTGGCTTGACCCTGGCGTAAAACTATTGACTTGACCCTGGCGTAAAGCGATTGGCCTGTAACAATAGATCATGTTGAGTGGAATGCTTCTATCTCTTTGACTCATTACATGAAGCACTTTTTACGCTCCTACAAGACCCCCTTCAAAGTTTTCAAATATCTTCAAAATTTGAAACACTTTGAACAGAAGCGTAAAAGTCGAGATTTGACCAGTCAGCGTAAAATTTGGGAAATGGTGCCAGTCAATACTTAACCGTCATAATGAATTTCCTCTCGAAACTTTCGAATGCTTCTTCATCTTTCCGAGTTTGCATTAATAATGATCAGTTTCCCATGAGGAATATGAAGAGTTGATTTGGTTATGTATATAAGGAGAAATTCTTCATTCTTGCTTTTCATCCTTATACTATCATGGCACCAAAGAAAGAGATTAACAAGTAAGAGGCTCCGAGCTCAAGGGTTGATATAGAGACAGAGGTTGAGCGGGCACGCAACTTTATAGAGTGCTTTGGACTGACTCCGGTAGTCTTTGGACGTATAAATGGTGGTCCCCCGACTGCGTATGAAGGATCAGGTGATGCAGATGCATTTCTTAATCTGATGCGTCGTTCCGGGATCCGCAACATGTACGAGTTAGATGCCTCCCTTCGTCAGCCCAACGAAGGAGAGAAAAAATAATGTTTTATATAGAAGTGTCGTATATGTGTTGCGACTCTTCAACTTATCTGTAGGGGCTTACTCCCCTTTTTATAAATAAAATCTTGATATTGATCTCATCTGTTGGTATATATAGAATTGTTCTATATCTCCTTTAACTGCATTTATGGTTGTTCATTCCCAAGAGAAACAAAACAACACGTGGCATCTGCCTTGTGGTCACGAGCGCCTTTTTAGTAGGATCTTTTCCAAAATAGACTCATGCCAACCGTTTCCTCAACCCTTATAAATAGCTGAGTTAAAGAATGTTTTATACATTCTCATTCTCATTCTTTCGAAGATAGCTTTTTGCAACATTTCATTCTCTAGCAAATGATGATGCTTTCCGATGCTGTCTCTCTGTACGCCCGGTAGCTCTTTGCAAGATTTCATTCTCCAACAAATGATGATGCTTTCCGATGCCGTCTCTCTGTACGCCCGATCACCAGACGTTGATTCAACCACTCTTAGAGCCGAATCATCTGACCTTAAAGGTAAGTTCGATTTGTAAATCGATCGTCTGCTTTTGAACTTTTTGTTGAAAAATAGATGCTGATCTTTAAACGAGCGCAAATCCTTAACAGATGTGGAACGTTGTATGTAAAACCTGGCATGAAAACCTCAGGTGTAAAGCCTTGTTACACGTGAAACATTGGCGTAAAATCTTGTAGATTAAGTGCACACGAATCACTGACGTAAAAGCCTTGTTGCACGTAAACATTGGCGTAAAACCTCGTGGATTATGTGCACATGAATCACTGGCGTAAAAGCCTTGTTGCACGTAAACATTGGCGTAAAACCTCGTAGATTAGGTGCACATGAATCACTGGCGTAAAAATGCCTTGTTGAGTAAGGTGCGCGAGCATCAGTCTTTAATTGATCAGTAAGTGGCTGATGATACTTCTGTTGAAAATTTTTCTCTATTGTTTTCTGCAGAAGCTTGGCTGAAGAACTTTTCCAGAACCGGTATTGGCGACTTTGACGCTGTGAGGAGCATTCTTCTGACATCAGCATCAGGGAGCTCATGCGCTTTTGACGCACAAATCAGACAACTCAGAACTTTTCGTGGGATAAAAGGGTCTTCCTCAGATGGTAGGAAGAGCCTTTATACACGGAAAGTTGGATGGTGGAGTCAACTCTATCCCGAGAAATTGGGTAGTAGAGTTCCTTTCACGGCAGAACTAGGAATCGTATCCCAATACTGGATACATTCTTATCTCCTCTGAAAGGCCGCCACTTCTCCACCAATTGTATTGGCAGCAACACGTCTTCGGGCTGCCATACTCTGGGATTCTCCTCTCGTCTGAGAGAGAAGACCAGAGTTTGATTCCTACTGTTCTGGTCACCATTGAGGCTCAGACAGTAAGGAATTGACACCAACAACGAATCCGATGAAGAAGATCCAAAGAAGAAATAGATCTCGATTAGGTCATCGTTGTTGTATAGAATGAAAATCCAAGATGTAATAGATTTCCATTATGATTTGTAAGAAAGTCTAAGAAATGTAATAGACTTTTATGATGAAATGAGAATGGAAATGACAAGTCTTCTATGCTCAATGATTTGTATCCATCCAGAGGTAATATAGACATGATAGATAATAAAATCTTGTTTTCTGTTTAGAGTATACAATACTATCAGAGGTATTATGGACATGACAGCATGCAAGAACTCAAAGAAAAAGTAGATTAATATCTATGCAGAGGCAAATGGATTTGATAAATAAGAAAAGCAAGTAGATTTAATATTTATTCAGAGGTAATATGGACATGATAAATAAGAAATCCAACTTTTTAATCAACAGATAGAAGATCAAAATTTCTCTCCGAAGAGACGAGTAATCAGCTTAACCAAACCTTAGTAGCTGGGGATTAAGAAGACAGATGTCATTGAGGATATATGCCAATATGAAATGAACCGACATATCTTTCGGGAAAAGAAAGAACAATTCAATTCTATAAGTAAATGAATGAATCTGATGTAATGAACGGACAGGCCTTTCCGGGAATGAAAGGTTTCAATTTCAAAGACCGGTTCAATAATAGATCTCTCCTATTAAATAGGTGAGAAATCTTTGTAACTTTTTATTCTTATTTCCACTCTTCTATCGGAGATGGCTTTCATGGACGTACAGCAAAAGAATGAAGTCTCCAAGAAGGTTGAGGACGTCATCGAGACGTACCCCGTTGAGCTAACTGTATCAGGCCCAACCGAAGTAGGCGAAAGTTCTTCTACTCCCAAGCCACCACAAGACATCTTCGCTTTCTTAGTAGAGCCAGGGAAAACTCCTGAAGAAGAAGCGCTGAGGATGGCTGCCTGCAGGTTTTTTATGAACTCCGGCAACGATGCCTTCGAAGCATTGGCTGACTATGTATTCAATAAGGAAGGCAGTGGTCCTCATCCTTAATCCTTTATTTAGAATAAAAATAAAAAGAAATTTTATTTTCATTCTGTCTCTTTTTTTTATACATTGTACTTCTTAAGAAATTTGCCATTGATCGGCATCATGAGTAAATCTCTATTGGACTTTGATAACCGATAGGCGCCATTAGAAAACACGGTCTCAATTACATAAGGGCCTTCCCATTTTGCTTGGAATTTCCTTTTGCTTTTGTGAGTCATAATCATCGGTCTTCGAACGGCTAATACCAACTCGCCAATCTTGAATACCCTCTCTTTAACTTTACGATTGAAAGTTCGAGATATACGGGCTTGATATAGCTCAATATGCTGTTGTGCTTGAAGACGCTTCTCGTCCAATCCTTCAAGTTCTTGGAGTCGTAAGCGATCATTGTTCTCTATAGTTAGCTCATTAGCAATAGCTATTCGTAGAGATGGAATCTGGATTTCCAAGGGAAGAACAGCCTCACATCCATAAACCAATAAAAATGGTGTAAAACTAGTAGGAGTCCGGACTGTTGTTCGATAAGCCCATAAATATTCTCCAAGTTTCTCATTCCAATCACGTTTATTAGAAGAGACAAACTTTTTGAGAAGTTTAATGATCGTCTTATTGAAGGCTTCGGCTAAACCATTAGCAGCTGGATTATAAGCCGTAGAAGCCAGATTTTGAATTTGATTCTTATCACAGAACCGATAAAATGCCTGACTGGCAAATTGTGGACCATTATCATGAATTATTCGTCGAGAAATTTTGAAGCGATAAATGACATGATGTTTGATGAAGCTGATCACATTAGATGTTTTCACTTCAGCAAGGGGGACTGCTTCTGCCCACTTAGAAAAGTAATCGGTTATAGCTAATATGAACCGATGTCCTTTAACAGAAGGAGGATTAATAGGACCAATGACATCCATACCCCAAGCTTCGAAGGGCCAGAAAGCTGCTGTAGGATGTAGAAATTTCGAAGGTTGGTGAATAAAGTCAGCATGAATCTGACATGCTTTACACCTTCTGGCGTAATCCACAGCATCTGCTATCATGGAAGGCCAATAATACCCCATTCTTCGAATGCGGTCCTGTAATTTCGGACCCGGTTGATGAGCACCACAGACGCCATCATGAGCCTCACGGAGTATCAATTTAGCTTCACTTTCTGAGAGACAGCGCAGCAAGAGTCCATCATATGAGCGACGATATAACATATGTAAAAATGAATCATAATAGAATCGAAATGATCGTCTTTTAATTGATGCAGCTTCTTTTGGATCTTCAGGTAAAATTCTATGAACCGCGTAATCAATAAATAGAGTTCTCCAATCCCTTTGCTGAGAGCTTGATTCTGTAGTATAACTCTGTTCAATACACAAATTATTTTTGACACAGAATAAATCTCGGTCCAACAAAGTAATTGTATTTTGTCTTCGGATTAGAACAGCCAAGTCTGCAGCTAGGCTAGCAAGAGCATCAGCCTCCACATTCTGAGAACGTGATACGAATTCAATGAAGAATCCTTTGAATGAAAGGACCAATTCGACTACCACTTGATGATAAGGGATGAGATCAGGATTTCTGACTTCATAAGTCCCTCTAACCTGATTAACAATCAGCTGAGAATCTCCATAGGCTTCCAGGAATTCAATATCCAATTGTTTTGCGACTTGGAGACCAATCAATAGAGCATTATATTCTGCTACATTATTGGAGCATGGTTCATTGAGAGAATAGGCACGGTATATGACCATTTTGTCAGGGGAAACCAAGACGATTCCTACCCCAGAGACAATATTACCTTTAGGTCCAACCCGTGATGCTCCGTCAAAATATAATTGCCAAATGTCATTTTTTTAAAGTCATATTGCAATCCACAACTTCATCTGGAATGTCCTCATATAACTTTGATGTTTCAGGTATAGGATGAGCAGCTAAGAAATCAGCTAATGCTTGACCCTTCACTGATTTTTGAGGTATATAAACCATGTCATAAGGAGTGAGCAACATGCCCAGGTAGCTAACCTAGAGTTAAGAATGCTCGGTTTTCTCATCAATATCCGAATGGGATTTATTCTGGAGATAACATGGATAGTCTGTCCTGTCACATAATGTCTTGTCTTTTGGACAGCAAAAACCAAGGCCAGACATTCCTTTTCTATAGGAGTATACTTGTGTTCTGCTCCGACCATCATTCGGCTAAGATAATAAATCGCTTGTTCACGCCCTATATCACTTTTTTGTGCAAGAAGAGCACCAAGTGAATGATCCAAAGCTCGAACATATAACAAAAACGGTCTTCCTATCACTGGAGGTACCAAAACAGGAAGATTTGTAAGGTATTGCTTGATGTCATTGAAGGCTTTCTGACACGCTTCATCCCAAACAAATGATACACCCTTCTTTAATAGACGGGAGAAAGGCTGGCATCTTCCAGAGAGATTGAATATGAATCTCCTGATATACGCAATGTGACCTTGGAAGCCATGGAGTTCTTTTAAATTGTGTGGAGGACGCATTTTAAGAATTGCTTTAACCTTATCAGGATCAACATGGATACCCTGAGAAGTAATGACAAATCCTAAAAACTTGCCACTGGAAACCCCTAAGAAAGACTTAGTAGGGTTCATTTTCAATTGATGTTGGCGCATCAATTCAAATACTGTCTTCAAGTCTTGAAAGTGATCATCTTTTGATCGACTCTTAACAACAATGTCATCTACATAACATTCTACTGTCTTTCATAGATGTTCTTGAAAAATATTGCTCATGGCCCGTTGATACGTGGCACCGGCATTTTTAAGACCAAACGGCATCACCGTATAGCAGTAAACTCCAAAGGGTGTACGAAAAGCAGTATGCTTCTCATCTTCTGGATGCATCTTAATTTGATTATATTCTGAGAATCCGTCCATGAAAGACATGCGTTCAAAACCACATGTATTGTCTATCATGACATCAGTAATTGGAAGTGGAAATTCGTTTTTTGGACAAGCTGCATTAAGATCTCGAAAATCTATGCAAACTCGGACTTTTCCGTTCTTCTTTATAACAGGAACAATGTTGGCAACCCAATCGGGGTGTTGTTCTTCACGAACAAAACCACATGTGATCAGTTTTTTGACTTCTGCTTCAATTGCATCCATCATATCTGGTCGAAAACGCCGTTGCTGTTGTTTTACAGGCTTAGCGTTAGGAAGAATATTGAGTTTATGAGTAGCAACTTTGGGATCTAGACCTGGCATATCCTCATAACTCCATGCAAAAATATCAATATATTCTTTGATCAATTTTATCAATTCTTTCTTTTCATCTTCAGAAAGAATTTTACTGATGAATATTGGTTTGGGCGTAGTTCCATCTCCAACGTTAATCTGGACAATTTTGTTCTCTGTAGGTGGTTGTCGTTGTTCAAAACGAAGTTCCCATTGAGTGTCCATCTGTTGAGCCCAAGGATCATTCTCAAATGGCTCGGATTCACCATCAATTTGAACCATGTAAGCTGAAAATATTTGCTCAGATTCATCATAATAGTCTCTTTTAACACACGAGGAGTGAGAAATATCGGATTCGATGAATTGAACTTCTGAATCTAATGATTGTGAAGAGCTAGAAGAGAATTCTTCTTGTATATCGTAATTAAATATGTAGGACGGATCATATTCCAATCCATGACGAGTTTTCTGGTAAAACAGATCACCACATAATGGTAGTCGTCTACCTTTATCTTGATTGAGACCTTGCATAGTCTTCAAATCATATCCCATGTTCTGGATAATCTTGAGAGATTATTGACTATATCTGTCAATTCGGATTCTTCCTTTATCCTTATCTCTCAAATCATCTGTCTGAGCAACAGGGATATTTCTAGCCAGGCCAAACACAATTTGACGCTTATTTTTCTTATCATACGGAACCACAAAATAAGATTCTTTGTGACGTCTATAAGTTACACAAGCTTACGATGAAGCGGCTACAGGAAGAAGATGAGAAGAAGATGTTAGAAACCTTTGAGCATAAGGTCCAACATCGACATGAGGAGGAAAAGAATTTTCCTTATTGTCAATGTATAAGGTTTTCTCTGTGTCTATGTCATCTTTATATTGATGACTTTGATTATCAGAAGATAAAGTCATTCTTTCAATAAACTTGACAGCCATATACTCGAAAAGGAAATCTTCATTGATATAAACAAGTACAGAATGATCAATATTTATATCATTTATAATTTGACTGCTACGCTTCGAATTAATCACTAGTGGACTATCATCCGTCTTCTGCGTAGATTTGCCAAGATTGACAATCAATGGAGGTTCTGGATCATTCGTACGAAAAGTACGCCCTTTGACCTTGATCACAAGAGGTTGAACTTGGCTTTTAGCAGGAACATTCACTGATTTCTCAGATGAAGCTTGAGTTCTTCCTTTAACCTTGATCATCAAAGGTTGATTGTTGACAGGTTGGGGTTGGATTCGCCCTTTAACTTTGATATTCAAAGGTTGCTCTTCTGGCGGATCTTCGTTAATAGACTGATCTTCAGCAGATGATTGATCTTCAGCCATATCTGATATCTCTTTCACATGCTCTTGTTTGTAAAGTCTTGAATCGGAAAAATAGGCTTCGACACCCTTGAAAGGATTGATATCAGCAAACTCAGTCTTCACAACTTCTTGGGAATCCACATACTTAAAGCATTGGTGGAGAGTCGAAGGCACAATGTTATGCTCATGTAACCATGGTCTTCCAAGAAAAATATTGTAGGATACATCTGAGTTAATAACATAAAATGTTGCCATAGTTCGGAGATCACCAATCTGAATCTTCAGACGAATCTTCCCCAGTGGTTTGCTCTTTCTAGAGTTGAAACCAACTATTGTGGTACTAGTGTAAGTCAGATCACTAGTAGGAATCCTCAATGGTCTTAGCATACTTTGAAGAATTATGCTAATGGAAGACCCAGGATCAATATAAATTCTGTCAACTTTAATGGATTCAATATACCCAGTGTAGCACAAAGGTCTGTCATGCTTGTTATGCTTCAACAATATATCTTCTTGTGTAAAGGTGATGTTGGGAATCGCTTCCATCACACTATGACATTGTGGGCATGACACTGGTATATTGTCAGGAGTCTTGAGTTAAGCTAAGCAGGAGTCAGCTTGCAGCAGAGCTTCACTCAAAGTTTTGCGACTTTCTTTAGAAAGGCGAAGCAACTCGAAGATAGATAATCTAGCCGAAGTATTAGCTAACTGGGCTAGAATATCAAATTTATAGGGTTTCATCACAACCCCCTGACTGGAAGTAGACTTCAACGGGATGTCGAAGCGTACTGCTTTTTGTTTCCCCTTTTCAACCACAGCAGGAGCAAGAGACGGTTGAGTTTATGGTGTTTCAACATTTCCAGCTTCTTTGGAGGATCCTTCATAATCTTTGTGGTACTCTTTTCCAGATCTTGTACCAGCAAAAGTTTCTTCTTCAGACTCAGAAGAAGGAAGTATCATATTGCAGGATTTAATCTTCCTTTCCTTAGCCTTCTTCTTGTGAGGATTGTTATGAGGAACCTCAGAACCCAATCCAACAGTGGATTTTTTATTTTGAATTTGTAAAGGAAGTCGTATTCCTTTATCATAATTCAAACCTTCTGCCTTTTGAAAGTCATAACCTATCTTCTTCATGAGAAGGACAGATTGCTGACTGTACAAGTGAGTAGGCAGTGGACTTTCAACAGGTGGTTCAACAGATGAAGAAGAAGAAATCTCTGTAACTACAGAAGAATGAGGAATAGAGTTCTCTGTAGCTACGGGAGGAGAAGGATTCGGGATACGAGGAAAAATCCCTATAGGGGCTTTTTCATAAGCAGCGAAGACTTGTTGTACCCTGTATAAGGGAACACTATTCATGGCTAGCCACTGCTGATGAGTAAGCTTAAGCTTGGCAGGAGGAGCCAGACTTGGAGGACATATGTTCAATCCTCTCAGTCTATCTTTCAAAGGAATGTCATCCCATAGACGATCCAAATCATCTGGATCTGGAATAACATGAGAAATCATGTTGCAAGTTTTGACTTTCTTACCTTCCTTGGATTTTGAAGTTTTACCTTCATCTTCAATTTCAGGTACTAAGTCAGGATGTACCCACATAATTTCACCATTCTTTAATGTAAGAGGCAACAATCATTTTCCTCTCTGGCAGGCGAGATACTCACAATGTTCATCGTTGCCTTCGGAATTGGGACAATTCCATCTGGTATTTGTTGTGGAGAAAAATCTCCAAATTTAAGAGAAACCATATTGGTTGTAACCGTATGGTCATCATTGGTTAAAGCAATAGCACCACCATTTATCAGCTCTTGGATTTTCTTCTTCAAAATATAGCAAGCACTGGTAGGATGATTAATGTATCTATGATAGATACAATATTTAGGATTGTCAGTCAGATTCACCTCATTAGGCCTCTTTGGCTCCGGAATCTAGAGTTTACCACTCTTCACCAGACATTGGAATATCCCTGGGATATCACTTTCGTCAAAAGAGTATTCTTCTTTTGGCCTGGAAGATTCCTGATTATTCGGCGTCGTTTTATTCTTGGAAAGATTGACCATAAGAGTGTCTTTTCCTTTCATATTACGATTGCCGGAATTATTACCAGGATTACTTTTCTTTCCTTTATCCTCAGAGGCGAAAATCATCCCATGTTCACGAGCCAACCTACCAGTGGTCTCAGCAGAAACTGCTGCTATGATAAACGAAGCCCAATCTGTGAATTGGGAACCCGTGAAGACAGCAATGGATGGTCGCAGATTCATCTTACATGTATCAATCAGCGCTGAATCTGGCATACTAGGGGGCATCTTTAGAGTCGCCTGTCGGAAACGTTCAATAAACGTCCGAGTATCTTCTTTCTCCTTTTGCTTAATTTCTATTAAGGAGGACATGTTCATGTCCATACCTCCTTCATAGAAACGGAAGAGAAATATTGCCTTAAATTCGTCAAAAGACGAAATACAATTGTCGGGTAAACTACGATACCAGTCGTAAGCTGAACCCGTCAAGCATCCAATGAATACTCTAGTGAGAAGAGCATCATTTTTCTGCAAATGTACAGTCATAATATCAAAGTAATTGATATACTGACTAGGAGAAGCCTTTCCATCAAACAATACCATTGACTGTGGCTTGAATTTCGGTGGAAAGGGTACATCATTCCAATAAGGAGGATAAGGTAGCTTAATTCCTAACCTCTGGAGTTGATCCTTTTGCTTCAAAACTTCAAACTGTGCTTTTAGTTCATGTACTGCTTGAATGGCTTCGCTGGTTTGTGGAAGCACATTTGATTGAAAAGTTGTTGGTTGTACCGTAATCCCCACCGGAGATGGTACATCTTCTAGAATGATGGGATCTGGAGATACAGAATTTTGGTTAACAGCAGGCTCTTGGATATTCAAAGGTATATCAACCCCTTGGCTATCTTGAGTTGGTACTACTGCCTGAACCGATGTTACAATTGCTGGTTGCGCAGTTTGCTGAGCCGTTATTATCTGGTGCATGCTTTGCATCATGTTAAGCATGTCTTTCAATGATTGCTCAACGGCAGTAAGACGTTGTTCTGTATTAACAGATGACGTCTCTGGTTCGTCTCTAATAGCGTAGGATTCAACCTCTCTTAAAGATACAGAAGGATTAGTATAGAAGTATGAATCAACACTATCAGTTTCAGACTCAAGAGATTGAGTACCCCCAGCTTCAGAATCAGAAGTCTGTAATTGTCTTTGTCTTCTTGATCGAGTATTCTGATATACTCCTTCAAAAGAATCAAGAAGTCTGTTGAATTGTTGTTGACCTGGGGTTTGGGACGTGTTCCGTCTAGGACGTCGTCCTCTGTTGGTGTGAGATGCCATGTTGACTGATGCATATGACAAATCATCAGTTTGTTGTTGGGGCGCATTAAAATTCAATCGATCAAAAACTGACCGTCTGGAAGCCGAGTAACAACATTTGATCACAATCTGGTGACACTCACAGTGATGATTTTCTTGGGGGAGTGTCACGGGAGATTGTCTATTTTTACGCTTTTGTATTAGCAATTCACGTAAATCAGAAGGAGTAGAAGGAGTAGTCTTATTTATTACATTTGGGGTAGCAAAACGTTTAGTCCCTTGTGTATAAAGAAGATTACTGGCTGCATTTGCAGAACCAAACTGTACATTTCTACGCCATTGGAGTTGTGTGCGTAAATCTTGAGATTTTTTAGCACGAAGGACTCCATTTTCATTGCGTGTGATTTGTAGGTTTGGTACTTTGCGTAGAGCAGTATAAAAAAGTTGTTGGTGTAGAACTGAAGTTTTACCAACAACATTTTTATGCTGTATGCATTTAGGTACATTCACATTAGATGTAAAAACATCGTTGCGAATTTTATCTACACTGTCACAGACATGAGACTTACCTTTACGCGTAGAGCGTAAAAAATTGATTATCTACCACGTCACAGACGGGAGATTTTCCTTTACGCGAAGAACGTAATTTTTGTGTGTCTACCACGTCATAGACGGGAGACTTATTTTTACACTTAGAAACACAAGCATTAGAGTCTGCCTCATTACAAATGGGAGACCCGTTCTTATGCACTGAGCGTAAAATTTGGTTTTTACCCATTGGGCGTAAAACCTGATTATCTTCACCGTCACAGACGGGAGATAACTTGCCACACTTAGAGTGCAACGCTGAAGTAAGGACTACCTCGTTACGAACGAGAGCCCCTACGACAGGAGTGGGAAGAATTCCCTTGCCATCAGAAGCAACAGAGAGATCAGAAGCTATTTTGGATTTAGGAATCCAAGCTTTTCGTGCTTTGCGAGATTTTTGAACATTGGAGCAGCGAGAACCACCCCCAGTTCGGAGCATCTCTTCATAAGCAGTCTGGCCGAAGTGTACAACCAGAGTCTTCTTTGTCGATCCAATCGACACATCATCGTATTGAGCAATTGCCTCCTCGTCAGAGGAGAAGGTCGTCCCCAGCAGAGTCGTCATTTTTGTTTCACTTAACAAAATGCCTGGAAATCGGATTTTGAAAATAAAACGAGAAAAAGTACAAGAAGTACAAATTTGATTCTGGGAAGTATTGCTATGAAAGTCTGATCTATAAATGATCACTTTGTTCCTTGGACCATACGATGATGATGAAGATCACTGCTAGAAGATGAACAATTGGAAGAACTAAGTCACCAGAAAGGTATCGACGCACTTGGGCACTGATGGCGAGGCCGAATGCTTTCCTGCTTTGCTTCACTATGTTCTGGAAGAAAAGTTGAAGAAGAATGCTCCGAAAAATCAAAGTCTCTGGGCTCTGATCTCTATGTATTCTCTCCTCTCTCTCTCTCTCTGTGTTATATGAGAAAAATTAGTCTATTTATAGACTTGGCTTCTTGTGCGTAAAAACTCAGCAAAAGTTCCGTCTTTACGCTAATAACAGCCACCCATGACCGAAGTCACCCTCTACATACGTTGACACGTGTCCCATCATTTCAATAAGAATAGGATGCATGTACACACGTTCTTCGAAATGTGTGGCATGAAAGCCATGTAGGCAAACCACGTTCCAAATTGGTGAAGAAGAATAGGGCGTAAAAACAACCCCAAAATACTCTGAGCGTAAAGTAGTAGACTAGGCGTAAAATAGCCCTGACGTGGACTTCCCGCGTAAAGTGGTTGTTAAACAACCTTGAGCGTAAAGTAGCCCAAATAAACTTTATGCACACGTCAACTTTTGAGCGTAAAAACTCATACAGTCTCCATGCGTAAAAGAAGCTATACTGTGAGCGTAAAATAGCTCAGTCCACATACTAAACGACAACATTGGTCTCTGTGTAAAACAAATCCCTTCGAATTCTGTGATATATGCCATCATTAAATCTTCATGTCAGACTTTGCATTAAATGCAAGACTTGACAGCTTTGCCCAGCGTAAAGTGGTTAGCCTGTCTTAGGCGTAAAACCATTGGCTTGACCCTGGCGTAAAACCATTGGCTTGACCCTGGCATAAAGCGATTGGCCTATAACAATAGATAATGTTGAGTGGAATGCTTCTATCTCTTTGACTCATTCCATGAAGCACTTTTTACGCTCCTACGCACCGTGGCTTTGTTAAGTTCTCGATAGTCGATACACAGCCGCATCGACCCATCATTCTTCTTTATAAACAATACTGGAGCACCCCACGGGGAGACGCTAGGACGAATATATCTGCGATCTAGCAACTCTTGTAGTTGTGCCTTCAGTTCCTTCAGCTCTGCCGGCGCCATTCGATAGGGTGCTTTGGATATCGGTCGAGTGTCCGGGAAGGTGTCGATGCTGAATTCTATCTCTCGGTCCGGCGACATCCCTGGCAACTCGTCTGGGAACACATCAGGAAATTCTGCCACGACTTCAGTCTGGGCCGTGCTTGCAATCTCCGTTCTCGTGTCTCGAACTGATGCTAGGTACCCGCTGTACCCAGAATGCAACATACGTCTTGCCGAAATCGCCGATATCATCATTGCTGCCCTTGATGCTGCTCCGCACGAATAGGAGAACTCGGTTTCCCCCGGAAGGCGAAACACAACTCTCTTCTCCGCGCACTCGATCGTTGTGTGGCATGCACCCAACCAATCCATGCCGAGGATTATATCTTACTCCTTGACGTCGAGGACGATAACTTCCAAGGATAGATTCGTCCCTCCGATGCAGATATAAACATCCCTATAAATTTGAGTGGCAGGCATATCTACTCCCGATGGAGTGCTAACGCTAAGATTCATATCTAAAAGTTGCATAGGTAGTTCATTCTTTTTTACAAAGTCGGCATATATGAAACTATGCGTAGCACCCGAATCGAACAATACTCTAGCAGGCATATTTTTATAGAGTAGTATACCTGTCACGACAGTGTCGGACGCAAAAGCTTCGTCCCGAGTCAGTGCGTAGACTCGGCCTTGCGCCCCTTGGCTATTTTGTGGGTTCACCGGCACCGCATTTGTGCCATGGGCGGGAGGCGCCCTGTTCTGGTTCTGGACGTCCCTTGGTGGATGTTGGTTCACCCTCCCCATGCGACAATCTACTGCCTTGTGACCTAGTTGGCCACACTTGAAGCATCCCCCTCGGCAATCGACCGCCAGATGTCCCATCTTGCCGCAGCGATGGCACCGTACGCCTGGGTGAGGCCCCCGATACTCGGACGTGTTCTGGCGCTTTGGCGCACCAGATCCTTCTGCGTCGTGAGGACGCTTGTTGAAGTTGTTGCGGATGCTTGATCCGCCCTTCTGCGACGCTCGACCGAAGATCCGCTCACTATCAAGGGCGGCGTTATATGATTCCCTGTACGTCTGGCATCTCTGGTTCATGACGTCCCGACGCAAATCATCATTCAGGTCTTGCTGGAAGCGCTCGCACCACGCCTCTGTGTTCGGCAGAAAGGCCCCGGCAAACTTTGCAAGCTTCGCGAACTTCGCATCGTAGTCTTCAACGGACAAGTTTTCTTGCTTCAAGGACATAAATTCCTCTTCCTTCTGTCGACGAAGGGCACGAGGGATGTATTGCTCGAGGAAGGCCAGTTTGAACGTCTCCCACGAGATCTTGGCGTTGGGGTTGGCCTCTCAGAGTTCATGTTTCTTCGCCTTCCACCAGTCGTAGGCCCTCAAGTTGAGCTGCAACGCTGCGTACCTGACTCTCTTGGACCCCTTGATGCTGAGGAGATTGAACAGACCCTCAATCTTCACTAGCCACCCCATGACTTCGTCAGGCTCTGCTCGACCATTGAATTCAGGCGGGTTCATCTTTTTGAACTTGGTCATCTTGAGCAGGGAGGAGGAAGATATATGTTTTGACTTTACGGGTTGCATTTTTTCTTCGGACATGACGGTCGTCGAGTTCTGTTGAGTCGCTATGGTGCTCACGATCCGGGTCAGGGCCTCCATTTACTTTTGTTGGGCGCTGACTTGGGCATGGATCTGTTCTTGCAGCTGTCGTTGCTGCATCTCTGACTGGCGTTGTTGGAGTTCCATGAGGCGTAGTAGTCGCTCCATGGCAGATTCGCTAGGCGTCGCGCCTTCGGTGCTATCCTGCTAATCAATGTGGCGTTGACAGCAGGGACACCCAATCTTTCCGTCATTCCTACAAAATTGAGCAAACCCGTTAGTATTCTCAAAATATCTACGGGCTTATATATATGGAACGATTATTTCAAGTCGCATATGTCGAAAAGCATAGTTTTTGAAAAATCGCAACGGCATCTAAAAGAAAATATTTTGAAAGGTCCGAGGTGTGAACCGTGCTCTGATACCAACTTGTCACGCCCCGACTCGCCGAATCGGTCGCCATCGCCTTGACTCGATATAAATCGATCCCCATAGGTAGGGACGTGATGCCGTGCAAGTCTTTAATGGACTTGCACAAGGCAAGGATGTGCAATAGAAAATTCCTTTTTGACTCGACGCGTTGAAATTAAACAGTGCAGAGAGTTGAAGACATAGCATAGAAAGAAATTTAGCTTTTCATTCATAAGCTTGCAAAGTATGTGCAAGGTCATTTTTACATTATATATGCCGTTGCGGCTACATCTTGAAACACAAAAGAAAAACTCTCGACAAGCTTGCCCTGAAATAATCCTTGTCGTTCCATACATTCACGCCCCTTTATACATTTGAACAAAGCCTTCAATCTGAGTTGGGCTTCAAAATACTTCAAAATATGAGAGCTTCGTGCCGCCTCCCGTTCTTCAGCTTCAGGTCTAGTCTCGAGCTCCCGCAGCGCGCTCGTTACCTGGGGAGTTGGGGGTTAGCACACTTGCTAGTGGATGGGACGAACCCACTCGTCTAAACCGACACTGCTTATTAAGGATTCTAGCATACGAAGTGATCTTTCTATTTAGAACTATATGAATTGCATCTCATATCGAAGGCACATTTTAAACGATAACACATAACCAATTTAAAGGCATTCTTATCACGGCCGTGCTCCTTTCCTGCACAAAATGTACATAATACTTACCACCTGCACAAGACAATAGGTGAGCATGCAATCTATCCTATATGCGGTCATTGGTGATATCGACACCATGAAGGACGATTACGTAGCCTTGCAACACGCCCTCCAGTCCAGGTAGCGAGCCTAACTGGAGGTCTCACAATGCCTCGCGCCGAAGCACGATTTCCATAATTTTCTTCTAGACCGATTCGGCCCCAGGGTCCCGGATACCGTCTCGAGGAAAGCTCACCTTGTGCACAAGTTGTCCTTGACCATGCGAATGTATAAACAGTTTAATATGTATGAAGTAAATTGCATAGCGTAACCATTATCAAGTCACATAATCATTCCTACTCGTGCAAGGGTCCTTTCCCCGAAACCGTACGTTCTAATTTAGTATCCCGTAGGCACCAAATTCTCCGAGGCATGATATACCGCAACCAAGGTTTTCATTGTTGTGTTTTTGCATGGCATGAAATATATTCTATCTCATTCTTAGAACTTTATCTTTTCTCTACTTAGTGTGAACCTATCGATTCATAGTTAACTTCTCTAGGTTGATATATTATCCCGAGCTCTTGATCTTAGTGGCAAGCATACATCCTGTTAGCATCATCGATTTGAATGTTGAACTTTAAGAATTTAGTTGGCGGAAAGGAGTAGAAAAGAAGGGGCCGAAGAACCACCCACCTAAGGAGATTGTGCCGAGAGTAGGAGAACGCTTCGCGGCGGTCAAGCATCAGTTACACGAACTCCTACAATGGCACGAGCATCGAATTAGAACCCTTCCTTCGAAATTCCCAAAGACGCATTCAGAAATCGACGCGAAAGCACACTATCAAATCCACGCAACAATTCGTTCAGGAAGCCAAGAAAACCAATAAAACCAACGACAGACGGATTGCGTCGCTCCCTTTAGAGTTCCTTCGCCAAGACGCCGCCTACCGCATCTAGGACTTATTCTAATAGTAGTCGATCCATTAGTTGGAACGGTACTCATATCACTCGTCCAAATCGATTTTATTGATGCCATGGTTTTTGTATACCAAACTCGTCGCCGAGTCAGACTAGCCATCTATGTTCCCGACCATGTCTGACTTGGCACGAGCCTATTACATAGTGCTTCGCCCCAATGGGAGCGGGGCACTACACAATCCACTGTTCGAGTTCGGACCGAACGGACACGAACAACCACTGTTCGTTAATTCAATCGGACGGTCCGCAGACAAATGAAATATATTACTAAAAGCTATTATTTTATCAAGATACCTTGATAGTTGGTACAAAAAATCAAGTTGAAAGAATATACAATTGAAGGTTATAGAATACAACAAACAATAGTAAAAGGTTAACAAAAATCGAGACCGAACAACAAAAAATTGATGCAAAACCAAAATAATATGACATAATTGATGCAAAACCAAAATGAGTCTCCACAATCGGACGGTTCGCGGACAAATTCGGACCGGACATGGATATGACCGTGTCCGGGTCCAATTTTTAAACGGACCAAAAAAAATGTCCAAATTCTGTTCGTTAATCAATCGGACGGTCCACGGTCGAACCATTTATCGAGCCGGACACGTACGGACAACGGACTACTTTGTCCATTTTATACCCCTAGTCCCCTTTATGATTGTCTTTCTACTCTTGCCTTAGGATCAGTTTTAGGACCGACGCCTTTGCCTATTTTGTGTCTTTAGGCCATCCCGTGCTTGCAACAATTCGTCGACTCAACAACGTTAACCTATCAAGTCGTGCTTGCCTTTCGGCCAAAATCAGAGACGCAACTACGCGATAAGGCTCCCTTCCCGTGTGACCGTGCTGTAAGTCCTTCTTGAGGCCACACCTCGCAACTCAATGAGACTCAATCATATCGCCGCCTCGCGGTCCTTCGCTACTAAATCATTAAGACCCAATCAAGACATGTGAACTAAGAGTCACTCGACCAACTTTGCCTTGCGGCGTTTCCTGACTTAAACTCAAGACAACTCAAACCAACACATGCAACTTATATGCCGACAACTCAAGACTCGACGCCACATCTCGTGCCGAAGCACGTCGCCTATGTTGTAGCCATTCTTAGGCCCAAACACTTGTGTTCCAACCATACACACATTCAACTAGACTAAATCCAAAGGCACACACGCGGATTACCGCTCGTGTCGACCCATCTATATGAATTGGTCACTAACATCACAAGCTATCCTGGACTATAGCCTTGCCATTCAGCGACCCTTTCAACGCAAGTAGCTAGCCCCGATGAAAGTTCCCGAATGACCCGAACGGTTCGTCCAGCTACGGCTATACCTGTTTCCCTCCGGAACGATGCGGTCCCATGGCGCCCAGGGTTGCCGCTCGTGGAAACTCCTCCTTGTCGACAAGTTGTCCAATGACCATGCAAGACTCGACACAAACTGACGTCTCACACAGTCATTCCTCTTCCAATGTTACCATCTCTTTCAAAACCAAATTTAAGACTTCTCTCCTTGAGACCCCTCGTCGATCCACGGTCGCGAGCATTCTTTCCATATATCCTTGAGACCTCTCGCCGACCCACGGTCGCGAGCATTCTTTCCATGTTACCATATCATTTCATTCAACTCAATGCCTATTCGATAGTCCTTTCTCCAAAACTTATTAAATCAACCGTAGTTTATGCCTTAAACACTAAGTCCGTGCATCGTACCTTAAACCGACTTACGTTCTACGTGACGTTATCGTCCAAGTCATACTTTATATGACGGGTCTTGAGACCGTAAGACTTTTGTGGTTATGCCCAACCATAGAACTCGTAGGACCGTGCTTGCTACCACTCCGATAGCCTAACATAACTCGCCTGACCTAAACGCATAACGACTCGACGAGCAAAGGCTGCGTCAAGCCTCGCATTGTGGAAATGTGCCGCGCATGCGTTCGACTTCTGAACGACCAAGTCATTTGGGCGCCTAGACTTACGCCAGTAGCCGTACGACGCAACTTAACTCATAGGGCGGGTCAAGGCTATGCCAAGCCTTGGACGATGGGACCGTGCATGCTTTATGAAGCATTTATGCGGGCGACGCCTATGACTTAGGCTACGTTCATAACTTTGCCTACTCAACCAACTTTCCTTCTCCGAAGCCACGGGACGAAGGATCGAGTGTCATTTTCAAAGCACGCCGTACACCAACTCTAAGCTGACCGTTGGACCTTTCCATGTTCTAACTCAATTCGACCTGTCAGAATTATTCCCTTTAGCTATGTGAATTCGTCTCTTTTATTATCAAGCCTACTTGTGCAAGTTGAAAACATACGATTTATTATGTGAAGGCTAAGATGGGGCAAGTTCACCGAAACTACCCCACCTGAGCGAGCGGTCGCCTCGACCGAGCGATGTCTCCGAGCAGCCGTTGCAAGGCTAAGTTCGAACGCCGGCGGCGTTTCGATTCCTCCGATTGACTGAGCGGGACGGGACACTACATCATACACCACTCAGAAAAAGTTTTATCCTCGAAACTAACTGAGGACTTACTTATTGACTTATCTTTTTACTCAACATTCAAGAACTCTCGCACACACACCCTCTATGCATTTCTCAAATTCGAGCCACGCTCGTGCTACCCTCCATCCGTTCTTCAAAACTCACGATCTCAAAATCCTCGACACTTCCCCGTTCCTCAAGTCTCACTTGATTCAATGTATCACTTAGTTTGGATCGTGCACACATTCCAGGCGTCCCCGAAATACATGCATTTCAACCAAGCCTTGTGATAGTGAATCCAATTCCACCTATCGATCTATCCACTCAATCCTGAAAATCAATCCTACCGATTCTAACTCTCGCAACACGGACATCTCGCCTAGCCGCTAGGCAAATCTCTTTAGACTAAAGTCAATTGTCAGTATTGGAATCACAGTTCCCAAATAACGATATCAACACTGACCCCATCCTAAAGTCAAACCAAGTTGATAGTACAGGATTTTCTACCCAAGCTCGCATCACTTCGATTTCTAAATATCGAGCATCGATTTCCTATGCACATCCCAACATTTCGTCGCACGGGGTCCAAGTCATTCAGCAAAGCCATCCTACGACAACTCACGTACAACCAATTTTACGACGTATCAATATCACTTCGTTCAACAAACCCTCTTGCGTAGTCTATCTCTCCGAACACGTTCGACATAACCCACCTATCATTCCTTCCAAGTCAAGCACGCTACGGCACAATTCATCGCTAAACCATAATTCACATTTCATATTCCCTACGTCGTTCATCCCAATTCACGTAATCGATCATAAGGTCGTCCGACTTAATAATACGTTGCGTCCCGATCTCACGCGAGTCAGATTATCCACGGTGGGTACGAATCACCATGCACGCTCCCGCGAGATAATCATTCTCATTGGGACGTAACTATTATTTTGTGTCCAGACTAATTCATTCTCGATGCGCGAATTGGACCTACTCAATCCTCAAGTTTTATTCATTCATCAATCGCAAGTCCTAACATCCTCGAATTCTCCTTCGTATCAAACCGACAAGTCGAGATAATCAACGTTGCCGTATCCTGATTTTTCGAGTTCGATCATTCTCGCGACATGAATCACCATATCAGCGCTCACGTGAAACGATCGCCCTAAATCCGACGTAACGCATGTGCGAGGCTAGAGTTGCGCTCGCACAAGACAAGATTGTCGACGTTGTGGTTATCCGCGTAACCATCAAAACACAATCATTTTTATCCAACATTCATCTCGATCAAAATCCTAAGTATATCACCCAACCGAACAATAACACTTGCACGATCGTCATTCGCCGAGTCAGAGTACTCCCGAGTTATCGCATATCGATCTTTGATACGCCTCAATACCATCGACGATATGCGTAACCTGACGATCTTCCTTTGCAACCAATTTCGAATCGTGCGAATGATGCTATCATTCGACTGGATAATCTCCTCGACATTCAATCTAAGTTCGATCATTATCCCTCGAATCTTTTACAACATCGATTCGTTCAAATACGAAATCACGTATATTCGTCCGTCTATCTTAAGTCATCGACCAATGTATTTCCTCAATTTGTATTGTCCCTTTTTGTTAACTCAATCATCGAGCAACATTCAATCCAATCCTTAGAGTCATTCGCGTAACTTCAAAATCAAACCTTTCATGCACGCTATCTACCTGTCGCGCTAACTTTTTGTATGTAATCCGTATCAATTTCCTCGATCAAGTCATCCGTTCGCTACACCTTAGCTTTTCTGCGATTCAGTTTTATCTACTCGATCATTTTCGCGTTTCATACTTGCGCAATCCTCAATCCCGTGCACGTTTTGTGCACATAAATTCTAGGTTATTCGAATCAATTCATCAAACTTCAAGGCTATATTTTGCTCAATCATATTCAATCTAAGGCTTTGCATCCACGCGACGCTTGCTGATAGACTTATCGACACCCCACATCCTCAATCGAACGATCGACATTCCTGAGACTATCGCATACACCACTCAGGAATAAAGTCATTCAACAAATCCTCAAAACTATCATTCGAATCAAAATTGACTTCTTCGAATCCCGTTCGAAACATTCCTCTAATTCCAAGCACGCTCATCTATATCGTATCGACGATACCGTCGCTCGATAGCACCCCTATCGACAGTCATCCTATACGTACTCAATCGAGTCTAACTCGTTCTCGTCCGACATAATTTGAATCTCGCACTCAACTTTGCTAAGGTCGACACAATCCTTGGTGTATATGCCCAGCCCGACTTAGCCAACTGTGCTTACGCAAACCATCTTTTTATTTTATCAAAAACTATTCTCCTACGTTTTGCAAAATAGATATACTTATTGTATGGACATCTCATAGGACAATTGAGAGAGAGCGCACCAACGATATCAACATGCGGAAGCAACACTTCAGAGTTTGTGGAAATAATGGAGTTAAAGAATTTAATCGATAGTCCAAGGACGTAAAGCCGTGCTCTGATACCATTATGTCACACCCCGCTCCCGTAGGAGCGATCGTCCTCGCTAAGGCGTGATGTCGTACGAGCCTAGATTGCGCTCGTGCAAGGCGGGTTCCATAACGGCCGATTTTAGCGGCTGCGATGGGGTCGTCGTACAGAAGTCCCACGTAGAGACATTGAATCATAGTAGCGGAAATTTAGAACAAAATACAAGTTATTCAAAAGAAGCTCTTTATTGATATTGAAACAAAGGTTACAATGGGGCGCAAGGCCAAGATTACAAGTCTCTCAAGCTCACTCGAGCTCTCACTCTGTCACGACCCGTACCCGTTTTTTTAAAAACAGATACGAGACGTATCCAAGCCAGCCTACGCCGCAGTGTCGGCGGTAGATCGCTGTCACGGCCATGAAGATCAAAATCATAAATAATGCTTATTCACATAATTAATTTTAACTTACAATATTCACAAGTTTTACATTTGCAGAAAAATATAAACTTGTACAAATATTGAAATGACTACAACTCAGCTATCAAGCTAGTCTCTAGGCTTTGTCTGCAAGTACACCCGTCACTCCCAAGCTAAGTGAATCCACGGCTAACCTGAAAAATATTGGTTTCCAGTCAGGAATGGAACGAGTACAATTCACTGAATGTAGTTCCAATATATGAAAATGACTATATAACAGAGGTTAGCCTTTAGACATATGATTTATAAAATAAATAAAGAAAAACAGAATAAAACTAAACAGAAAATGAAATACAATAAAATACTCACCAACTGACTGACTGAAGTACCTTTGATATGTGATCGGTCTCGGGACAATTATGCGATACGGTCTACACGGTCTAAAGTTACACGGTCTACAGTTACACGGTCTACAGAAAATATTACAATAGAGAAACACTGTCTACAAAATAATAATCATGATCTACACAGTTTAAATGTAATAATAATCACGGTCTACACGGTCTACAAGATATAAGTGCAATAATAAATCACTGTCTACTTTGCAATAATAAATCACTGTCTACACTGTCTACACGGTCTAAGGTCAGATCACACATCGTTGGTACTTCACCTCCCGACACAACAAGGAACAAAATCACATAAAACTGAAATTACATATCTATAGACTAAACACTGATGCATAGTAAAGATCAATACTGAAAACAAACAATAAACTGTACTCGCCTGTGGTCCTTTGCTGGTGAAACCGATAATCCAAACCACTAAGTGTGCCACAATAGTCAAAACCCGTACAACAGTCCCCGGAAGCTGAAATAAATATTACCAATGTTCTCAGAATAGTAAAATTAGCTAGGATTGCCTGTCCTTAAGTCCAATTCTGGACACAGGGGCAAAATGGTAATTTTGGGTCAAAACGGTGTCCGTCGTTGGACCCACTTTGCACCGAAAAACGTGCCAGAGTCAACAGTCTCTAAAGTCATCAAACTATATGTCAACAGCTCCGGTTTTCCGATACGAACCCAACCGTATGTCCAGAGTTGGATTTCGGCAGGCCGTGCACAAAATCGCCCGTTGAGTCGGACCGTGGGGCCCACAAAACGGCGTCCGATTCAACCGTCTCAGAATTGGACCAAACTTGGCATACAGGACCAGAAAAATGATACGGTCCTACTGGCATAAGTTTTGTCTCGATCTGACGAATGTGCACAAACTAATTGAGAAATTTGCACAGAGGTCGATACGGTGAATTTCGACGGATACGCATCAAATTCGTCGCGCACACGCGACCAATTTGAATTCTGTCAAAGCCCACACGACCACGAAACCGTTACGCACCTTTCGATGCTTTCGGTTCGCGACCACGTCGTCGGGATTGGCGGGACGCACGTCGTATCGAGAGATTTTTTTTAATATTTTACTATTTTGAAACAGATTTTTCGTCCAATTAGGAATCCGATTTCTCGACGCACAGTCGACGAAATCCGATTCCACAAAAAGGGAATTGAAGCCCTATAGGTTGTCTAGGACTGTCCTCTTTTGGTTTCTCAAAACAGTCGATAGATCGACATGAAGTTGCCTTCCAATATAGGGTTTTGAACCCAAAACAGTTCTATTTTTCGAACGGTTTTTCGTCATCTTTGCATCTATTTTCTGGGCAACCTAGCGCACTACTTCCAAATCTATTTGAAGGAGAATCAAGAGGTACATGTTGGGTCCATACCTGACCAAACGGCTCGAAGATTTGTCGCCCATACGCAGAGAAAACTTCACGTGAAGTGGGCTTCAACACGCCGCTGCTGCTGTTATTTTCCTCTGTTCACGTTGCGCTTGCGCGCGGTTTGCCCGGCCTGTGGCCGGCCGGCGGTGGCCGTCAGCGGAACGCGGAGGCCGGACAGGGTCGCCAGGGTGATGGGTCGATGCGGCGTGGGGTTAGGGTTTGCGAGATTCTCTCGATCTCTCGATATGTCTCGACTTATATGTATACACAACCGCGTACACATAACCCCTATTCTCGGGTTGGATGGGCTATATGTACGGGTTAGCTGCTGTTTCCCAAGCATGGGTTGGGCCTTCCCATGCTGTTGTGGGATTCTCAATTGTTTTCTTTTTCCTATTCTTTTATTACTCATATATATATATATATATATATATATATATATATATATATATATATATATATATATATATATATATACACATATTAACTTATATAATAAATCTCCATAAAATCTACATAAATATTTTTAATAGCAATACAAATCTTAATATTATCTATTCTTAGTGTAGGGCCTATAAATATAAATACGAATATACGTATATATAACATTTACTTGAAAAATATAATATAACAAATAATAATAGTATTATATAATAACAACCTCGATAAATATAATAATAAATATAATAATAATAATAATAATAATAATAATAATAATAATAATAACGAAATTTAACAAAACAATAATGGTGTATATATACCAGTATATGCAGTCTAATAATCCCAAAAAGTACAATGACCTATTATATACCAATATTTTCGAATATCCACCAATAATGATATTTATAATATTTAACTTAAAATACTTAGAAAATATTCTTTAAACCATTAAAACGAAATACAACACACACTTATACCAAAATACGTCAACACGAATGTCATTGAACGTTTCGTATGACTACATGGGCTTGGGCTCAGTTCGGGTCCAGTTTGACTAGTTTGGTACGACCGGGTTACCTAGACGTCAAATAATATTAATAATGAATAATTAAACTATTTATAATGGTCATGTCATAACTTGGCCTAGTTTTTCTAGTTAGGACATCACTATGGCTCGGCCTTCCTTGGCATGGCTAATACACTAGCCTAGGCACGCCACTGCACTATCAGTGCCACGATTTCTAGTCACCTTGTACTCCAAATTTAATCATGGTTAAAAAATCATCTACCGTAATAATTAACTAAATAATTATTTATAAAATCTAATAATCACCATTCCAATCAATTAAATAATAAAAATATTTTAAAACTTCAGGGAGGGGAGCTACACACTCATCTCACATTACAAGTCACTCAGCTCTCTCTCATCTCTCAATGCAAGTCCTGAACCAGCGGAAGCTTCGGAAGGCGACGTCCATATATTATGTCCCGTATAAGTCTTGACTCCATATGGTCGCACGCTTCGAATCGCCAAGGAACTCCGTACCTCGACGCATCCAAGCGAGCTCCGTGCCACGAGCTTCTACCTGTGCCTGCACATGAAGACTATATGGGTGTCAGTACTCAACTGTACTGGTGGAATGAGCTCCTCGTCCACCCATACAAAACCAACACGTTTGATTTACTTTGTGCAGCATAGTCCCCTTTATGATTGTCTTTCTACTCTTGCCTTAGGATCAGTTTTAGGACCGACGCCTTTGCCTATTTTGTGTCTTTAGGCCATCCCGTGCTTGCAACAATTCGTCGACCCAACAACGTTAACCTATCAAGTTGTGCTTGCCTTTCGGCCAAAATCAGAGACGCAACTACGCGATAAGGCTCCCTTCCCGTGTGACCATGCTGTAAGTCCTTCTTGAGGCCGCGCCTCGTAACTCAATGAGACTCAATTATATCGCCGCCTCGCGGCCCTTCGCTACTAAATCATTAAGACCCAATCAAGACATGTGAACTAAGAGTCACTCGACCAACTTTGCCTTGCGGCGTTTCCTGACTTAAACTCAAGACAACTCAAACCAACACATGCAACTTATATGCCGACAACTCAAGACTCGACGCCACATCTCGTGCCGAAGTACGTCGCCTATGTTGTAGCCATTCTTAGGCCCAAACACTTGTGTTCCAACCATACACACATTCAACTAGACTAAATCCAAAGGCACACACACGGATTGCCGCTCGTGCCGACCCATCTATATGAATTGGTCACTAACATCACAAGCTATCCTGGACTATAGCCTTGCCATTCGGCGACCCTTTCAATACAAGTATTTAGCCCCGCTGAAAGTTTTCGAATGACCCGAGCGGTTCGTCCAGCTACGACTATACCTGTTTTCCTCCGGAACGACGCGATCCCATGGCGCCCAGGGTTGCCGCTCGTGGAAACTCCTCCTTGTCGATAAGTTGTCCAATGACCATGCAAGACTCGACACAAACTGACGTCTCACACAGTCATTTCTCTTCCAATGTTACCATCTCTTTCAAAACCAAATTCAAGACTTCTCTCCTTGAGACCCCACGTCGACCCACGGTCGCGAGCATTCTTTCCATATATCCTTGAGACCTCTCGCCGACCCACGGTCGCGAGCATTCTTTCCATGTTACAATATCATTTCATTCAACTTAATGCCTATTCGATAGTCCTTTCTCCAAAACTCATTAAATCAACCGTGGTTCATGCCTTAAACACTAAGTCCGTGCATCGTGCCTTAAACCGACTTACGTTCTATGCGACGCTATCGTCCAAGTCATACTTTATATGATGGACCTTGAGACCGTAAGACTTTTGTGGTTCTACCCAGTCGTAGAATTCGTAGGACCGTACTTGCTACCACTCCGATAGCCTAACATAACTCGCCTGACTTAAGCACACAACGACTCGACGAGCAAAGGCTGCGTCAAGCCTCGCATTACGAAAACGTGCTGCGCATGCGTTCGACTTCTGAACGACCAAGTCATTTGGGCGCCTAGACTTACGCCAGCAGCCGTGCAATGCAACTTAACTCATAGGGCGGGTCAAGGCTATGCCAAGCCTTGGACGATGGGACCGTGCATGCTTTATGAAGTATTTATGCGGGCGGCGCCTATGACTTAGGCTACGTTCATAACTTTGCCTACTCAACCAACTTTCCTTCTCCCAAGCCACGGGACGAAGGATTGAGTGTCATTTTCAAAGCACGCCGTGCACCAACTCTAAGCCGACCGTTGGACCTTTCCATGTTCTAACTTAATTCGACCCGTCGGGATTATTTTCTTTAGCTATGTGAATTCGTCTCTTTTATTATCAAGCCTACTTGTGCAAGTTGAAAACATGCGATTTATTATGTGAATGCTAAGATGAGGCAAGTTCATCGAAACTATCCCACCTGAGAGAGCGGTCGCCTCGACCGAGCGATGTCTCCGAGCAGCCGTTGCAAGGCTAAGTCCGAACGCCGTCGGCGTTTCGATTCCTCCGATTGATTGAGCAGGACGGGGCACTACAGAAAGGCAAGCACGACTTGATAGGTTAACGTTGTTGAGTCGACGTTGTTGTTGCTAGCACGGGATGGTCTAGAGACACCAAATAGGCCAAGGCGTCTGTCCTAAAACGGATCTTAAGACAAGAGTAGAAAGATAATTGATAAGAAGGGACTATGTTGCACAAAGTAAATATAACGTGTTGGTTTTGTATGGGTTGGCGAGGAGCTCATTCCACTAGTACAGTTGAGTACTGACACCCACATAGTTTCTATGTACAGGCACATGTAGAAGCTCGTGGCGCAGAGCTCGCTTGGATGCGTCGAGGCACTGAGTTTCTTGGCGATTCGAAGCGTGCGGCCACATGGAGTCAAGACTTATACAGGACATAATGTATGGACGTCGCCTTCCGAAGCTTCTGCTGGCTCAAGCATTGTATCGAAAGATGAGAGAGAGCTGAGTGACTTGTAATGTGAGATGAGTGAGCTTGAGAGACTTGTAATATTGGCCTTGCGCCCCATTGTAACCTTTGTTTCAATAGCAATAAAAAGCTTCTTTTGCATAACTTGTGTTTTGTTCTAATTTTTGCTGCTATAATTCAATGTCTCTGTATGGGACTTCTGTGCGACGACTCCGTCGCAGCCGCTGAAATCGGCCGTTATGGAACCCGCCTTGCACGAGCGCAATCTAGGCTCGTGCGGCATCACGCCTTAGCGAGGACGATCACTCCTACGGGAGCGGGGTGTGACATAATGGTATCAGAGCACGACTTTACGTCCTTTGACTATCGATTAAATTCTTTAACTCTGTTGTTTCTGCAAACTCTGAAGTATTGCTTCCGCAAAGTTGATATCGTTGGTGCGCTCTCTCTCAATTATCCTACGGGATGTCCATACAATAAGTCTAACTATTTTGCAAAATATAGGAGAATAGTTTTTGATAAAACGAAAATATGGTTTGCGTAAGCACGGTTGGCTAAGTCGGGCTGGGCATATACACCAAAGTTACGTCGACCTTAGAAAAGTCGAGTGCGGGAATTGAATAGTATCGAACAATAATGAGTTGAACTCGATTGAGTAAAGTAAAATGACTGTCGATAGGGGTACTATCGAGCGACGGTATCGTCGATGCGATATAGATGAGCGTGCTTGGAATTAGAGGAATGGTTCGAACGGGATTTGAAGAAGTCGATTTTGATTCGAATGATAGTTTTGAGGATTTGTTGAATGACTTCATTCATGAGTGGTGTATGCGATAGTCTCAGGAATGTCGATCGATCGATTGAGGATTCGGGGTGTCGATGAGTCTATCAGCAAGCGTCGCATATATGCAAAGCCTTAGATTGAGTGAGTTATTGTCATAAAGTTTGATAAGTGGATTCGAACAACCTAGAGATTGACGCGCACAAAACGTACACAGGATTGAGGATGGTACGAGTATGAAACGCGAAGATGATTGAGTAGATAAATCAAATCGAGAAAAAGCTAAGGTGTAGCGAACGGATGACTTGATTGAGAAAAATTGATGTTGTGAATGATTCGAGAGATAACGATCGAACTTGAACTTGAATGTTGAGCAGATTATTCAGTCGGACGATAGCATCATTCGTACGACTCAAAATTGGTTGCAAAGGAAGATCGTCAGGTTACGCATATCGTCGATGGTATTGAGGCGTATCAAAGATCGATATGCGATAACTCGGGGGTACTCTGACTCGGCGAATGACGATCGTGCAAGTGTTATTGTTCGGTTGGAGGCTATACTTAGGATTTTGATTGAGATGGATGTTGGATGAAAATGATCGTGTCTTGATGGTTGCGTTGATAACCACAACGTCGACGATCTTGTCTTGTGTGAGCGCAACTCTAGCCTCGCACATGCGTCGCATCGGATTTGGGGCGATCGTTTCGCGTGAGCGTTGACATGGTGATTCATGTCGCAGGAATGATTGAACTCGGAAAATCAGGACACGATAACGTTGATTGTCTCGATTTGTTGGTTTGATGCGAAGGTGAACTCGAGGATTGTAGGACTTATGATTGACGAATGAATGAAAGTTGAGGATTGGATAGGTCCAATCCGCGCATCGAGAATGGATTAGTCTGGACACAAAACAAGAGTTACGTCCCGATGAGAATGATTACCCGATGAGAATGATTATCTCGCGGGAGCGTGCATGGTGATTCGTGCCCACCGTGGATAATCTGACTCGCGTGAGATCTGGACGCAATATATTGTTAAGTTAGGCGACCTTATGATCGATTACGTGAATTGGAATAGATGACTTAGGAAATGTGGAATGGGAAATTTTGGTTAGCGACGAATTGTATCATAGCGTGCTTGACTTGGAAGGATTTATAGGTGGACTATGTCGAACGTGTTCAAAGGGATAGACTATACAAGATGACTTATTGAATGAGCAATTTTGATACATCGTGAAATTGGTTGAACGTGAGTTGTCGTAGGATGGCTTTGCTGAACGACTCGGACCCCGTACAACGAATATTGGGATGTTCGTAGGGAATCGATGCTCGATGTTTAGAAATCGGAGTGATACGAGCTTGGGTAGCAAACCCCCGTACTATCAACTTGGTTTGACCTTAGGATGGGGTCAGTGTTGATATCGTTGTTTGGGAACTGTGATTCCAATACTGACAATTGACTTTGGCCTAAAGAGATTGCCTAGCGGCTAGGCGAGATGTCCATGTTGCGAGAGTTAGCATCGGTATGATTGATTTTCAAGATTGAGTGGATGGATCGATAGGTGGAATTGGATTCACTATCACAAGGCTTGGTTGAAATGCATGTATTTCGGGGACGCCTGGAATGTGTGCAAGATCCAAACTAAGTGATACGCTGAATCAAGTGAGACTTGAGAAACGAAAAAGTGTCGAGGATTTTGAGATCGTAAGTTTTGAAGAAAGGATTGAGGGTAGCACGAGCGTGGCTCAGATTTAAGGAACGCAAAGGTACGTGTGCGAGAGTCCTTGAATGTTGAATCAAGTTATAAGTCGATAAGAGTACTCAGTTAGTTTCGAGGATGAAACTTTTTCTGAGTGGTGTATGATGTAGTGCCCCGTCCCGCTCAGTCAATCGGAGGAATCGAAACGCCGACGGCGTTCGAACTTAGCCTTGCAACGGCTACTCGAAGACATCGCTCGGTCGAGGCGATCGCTCGCTCAGGTGGGGTAGTTTCGGTGAACTTGCCTCATCTTAGCCTTCACATAATAAATCAGATGTTTTCAACTTGCACAAGTAGGCTTGATAATAAAAGAGACGAATCCACATAGCTAAAGGGAATAATCCCGACAGGTCAAATTGAGTTAGAATATTGAAAGGTCCAACGGTCGGCTTAGAGTTGGTGCACGGCGTGCTTTAAAAATGACACTCGATCCTTCGTCCCGTGGCTTGGGAGAAGAAAAGTTGGTTGGGTAGGCAAAGTTATGAACGTAACCTAAGTCATAGGCGTCGCCCGCATAAATGCTTCATAAAGCATGCACGGTCCTATCGTCCAAGGCTTGGCACAGCCTTGGCTTGCCTCATGAGTTGAGTTGCGTTGCACGGCTTATGATATAAATCTAGGCACCCAAATGACTTGGTCGTTCAGAAGTCGAACGCATGCGCGACACGTTTCTGCAATGCGAGGCTTGACGTAGCCTTTGCTCGTCGAGTCGTTGTGCGTTTAAGTCAGGCAAGTTATGTTAGGCTATCAGAGTGGTAGCAAGTACGGTCCTACGAGTTCTACGGTTGGGTATAACCACATAGTCTTACGGTCTCAAGGCCCGTCGACTTGGGCAGGAGTGTCGCGTAGAGCACGATTGGCTTAAGGCACGATGCACGGACTTAGTGTTTAAGGCATGAACCACGGTTGATTTAATGAGTTTTGGAGGAAGGACTATCGAATAGGCATTGAGTTGAATGAAATGATATGGTAACAGGAAGAAGGCTGGTGACCGTGGGTCGTCGAGGGATCTCAAGGAGCATCAAGGAAGAAGGCTCACGATCGTGGGTCGTCGAGGGATCTCAAGGAGCATCAAGGGAGAAGGCTCGCGACCATGGGTCATCGAAGGATCTCAAGGATAGAAGTCTTGATATTGGTTTGAAAGAGATGGTAACATTGGAAGAGGAATGACTATGTGAGACGTCAGTTTGTGTCGAGTCTTGCATGGTCATTGGACAACTTGTCGACAAGGAAAAGTTTTCACGAGCGACAACCCTGGGCGCCGAGGGACCGCGTCATTCCGGAGGGAAACACGGTATAGCCGTAGCTGGACGAACCGCTCGGGTCATTCGGGAACTTTCAGCGGGGCTAGCTACTTGCGTTGAAAGGGTCGCCGAATGGCAAGGCTATAAGTCCACGATAGCTTATGGTATTAGTGACCAATTCATATAGATGGGTCGGCACGAGCGGCAATCCGCGTGTGTGCCTTTGGATTTAGTCTAGTTAAATGTGTGTATAGTTGGAACACAAGTGTTTGGGCCTAAGAATGGCTACAACATAGGCGACGTACTTCGGCACGAGATGTGGCATCGAGTCTTATGTTGTCGGCTTATAAGTTGCATGTTATGATTGAGTTGTCTTGAGTTTAAGTCAGAAGGTGCCGCAAGGCAAAGTTGGTCGAGTGACACTTAGTTCACAAGTTGGATGGGTCAGTTGATGATTTAGTAGCAAAGGGCCGCGAGGCGGCGATATGATTGAGTCTCATTGAGTTACGAGGTGCGGCCTCAGCAAGGACTTATAGCACGGTCACACGGAAATGGAGCCTTATCGCGTAGTTGCGTCTCTAATTTTGGTCGAAAGGCAAGCACGACTTGATAGGTTAACATTGTTGAGTCGACGTTTTTGTTGCTAGCACGGGATGGTCTAGAGACACCAAATAGGCCAAGGCGTCTGTCCTAAAACCGATCTTAAGACAAGAATAGAAAGACAATTGATAAGAAGAGACTATGTTGCACAAAGTAAATATAACGTGTTGGTTTTGTATGGGTGGGCGAGGAGCTCATTCCACCAGTACAGTTGAGTACTGACACCCACATCGTTTCCATGTGCAGGCACAGGTAGAAGCTCGTGGCGCGGAGCTCACTTGGATGCGTCGAGGCACGGAGTTCCTTGGGGATTCGAAGCATGCGACCGCATGGAGTCAAGACTTATACATGATATAATGTATGGACGTCGCCTTTCGAAGCTTCCGCTGGCTCAAACATTGTATCGAAAGATGAGAGAGAGCTGAGTGACTTGTAATGTGAGATGAGTGAGCTTGAGAGACTTATAATATTGGCCTTGCGCCCCATTGTAACCTTTGTTTCAATAGCAATAAAAAGCTTCTTTTGCATAACTTGTATTTTGTTTTAATTTCCGCTGCTATGATTCAATGTCTCTGTATGGGACTTCTGTGCGACGACTCCGTCGCAGCCGCTGAAATCGGCCGTTATGGAACCCGCCTTGCACGAGCGTAATCTAGGCTCGTGCGACATCACACCTTAGCGAGGACGATCGCTCCTACGGGAGCGGGGTGTGACACACTCAAGTTACAATAATTACTGCATTGGTTGATTTGTGCATATTCTTTTGTTGTGTCATATCCCGCCACAAATCGTGCAATGGAGATCCCTTCTCGCCAGCTCTCGCGTCATAATACGGTTCTTCTTCGGTCTTCCAGCTCTGCGTCCAACAAGTGGTACTCCGATTTGACCTCTTACCAATTCACTTTGAGGAGTGTAGGGGGATGGAATTGGTTCCATACGTGGCAAATATACACTTCTAAGTGTTGTAACAGAAAATTCAATAGGATAAAAACTTTCCACTGTAAAGTTGGATAAATGACAAGCATAGCAAGCATGTACACATGGTAGTGGAGTATGTTGCCACCGACCACATGTGCAACATTTACGGTCTAGCTGAACCACATAGCATCTACTTGTTGCATGATCAAATATTCCAAATAATAAATTATCAAAACGCAACAACTGCAAATGGTGTGCCTCTCTCATGATACGTGTCATAGTCTTAAGCATTCTTGGACAAAAGTCTGTATGCATATTTTCAGCATTTGTTTGATGCTTGTCATGCAATGTTATAATTTTAGATCTAATACCATCAAGCAAAGTTGTTATCGGTTTGTCACGCAAACTTTTTATCCAACCATTAAAACATTCAGCAATATTTGATGTGTTGATATCTAATCGTGGACATGGTGCATAAGCAGTGATCCAGTGCGAGAAAATACAATTTTTATCATTTGAACCTACAAGCCAATTGAAAACATTTATATCTGCTGATTTTATTCTTTCGAACCACTCATTCGCATCAACCTCATTATAAGATCGGGCAAGTTTATCTAACCATTCTATATATTTTTGCGAATCCGAACCAGAAAAATGACCTTTCATATTTTGCTTGAAGTGTTGGATGCAAAAAAAGTGGGGAGAGTTTGGAAAAATTTCCCGCATTCCACGAATTAATCCTTTCTGCTTGTCTGATATAAATAAAATACTATCCCATCGTTCAAAAAAACTTTCAAAAGACATTTTCAAACAGTTTAAAAACCATGTCCATGAATCAGTATTTTCTTTTTCAGCAACATAATAAGCAATGGGATATAATTGGTAGTTTGGATCATGAGCACATGCAACAAATAAATTACCTTGATATCTAGATGTAAGAAAAGTAGCATCAATGCTAATAACAGGTAAACAACCGCTTAGAAAACCATCCATACAAGCTTTGAAACAAATAAAAATCCTTTGAAATACATTATTTTCTACTGTTTTTAGAAAACATTTGCTTCCGGGATTGGTTTTGTCACGACCCGCACCCTAGAGTAAGTGCACGAGAAGTGGGTACGTCCAGCCTACGTCGCAGTGTCGGCGGTAGAACGCTGTCCTAGGTCACAACATCTAACAATATAATGCTAAGTAGTTTATACTCCCCGAATGGGGGTGACATGGCAGAATGTAACTCAATCACAACTAAGGAAGAAGAAGCACGATATGATATAGAACTCAAATGAAATACAGATGATCAGAAAAGTCTAAGTGTCTAAGATAACATCTCAGCAAACATCCAGAAATACAAGTCTCAACTACTGAATATGAAAGAATATATACAATCCAGATTTTAAAGACAGAAATAAAGCCTAACTAAACTAGTCTCAAGACAATATAAGTAAGATAAAGCCTAACTAAGCTAGTCTAGGCAGTGGGGGTAAAGTCATCAGCTAGAGCTGGGTCCTCCTGAGGGTCCAGCTCACAAGTGTCGTCTAGGGCTGCCCCGTAGAAGGTATCCACACAGGCCTCCTCCTCGTCCTCTGTAATATTTTCAACAGGTCCAGTCAGGACAGGAGCGAGCACAATACATCTCAACAGATCATAGCAGGTTAGAAAATATAATCATGCAGTAAAGTAAGATACATGAACTGAAGGAAATACAGTATATAAACAGAGAGAGAACTGTAATAGAAATATCTACTATAAGTAGAGAACTAACAGTGGCTAGTGAGTCAGAGTACAATATAGACATGTAAATGGCATAGGATGATTCTGATGCTACACTATGGAATGATTCTGATGCTACACTACTTGGATATTATTCACATGTCTACTTCTACTCCTCCGTACCCCCAATCAATACACAAGGATCCAGCCAGGTTATGTTATGATTCATGTAACGGCCCCCGAAGGGTGGTACATGATAGTCCTATAAATAGGGATTCTAGGAAGCCCAATAAATAGGAGGATTCAAGGAAGACTCTGTGATCATGAGAGTACATGTTACAAGTGATTCAATGGACCATGAAGCATAGTGATACACCATGTAAGTGAAACGTACAGAACATGTGGTACCCGATGCTCCCTGAAGGGATAACATCTCAAGAAGGGATCCATATAGTACTAATCCGTGTGACCAACGTGACAGTATCAAGTAAAGTAATTTAAAGCAGGAAAATAATTCTAAGCAAGATATGAAATGATCAGAGAATGTACTCGCCTGGTATCCTGAATGTCCGAAGAGAATATACTGTCCGAGGAGTGGTGTCTGTCTCCTATAGAACAGTACAAGTCACAACAAGTCTAAAATAAGGAAATAGACTGCTACAATACATCTACATGAAGTTTGGGGTCAATCTAGGCTAAAGTCAACCTTTGGTCAACTATAGTCAACTAGACTAGTCAAACTAGGTCAACTAGGTCAAACCTAAACCAAACAAGTCTATACTAGTCTAACTAGTCTATTCTAGGCCTAATCATGACTAAACAAGTCTAACTAAACTCTCACTAGGCAAACAGACACACCATAGGCTAAGAGCCCTAGGCTATAGGCTATATCATGCCTAAGCCAAACCACTAACACATATACACATAACAATATATATATCTAATATATTGTAGTACACTCATAACATATAGGCTACCTATATGTACATCCCATATATATATATATATATATATATATATATATATATATATATATATATATATATATATATATATATATGCATCACTATTCATATATTCATATACATAGATATATATAGGAAAGTTATATATATAGGCACATACATATATATATAGAGAGAGAAAGAGAGGTAAAAGAGTAAGTGAGTATGTGTGCGTTTGGCATGTGTGTGAAAGGATATGTGTTAATGTTCTAAAATTTAGTGATAGGTAGGTGTATGTGACATGGGATACATGATGTCAAAGGGTATATGAATGCATGTATATAAAAGGTTATAGGTTAACTCAGTTTATAGAAATGCATACATACATACTTACCTTGTATACATGCATACATACATATCATGTATATTACATTTACATGATACATACATGTATACTTGTATTATATTATACTTACATTCATGCATATTAGATACTTGTATTTATATTAACATATTGCAAACTTTCATTTCATTCATGCATCTATGCATTACCTACATGTTTTATACATATGCATACATTGTATATTCATATCATTTCATATATTAACATAGAGATATACAAACATGCACACATCATATATTTTATACCTTGCATTACCTTACATGTCATGTTATATATTATCATTCATTCCTTTCATATATTACATTATCTTTAAGTTGAATACATCATATATGGATACAATACATTATCTTGCATGCTTGCATTCATATATTACATTCTATATTACCTATATACATGTATTTCCTCCATTCATTCATGCTTGCATCATATACTCTACATTACCATACATGTTATCATTATATATTGCATTATAATATTTATACATTATGCATTCATATCTATCATTACATATATATCTTGCATTCATATCTAGCATTCATTATATACTTTCATGCATACATTGTATATCATTCTTTCATTCATGCATTGCTTATATGCATTATATTAATTGCATTCCTACATGCTTGCATTCAACCATATATATACATTAATGTAAAGAGAATATATATCATATATATCATTTTATTCATCTAACATATCATGCATTACATACTCTATATTCATTTAATATCCATACTACATATGCTCATAGGTTACACAAAATGCATATATCGTATAGTCACTCTTCTACTTAAAACCAATATAGTACCAATTGGGCATTCACTAAATTCTAGGATTAAAGTATATCGTATCCCTTTGTGTTAGCTTTCCGAAACTTTAAACGGATCGCATTTTCGTGTCCGGAAGCTCCCGAAATCGCAAAAATACCGAAACACGTTCATTTTTCGTACAGCTGATACTCAAATAATTCTACAGAAAGTTACAGAAATAATTTAGATTATTAAAATATATATTTGGAAAGATAACTTCGATACGGTTCTTTTAAAAAAAACGGGAGATAAATCGGAGTTCTAAGCTAAAAGTTATGACATTTCTAAGTTGCTTTGGTTAATAAAAACGTGGATGAAAATTATGACGGATTTGACAAAAGTACACATATAGGCCAAGATACTTGGATACAAACATAGGTATCCAAATGAAACTCATTCTAACCATCCTAACTAAGATCAATCCACTCTCTAACCATTATAAAACTGAATTTAAATATCTATTTAAACTATTATCATACATACATACACATGGGGTGTCCTAATTTGGGATCTATCAAGTAGGGCACAAGACACATATCTAAAATCCTCAAGAGAGCTCCAAATGGCCTCAAATTTGAATTTAAATGGGACACATGCATGAGGATGGATCCTACGGATTCAAAACTAATTTATATGCAAAGGAAATCGATTTAGAGGATGGGTTTTACCTATTGGGAGTAGAATCCCATTGAAATCCTTTAGGACACGGCTCCGATACGAAGATCCCTCAAAGTGGACACTCCTCCTTGCACTCCTCTTCCAATCCTTGGTAGCACCCTTCCCTTGGAGAATGGGAATGATTGAAGGAAGGTTTGGTGAAGGAATGATTTGATTTGGAGATGAAATCAATGAGAAGGCTCTCTAAAATTGGGGAAGAACAAAAGGAAAATAAAAGAGGCAAGATTGTAATGAATGAAATGAATCATTCTCCCCTAGAGGTGGCTGCCATAAAGAGTCCATTAGGACTAATGGGAAATGTCCTACTTGCCCCTCTCTAGTCTCATATGGTTAAGTCTAGACTAGGTTCAAGTTTGGGGTCAAAATGATCTAGTTTTGAGTCTCTAACTTAACCATTCTAACATGATAAAAATTAGTTTAATTAACTAACTTAATGTTGGGTCTTGTGAGCCATGCTTAACTTAATATTGGGTCCCATCTAGAGTTTAAGCTACCCGGGTCACAATACAAGTCGGAACGAGACGAAACTCAAACCCGACTAAACAAATCCAATAAAAACAATATTAAAAATATAAAATTTTACCAAAATATTAAAATATAAAAAATGACCAAAATCATAATACATCAATTTAAATATTATTAAAATAATCTAAAATTTACCAATTAATCAAAATTCTAAATAATTCAAAAGTCACAAAATGACCAAAATATCCTTAGCCTAAAAAGTTGTAAATAGTCATTCTAATCACATGGTTAGGTCCCCATGGTCATGGTTAGTCTCTAAGCTTAGCAAAACTAGGGATTAACTAGTTAACCATCAAAATCACAATTCAATATTTTAAATAGTTTTAAATTGATTAAAAAAATTACCAAAAATCACAACATGAGTTAAATCTTATTATCGATTAATCAAAATTATAAAATTTCAAAATTACCCTCATTTGGAAAACTGGGTGTTACAGGTTTCCATAATTGTAAATCCATATTTTTCAAGACTACCATACGCATCAATGTAACTACCGTTAATTTCTGACAATGCAAGTTCCTTAGCTCTCCAAGCTTTGGAATATGTAATATGCAAACGATGGTCTCTAAGTATATCACACACAATGTGGGCTGGACTATAAGAGTTATCTCTAATTTTACCAATTATTTTATTTCTTACCCATGCGGTAGTAGCCAGTGGATGATGTCCTCCTGTAAATCCACCTGAACATGAATGCCTTGCTTCAAATGTACGAATTTCAAAAGTATTACCGTTGCCGACGGCTCTAGCATATACTCTCCAACAACAATTTGGAGAATCACAAGTATATACAATTCTATGGAGATTATTATGTTTAGATGAACAACTAAAATTATATCTAATTGCTAGGTCACTAATAAAATTTCTAAATTCATATGGAGAATTAAATGATTTACCAACAAGAAGTGGAAGAATCTAAATTATCATCATTTGACAAATAATAATCTAAATCTTCTACTAAATCATCACTATTTTCATCGTCAATATCCCTATTTTCAGTCTCAACGTTCTCTTCAATTTGGTTTGTAGCGCTAGGGCCGGCACCAAATTGATCTGGATTATTACAAAAACGTTGACTACTGGAAATGATATTTGTCCTAGTACTTGATACTGAGGGATTAACGTAAATTTTAATACAAGATGAACCTAAACAATTTTGAACAACAAAATTTCATGCTTCTTCACTATCTACTACTAAAAATGTATCTGTAAAAAACCAACTTATGGTAAATTCATAAGTAATGGAAAACCGTTCACTAATAATATTACGTAAACTGCCTAATGTGATATTATAATAAGTAGAAATTAGATGAGTACTACCTCCTTGATAAGACAATCCATCTAGTATACCTCCATGATTGCAAATAATTGTTAAATTTTGATCCATTGTTACAAACTTGTAGCTTACGAATGGATGTTGGAAATGAAAGTTGAAAGCAGCTTCCAAAGAGTAGGATCGAAGAAAAGCTTCTGTCTTTCTGTCTGCAATAGAAGAAGAAGAAGAAGAAGAAGAAGAAGTGGAAGAAAATGAAGAGGTGAATGAGAGCTGCTGCTTCTTCTTCGAAATTACTATATAAGGTAAAAATCTATCCGTTATAAGAACGTTACCTATCCTATTTTGAACGTTAGCTACTACCTATATTTTGAACGTTACGCAGTGAATGTTAGATAGTAGGTTCGCATCAACTGCGCAAAAGTGAGCGACTCGTCGCTTTCAGCACGTAAAAGTACGTGAAAGCGACGTAAAAGTACGTGAATTGGCGGAAAAATAAATAAATAAATGCAAAACGCCCTTCCGATGGGCGTTTTGCCTGACAGATTCTCTGACGGCTTATGAATGCAGATTGAAGGATTCTCTGGACGCAGATTCGCGGGAAAAAGAAGAAGAAAGGAAAACGCCCTTCCGATGGGCGTTTTCATCTGACATTATTCCCCACTTAACGGCGTCCGTCTATTATCAAAAACCGTCAGTACATTTAAAAAGAAAGAAAGGCAAAACGTCATTCAGATGGGCGTTCTAATGCCTTCAATGGAAATTTGTGAAACCTTGTGCTTCCTATACAATTTATAATACTATCAGTACTTTAGATGAAAATTTTCGTATAAAATATAGTCTCTAAAAGTTAATTAGCACTTTAATTAATTACCACAATATTTTATTAAGTCCAATTTTTTTATATTAGTAGTTAACTATAATAATTATTATTGTAAATACATCCTATGAATTTGGATTACACCTTCAATACCAAATTTTATGCTTACCAATCAATTTTTGGTCCAAAATAATAACTATAAATTCAAGACCAAAACTATTTCCAAAATCCAAATCTGAATCCAAAACTGGTAACGAGAAATTAGACGGAGGTAAAGTAGTAGTATTTTCGCTAAGGTTTCAAAAGGCCCAACCTAGCCGCCAACTGCAGAAACCAACTATGCAAGGGTCGTCGTGGTCCGCCGCTTCCTCAGCCGCGTCGGCGTCGCACTCGTCGGCTTCGAGCGGGTACGGATACGGGTACCAGCCCGCATCCGTAGAGGAGATCCGGACCCTGTGGATCGGCGACCTCCAGTACTGGGTCGAGGAGTCCTATCTCCAGGGCTGCTTCTCCCACACCGGAGAGGTACTCTTTTAGGGTTAGGGTTTCGCTGTTTTGTCTTCCCTTCCAATTCCATTTTATTGACAATTACTAGTTGATTTCCTAGTTCTAGACAATGCAATAAATTTGGGTTTGAATCGTTTATGGGATTGTGTAAGAATTTGTGAGCGAATTAGAGTAAACTTCTTGTATGGATGTGGGTGGGAATTTGTGCTTTTGTTCTTGTTTTCTTGACTAGGGTTATTGATGAACGAAAATTTGGGTTTGAATCGTTTATGGGATTGCGTAAGAATTTGTGAGCGAATTAGAGTAAATTTCTCGTATGGATGTGGGTGGGAATTTGTGCTTTTGTTCTTGCTTTCTTGATTAGGGTTCTCGATGAAAGATTTTTTTATTTTTTTTTCTGGTTTGGATTGTTTAGGGTTTTGGTGTTAAGAATCTGTGAGCTGGTTATGTAACTTAGAAAATCGGATTTAGGGTGATAATATGTGAGAGATTTAGGTAAAATTGTTGTTAATTTATAGTGTTTGGTTTGCTATGGTTATTCGTCTATTCGATCCTCTCCATTGAATATGAATGAAGTGCCCCTCCTAAGATTAGGTTTAGGGTTTTATCAATAGTCCCGCCCTTTCTTTATGGCATATAAATTCATGAGATGCAACCGAAGTCTACGAAAGCAAATTGGTTTATGAACCTCTCTGCTGATTATAAGTTATGTCAATAGGATTAGGTCTATATCCTTGCGGCAAAATTGAATTATATGAATGAAAGATACTTTTCTGGGGCACGTAAAAGCGGGACTTGCACAAGTCCGAGAGCATTTTGACCTTTTCAGCTCTTTACACGATTTTATTGTTTGCATCTTTGCCAACACGATGAGAGTTTATGCTGGTGTGAAAATTTTAGCACGTCTTACTCCGCTGTTCTTTGTACAAATGGTTAGCTGCAATTTAGGCTCAATTATCTTGTATTTGATCTGTGAGCAACTATGCTTCTATATGCACTTCAAATCTTTGAACTTTCACGTACGAGTTGTTGATTTTTTTGGGGTGCATCAGGTTATATCGATAAAGATTATACGCAACAAGATAACAGGCCAGCCCGAAGGCTATGGATTTATCGAGTTTGTTTCGCATGCGGCTGCTGAAAGAATTTTGCAGACATACAACGGGGTACAGATGCCTGGAACAGAGCACACTTTTCGGCTGAATTGGGCTTCTTTTGGAATTGGAGAGAGGCGAGCTGATGCTGGGCCTGATCATTCCATTTTTGTAGGGGATTTGGCCCCTGATGTTACAGACTACTTATTGCAAGAAACCTTTCGAGTAAATTATCCATCAGTTAGAGGGGCCAAAGTTGTAACCGATCCAAGTACGGGTCGTTCAAAAGGATATGGCTTTGTTAAGTTTGCCGATGAAATGGAAAGGAATAGGGCTATGACTGAAATGAATGGGGTTTTCTGCTCAAGTAGGGCTATGCGTATCAGTGCGGCCACACCTAAGAAGCCCACTGGGGGTCAACAACAGTATCCAGTTGCTAAGGGTATTGATTACTGCAAAATAAACACATACACTCAGGATCACAATTACTGACTTGTATAATGCTCAACTTTTCCTTTTGTTTTTCCAGCATTAACAGTCCCTTTACTTGTTATTCTAGTTTCTTTACCCAAGCACGATTCATCAGATTTTGGCTAGTGGTTATTGGTCTTATTCTTTGCCTATAATGGCGTAATATCGTAGTGCTGGGCATGTTCTTGTATGTTTCAGCAACATTGTAATCATTATCTCCTCATTACTGAGCATGATCACTTAGAATCTTGGCTTTTTGTGCGCTTCATTTTTGTTTCATGCAATATCAATATTGCTTTTTATCCTTTTAAAAAGTTGTCTATGTTCCCCTTTCGTTGTTTTATTATTCACTTTTTTCAAGTTCAAGAAGACAACAATTGTTTGAATTGTGAAGAAACTAAGTGAGATGTACTTTTCACTTACTAGAGTTAAGGGCAACATAAATGAGACCTGATATTGGGTTTTAAGCATATGACAATATCCTTTCAGATGCATGAATATTGAACTGGAACCAGTTTGTCTGACTTTTAACTAATCGGAGAGGGATCACAAGGCTAGTGTTATATATATATATATATATATATATATATATATAGAGAGAGAGAGAGAGAGAGAGAGAGAGAGAGAGAGAGAGAGGTCCTGCAAACTGGCCACCTTGGTTTTATGGCATGGCTCTCTCATGCTTATAGATACCTTGGCGAGGAATTTGACACCAACATAGAGGGTTGATGTTAGTCGACAGCCGGTCTTAAAACTTTGTCAAATGACTTGAAGCTTGTATGCAACTTTCTTATGCTCTATAGCCGACCCCATTCTGATTAGAAAAGGCCTAAATGATGATGATATAATACTTTATGTTAGTGCTACAAAGGACATGACCCGGACATGACCCTTCACAGAGCTCTGAATGGAAGAAAATTATTCAAACAGTCAACCCCAAAAATTGGAAAAAGGCTACGATTGGCCATTGATTCTCCCCTTAAAAATATAATTTGTCTCTTAGGCTCTGGTTAATACCTGTTTATGTTCAGGGGTCAAATTGTTGACAGTGGATTAGCTATATACATCTTTATTGCCTTCATTTTATTGATTTGTTGATGTTAATGGGTTGGAAAATTCCAGATTGTATCAACTTAACCTATACATGTCTTAGGACATGGATATCACAATACGTGGTGTGGAGCATCGTTTTGGATGCAAATAATAGTGTGAAAAGCACGATCCACATTTTGTTAAAGTGCGGAGTGGTCTGCAACCGGAAAACCCTCTATCCATTATCCAGACCATAGGTTTTGTATAGAAAATTTTGGTTCATGTCTATTGGGGCATGTGTTTTATTCTTATATAGTTCACCATGTTCTTAGGTCTAAGCATAATATCACCTTGGGCCCTCACCATAACATTATGTTAAACTTTGTATCTGGTAATTGTATTCTTGACATGATTATGCTATCCTCTATCAAATTCCCATATGGTAAACCACATACTTTTTTGTTACTAAATGTCAGCCAAATTCCGATGCGCTGTATACTGCTAACCTTCTTTTCATGATGCCTTTGTTGGTGCAGTTGCAGATTGAGCTGGTCATATTACTTGCTAGTGCTCTTTGTCTTCGTCATTTCTTTAGGTTTTGTATACCCCTTGAAGATTAGCGAATGATCTATGGCACATGGGCACATACAAAATACGAAATGATTGCCCACACATCAATTAAGATTTTCTTTTGTAATAGGATCACATATCACACTTTTTTGAGTTGACACACAGCCCAGTTTTTATTTCAATCAACCTGTGGGAAAGGAGTGCTATCTAGACAGATATCAGTTATCCCCCTTCAGCACATAAAGCATTTTGAAACACATTATTACTTATCTCCCGCCATTACCAAGTATAACTTTGCTCTTCGGTCGAACTGATTAGTTAATGTTTTTAGGCCACGTTTCTTACTATATGAAAATCCTTATTAATTCTTGTTCTTTGATCTGTGACGAGTTTATACTGGAATTTTAGGAAACTAAATTCAAACGTTTAATCGTCATGTAACAATATACTGGAGCTGTATTTGGATGATGTAATACATTCATCTATAAATTGGTTATCCCTTACCATATTTCATCATTATTTTTCAACACATACCTCACTGTACAAGTTTACTATGGTCTGTTAACATAATGTATATATCTAATAGATTTTGTCAAAAGCTTCTCTGCTTCACCACCATTTTCTGTTGAGCATTTAACACTTGTCAATACTTCCCTTTGCAGCTGTATTTCCGGTACCAACTTATACCACACCACAGTTGCCACCAGTTCCCCCAGACAATGATATCACAAACACAACTGTAAGACCAGGCATATCACTTTTAATATCATTTTCTCCTTTTAGTGTTTCATTAACATGTGTTCTACACTGCAGCTTTATGTCGGTGGTTTGGACCCTAATGTTTCAGAAGAGGAACTCAGGCAGATCTTTGTTCAATTTGGGGAGCTTGTCTATGTTAAGATCCCTGCTGGAAAAGGATGTGGCTTTGTTCAGTTTTGCACTAGGTACACTGGAAATAATCTCTGTTTCAAGGGTTATATAATTTGAAAATAGGAGAGTACTATTCTTTGTGTTTTTTTTAGGCTTTCTTTCATATGTTTATGACTCGTTTCCTCTTGTAAAGTCTATGATTATTTCCAAATTTTGTCATAGTTGGGTAATGTTTTCTTTAGACATTGTATATGTTTGATGGGAAATATTACAAGATAGGTGGCCATAGTAAGGCAATCCTAACCTCTTATGTTACAAATAAAATTATGTGTATAGTGTGGGCATTTCTCTTATTATTATTATGCTTTGCACAATCACCTGATGCTCCTATGCGCAAGACTTTCAGGGGGCACAAATTCACCTGAGTCTCTTATCTGCAAGATAATAATATGGTGGAACCACACCCGACTTCGATTCTGAACAGGATCTGAACCACCACGAGTGAGGCATATGTTTTATTATATGTTATATTCAGATTCATATTACAGACTAGATTATTTTAACGGAAAATTTCATGAGAAGCAAAAATATTTGAAAAAATTGCGTAAAAGACACCAAGTTTAGGAAAATAGCAATAAGAGCATTGTCACGCCTAAAAATAGGGCGTAGAAAATTTTGGCGCCCTATTTTGGGTCGTCAAAATTCATTTTTGTTTAAACTTATCCTTCATAAGCATAAACCCGGATAATTCTGGATTAAAAAAAATTAAACCAGCCCCTAAAATGTGCGCCCTAAATAAGGGCGTAGAAAATTTTTCCGCGCCCAAATGTAAGGCGTGAAATTTTTCCGCGCCCAAAAGAAATAAGCCGTTGTAAAAAAAAGCCGTTGTAAAAAAAATAGCCGTTAAAAAGTAATATTTAACAAAATTTCACGTCCTAAACAAGGGCGTCCAACATTATTTCACACCCTAAAAAAGGGCGCCTTTTCTTCACCTCCTAACCCTTTTCCATTTCCCCTAACCATTCCCTAACATTCTTAATAGCAGCTACTAACCAACAAACTTGTTTTTCTACGCCCATATTTAAGGCGTGAAAAATTCACGCCCAATTATAGGGCGCGACGATGCTCCCATTGCTATTTTCCCAAACTTTGTTCTTTTTATAAAATAAACTAAAAGTTTAATGCTACCTGTGAAATTTTTCGTTATTTTAATGATAATTTTGTCAGGCAGGGTAATTCATACAAGTTATGCTCAGGCCCCAGGGATGTGACATTCTGGGAAGTTACTTATGGAATCAAAACACATGAATTCCATATTCCAGGGAGTGCCATATCATCATTATCCTCATCTAAAGCCTTTTCCCATCACAGTGGGGTTGGCTATGGAACATAAGAAAGTTCCATATTAAAGATTTGACAAGGTTTTACCGTTTTATGACTGGCTGCTGACCCGACGTCAACCTTCTATGTTCGTGTCAAATACCTAGCCAAGGTATCTTATGAGCATGAGAGGGTCATGTCATAAAACCCAGGTGACCAGGTGGGAGGTAGGTAGACCTACCTTTTGGATTGTAGTTTAAGCTCATGCAACTAAGAAGCATCCTTCAAGAGATTCTTATGAATTTATTACAGTAATATAGGAATCTCATGAATTTCATGCCTGACAATAAATTTTGAGGAATATGGAATTCTTGTGGAATATTGCAATCCACGTACCAGACTCCCCCTTGAAGGTTACTCTTTATGTTTCCTCTTGTCTTCTTCTAGGATGATTAATGTTTTACTCAGAAACTGTAGTGCGTCTTGCTGTCTTTTTATTGTATTCACTGTTTTTAATACACTTTTCTTTCCTTCGAAGGGTAGCCGCTGAAGAAGCAATAAAAAGGATGCATGGAACCATGATTGGTCAACAAATTGTAAGGCTCTCATGGGGCAGGACTCCAGCAAGTCAGCAGGTATTATTTTGGCTTCTCTTTTCATCAGGCTTATGCTTTTGATCTACACTGTTTTACATGAAGTTGTAAATGTATTGACTTCACCAGCTTTTCCTTGAACATGCTTGTTGCCTATTTCTGATCACTGCATCATCATACTGTTTAGTGCTAAAGACTGAATAAATTTCATAGCAGAGACCGTTTGTTGAATCAAGTTTAATCTCAAATTTCCATATGAGTTTTGCGTAACTTATGGAAGAACTGGAAGTGAACATTCTTTCCGATGACATAATTTGTGGAATAGTTGAGTGGACAAGGTTGGGTTTCGTACAGCTTATTATATGGGCTGCTTCTGTTGTTCCCCCCTTAAAATAAACAGCAAAATGTTGATTGGTAATACTAGCTTGTGCTTACCTTTTCATAAGGTAGTTCTTCTTTTGGCAGCAATTGCAAGCAGAGGAGGCTGCTTTAGAAGCTGCTTCTGTTTTTTGAATATTAGATGTACCAAATGCAGACTAAAACTGAAACTTAAACAACACATTCACAGTCATATGATGTGGTGACAAGTACATAAGCAACTAACAGAAAAGTTTTGTTCTAATACATGTACAACAATGAATACTAGATCATGCCAACAATATAATGAAGTTCGTTCAGATATTTATTTTATGCAGTATCCTCATTTACAACAACAATAGCAAAAGTAAGCAACAACAGTAGTATAAAGAAACAACAGTGAAACAAGTTTTTTTTTTTTTCAGATTCTTATTCATAAAAAGCAGATGTGTACAATAAGATTCATCACAACAAATATGAGATCATCATGATACAAATTTATCACTCAATAACAATAGAAAATCAGCAGAGTATAAAACAACAGAGAAGGCTTAGGAAATCAACGGCAATAGAAAAATTTATGAAGCATGCCTTCTCCAAAATGACCAACAAAATAACAATAGCAACATAAGAAAACAAAGAGCAACAACAAAGAAAACAAGGAAAAGGTGACCAATGAAACACCCAAAATAAAAGGAAAAAAAAAACCCAAAAACAAAGTAGAAGAAGAAATCTCAGTAATAGGCACAATTGGAAAGGTACAAACATTGAAAGATAAAAACCAAAAGTATATTGTATCAGACACACATATCATTATATTAAAAAAACATTTTGTACAATTTTTTGCCCATTCAATACACATGTTGAATCCTTATTAAAAACTCTTTCTATCGTATCCTACGAGATTAACAGGGGGTTGGGGGGGGGGGGGGGGTTTGGTAGATTTCATGCAATTTAGAAATCTCCAACCCATCGATCAAGTGAGTCCCTGCTTTAAGATACCATTAGATCTATGTGCTGGAGATTTCCAAATTGCATGGAAGTATTTGAACCATACATGTTATGAGGATGCATGGTATGGATCACCATATCGGATGCAAATCATAGGATGGTCGCAACGGTCCACATTTTGTTAAGAGTCTGGACCCAGTTTGCAATGGAACAACTCTCTCTCTGTCTCTGAAGGTGTACAGGAACCCTTTTTTTGCAGGAGCATGTTGGCCCCTGGGGTCCCCAAGCAGATACCAGTCAGTGGGCAAATTCTTATTATGGGTATGGTTATGATCCATATGCTTATGGAGCTGCTCAAGACCCATCTCTATATGCATATGGTGCTTATGCTGGATATGGACAATACCCGCAACAGGTAAGAATCACATAATGTTGCAACTAGTATATATTATTGATTTATTCAGAACTGTGATGCTTGCGAGTTAAGAATAATTATGCTAAGGTTGTTGAGGTACCTTACAAGAATCTGTTTCCCTTGTATATCGTCTGTGGAAATAGCTTCAATTCAAGTCTTGGAGATTATCTTGTCAATTTTTGCTTTTCTTGGAGCTTTGATATATATATATATATATATATATATATATATATATATATATATATATATATATATATGTTTCAAACTTCTAGTTTTAATTCTGGATTTTGACCTCATGTTCTAAAAGAAAAGAAAACGGTTGTCATCATATAAACATATTAATTTAAATATTTACATTTTTATGCAACGTGAATTTTCTTAGTGGCAAATCTGAGGGTAGTTTCTTTTCCATGTAGTTCAGATGTAAATTGTGACTTCAAAGAGATGCAAACTACACATTGGAGGGGATATATATATATTGGTAGTAGAGTTTAAATTTTGAATTTTAAAATTCAAAATTTTAGATTTGGATAAATTTGAAATCATAAAAAAATAATTGGCTTACCTATAGCCTATAAATAAATTCAATATATGTATATAATACTTTTTAGATTTTTGATGAGTTTAATATTTCAAGTCTAAATTGAAAATTTTGTTAAGATTAAAGTTGTGCAAGACATACTAAAACAATATTAAATAGGAAAAAATAGATTGGGATAAGATTGAATTGTAACAAATCTTGTTGCTATGTAATTTAATATCTTCATAACTTAAAATGATATGGCATAACTTAAATGATGTGTCACATGACATAACTTCTCTTAGGTTTTACCCCTAGCTATAGCGGCACGTTTAACTAATGCCTCCCTCCCAATCGCTGCATCCATCAGTCTCCATTTTACATGTCCAAACCATAACAAATGATCTTCTCTTATTTTATCCTTGTGCACCGCCTCCAACTCTGTGAATGAACTTGTTTGATATTCGATCTGTTAATGTATTCTGACTCATCCATCTCAACTTTTTCATTTCGGCTATGCTCATTTTTGGAAATGTTTCTTAAACTGCCTAACATTCGAATACGTAAGGCAGGTGCGGCCTTATTGTTTGTAAATTGTAAATACATATCTACGATGAAAAATCCAAATCTACTATGAGGTAGGCCCATTCCTCTAGAGACATGCATGCATGTATGATGGTTCCGACTCATTTCTTTAGGTTTTTTTCGGTTGGTGGAAAGTGAGAGAGAAAAGAAAATTAATTTGAACTTCTGTTACTAGGGAAAAAGGAAAAGAAAAAGTGAGAGAATCTCTTATATTAGCATCTCCTTTCCCGTTCTCTCTCTCTCTTCATCTAGGAAAAACCATTTTCCTTTCTCTCCTACTATCGTACAAAAGGAAGAGACGTTTATCCGTCCTTCCAGCTCCACTCAGACTACTATGACCTCGATCATCGACTTCCACATACACACTCACAGCCATTTATTTTCTATCCCGTTTATTTTCACAACTTTCTCGTATGAAGCAAATAAAAATCTCTCTCATCTTCTTTTCTCTCTTCCATTTTTTTTTTCTTTTCCTTCTCCCTACTTTTCTACAAAACATAGACTTGGGAGTCGATATATGTAGTCCTTGACAAGATATATATTATCAATGCTCTGAAAACCGGACCGACTGGCCGAAAAAAACCATGATCCGGCACTTAGACGGGTTCTCCAAAGCTTAAGAACCTCTTTTAGCACTGAACCGGTATCAGACCGGTAAACCGACCTCAAAACCATTTAAACCAATCAATAAACCAGACACGGTTCACACGGTTGTTTTCAGTCAAACCAGAAAGGCTCTTCAGTTTTCAAACTGTTGTTTAATAGTTCGGGTTTCACGGTCAAATAAAAAGATTGCTCAATTTCAAATTACTCAGTTTTCAAAATGTTGTTTACTACTTTGGTAAAGGAAATTTATGTTGTACCTTCTTTTGGATTTTTCTCTCTTTGCATGAAACACTCTTCTCCTTTCTCAAATTCCCTTTCAATGTCAAATGTGGCACTATTTCATTTGTTGATGGCAATCTCAAACCAAACATGCTGACATATGCATGCTACAACTACTTAATTGTTTCTTTAATGTTAGGAATTTTTTACTCTTCACATATCTGTCTAGTTATTTAAGTATGTCTTTAAGTTTTAATATTTATGTTCATTAACAATGTTGTTAATAATACTAAAAAATGATTTATCATGTCCTAATTTTTATACTACTTTTGAATTTGTATCAAAATTGTCTATTCATAGGGTAATGATGGGGCACTTTTTGACAAATATCTACAAAATATAGGTATGATATGAACGCGGTTTGACCCCGGTTGAACCACTAAACCTTGAACCACTAGCTTCTCAGGTTCGATGGCTGGTTCGGTTCTCAGAACATTGTATATATACACCATTTCTCTCTAGCTCCCCGAACTTTAACTATTAAGTTGTTGGGGGAGGGTTTCATGTGGGAAATATAGCATGCCTAGCTCCTTTGATTTCCGAGTGGTGGTAGTTTATTTTGTGGTAGTTGCATTTCTATTTTTAAGTAGTCCTTGTATTGTATTGACTGATGTTATTATTAATGAATTTGGTTGGTACTAGCCAGTTCACACTGGTTATGTACTTACCCAGATCTCAGAAAAAGAACTATCCTTTCATCAGATGCTTACATATTTTCTGTCACAACTCCAAAATCCTAGGTAATCGGTCACATGATGTTTTGCTATTTATATTTACCCTTTTATCTTAATGTTATATATTTTCTCAGAACTACAAAGCCCCTATTCACACCCTCCAAATTATAACAACATTTTGCCTCATTTTTCGTCACTTCCCATCTCAGACATAATACCTTAAGACATAACTTTAGTTCTTCAATCACATGTTCATCAATGTATTCTGGGTTAAAAACTTAAAATGCTTATTCCCTAGAAGCACATCCATCCAGTATGTGCAGCTTTTAGTTGCAAAGTGTTGAGGCCAAGAAACATTTGTCTGGTTTCCTCTATCATTAATTCCTACACTCAGATTTGTTTATTTCCTTCGTAGTCAAATTGTATTGCAGTCTTGCAGTCTTGCAGATATCATTCTTCAAAGCGTATTACCTTGTGCATTATCATGATGTTTTTTTTTTGAATTTAGGTTGAGGAGGTACAAGATATGGCATCAGTAGGTGCTGCAGTGCCAACTGTGGAACACAGAGAAGAAACCAATGATCCATTGGCATTACCTGATGTTGACAAGTTAGTAGTAGCCTTATTCTTGTTGAATATTTATTTATAATCTTTATATATCCATTGATTTACCGTTTTATCTTTTCCCAGGTTAAATGCCACTTATCTTTCTGTCCATGGGAGTGCCATGTTGGGTAGGCCCTTATGGTTGAAGACATCTGGTCTGTCTCAACAAGCGTAAATCGAGAGGAACTTCACCCAGCCTGTTATGAAAATTGTGCATGAAGCCTGCTACATATTACATAACTGTGAAGGAATTCGAGTTATAGAGGAGTACAATAGTAACCTTACTGGGAGCGTATGTAACTTGATCTTCTCTGTTCTTCCTTGGATGACTGCTCTAAGTAGATTGCTAATTCCAAGTGCCATATTATCTGTATTGGCTATAAATCTGGGGTTCACCTGGAAATGATTAGTGTCTGCGGCTTATTTAGCCTCTGGCAAGGAACAGTGGTTGTAATGGTAAAGGCATTGCTGAAACCCATGGTAGATCGCGTTGTCTGACCTTTGTGATTTGTTTTTCAGAACTTGGCAAGCAACTGATTTACCTGCTTGATGTTTTTGTTTTTATTTACAACGAAACAAACGGGGAATGGGTTCATTGAAGAACAAGCATGGTTGAGCCCAAGGGGGTTCTGGATCTGGTGCTGATACTAATGAGATCTGCCACCAATTAGCTGGTTCATGAACACCGAGTCTTTGGAACTCTGCTACCGTCTGAAATATTGGTATAGTGTTGATTTCTTGATTATTGGTATAATGATAGTTTGGAATCTATTAATAGATTTAATAGATTTTTTGACTTTCGTTCTACTTATTAATATGAATTTATACTTGCATTCCACTTTTTGTCAAAAAAATATTTTTTGTGACAAATCTAATAAATACAAAAAGTGGGATGTAAGTATATAATTATATTGACAAGTGAGACAAAAGTCAAAATTTTCCTATATTTATTCTATTGTCAAGTTGGATGAAAGTTGATCCAAATAGGTTTGTTATCATAGCTAATATATGAAAAAAATACCCAGGAATAGATAATTGTTTAGCGGGTTTGGATATAATAATTTTTGGTTCTTAATAAATAGATTTGTTAGTTGTTAAAATATGATTGCCTGGTGAGAGAGGATGAGATTTACTTGACTCTTATTTAAGGAGGTCTTGATTATGTATATATCTATGTAACAAAAAAGGGTGATGTTTTTGAAATTTTTTACAGCGTGGAGTATAAAATACAAACTTTATCAAAATTCAAAAACAATACAATACGTCATTGGTAATAACAGTATGAGTACATGTACTATATTACTTATACTGCCATTGCATGCACTCATATCCTCATTTGCAATGACGGTATGAGCCCTATCACGCCATTATTAATGGCGGGCGGGTTGAAGGTGTAACAGATGTATTCTTTACGGATGCATGTTGCATGGCAGTATGCATGGCCGACATGAAGAATGTGTCACAAACATGACTGCATGCATCATGTGTCGCACACATGGCTCTCGAAGAATGCAATAGAAAATTTGAGTCTTATTCCACTTTATTAGTCATATTTTAAGGTGCACTCCAGTGCTTTATCATAATGTAAGTCATCGTCCACATTTCACACATTCCGTCCAACTTTGACGGTCAACTGAGTTGACCCAATTTTTTTGACGAAAATTATCCCCATTTTTTGTATTTGTAATAGCAGTAGACGTGGGGAGGCACGAGAGCGCCGTGGGGGAGCGGGGGTGGTGCCGTGGGAGTGCGGGGGAGGGGGGCGGCACCGTGCGCTAGTGGGGGCGGCGGGGGAGCGGGGGTGGTGGTGGTGGTGGTGGTGGTGGTGATGGTGAAGGTGGTGGTGGTGATGGTAATGGTGAAGATGGTGACGGTGACAGTGACGATGACGTTCGCGTTGGTGAAGGTGGTGGTGGTAATGGTGAAGGTGGTGGTGGTGGTGAAGGTGGTGATGAGCAGAGGGATGAGGGGGGGGGGGGGGGGGGGGGGGGGCGAGCACGGCGGGGTAGGTAGAGGGCTGCTGCAAAGAAGATGGGCGTAATTTCGTCAAAAAATTGGGTCAACCCAGTTGACCATCAATATTGGACGAAATCCGTAAAATATGGAGGATAACTTACATTATGGTAAAACACTGGGGTGCACCTTGAAATATGACCAATAAAGTGGGGTGCGATTCAAATTTTTTCAAAAAACAACACAATAGTATGGTGGCTCGCAAAGAGCAACACAATGCATGCCCTAAGACCGCTATTGCTACTGGTGGTCCTGCCTCCAGATTGTCAATGCTAATGGCAGTTCTGATACATATATTAAAAATAGAAATTAAGCCAGCTGCGCTCAAGCCGACACTACCACTGGCGTGATAGAGTCCACACCGCCATTGCCAATGACGATTTGTATCTATTTTCTGAATTTTGATAATTTTCATCTCATCTGTAATATTAATAATTTTTTATCTTATATGTAATTTTCCAAAAATATTAAGACTAAGAATAGTCAAGATTAAAAAACATAAGTATGTCCAATGGTTTAATTTTCTATTTATATTATGCCAATTAATTAATAGTTGGCTCCACTCATCTCTACTCAGTTAACTCTCTCTTTCTCTCTTGATGTTTAATTATTCTTGTAATTAATTAATAGTTGGTCTCACAATTTTGTGGATAAATTCATTCTTAAGTTGATTAATTGATTGTTTCTTTATTTTTTAACTTAAATCATATCGAAACCTTAATAAAATTCTAATTAAAATTTAAATATATTTCATTGTAATTTTTTTGTTGCTTATGGTCGTTTATACATTTAATATTTGTATATTTTACTTTTTCATAAGTTTATTAATTGATTGATTTTTATTTTCAATATAGATTATATCGGAACTTTACTAAAATCATAATTAAAATTTAAGTTTATTTCATTTTTTTTTGCTTATTATCATTTGTATATTTAATTCATTTGGATATTTTACTTTAGTATTTTGTTTATTGCTACTTATTGGTTATTGCATAAAATAAAATATTTGGCGGGGCGTGTGGTGAGGTGGGGGTGGGGGAGCATGGAGAGAGTGATGAGAGGACATATTACACTGGTTATCGGACATGTTTGGTAAACCATAAAAGGAAAATTGGATTTGTAATTTCAAGGATGGAGTGGATGAGAATTCATACACGGTACCTTTTGTCCTTTTAGTACGGGACGGACAAATGTGTTTGGTTAAGATAATAAAATGATAAATAGAAAGTGAGATAGTATATTATAATAATAAAATTATAAAAATTAGTTTAATAAATAAAAATGAGTAGTAGTTACAATTAGTTAATATTGATTAAAACTTTTGATCAACTAATTAATTATCTTAATTATATTAAAATAAATAAAATTTTTCAGATAATAATTAATTGTTTTTATTTATTAATTAAATATTAATAATTAGGTAATCCAAACAAATTAATTTTAAATCTATGAAGTACAGACACACGAAAACTAGTCTTATTGAACAAATACGTATGACACATTTCATGTACACATGAAAATATACGATATATACATCATGTCCTTGTTTACCATGTCGTATCGTTTGGTCGTACAACATAAGTACAAATCTAAGTAAAAAATAATATAAATAAACTTTACTATAATAATAACCAACACTAATTGAGAATAAAAAATCATATTTAAAAATGAACTAAAAATTAATTAAATTTTAATTAGTTAATGGGTGATTAGAGTATTAGTTAACTAATTTTTTTTGAAAAAAGTTTGTTTGGTTAGTAATTGTCCATTATGGAAGTTACTCATACCTTTTAGCCCACGTTGTTAGTGGATTGACTACTTTTTAGCCCGACATAATATTCGTAATTTTTTGTACACACTTCGTTGTATGTCTTTTGGGTCCACTTTTTCGGACTTCCATCATAAATGAAAAAAATAATACGCTTTCGTGATTCGATTCACTATTCTTCAGTCATCCAACCAGAATTTTTTTGTCTCTTTCTGCTTGTCTGACCACAAGGATCGTTCGGGTTTGACGTACATTATGAAAGTTGCTCATGCTTTTTATCCCATGTTGTTAATGAGCTGGTTGTTTAGTTTCCGTCAGTGAGTGACTCTACACGAAGAGCACCAACACTAGTGCTAATCCTCTCTAGCAGTTTAAGAGTTTTTTTGGGAGCAACTCACCAATGCTTATCCGAGTTGTTTCCGTTAGTGCATCAATTGCTTGGTTAGTGAAGGGAGTTGATAAGGAGAACGTTTCAGAAGTTCAATCAACTTAGTAATCGGAACTTGTCGGTTCACGAGTGCCAATCAACGAAAAAAAAGAGTGGAATCTCGTTTCGAGTAAGGATGATTCTTCTTAGGGTTAGTTTGGTTTGGTCACTAGTGATCTGGTTCCACCATTTCGTTGTGAAATAAATCCTAAGGTCTCGTTTGGTTCGCGGAAAGAAAAAAAAATCAATTTTTTTGCTCTTTTCTTTTATTTGAAAATTTTGTAATTTCTATTAATTTTTTTGGTGTTTGGTAAGGTTCAAAAATTGGAAAAAAAATTGAATACTCAGGTGTGAGAATGTGAATATATACAGTGAGTGGGAAAACCATTTCCTTCTATTTTTCTTCCCTCGGGATTCAATTTTCTTTTCTGCCCCTTTTCTTTATCATCTAAACGCAGGAAATAAGTACGTGTGTATTTCAATATTTGAACTTTTATTTATTAACTTGTACATATGTGGTATTTTAGTTCAAGTGGTTGGTATGGTTGTGGCAGTATAACGTTCGAATTCCACTACTTGTGGAATTTCTTTGAAGCTAGGCCCTCGGACGTAGACAAAGTGGTGTGACACACTTTGCATTGCATGTTTTTTGTGGCATGGTGTCATGGACCATAAATTCGCTACTTGCAATATTTTTGTGCAATATTCATAACCAAATTATACTAATAAGTTCGCATGTTATTATGGGTTTCCTAGACGCAATAATTGTCCATGGGATGATTTAGAACATGACTGTCCTTTGATATTTGGGTGAAGGAACCGTGGTCATCGCAAGTTCTATGATTTCTATATAATGGTCTGAATGAGTTGTAAAAATAGCTTCCCATGAATCCCATCTATTTGGAGAATTTTTTTTGTGTCAGATTCACCGTACACTTTTTATGTCAACCATTATATACATATTTTAATTAGAGTAGTGCTATTCGTACCTCTAAATTGTCCCTCAATACATCCCTCCTTATGTGGCAGCTGACGTGACATGTTAAATAATATTATGTGTCATCTGACATGACCGATGACATGGCAAATTTTAACCCAAAAAGTTAATTATTCGATTTTGTCAATGTTAATTTAATGTTAATATCAACATTAATTAATGTTAATTTAATGTTAAAATTAATATAAATTAATGTTAATATTAATGTTAATGTTAATATTAGTATTAATATTAACGTTAATATTAATTTTAATGTTAATGTTAACATTAACTTTAATGTTAATTTTAATGTTAACGTTAATTTTAATTTTAATTTTAAAAATTGTCACGTCAGCTGCCACATCAACATGCCACGTCAGCTGCCACGTAAGGAAGGTCGATTTGGAAGGACAAATAACATTATTCATTTTAATAAGATGTACGGTGAGTCCGATACATCTTATTAAAATGAATAATGTTATTTGTCCTTCCAAATCGATCTTCCTTACGTGGCAGCTGACGTGGCATATATATATATATATATATATATATATATATATATATATATATATATATATATATATCAGTTTTTGATCGGTTACATTATCATGGTAGCTTAAGATTAAAGTCAATTCCAACTGTTATCAAATTTCTCACATGGAAAGCAAATCGGCCGGTGGGCCCGTTCTTTAAATCTGCAACGGTCGAAAATTCTCCCACCAACGTTCTCCCCCCATCTCTCAAAGGAGCCTCCATTAATAACACTAACCATCCTCTCAATAGCTCCTCTAACGTCTCTCTCTCTCTCTCTCTCCATTTCTTTCTTAATTTCTTCTTCTTCTTGTAGCTAAGAGTGTAGAGATGGAGCCAGCCGTCATAGACTGGAACATCGTCAAGTCAGAAGAGTACGTTCGGGACGAAGTCTACGAGCACATCGACGCGCCCAAATGGCTCGATCTCTCCGTCTCTAGCCCCCCTCCGCTCGACGACGACGACGCCTACTTCTGCAGGCCCGACTGCCGGCACCCCAAGATCGCCGCCGAGAGTTTCCAGGCACGCTCACCTACTCCCAAGGTCATACTACTACTTACTTCTTACAACTCTTCCCACCTCAATTTCTTGAAATTTCCAGTGTTAATTCGAAATTCTTGATCAATTTTCAGCCGAAACCCACGAGGACCAAGTCGGACACGATGCCGCTCCGCGAAAGAAACAACAACCAGAGGTGATTGATTGATTGGTAGTTCTTGTTCTTATGGAATTAAGTTGATAGTTCTGTTAGCTTTCTTGAATTTTTGGTTGATTGATACAGAGATGGTAACAACTTGAAGAGGAGGGGCGCGGTTGCTGCCACTCTGCTCCATTCTTCGTCTACGCGTGAGCCGCCGGTGAAGAGCAAAGGCAATGCCAGGAAGTTCCTCGACGATCTTGAGAACCGGAACCCCAACGTTTCTTCCGCGGCGACTCCCGGTCGTCCGGTTAAGGTCGCGAAGGAGGCGGTCAAGTCGAGCGCGGTGAAGAGAGGATCGGAGGAGGAGGAGATGGTTGAATTGAAGAACAAGAAGAAGCCCGTGCCGAAGCTGAAGAGTACGCTGTCGGCGAGAAACCTCTTCTCCGGGAGGGACATCATGAGCCAGCTCTCGGAGTTCTGCAACGAGATCAAGAGGCTGGCCGTTGGCAAGGAAAAGCCTACGGAGGAGGAAGAGGGGAAGGTGTTACTGGAATCATCCCCCAAGTAAGTATCTCGTCCCGGACACACGATACGACACGACACGACATCGATTTTGAGCGTGTCGCGGTGTATTTCGGTAAGGCATGTGACGCAACGTGTTGCAGGAAGAATGAGGGGTCGGTGAAGAGGAGCTGCAGTAGATTGACTGTGAAGGTTCTGAGCGAGAACTCTTCGGTTTCGAGAGAAGTGAGGGCGTGTCCTCCCACCCCGCAGCGGTTTCCTTCCCCGTCCAGCCGCCGCCTCCGGAGCACCAGAGCAACTGCTGCTGCTGTCGGTCCTAGCTCCCCTCTGCACAAGCCTCCAAGATCCACAGCCCTGGTGAGCTCTCTCTATATATCGCAACTTCGTTAAGTTGAATAGAGTTAATTACTCAAATGGTGCCTGAGGAACGTCATGGTCGCCATTTTGGTGATCAATTTTTTTTTTGGTTAATTTGGTATCTAAGATTTACATTTTGGTTTAAAAGGTACCTGAACTAGGTTTCGTTGGTATTTTGGATAAAAATTGTTAAAAATGGACATGTGATGGTCACGTGACTTATTTTTAGGGTTATTTTTGTCATGACCGGTAATACGTTGGCTATAATTGGTTGTAGAGACGTCATTTTGCTATTTGTTTATGTAGAATTTCTTCGAACACCGATATTCTTAGTCGAAAAACAAAAACATGATAAAATAACTATGAAAAATAAGACACATGACCATCACATGTCCATTTTTATCGATTTCAATCCAAAAATACAAACGAAATCTAGTTCAAGCACCCGTTAAACCAAAATGTAAAACTTATGTACCAAATTAACTAAAAAAAGTTTGATCACCAAAATGGCAACCACTACATTCTCCATGCACCATTTAGATAATTAACTCATTTGAATAATCTTGTTCTCATGACTCGGAAACTCTTCTGAATTGAATGTTCTTGCCTGTTGTTAATTGCCCTCAGTTTTTCTGTAGTCACCCGAGTATATAATATTTCAGAGATATAGTTAAGCTTATGGCTATTATTGCGTCGACAATAGTATTGTTGTGGTAGATTTTGACAATAAAAAATATTCCCGGGATATAGTATTCTCGCTATATAGTATTCCACATACCAAACGTTTCCTAAAACATATCGTGTAATTTGTTCTGACACCTGCCATCTTTATATGTGTCCTTTATGTTTAATGATGTGAATGTGTGACCAGGAGAGGGGAATACTTCAAGAGTTGGATCGAAGCAGTGAGGAGAAAAGAACATTGGTAGCGAAAGATCATGGAAATTGCACTTCCACTGCTGTTGCTTCTGATGCTGAAGGGACTAGTAGTAGTAGTAGTAGTAGTAGTAGTAGTAGTAGTAGTAGTAGTTCTATAGATATGTTTTGGTTCTTGAAGCCTTGCGCTTACTTAGTTTAATTAGGTGCATATCATATAGAGATACAATTGGTGATGGTTATGTGTTAAAAAGATGTAGGAAAAATGTACTCATCCTGTGAGGAATTATAATTGCACTTAGGATCATTCTTTTGAAAATTTAGATACATATTCTTTTATAAGTGTGTACTAATAGTATTATTCCCTCTGTAAGTGTACTTGGTACCATTGGTTTTTGAGTTTGAATAGATCACTGTACTTAAACATTCGTTGCTGGTTCTTAAAACATTGCGCTTTTCTCAGTCAAGTGCATATCCATTTTGTGGTCTATTGTTATTGTTAGGGAAGGGAGACTCAATATAGTCGAAGCCTAATTGGTTTCATGAGAAAGGAAAAAAAAAAGAACTTAAGGACAGGACACGACACGACACAAAAGTTACATGGTTACTGGTTAGGCCATTGGCCTAAATACATCTATTGGAAGAGTGCAACAGTTTCGCTCTCTAAAGAATCAAATCATATGTCTTTTTCTGTATTCCCTTAAGGGCTGTATGTCACGGAGTTAGTTTTTTTTTTTTTTTTGCGTACACCTCACTTCGTGTGGCACACAAATTTTGTCCTCGATTACATGTGCAAATATTCTTCAAGACGTTTAGCTAGATCGCTAAGGCGATAATGAAAAAATGTGGAACAAAAAAAGGATTAAAATGTTAAAAGTTTTACTATACTAGACAAAGTTTACAACTTTTTGGGTGGTGATAAAATATTTACATATGAGAAGAATTTAGAACTTCTAGAAACTTAGAGAAGCATTATGAGAGTTCAAGAATCAAGACGACTCCAATATATTCTGAAAAATTTTAGAGTCTTCCAGCTAAACCCCTTAGCTTTGACATGTCGTGCAACATCGTCTAGGTAGGACGAAAAATCTTATAATTAACATTCTTCCCTATCTGTTTCGTTGACATCCTCATCCATAGGTGTACCAAGTCTCCGAATAGCTTCCACTTCCATAGTCTAGTTGGCATTATTTTTCTTTCTCGTGCAGTCATTCCAAACTTGTTCATATTCTCCTCAAGATCAAAAGCAAACTGGTTCACGATATTACTTTTCTTCATAGGTTGTACCCTTCTCGACACATAAAGAGACTCAACCGGACTATCAAGTTACCGATCTACCTCATCTTGTGGGTGCTCATAGTTTTTCACACCTTCGTACTTGTGAGTCCTATTGCAACTATGTCGACCTGAACGTCCACACGATCCTTGAGCGACTCACTGTTTTGCCATCTTTCGAAATATTTGTTCATTGACCATGCCCTCCTTGGCAATAACATAGCCATCCCTTCGTACGATGGGATACCCGACCATGTCCTCTCCTCAACACGATCAAGACAATTTCCTTTTCTCATGCATATCCTGTTATTCCCGGGGCTTGACCAAAGATGGAAAACAGATGCAATCGAGATCTGAGATGTCACACAAAAAACTTTGCAGTGATCAAACTCAAGATCTACGATGATGCAAAAAACCAAATAGCCAGATTACAATATGAAGAAGGAAAATAGAGAAGAGAAGATCTCTCGTTCTTCCTTGCAAACGTGTTGCAATTGAGACAGAACGAGTTACAATAATGTAGAAAAAGATGAGATGAAAAAAAGTTGCTGGGGGTGTCAAAACACCGTTGCTCAAAGCAAAATTCGTCCCACACGAATTGCTTCCAGGAACCAGCAAGTTGAAGAACTTGTGGAACGCTCGAAGTCACCTCTGTTCTGACTCATCGGATGGACTTGCAATGGCGGTAACAACTCCCTCTCTTTCTCTCTCTTTTCTGACTTATAAAATTCGTAGTACCTCACAAAGGAGGCCAGAAGAGAATATATATAGAGAGAGGGTGGAAACCCTAACCGCCTTTTCAGTTATGGAAAGATTGAATTAAATTCCACAAAGATAGCAATGAAATTAATTCAAATCTTATGGAAAGATTGAATTAAATTCCACAAAGATGGCAACGTAATTAATTCAAATCTTATGGAAAGATTGAATCAAATCCCACAAAGATGACAACAAAATTAATTCAAATTCCACAAAGATAGCAACGAAATTAATTCAAATCTTATGGAAGATTGAATTAAATTCCACAAAGATGACAACGAAATTAATTCAAATCTTATGGAAAGATTGAATTAAATCCCACAAAAAATGGATCTGAATTAATCGCATTGAATCAGTCTTTCCATAACTGACTTGTAGTCTGCACAGTCAGCCTGGTGCGAGTCCATGAGCCCATGAGCCCGAGCCCGAGTCCGAGTCCGAGTCTGAGTCTGAGTCGCTAAGCCCCTTTGGGACTTAGCTCCAAATGGAATTAATCCAAGAGAATGACAAAAGCATTAATGCTTAATCCTTGGAGCCTTATTCTTACCTCCTAGTAAAATCACCCACATGGTTCCCTCCTTAGGGTCACCACCCCATATGCATCTCTCAACAACACAACCAAGTATATATGTTGAGATAACTCATGGTGCATTTCCGATGTGGGACTAAACTTTTACAAGACAAGTTGAGAGCAAGCTCTCTCCATGTAAAGAAAGCACCAACAATCCTCCATATATCACAACATATATATGTATCCAGGGTTGAGCGTTCCCTACAATAACTGTCCATTTTGCATTAGGATAGATGTCGCTGACGACTTGAATCTTTTCGCATGGGTTAAATAACAATGTGATACAAGAATGGACTACACCTTGAATTCTGTACCACAGTTGTAATTTTTTCCACTCACAAAGTATAGTTACGTGTGCTTATGGCTGCACATTAAAGGCCCTGTGCCAGCCTGGTTTCAGTGTATAATTTTGGGCGTCTACAAGTTTACCCTCAAGAGACGGCCTGATATCTCTTTCCATATACTATAGGTGAATTCTTTATTAAAGAGTCATGGCATGAAGTCTTGTGCTTCCTTGCGGTGCTACGCCGCTATGACATGGCCTGAAGCCGAGGCATTACCCCTACCTGGGAACCTCATCGTAGTGTCATACTACTGTAGCATGAGGTCTCAGCCTCTTTGTAGTGCCAATCTACTCAGCATGAAGCCTAAGGCTTCCTTGCGGTGTTACGCCGCAACGACATGGCTTGCAAGGCCGAGGGTTTACCCCTACCTGGGTACCTCATCGTGGTGTCGTGCCACTGTAAAATGGGGTCATCCTTCCCTTTGTAGTGCTGTCTACAACTCTTTAATTACGTCATACAACACTAGGATACCTGCCTATTCGCGGTGCTACGCCGCTATGACTTGGCTTGCAAAGCCGAGGCATTACCCCAGACCTGGAAACCTCATGGTGGAGTCACCCCACTGTAGCATGGAGTTTCACTCCTTGTAGTGCTGCTCTACCGTGCTTCCTGTAAAGCACACCAGTCATTCACTCTGCCTGAGAACTCATTAAGGCGTTTAAGACAACCTTCCACAGGATCTGTTTTTTCGCAGAAAATACATAGTAAACAACAGTGGTTATGGGTCCGTATCCCTTCCATGTTCCAGAGAACAAGTACCCACTGTTACCTGATAATTTTCCAGTCAGTGAACCTCCTTTGAACCAAAAATTAGATGCCTAGTAGATTTCTCTTTGAACTAATAGCATAAAACTTTATGATAGGATTACAAAGACACACTATTAGAATACCTTCAAGCCCATTTTACAAGCTGTGTCATTGACCAACTGGCGCTTGAGGCCCTTTGTGAACGGATCTGCCAGGTTCTCCTGACTCCGAACATCAATCACTGCAATTATACCTCTTTTGATAAGATCGTGTACTGCCTGTGCTTCAATCGCACAGTCCTCTTCTTTCCGTTGAAGAGGTTATTTGATGCCACCGTCGCAGTCGCCTGGTTGTCACAGTATATCGGTATCGCCGGTATCTGAGCCCCAACCACTGGAAGATCATACATGAGCTTCCGAAGCCATTCTGCTTCATCTGCTGCAGTTTCAAGTGCATAGAATTCAGATTCCATGGAGGAATGAGAGAGTATAGTCAGCTTCTTCGACTTCCACGATATAGCAGCTCCACCCAAGGAAAAGACATATCCACATGTGGATCTCTCGCTTTCCACCTCTGAACACCAGCTAGCATCACTGAAGCCTTCCACTACTGTCAGATACCCGTTGTAGTGCAGTGCATATGTCTGAGTCTTCTTGAGATATCTCATCACCCGCTTCACAGCTTTCCAGTGCTCAACTCCTGGGTTGCTTGTGAACCGACTCAGCATTCCCACGACGAAAGCTATGTCAGGCTTTGTGGCAGTGGTTGCTGTTTGCAAAAACAAAAGTATGAAACTTTATTGATACAAACTTTGTAAAGATTATAAGAATTCTGGAAAAGTATAACTGTAGGAACCCAATCTAGAAGACGATTGCTTTATCCCTTGGACGATGTGAACTTTGAAGACGGTAGCCTCTGAAGTTGAAGGCAAAAGCCTCGAAAGTTGAAGGCAAAAGCCTCGGAAGAATACAGCAGCACTTGGGCAAGAACTCTTGAACTCTCTGGTATTTCTGAACTTTATGTATGATCTCTCTATCTGATCTGATCCTCTTGAATGAAGACTTGAAACTCTATATATAGAGTTCTGGAAATAACTAATTTTTAGTTATTCTGAATGGCGCAAGTTGGATTACGCAGGAACTGGATTGGGCAGCATCAGACTGCGCAGGAAGTTGTCTGGTTGTGGGCTGACTGTCTTGGACACATGGCATCATTTGATTGAAATGTGCATGATCGTGTGAAGACGGTTGCCACGTAATGAGCAATTGATGGCATGAATGCCACGTGTACTTTTGTCAGTTGACACAATAAAGTGTGCCACATGAATTGCGCTGACTTCGGATTGTGCTGAAATGGATTGCGCAGACACTGGATTGCGCAGGCACTGGATTACGCTGCATGTACAGCTGTCCTCGAGCGCTGTACGGCGTAATAAATGAACAGTCTCCTCGTTCTTTGTGCTGTCAGCTGTCAGAAAGATTTAATTTTATCAGATAATGATGACATTGCCACGTCAGCCTGCGCAGTTGAAAGTGTGCGCAGTCCGGTGTGCGCAATTAGAATGATGCACAATCTGATGTCTGCGCAGTTCATTTGAAAGTTGTATTTCTTGATTTTCTGACTTTGTTAATAGGTGCAACTTGATTTTTTAGGACCTACAAGACCCCCTTCAAAGTTTTCAAAAGTTGAATTTATTCAAAGTTTCGAAATACTTTGAATTTCAAAATTTAAAATCAAGTTGCGCATGAGCTGTCTGCGCAATCGGATGAGTCGATCCCTACTTTTTCGGCGCAGTCTGAGGCAGCCGTTACTCTTTGAAAACTATAAATAGTTCTCTTCAATATTCATTTCATTCTTTACTTTGCTTTTGTGATTTAAGAGAGAAATCTCGAGCCTATTCCTCCTTTCTTCTCCATCGAATCTCCATGGCTCCCAAGCGTTCTTCCGCCGCTGCCAAGGGCAAGGCCCCCGTCGAGCCTTCGGCTAGGGTTGTACGACGTCCTTCTCGACATGAGACTGCGCATCCTGCTCTGCAAGGTAGATGACCCAATCGAAAAACCCCTTTTTAGGTTTTTTCGACTTCACTGATTTTCAGAATCCATCTTTTTTTAGAGATGTGATCATACTGCGCCACCCTTTTTAGGGTTTTGGTTTGCATGAAACAGTTTATTCTTCATTTTTATGAAGAATAACTTCCTGCGCAATCGGTTGAACTGCGCTGGCAAAAGTCAGCGCAATTTGCTGATTTGTACGAGACTACCAGCGCAATCTGATGCTGGCGCAGACTGTTTGTTGTGCAATCTAATGGTTGTGCAATCTGATGGTTACGCAATCTGATGGTTGCATAATCTGATGGTTGCACAGTCTGATGGTAGCATCCTTGATTTTTTCTTGTGCTGAATTTTTGTTTTCTCTGTTTGATGCAGTTAATACCAGAGAAGATCCGGGGTATGAGAACTTTGTAGGAACTCTTTCAGAATCGGAATTCAAAGAAGACCTGTCCCATGTGCACTATCTACAGTATGATCTGCCAGTTTCCCGCCAAGCTATCTTGGTAACCCAAGATAATGAAACCCTGTTATGTCTGATGAATGGACAACCTTTGGAGTCGGCAGATGCCATCATTCACAAGAAGCCCCTATTTCTGTTTGGCGAAGCTTTTGAGAAGAGCTCTCAGCCGAGGCCACGGATGGAAGAACGGATTGTCCAACAGAAAGACAAGACCATCTCGATACTAGATGTCTCCCGCTGTCTCCCCTTATCTCGATTTGCTCATGCAAGCTATCCGAGGAAAATGGAATGGAATCTCACACCTTTTCAGGATGCCCGTCCAGGAAAGATTTATGTGAAGAAGGGGCCTAACAAGAAAGACATGTTCTACAGTTCTTCGGAACGATACAGTGTCTTACTCAGAGGTTTAAAGCCCGGTTGTATTCCGTCGAAAACTTCTTCTTTGTTATTGCCCGTGAGAGTTCCAATATTCGCGAATGAGTTCGCGAAGGTCGAAGGGAAGTATCCAGATCAAGACCTCAGATTAACTGGACTGGTGAACCCACACTATAAGAGATGGAGTTGTATAGCAAACTGGATTTTGACTAAGTTTGAAGACAAACTTCAGCAGATTAACTTGTATCAAGCAGTGCATGCCACTGTTTACGGTTTCTCCCCCAATCCGCATCTATTTTTGGCTCTAGCAGAAAGATACAACTACAGGACAGGGACTTTTATGACTCCCTGTGGAGAGATTGGGTTTGCCCTTCACGAGATGCAGTACATCTCTTACATGCCGATAGGGGATGCCCCGTATGAGGAATTTGTCCCAACTAATGATGAGTTGGATAAACTTCGAAAAGAGAACGCAGCCATGGTAGAAGTCTTCGAAGAACTGCTGTGTCATTATAAAATATGCTCTTTGTTTTACAAAAGTGGTACATCTGGTACCTGCTATGTATCCAAATGGTTGTCTTATCCGTTCCTCAACCATATTGAAGAAAAGAAGACCAAGGAATATGACAACTGCTATCCCGACTTCTTTAAACCACTGAGCAGCACTGAAGTGATGAAGTTAATGGAGAGAAGTGGTGACTTGGATGTCAAGATCAAGGATGATCATCAATGTCCTCCTCTAAAGAAAGGAGACATTCTCGAGAGTTATATGAGAGTGGGATATCGATTTATGTCAAAAGAAGCCCAATTGGCAAGTTTTTTTGACATATTGGCTCCGTAGATTCGTCGTTCCCGGAGCAAGTGCCGTAGACCGCTTCCATCGCGGTGTTCTTTTTGCTGCCGTTCGATTAGTCTTTGGCTACAAGATGGATCTCTTATCGGCGATGACTTGTAGAATGAACGCCAGTCTCCGTCTGTACGTCGAATTGATGCTGAAAGCTAAGGGCGATAAAGAGTTTCCTCGGCTAGAATTGCCGTATACTTATCTGTTCGGGTGGTTGCTTCTACACCATCCTACTTTGATGGACCCCGACATGGGACCAGTCAGTGGCAGCTTTTTGCGGAGATTCTCCTATGGTAAGTGGAAATACACTTCCTTGAGAGATTGCAGATATGCTTTGAACCTTGACAAAGGATGGAACTTCTATTGCACTACTCCTCCTGCCGGATATGAACAAATGTCGACCAACATGGTTGACTCAAAGATGCAACCTTTGAGCCGTATAGCTTTTGATTGGTTGAAGACAATTCGTCCATCCCACTTGGTATATCGGTTTGAAGAAGAATGCTACTTGGAGCCATATCTTCCCAGTCGGTTTGCTCGGCAGTTTGGATATGACCAATTCAACGTAGGTAATGTTATCTCATGCCTACAAGGAAAAGGTTTCTTGATAGATGGAGCCCGGGCTTGGGCTTATTACAACGCTTGAGATACGAAAGCAACGTTCTCGATGCCGATGAATAGTAATCTTGGCCCTCGTATGCTGTTCACATATTCGGTATTTTATACATCATCAAACACTTTTGTCGAGAACTTCAATCTTGCGGATAGCTTCGCGTCTGCAACGAGATTGAAGAAGGGAGGAGTCATCATGTCACTTCCAGGTAATGATGAGGTGCACGAGCCAGTGGATGCACCCTTAGAAGTTTCGAGGGACGTTATCTTCCCTGAAGAGATTAACGCGCCACTGCGTGTTTCTTTGAAGGTTGCTAAATCTCCGGCCAAGAAGAGAAAGAGAGAGGAGCCTTTCATCCCAGCTGCGAAGAAGAAACTGATCTTGGATCATTCTTCAGAAAAGATTACTACCAGATCTCAATCTCGGCAGCTAGCCGAGACAATTCAGCAGGAAGAAGCTGCCACACCGACCTCTATTCAAAAACAAGTCGAGGCAATAAACGTAGAGAGTCCTGAGAGACCTCTGCATAGGAAGAAAAGGTTGGTCCGCAGAAGACAAGTTTTGTCTTCGATCGTGATAGACGCTGCAGCGGGACTCACCATGCCCTCCCCACTCTTGTTTCTGAGTCTGGGAATAAAACTTCCAGTCCAGAGCAGAGAGAGGATATTGAGGAGAGAGAAGAGATCGACCGGAGAGATGAGGCCATAGAGCCTAGAGACAATATTGCAGAAACAGAGCATGAACCTTTGCAATCTCCATTGCCAACAGTAGCAGAAACTCATCTTCCTGCCACACCGGGAGCAACCCTTGCGGAAGAAGATCGTTTGATGATCGAAGCTTTATATGGCTGTGACTTCGGTTATCAAAAAGAAGCTGATCATGCCACTGATGCTGCTAGTGAAGAGGCTCCCGAGGACAGCGAGAACGAGGAGAGCACCTCATCAGAAGCTGCTGATGAGACACAAAATTCGGAAGAGAATGTTGAGATCCAGACATCCCCTCAAGACACTCTGACTCCTGAAAAGGAGGCTGAGATGCCGAGATCTCCGGAGAAGATTGCTGATGAAGAGGTGGATTTGGAGGAAACTCCAGTTGCTGCTCCCGAAGGTATTGTAATGAAATTAGCGATCTTCTTTTAATAAATAACTTGATAGCTAACATCGTTACTTTTATCCATACAGAACCCGGATCCTCTTCTGCTCCTCCAACATGTATGGACATAGTACTGGCAACGACAATTGCCAGTAGCAGCCGCCATTTATCTTGTGGCTCTGAAGCAGGAAGTAGTCAGGCCATAGTGTCTGAAGCTACTTCTGCTCAGCTAAAGTCTGTTCCTGCAGATGATAGGCTTATTGCTGGATCCACCCATGGTAAGACTGTTTTTACTTTTGATTCTCTTTTATCAATAGCCAATGGCAGGCAAAGTGACAGTATTTGATTTTGCATAGGAACAACCAGGAGGAGCAACCAGCTCCACTTTGATTCCCTTATTCAAAGAGCCTGCTGTTCAGATACGAGAAATTGAGCGTCCTACTGCTTCGTCATCAACAGGAGTAGCTGCGACTCCTGGTGCTCTGGCGATTAATCAGCTTGTCATCCAATCATTCACCAAATGCTTCTTCGAGTCCTTGGGGCCTCTGATCAATAGAATGATGGACAAAGAAGACGCTGATTTCTACATGGTTAGAGGTCCGACATCTTTCTTGGTGAAGGCCATCCGGGAGCAAGGTGATGAGGCTCATGCCACTTTCCTTGACCATATATTGAATGAGCTGGAAATCTCCATAAAGAACTATAAAGATCTCAACAAAGGAGAAGTGGAACCTTTAGTGCAGGCAGAGTTTGAACAAATGGCTCAGGCAGCTGCAATTGAAAGAGTGAATCTCCAGAACCTCTTGGATGCCTATACTACTAAATCCGCTGAATATAATTCCAAGTTGGAATCGGTGATCTCAACTGCTGAGAGAAGAGAGAGAAGGATTGCCGAGCTGAGAGTGGAGATTGCTCGTCTCGAAGAGGAACTGGAAAATGAAGTTACAGAGCATCAGACTGCAGTCCAACAAATTGATGCTTTAACTCAGGAAAGAAACGAGTATGTAGCAACTCATGATGCTGAAATCACTCGCCGAATGGTATCCATGCCCGTTTTTAATGAAGAATCTGGGATGGAAGAGGCCAGGAGAAGAGTGATGGCATCTCGCGAAGAACAGTTGCAGATTTTGAAACAACAGATTGCTAATCTGATGATGCCTCCGTCTCAATAGAAATAACCTCTTATATCTTCTTGTCTTTCTTTATGTTATGTATGTCGTAAATTTTGATCAATAAAAGACATTTTGTTGTGGCTCTATTCTTTCTTGCATATCTTATTCATATATAAATAATAGCGATAGAAAATATATTTAGAGGTGCAGGACATGATATATTTCTTGATAATTTTGTAGAAAATAATTATATTCATTATATCTGCTCAGAGGTAATGTGGACGTGGCAGAATATAACTTGTTGAATATTATTATTTCAATAGATAACTTAATCAAGGATGATAAGTTACTGATGCGGATGATTAAATGAACGAAAATGAATCGTCAAAAGGTATGAATAAAATAAATGAACGAAATGAATCGTCGGGATGAACGGATGGACCGTCAAATGAATTGAATGAACGGGTGAACCGTTAGATGAATGTAGTGAATGGATAAACCGTCGTATGAACGGGTGAACCGTCGGATGATGATAATGAATGGATGAACCGTCAGATGGTGATAATGACTGAACGGGCAAACCGTCAGATGATGATGAACGGATGAACCGTCAGATGATTGTAATGAATGGACTAACCGTCGGGTGAATGTAATGAACGGATGAACCGTCAAATGATGATGAACGGATGAACCGTCGGATGAATTAATAAACGGGCGAATCGTCAGATGATTGTGTCATTTCGTTGTCTTGAGAATCTCTGCCTATAAATAGAACAAAAATCTGGAAGGAATAACCATTTCCACTTTTCAACATAAAGATGTCGTCCGGAGATGCATCCAAGAAGGCTGAAGTCACCCCAAAGGTTGAAGCGGGCATTGAAGAACGTCTTGCCAAACCAGTTCAGCCAAAGCAGACGAAAGCAGGCGAAGGTTCGTCCGTACCCAAACCACCACGGGATATCTTGGATTTCTTGCTTGAACCAGGAAAGACTGAAGAGGAAGAGACCATGAGAATGGCTGTCTGCAAGTTCCTGGTCAGTTCGAGCAAAGAAGTCCTCAGTTCTTTTGCTGATTATGTCTTTGATAAGGACGGGAGTGGTCCGCGTCCTAATGTTGAGAAGGATGACAATGATCTTCCTTGATATCATGTAACATCACTTATGATGAAATAAAAATCAAACTTTATTTATGAATTGTCTGATCATATTTACATAAATTTTTGTTACATTTATACATAGTATTTCTTGAGGAATTTGCCATTGATAGGCATCATTGCAACTCGACCATCTAATTCTGCAAGTTGATATGCTCCATTTGAAAAGACTTTGCTGACAACGTAAGGTCCTTCCCACTTTGCATCAAACTTGCCTTTGCTCGAGTGAGTCATAGTCATGGGACGTCTTACAGTTAGAACAAGTTCTCCCTGCTGAAAGGCTCTGACTTTAACTTTGTGGTTGAAAGTCTTCGAGATACGGGCTTGATATAATTCAATATATTGTTGAGCTAATAGCCGCTTCTCATTGAGTGCCTCCAATTCTTGAAGTCGTAGAAGATCGTTGTTCTCTGTAGTAAGCTCGTTGGCGATGGCAATCCTTAAAGAAGGAATTTGAAATTCTAGAGGAAGAACTGCTTCACAACCGTACACCAGAGAGAAAGGTGTAAAGTCTGTAGGATTGCAGACCGTGGTACGGTAGGCCCATAAACATTCGCCAAGCTTTTCACTCCAGTTTCGTTTGTTAGTAGATACAAACTTCTTGAGGAGCTTGATAATAGTTTTGTTGAAATCTTCAGCTAATCCATTAGCAGCAGGATTGTAGGCTGTCGAAGCGACGTTATCAATCCTATGATCATCGTAGAATCTTGTAAACTTCTGGCTGATGAATTGTAGTCCGTTGTCATGGATGATTCGTCGAGGTACACCGAATCGATAGATGACATGGTGTTTGACAAAATTAATGACACTGCTGGTCTTGACTTCAGCCAAAGGTATAGCTTCAGCCCATTTGGAGAAGTAGTCGGTTATGGCCAGTATGAACCGATGTCCTCTAGAAGAAGGAGGATTGATAGGACCTATAATGTCCATACCCCAAGCTTCAAAAGGCCAGGAAGCAGCCGTCGGATGCAGAAATTCTAAAGGTTGATGAATAAAATCTGCATGGATTTGACAAGCTCGACATTTTCTTGCATAATCGATGGCATCAGATACCATAGAGGGCCAGTAGTAACCCATGCGTCGGATACGATCCTGTAGCTTAGGACCGGGTTGATGTGCTCCACAGATACCATCGTGAGCTTCACGCAGTACTTGTTTTGCTTCATCACCAGCTAGACAGCGTAGAAGAAGACCGTCATAAGTCCGTCGATAGAGGGTCTTGGTGGTTTGGTTGTAGTAGAATTGTAGAGATCGTCGACGAATACTCGTGGCCTCTTTTGGATCTTCAGGAAGTATGTCATGAACTACAAAGTCAATGAAAGGAACTCTCCAGTCTTCATTGATAACATTGACTTCAGTAAGATTACTGAACTCAATATTACGATTGTTTTCAACACAGAACAATTTCCGATTAGAGATGACCTCCACCTGTTGTCTTCTGATAGGGATGGCTAGGACTGCTGCAAGATTGGCCAAAGCATCTGCCTCAGTATTGCAAGCTCGGCGTACATATTCAATGAAGAAGGCTTTGAATGATGTAGCCATGTTGATTGTCGCTTCAAAGTAAGGCACTAGATCTTGATGACGAACTTCATAGGTTCCTCTAACCTGATTAACAACCAGCTTAGAGTCGCCATAGACTTCAAGATACTCGACGTCAAGTTGTTTGGCTAATTGAAGGCCGATGAGTAGAGCATTGTATTCTGCCACGTTGTTGGAGCAAGGCTCATCTAAGGAATATGCTCTTTGGATAGCTGATCCGTCCGGAGAAACAAGGACAACTCCAACTCATGTGACAATAGCACCATTGGGTCCAATCCTAGATGCACCGTCAAAGAATAGACGCCAAGTAAGAAATTCTTCAGAGATTGTATTAGATTCCAAAGTTTTATCTGGAATTTCATCGTAGAGTTTGGACGTCTCTGGAACAGGATGGGATGCTAAAAAATCCGCCAGTGCTTGACCTTTGACAGACTTTTGAGGAACATATACCATGTCATATTGGGCTAGCAGAATGGTCCATGTAGCCAGCCGAGAGTTGAGTGTGCTAGGCTTCTTTATCAGTACCCGAAGAGGATTAACTCGGGATATGACATGAATAGTTTGACCAATGATATAATGTCGAGTCTTTTGAACAGCGAACATGAGAGCTAGGCATTCTTTTTCGACCGGACTATAACGGTGTTCAGCACCAATCATAGTACGACTGAGATAATAGATAGCTTGTTCGTGGCTTTCTTTGTTCTTTTGGACAAGTAAGGCACCTAATGAATGGTCCATAGCACGGACATACATTAAGAACGGTATGTCCGAGATCGGTGGCACCAAGATTGGTGGATTCATGAGATACCGCTTGATATCTTCGAATGCTCGTTGACATTATTCAGTCCAAACGAAAGAAACACCCTTCTTCATGAGTTGAGTGAACGGTCTACAGCGTCCAGACAAATTCGAAATGAATCTCCTGATGTACGCAAGTCGACCTTGGAATCCTCGTAGCTCTTTTAGGTTGCGTGGAGGACACATCTCTTGAATGGCTTTGATGTTCTCGGGATCCACGTGTATACCCTTAAAGGTAATGACGAAGCCGAGAAATTTGCCAGTAGAGACACCCAAGAATGACTTGGTGGGATTCATTTTGAGTTGATGTTGGCGCATGAGATTGAAGATAGTTCTCAAGTCTTGGATGTGATCTTCCTTTAGACGACTTTTGACAGCAATATCGTCAACATAGCATTCGACAGTTTTATGCAGATGATCTTGAAAGATAGTACTCATGGCTCGTTGGTAAGTTGCACCAGCGTTCTTGAGACCAAATGGCATCACAGTATAATAATAGACTCCACAAGGAGTGCGGAAAGAAGTATGCTTTTCATCTTCAGGATTCATCCAAATTTGATTATATCCGGAGAATCCGTCCATAAAAGATATTCTTTCGAACCCACAGGTATTGTCAATCATGACGTCCGTGATAGGAAGAGGAAATTCATCTTTTGGAAATGCTTCATTAAGATTCCGGAAGTCGATGCAGACTCGAACTTTGCCGGTTTTCTTTAGAACTGGGACGACATTAGCTACCCAATCAGGATGCTGTTCTTCTCGAATAAAGCCACAAGTGATAAGCTTTTTGACTTTATCGTCGATTGCATCCATCATTTCTGGCTTGAAGCGTCGTTGTTGTTGTTTGACCGATTTTGCATTCGATAAGATGTTTAATTTGTGAGTAGCAACTTTGGGATCTAGTCCTGGCATGTCTTCATAGCTCCAGTCAAAGACATCAATATATTCTTTAATCAGAAGAATTAATTCTTGTTTATCTGCCTCTGGAAGGTTCTTGCTGATGAATATTGGACGAGGTGACCCGCTTTCTCCTACATCAACTTGAACTAATTGATCTTCAGTAGGCGATTCTCTTTGTTCGAATAGAGTTCCCATTGGGTATCCATTCGTTGAGCCCAAGGATCTGTTTCAGGATTTTCTTCAATATTCTCATCATAGCCTTCTGGAAGTTCAACGGAGACCATGTTAGAAGACACAGTTAACCGATAAACTTGACCAATGCTGGTGTCAGTGTAGTGCCCCGTCCCTACATCGTGCCCCGTCTCCGTCCACGGGGTGCGCGAGAAAGGAACACTGTCGCTATCGATTCGGTCGGGACCGATAGGTCGGAATCGGCCGAGTCGATCGAACGGGAACGGTTGAATTAAGATCCATTCCACGTTATGGAATGGCTTCTTCTAAACCAAGTCCCATATTCAGCGGGTTGCGCTTCGAGGATTGGCTCTGCGGCTGAGTCGGAAGAGACCTCCCGTTGCTCTGGTTTTCATGCCGCACTTGATTTGGCTTTGGCTTTGGATTTCGTGAATGCATTTTTCGTGAATGTTTTCGATGGGTTTTCGTGATGCGTTTTCGAGCTTCGCATTCATATCGAATATCCTTGAATTATACAGTGTTCTAATCAGTTGCTTATGCGATTGCAGGTGATCGCGTAGGCGACGTCAGCACAGCCAACCGGTCGCTCGCTTGAAGCAAAGACTAAGGCGAGTGGCTAACCTCCTTCGTCTCGTCCCTCTATTTCAAACTCAATATATGAAGTAAATGAATGCTTGTCATAATAGTGTAGAATCAAAGAAATCATAGCACGATTCTTCACGAAACACCTGTTATCAAACTGCCAGTTTTGAAAATAGAAAATGAGCTTTCTTATACAAATCCACTTAGCCTATGCAAACAATGAATGAATCGATTAACGTTTATCGCAACGATACGGCTAAGTAAGGAAATCAACTAAGTCCAAAGGAAAACGGTCATTGGACAACTTGTCGACAAGGTGAAGTTTCCTCGAACGGTTGCCTAGGCCAAGGGACCGATTCGGCCCGGAAGGAACGAGTGTAGCAGCGCCAACCCTTCATCGGCACGAGTTATGCGGGCACTTTCGTACAGGGGTAGCTATCCGACGCGAAAGGGGCGTCGTCTAACCAAATGCTATAGTCCGCGATGGCTTGACATTGCCAGTGGCCTTTATACCCCTTTTCACTGCTTAACAGGTGCACGGGACACGGAATGAACATGATAATTACTTAATGATATACAAGTTCATATGCTTGCCTCAAAACATGTTAACATGCAAATCGAACAGGATGGTTAGAAAGATCATTGAAATAGCTAGCTAACATGTTTACGAAACTTCTTGAATCAAATGCAGAGCTTGGATTTAATTAGCCATTCGCCAGTACATGTGTTTCGTGCTGATCCTCGCTCTTTGCAGGTCCCACGAACCAGGAAGGACGTGCCAGCTAGCTCGGCGGCGTTCGTGACTTTTGAAGCTTCGGCCGTGTGTCGAAGACTTACTCTGCGACTCCACTTTTGAAGGCTCTCGACAGTCCAAAGGAAATGACTCAGCGTCCCTCCCTTCCAGGTCAATGGAGTACTTGTGTATACTGAGGGATGTGTGCAATGTATGGAACGGCTATCTCATCGGCACTCTTTTGTAATCGAGTCATGTTGTAGCCCGCGCGGCAAAGAGTCTTGTATCGGAGTCTGTAAAAGATGTTCATTATCAATAAAGATCAAGTTTCCTTTACTTATTGTGTACATTAATTTGTCTGCGTACTCTCTTAGATCTCGTGTCTCGGATTACCTTATGACTAGGCCTTGTGCGATCGTAATTTAGGTTCGCACGGCATCATGCCCGGGGGACGACTATCGATTCGACGGAATCGGGGCATGACATAATGGTATCAGAGCACGACTTTACATCCTTGGCCTCCAGTGTCGAGTTTTAGTCTCCAACCGTTGACCTCGTGTCGATGAGAAGAGTTGTTCCATACGCTGAACCCAAGACATTTTCTGAAACTAACGAGAGTTGCCTTCCTTTTTCCCTGCAGTTACGGGAGCTCAGGCGGAAGACGAGACGAGCGCTTCCAGCGGCTCGAGTGCTTCTAGGCCCGAGCATTCCGTTAACCCAGCGGGAATGATGCCTACTGTAGCCGGACCTTCCGGCGACCCGATGCAACGTATGCTGCAGATGCTTGAAATACAGCAACGTCAGAACGAGCTCTATCGTCAGCAAGCGGAGGCTCGTCAGACCCAATTTGAGAGTCGGTTCGAGGCTCAATTCAAGCTGCAACAACAGCAGCTGAATACCCTCCAACAGATCGTACAGTCGGTCGTCGGCAACAACAACAACTCAACGATGACACCTGCGGTTCGATCCAACGAAGCTGAACCAGAGGCACCCGCGCTCTCATCTGCAGCACCGAGAAGTTCTAACTTCGACGTGTCAAAATTTACGAAAAGCTGTCGCACTTCCTTCAACGGCACAGAAGATCCATCCGTGGCGATCGACTGGTTGGAGGAGCTGGAAGACAAGTTCGAGCTTCTGGGTGTCGAAGACTCAAAGAAAGTCACGTGTGCTCAACTTCTACTTCGAATGAACGCGCACGATTGGTGGGCTGTGCAGGAGCGGGCTATTCGACGTGAAGACGAGCCGGCGGCGATCTCATGGGCGACATTCAGAAATGCGTTCGAGAACGAATATCTTTCTGCAGCTGTGCGACAGGAAAAAGAAAATGAGTTCATCCAGTTGACGCAAGGGAATATGACTGTACGACAATATGCGGCTAAATTCAACAAACTGGCCAAGTTCGTCGGGGACTATTTACCTACCACCGCAAGTCGAGCAAAACGATTTGTAGTGGGCCTGCGTTCCTCTATCCGTGCTCATGTCTCGGTGCCGGAATACAAATCTGTGGACGAGGCACTCAACCATGCCATCCGTCTGGAGTCCGAGTATCCTCATACTACTACCGGCGCTGTTAACTTTAATAACAAACGCCATAGTAATGCGGGAGGCAACAACGCACATAAGCGTCAACATCGCGGCAACCAGACGAAGGAACGGATGGTCTGCAATTTTTGTCACAAGGACGGGGATCTGGACACCGACTGCCGACTTAAGAACAGAGTCTGTTTCGCATGCGACAAGAGGGATCACCTCGTAAGGGACTGTCCGGAAGCTACGTCGACCCAACGCCCACCCCAACATCAACAAAACCGAGGCCAAGCACCTCGGGCTCCACCGACCGCACAACAGAATGGCCAAGACCGTCGCCCCAATGCTCAGGGTCGTGTCTACGCTATGACCCGAGATGAAGTGTTCGCATCTGACACAGTCGTGACAGGTATACTGCAATTCAATAATAAACCTGCTCGTGTATTGTTTGATTCAGGTGCCACACATAGTTTCATATCGGCGGACTTTGCCGCCGAGCACAAATTTCCTCTGACATCGCTCGGTCTCGAGCTCACTATTAACATCCCGTCGGGCATACCACTAGCTGCGAGTTTAGTCTGCGGTGACGGAATCATCTGTATAGGTGGTCAAAAGGTCAGTCTCGATGCGATAGTTCTAAATATTAAGGACTACGATATCATTTTGGGGATGGATTGGCTCGGTCCGTGCAACGCAACCATAGATTACGCTGAAAAGAAGGTCACATTCCGCATACCGGGAGTGGCCGAATTTTGCTACTCGTGTGGTGAGGCGTCGCCGACCTGCATGGTGATCTCTGCAATATCTGCTCGACGGATGCTGTATTCCGGGTGCGAAGGCTATCTAGCTTCCGTTCTAGACATGCGACTGGATGGTGCAAACGCGGGTCAGACCGACGTTGTGGCAGAATTCCCCGATGTGTTCCCGGACGAGTTGCCCGGCATGTCGCCCGATCGAGAGATTGAGTTCACTATCGATACCTTCCCCGACACTCGACCGATCTCGAAGACCCCATACAGGATGGCCCCTGCAGAGCTGAAAGAACTCAAGGTGCTGTTACAGGAATTGCTCGACAAGGGATTTATCCGACCCAGCGTCTCGTCGTGGGGAGCGCCCGTACTGTTTGTCAAGAAGAAGGATGGCTCTATGCGTCTTTGTATCGACTACCGCGAGCTGAATAAAGCCACCGTCCGGAACAAATACCTCCTGCCCCGCATAGATGATCTGTTTGACCAGCTCCAAGGAGCCACGGTGTTCTCTAAAATTGATCTGCGTTCGGGTTACCATCAACTCAAGATCAAGCCGGACGATGTGCCAAAGTCTGTATTTCGTACTCGTTACGGCCATTACGAGTTCCTGGTAATGCCGTTCGGCCTAACGAATGCCCCTACTGCTTTCATGGATTTAATGAATCGGGTGTTTCGACCATTCCTCGACAAGTTCGTAGTAGTCTTTATCGACGATATACTCGTCTACTCGAAGAATCGGCAGCAACACACTGAGCATCTGCGGACCGTGCTTCAGACCCTTCGAGAAAATCAATTGTATGCGAAGCAAAGCAAATGTGAATTCTGGCTTAGCAGCGTCGCATTCCTCGGACACATCATTTCTGCTGAAGGCATCGCGGTCGATCCAAAGAAAGTTGAAGCCGTCGTTGATTGGAAGCGGCCAACGTCCGTCAGCGAGATTCGAAGTTTCCTTGGCTTAGCGGGATACTATCGGCGCTTCGTGAAAGACTTCGCGAAGATCGCATCGCCTCTGACTCGCCTCACCCAGAAAGGAGTCGCCTTCGAATGGTCAGACGATTGTGAAGCTTCATTCCAAGAATTAAAGCAACGGCTCGTCTCGGCCCCGATACTCGTACTTCCAGAAGGGACTGAGAGTTTCCAGATATTCAGCAATGCGTTCGGCCAGGGCTTGGGGTGTGTGCTGATGCAGCGGAACAAGGTGATATCTTTTGCTTCCCGACAGCTAAAGCCGCACGAGAAGAATTATCCCACGCACGACCTGGAGTTAGCGGCGATTGTGTTCGCGTTGAAATTGTGGCGTCACTACCTCTATGGCGTGGCGTGCACGATCTATACCGATCACAAGAGCCTCAAGTATCTATTCACGCAGAGGGAACTGAACTTGCGACAGAGGCGCTGGCTTGAACTGATCAAAGACTACGACTTGACTATCGACTATACGTCGGGAAAGGGAAATGTTGTGGCAGACGCTTTGAGTCGGAAGTACATTGCCTCATTATCCATCGACCCCAGATTGCTACGCGACCTAGAAGAGATGGGCATCGAGCTCCGAGTCAGATTCTGAAATGTGCATTTGGCAAAGTTGCAGTTAGAGCTGAGCTTGCTTGAAAAGATCAAGACCGCTCAGACGAACGATCCGTACCTGAAGAAAGTGCGAGAGCTAATTTCGACAGGCAGGACGACCGACTTTGCGGAAGACGAAACCGACGTGCTTCGATTGAAGGGTAGGCTATGCGTTCCGGATGATTCAGAACTCAGAAAGGAGATCCTGTCGGAGGCACACTATGCGAAATACACTTTGCATCCAGGCAGTACCAAGATGTATAAGGACCTCCGCATGACCTTTTGGTGGCACGGGATGAAGAGAGATGTGGCGCTCTTCGTGTCGCAATACATGGCCTGTCAGCAGGTGAAAGCTGAGCATCAACGACCGGGCGGGGAGATGCAGAACCTCGCTATTCCCGAGTGGAAATGGGATCATGTCACTATAGATTTTATTATTGGCCTGCCGAACACACCACGGGGGAACGACGCCATCTAGGTCATCGTCGATCGATTAACCAAGTCAGCGCACTTTATCGCCATCAAAGTTACTTGGAGCGTTGATCGCCTGGCGCAGATTTATCTTGACGAGATAGTTCGGCTGTACGGAGTTCCAGTATCCATCGTCTCTGATCGGGATTCACGATTCATGTCACAATTCTGGAGTAGCCTTCAGTCGGCGCTGGGAACCAAGTTGCAGTTCAGCTCAGCTTACCATCCTCAGACCGACGGCCAAACGGAGTGCGTCAACCAGATTCTCGAAGACATGCTACGGCTCTGCACAATTGACTTCAAATCAAGTTGGGACGTCCACCTACCGCTGGCGGAATTTGTATACATCAATAGCTACCAATCCAGCATCCAAATGGCGTCGTATGAAGCTTTATACGGCCGAAAGTGCAGATCGCCCATTGCTGGGATGAAGTCGGGGAACGGCAGATACTCGGCCCGGAGCTGGTGGAACAGACTGTGGAAAAGGTCAAGCTCATCCGGGAAAGATTAAAGACCGCGCAGAGTCGTCAGAAAAGCTATGCAGACATTCATCGTCGACCTCTCGAGTTTCTAGTAGGGGATCACGTATTTCTCAAAGTGTCGCCCATGCGGGGAGTTACTCGGTTCGGCGCGAAGGGAAAGTTGAGTTCGAGATTCGTTGGGCCGTTCGAAATACTTGAACGGGTCGCCCCAGTGGCCTACAAAATTTCCCTACCGCCGGCGCTTTATGGTGTACACAACGTCTTCCATGTCTCTCAGTTACGGAAGTACGTGCACGACCCTAGCCACGTGGTAGATTTTGGCCAGCTGGAGCTAAAGTCAGACTTATCCTACGTCGAAGAGCCAGTTCAAATCTTAGAATGCAAGGATAATTTGCTGCAAAATCGAGCGATCCCTCTCGTTCGCATCCTCTGGAAGAACCACTCGATCGAAGAGTCGACGTGGGAGCTTGAATCGGAGATGAAGGATAAATTTCCTTCATTGTTCTCGTAGAGGTAGGTTTCATCTTTAAGTTTCGAGGATGAAACTTTTTATTAGTTGGTTATGGTGTAGTGCCCCGTCCCTACATCATGCCCCGTCTTCGTCCACGGGGTGCGCGAGAAAGGAACACTATCGCTATCGATTCGGTCGGGACCGATAGGTCGGAATCGGCCGAGTCGATCGAACAGAAACGGTTGAATTAAGATCCATTCTATGTTATGGAATGGCTTCTTCGGAACCAAGTCCCATATTCAGCGGGTTGCGCCTCGAGGATTGGCTCTGCGGCTGAGTCGGGAGAGACCTCTCTTTGTTCTGGTTTTCATGCCGCACTTGATTTGGCTTTGGCTTTGGATTTCGTGAATGCGTTTTTCGTGAATGTTTTCGGTGGGTTTTCGTGATGCATTTTCGAGCTTCGCATTCATATCGAATATCCTTGAATTATACAGTGTTCTAATCAGTTGCTTATGCGATTGCAGGTGATCGCGTAGGCGACGTCAGCGCAGCCAACTGGTCGCTCGCTTGAAGCAAAGACTAAGGCGACTGGCTAACCTCCTTCGTCTCGTCCCTCTATTTCAAACTCAACATGTGAAGTAAATGAATGCTTGTTATAATAGTATAGAATCAAAGAAATCATAGCACGATTCTTCACGAAACACCTGCTATCAAACTGCCGATTTTGAAAATAGAAAATGAGCTTTCTTATACAAATCCACTTAGCCTATGCAAACAATGAATGAATCGATTAACGTTTATCGCAACGATACGGCTAAGTAAGGAAATCAACTAAGTCCAAAGGAAAACGGTCATTAGACAACTTGTCGACAAGGTGAAGTTTCCTCGAACGGTTGCCTAGGCCAAGGGATCGATTCGGCCCGGGAGGAACGAGTGTAGCAGCGCCAACCCTTCATCGGTACGAGTTATACGGGCACTTTCGTACAGGGCTAGCTACCCGACGCGAAAGGGGCGTCGTCTAACCAAATGCTATAGTCCGCGATGGCTTGACATTGCCAGTGGCCTTTATACCCCTTTTCACTGCTTAACAGGTGCACGGGACATGGGATGAACATGATAATTACTTAATGATATACAAGTTCATATGCTTGCCTCAAAACATGTTAACATGTAAATCGAACAGGATGGTTAGAAAGATCATTGAAATAGCTAGCTAACATGTTTACGAAACTTCTTGAATCAAATGCAGAGCTTAGATTTAATTAGCCATTCGCCAGTACATGTGTTTCGTGCTGATCCTCGCTCTTTGTAGGTCCCGCAAACCAGGAAGGACGCGCCAGCTAGCTCGGCGGCATTCGTGACTTTTGAAGCTTCGGCCGTGTGTCGAAGACTTACTCTGCGACTCCACTTTTGAAGGCTCTCGACAGTCCAAAGGAAATGACTCAGCGTCCCTCCCTTCCAGGTCAATGGAGTACTTGTGTATTCTGAGGGATGTGTGCAATGTATGGAACAGCTATCTCATCGGCACTCTTTTGTAATCGAGTCATGTTATAGCCCGCGCGGCAAAGAGTCTTGTATCAGAGTCTGTAAAAGATGTTCATTATCAATAAAGATCAAGTTTCCTTTACTTATTGTGTACATCAATTTGTCTGCGTACTCTCTTAGATCTCGTGTCTCGGATTACCTTATGACTAGGCCTTGTGCGATCGCAATTTAGGTTCGTACGGCATCACGCCCGGGGGACGACTATCGATTCGACGGAATCGGGGCGTGACAGTCAGAGTCCCACGATCTGGAATCAGAAGAGTTAGAACGCTCCTCGCTATCAGATTCAGAGCATGCTGGGAATAACATCGGAGGAGAAGCATATCCGAGACCTCTTTTGGTCCTGCTGTAATACATCTCTGACTTTCCTTTTGGAACAGCCGTACGGAGAGGAGTTTTTCTACCTTTACCGTAGTTGAGGCCACTCTTAAAGTCATAACCCATCTTTCGGATGATGTCTTTTGATTGTTGACTGTAACGACGGAGTTGAAGATGTCCCGTGTCGTTAACTTTGCTATCATCCGTATAGCTGAATTGTTGTTCTGGTCCTTTACTAAAAAGTATTGGACTCTCGCCTTTCTTTCGAATAGGAACAATTCGATATGAATCATCTGGGTGTTCAAAAGAGACTTCCGTTTGAAGAGATTGTACAACTCCCATTGTAAATGATTGGAAGCTACCTAATATATCCAAGTAGCATTTAACATGATAAATGACATCAGTATACTGAAAAGTAGATGCTTTTTCATTGATTTATACATTCGTATTTACAGCAGGACCTTCAGCCTTAACAGGCTTGGTCAGATTGATTACAAGAGGGGGAGAAGATGAACGTGGAGGAGGGTTGGCTTTGTTACGACGAAGGTCGATAACAAGCGGCTCAGAGGAGGTGAGCTCCATTTTCTCCTTGTTATGAGGGAGATTGATAACAAGCGGTTCAGAAGAAGCAGGCTGCTTTTTATCTTTGTTACGACGTAAGTCGATAACAAGCGGCTCAGAAGAGGTGAGCTTCCTTTGATCTTGACCACCATCAGTTGGTTGCTTTTGGACTGGCAAGTGAATAGCCAGTGGTTTGGAGGATTGAGGACGAGAGACACGCCCTTTAACAGATATGATTAGGATATCTTTGGGTACTGCTTCTGATTCTTCTTCAGTATCCAGAGACAAGACAACCTTTATGAATTCATCCTTGTACATGCGAGCGCAGTACGCTTCAACGCCTTTGAAAGGATAGAGATCAGCAACTTCCTTCTGGACTTCTCCATTGTCATCAACATATTTGAAACATTGATGAAGAGTTGATGGAACAATGTTGTGTTCATGTAGGAATGGTCTCCCCAATAAAGCATTATAAGAACAACCATGATTGTCGATGATATAGAAGGTCACTTTTGTGCGCAGATTGCCTATTTGAAGTTTTAGGCAAATCTTGCCCAAAGGTTCACTTCTTTCTTGATTGAATCCAAGGATGGTGGTGATTGTACTGGAGAGACTATGTACAGGGATCTTCAACGCATCTAACATTGTCTTCGGCATGATGCTAAGGACAGACCCTGGATCTATCAGAATATGATCGACTTTTATCGAGTCGATATATCCTTTATAGTAGAGAGGACGGTCATGCCTGTTGTCTTCCATTAACAAGTCATCTTGAGTGAAAGTTATGTTTGGAATTAACTCCAACACGCTATGATAATAGAGGCAAGAGACAGGCTCTGTTGTAGGCTTCTTCAGAAGGGCTAGACAAATTTCTGCTTGCATGAGAGCTTCACTTAGAGTTTCTCGAGTCTCTTTAGAAAGACGTAAGAGCTCGAAAATTGACAACCGGGCCGGTGTATTGGCCAACTGAGCCAAAATATCGAAGTTGTAAGGCTTTTTAAGTCCAGAAGGAGATGTCTTCTTCAAAGGTTTATTAAAGCGGACTTGCTGTTTGTCTTTGTCAGCGACCGTCGGCTTGGAAGGAATGGGTATCACCACCGGTGAGGAAGCAGTAGGAATATTCTCAGTAGAAGCAGGCTGCACCGGAGCAGGTTCAGAGGAAGAAGCAGGATTCTCTTGGGTTTCAGGATAATCTTTTAGATAAGCTTTCCCTGATCTGGTGCCCAACAGGATTTCTTCGTCAACTATGGGGTCAAAAGACACCATATTACAAGTCTTTGTCTTGCCCTTCGAGCGATCTTTCTTCTTGGAGGAAGAGGGAAGTTCGAACTCTGAAGCAAGATCTGGATGAATCCACATAATCTCGCCATTGTCAAGAGACAAAGGAACGAGACCTTCACTTTGTGGAGGAAGGAGATTCTCAATCTCAAGAGTAGCCTTGGGGATAGGAATGACACCATGCTGCACCATCTGGGGCGGGAAGTCACTAAACTGAACAGATACCATGTTTGCAGTAACAGTCTTCTCGTCTTGTTGCAGAGTGACGACGCCAGCGTTGACCAGCTCCTGGATTTTGCCTTTGAGCACATAACATGCTCGAGTGGGATGTCCGATGAACCTTTGATAGACACAGTACTTGGGATGATCAGTCTTACCGACTTCATCGGGCTTCTTTGGATCTGGAAGTTAGATTTTATTACTTTTGATTAAGCAATCAAAGATGCTAGCAGTGTCATTCTCGTCAAAGGAATACTCTACTTTAGGACGAGGTTCCCTTGGTGGAGGGGCTGAAGGAGCAGAAGTGGACGTAGGAGGAGCCACGTTAACCGCCAAAGATTCTTTGTTCTTATTCAAATTAATGTTCAAAGTTTCTTTTGGTTTGCGGTTGTTCTGGCGATTGCCACAGCCTGATGTTTAATGTTCATCTCGGTCGGGGTTAGACATTTGTACCCCTAGCTGCTTGAATTTGTCAGCGCTAACTTCAGCTGCTTTAGCGTTGACAATGAAGGATGGCCATGGAATTGAGTAGACCCTGTCCACATGCTGATGATAGGCAATAGATTTGCCTTGCAGGTGTCTATGGTGACAGCAGCCGGAGTTCACGGTGGCATTTTCAAAGCTTTCCGATGGAATCTTTCGATGAAACTTTCAGTAGTTTCATTATGCCTTTGTTTGATTTTATTGAGGGCTGACATAGTCATGTCATTGATCCCCTCGTAAAATCGTTCCAAGAAGATTTGCTTTAAGCCAGTGTAGGAGGTAATACAACCATCGGGCAAACTTCTATACCAATCGTATGCTACGCCAGCTAAACAGCCGACGAATACTCTGGTAAGAAGAGCGTCATTTGGTTGAAGTTGAACAGTCATAACCTCAAAATGGTTGATGAACTGACTGAGAGATGTGCTGCCATCAAACAGCGAGATAGTTAGGATCTTGTACTTTGGAGGAAACGGGACTTCCTTCCATTCAACTAGATAAGGTTGCTTGATCCCCAACCTCTGCAAGTTGTCCTTCTCCTTGAAAGCTTCGAACTGAGTTCGTAGGAGCTTCACAGCTTCATTGGCATCTTCCACTGATGTAGAAGGAGCAGACTGAACCACAGTGTTAGGAAGAGGAACAACATGATAAGCACTACCCCCAGCACCTGATTGACTGGGTGTAGGTTGGACTTGTACAGGAGGTACTGGAAGAGATGCTACCTATAACACCCAGTTTTCCAGAAGAGGTTAATTTTGAAATTTTGTAATTATAATTATTATTTAATGATATTTATTCATATTATGATTTTTAGTGATTTATAATTATTTTTAAACTATTTAAATTCATGACTGGTAATTTTTGGTGTTTTGCTAGTGAACAGTAGAGACTGCCTACCCTAGAGTCTAGCCATATGATTAGGGGTATTTTGAAATTTTTAGGGTTATTTGGATTTATTATAATTTATTTGAATTTATGGGAATTTTTAGAATTTATTTTGGAATTGTTTGAATGAAGGTTGACTAGGTTGACTAGCAATGACCTTGGTAGGCTAACCTAGAAGCTAACCCTAGTTGTGTTTGGACTTGGTTAGGTCATTTAACCCTAGTTAGACTAGAGTTGACCCATGGTATGGTTATTTGACTTAAGTTAGATTTAAGTCATAAGCCATGACTTGTGACTAAACCTTAAATCAATAACTAGCCTTAAGGCCCATAGGCCCACACCATGTACCCAAACCTCACCCTAATCAGCCCATGGAAGCCAACCTAGGGTTTTCCACCCTATTTAATGCCTCTTCCATTTGTTCTTGCCTCTTTTAATTATTTTTCTCTCAAGCTTTGAAGAAAGAGGTATAGCCATCTTCCCCAATCCATAACTTTCCCATTTTAACTCCTTTTTGGCTCAGACCACTTGCATTAGATTCTAATTGTCTTCCTCTTGCTGTTCATGGAGAGTATTCTTAGGCTTGGGGCAATTTGGAGAGTTTGGCTAACAAGGAGAAACCCTCATTTTAGAGTTTTTCATTAGAATTTTAACATATAGGTAACTTCCTATTCCTTCCATAGAAATTCATTTTCTTTGCATGATTAGGAAGCCCTAGGTGCCCTCTCTCTGTTGGTATAGGCATTGTTAGGGTTCGTGTCCAATACGTGTCCGTATCGGACACGTATCATGAATAGTGTGCATGTGTTTGATGAAATATCTGTGAGGAATTTATTTCTGATTTTTGTGGAACCAATTGCATGGATTGACAGATCTATATGTGTACATCATGTTTCGTATGGACTGAGCACAAATTTGAGTCGTGTCCATGTCCAAAACGGACACGAACACGCCCGCAGCAGCCTTCGGGCAGTGCCCTGCTGCTCGGGGGGGCTTTCCTCCTTGCATGCGCCACGTGGCGGGCTGCCACTTGGCATGGAGGTGGGGGCACACACTGACGTGCCATCCATCGAGTTTGACATGGCCTTGTGTCGTGTCGAGGGAGCACGGACACGTGCACAGGTTTTACACTGCACAGTAACAACCGAGAAATCGACACTGATACACACTGTTTCTCTTGACACGACACTTGTGGACACGGTGCAGGGTGACACATGTGTAGCCCTATGCTAGGCGTACACGTGGACGTGACCACGTGGCATGAAGTGTCATGTGTCGTGTCCACGAGGCGACTGCATCGCAGCACGATACAGTCTGTGTGCAATCACTGTGTCTGTACGTTTTTGTGTGTTTACATTGATTGGACACGTCGTGTCCCACTTTGGGGACACGACACACTCTGTGAGGCATGTGCACATGTAGCCAATGGTTTACCAACCATTAGTTTTGAATTGTTGTTTGAATTTCGGATTTGGTTTGGGTTTTTCCCCAATTTCTTATACATATTTCTCTGTTTGTAAATTTCTGAGAATTCGAATTGATGTTACTGATTTCTAAATGATTCTTGTAATGTTAAATTAATCTTCATGTATCTAGGTTTTAGTCTCATGTTAGGGTTCTCATGATTGGTGTTAATCATTAGTTCGAATCACCTAGAACTATCAAAAAACTGGAATATCTCACTATTAGCTTAGAACTGTCATTAATCCTGAACCTGAGATTTCTTTTTACTGAAATATGAGATTCACACCTGAGATTGTAATCTCTAATGTACTGAAGCGATTTCCTTTCGAAATAGACTTTTGGCATTGGAATTGAGCTGTTGTTCGAATATGGGATTTTAAATATGTGTTGATTCGAATTTTCTGTATTAAACTGATACCTTGTTTTCTTGCAAATTCTGAGAATCCATTCCTATTTTCTTGTTGAACTGAAATTGTGAACCTTGTTCTCAGGGTACCTGAGATGCCTCCTCCCTACTGAAAACCTGAGTTTGATTCTAAATTCCTGAGATTACACCCTCTCACACATATGGAATGGGCTTTGGATGTGTTGACAGGATTTGGTTATATGGTTTTAAATTGTTTTTCCTATCGTGTTAAACTATGGTTTCTTCACTGATTAAGAGTTTTTCCCTGTTGCTAGTTCTTGATTAGTTCATGTTTCAATGAGGAATTAGGCCTTGAGTGTTTTCGAATACTAAAACTGCAACTAAGTTTATTTCTAGATTTTCCAAAACCTGTGAATGAATGTTAGAAATGGGTTTCCTGTCCTTTCCTTCTTTTATTAAAACTGAAATTTAGGGATCATTTTATGTGAATCCTCTTACTTGTATTAGTGTTACATTGTTGAACTCAAATGTGGGATTTGGGATTACTACTCACTGTTTTGTTCATGTTCCTGATTTCACTCCACACAGGTTCTTTTCATATTACTGTTTGTAAATTCTTGAGTTCACTCTTCACACACATTGCTATATATGTACACACACCAAGTACACACACACATACACATATTGACACCACACACACATGTATCCACACTCTCATGACACTTTTCACTCACTCACATTAAGCAAATGCCTACACACAAACACCCTCATTCATGTCCCTCTCCCTCTACACACACATAGAGTTAACATTGACACCCTACACTATGTTATACACATATTGACACTCTATACACTCTCTCACACACTCAATTTTTCCTGTCACACTCTAGTATACACATCCCTTAAACCCATACACCCAAGTACCTATTTTACATTGACACCTATCTAAACTCTATGCACACACACATTATTTGTATGCCCAATTTACACACACATGTATACCTTAATCTCTCTCTAAATCTCTATGTATATATGAATATATGTAAATATGTATATAGGCTTTTGTGATATGTAAAATAGGTAATACAATTTATGCATGGATAATGTGGTATGTAAATTGTAGGTTTGATAGCTTGTATAGACTTATGATTGGTGTGTGATTACTAGACTAGGCCTGGTTAGGACTAGTGAGACTTGTTAGACTTGTTTGGGTTATGCTTGACCTAGTTGACTAGTGTGGTTGACTAGAGTTGACCAAGTGTTGACTTTAGTCTAGTTTGACCTAGGCAGCATGCAGATGCATTGTACATTTCATATACCACCCTCTGTATACATCTTGACTTGTGTTACTCTAACTAGGAGTCAGGTATCTCATCTCGGACAGTACATTTACTTCAGACATTCGGATACGAGGCGAGTACATTCTCTGATCATTTCATATCCTGCTTAGAATTATTTTCTGCATTAAATTACTTTACTTGATACTGTCACATTGGTCACACGGGTTAGTACTATATGCATCCCTTCTTGAGATGTTATCCCTTCAGGGAGCATCGGGTACTCTATGTTCTGTACGTTTCACTTACATGGCGTATCATATGCTTCTTTGGTTGATCACTTGTGACATATAGCCATATGATCACAAAGTCTTCTTTGAATCCTTATCCCATTTATTGGGTCTATCAGAATCCTCATTTATGCGACTACTATGTATCACCCTTCGGGGGCATATCACCCTTCGGGGGCTTATCACCCTTCGGGGGCATATCACCCTTCGGGGGCTTATCACCCTTCGGGGGCTTATCACCCTTTGGGGGCATATCACCCTTTGGGGGCTTACCACCCTTCGGAGGCTGTTACATAGAATCATAACATAACCTGGTTGGATCTTTGTGTATTAATTGGGGGTATAGGGGAGTATAAATAGCCATGTGAACAATTCCAAAGTAGAATAGCCATGTACGCCTCTTTAGTATAGCCATGTGCAAATCAAGCCGTTCACATGTCGACTTTGTACTCTAAATCACTGGTCACTGGTAGCTCTCTACTTATAGCAGATATTTCTATTACAGCTCTCTCTCTGTTTACATACTGCATTTCCTTCAGTATCTATATCTTACTTTACTGTATGATTATATTTTCTAACCTGCTATGAACTGTTGAGATGTACTGTGCTCGCTCCCGTCCTGACTGGACCTATTAAAATTTTTACAGAGGATGATGAGGAACCCTGCACCCCTTACCTTGGAGCTTGCCTAGATGACACTCGCGGCCTGGACCCCTGGGGAGGTTCAGGCAGCTGCTGAGGATGATACCTTGCTTAGTATAGATAGCTTAGGCTGTTTTCCTTTTCGTGTTTAGTTGTTGTTCTTGATTCAGAGTTTGTATATTTTTAGAGATGATAAGACTTGTATTTCTTTTCTGTTGTACCTCAGTTGAGGATTTCTTATCTATTTCATCGTACTACATTCTACCGTAGACTTGTGATTTAGTTGTACCTCTGTGTTGGCCTCCTTATAGAGAGTATTCATATTATGCTAGTTATAGTTCATGACCTAGAACAGCGTTCTACCGCCGATACTGCGGTATAGGCTGGGCGCTGTTACGTTCTCGTACCATCATAGTGGGTGCGGGTCGTGACACTACCCCCAGCCCTGCATTAGAAAGCACCGACGATGCTATGATTTTAGGATTTGAAGGTGGTACGGTCGGTGGCACTGTGTGCTGAGCCACAATGATGGAATGCATACTTGCGACCATTTCCGCCATTGTCTTCAACTTATCTTCTAGTACAGCTATTCTTTATTCTTGACTAGCTGAACTGGAAGCATCAGGATCTTCATTGACAACGTAAGCTGTTACTTCTCTGGGTACAGTGGAAGACACTGTCTGTTCTGAGCTTTCGCTGTATGCATCATAATCGGAGAAAGAATCATCTCCTGATTGAAAAGGAAGGAGACGTTCAGAAGGATCTTGAAGATTCCTTTGACCGATTGTGTCTCGGTTTCGGGATCTGGTATGTTAGAATACTCCTTCAGAAGATTCCTGGAGTAAATCTAAATACCGTTGGCTTGGCTTGCGAGGTTTTCCATGCTTGGAGCACTTCCTACCCCCAATGTCTCTAGAAGTCATGTTGATAGAAGCGTACAAAACTTCGTCTTCATCTTCTGACATAGGTTCAGAATTTGTAAAGTTCAAACGATCGAAGACAGATCATTTTGCTGTCTGGCAACAACACTGGATGATAACCTTGTGGTTACAATGATGATCAGATGGTTGGACTGGAGGTATTGAAGTGTTGTACCGCCTTTGCTTGAGGTGTTCTCGGAGATCGGGAACAGCAATGGCACGAGAAGAAGTTCGAGGGATATGTTCTTTAATAACATTCGGAACATGGTTCCGGTTCTTCAAATGTTTTGTCCCTTGAGTGTACAGGGAAGTGCTCATTTCATTAGCATAGGTGTCCAGATTCTTGATCCTGGAAGTTTGTTTCTGATGATGTTTGATATTCGGCATTGGCTGTTTACGTTTCACCGAAGTTGATCTGTTGAGATAAGTTCCTAGATCTGCAAACTCACCCCCAGGGGTTTCTGTTTGAGACACCAGTAATTTTCCCTGTTTTGAACGGAAGATCTTGAGGGTTGGGAGATCTTAGAACTCTGCTACCGGAGTAGGTAGAATACCTCTTTGATCAGTACAAGTTCTTTTCACATGGAGAGAAGAATCCTTGTTTGAAAGAATTTTTGTACTGACTGATGCCGAAGCACGTTCAGTGTGATCTTCTACAATAAAAACCGAGGAAGTGTGAGAAAAGACCAAAGGGCCTTTTCCTTTGTTTTGGGAAGAAGGGTTAGCTAAAGAGCGTTTCCCTCTGTTGTCTTCCAAGTCATGGGACAAAGAAGTTTGAGAAAAGACCAAAGGGCCTTTTCCTTTGTTCTGAAAAGGAGGAATAGCCAAAAGACTACCCCCAGTGAATTGTGCAGGAGCAGCAGGGTGTTGGAGATGAGCAGCACTCTTGCCCTTGTTGTGAGAAGAAGAAAGATTATCCAAAGGGCTGTCTTTCTTATATTGTGCAGACACAGTTTGCGCATGAATGGATGGCGCACTGGCAGGTTGCGCAGGAGAGTCTTTGGCAGATGACTTTCTGGTTCTGGCCACAGACACTGTGGTTTGCGCATCAGGAGTTCTGGCCACTGAGTGTTTGGGGTGCACTCTAGTTGCTGGAGTATTGGTTTGCGCAGGAAGATTGGCAGCCAACTGCGCCAGAGGCAGAGGAGTCTTGCCCCTTGATAGGGCAGCATATGAAGTCTCTTTTGCACTGGCAACAGCAGATTGCGCATGAGTAGTTGAGACAGATTGTGCAACAGTCTTAGTGGTAGCAACTGTGGACTGTGCAGCAGATTGTGCAGCAGGCTTCTTGGCAGATTGTGCAGCAGTCTTGCTGGCAGAGTTAATGGACTGCACAGCAGTCTTGGAGACCCACATTGGGCGCACTATGCTCGTGGCAGAAGTGGTTGTAGTGCGAGGAGTGGTCTTAGAGTTGATCATGGCTTTATAGGCTATCTGGTTGACCTTCACAACCAGAGTCTTCTACGTCTTCCCGATAGACGCTATGTCACATTGAGTTGTCACTTCCTCGTCGGAGGAGAAAGTCGTCCCCAGCAGAGTCGCTACTTTTTTTGCAAAAACAAAAGTATGAAATTTATTGATACAAACTTTGTAAAGATTACAAGAATTCTGGGAAAGTACAACTGTAGGAATCCAATCTAGAAGGCGATTGCTTTATCCCTTGGACGATGTGAACTTTGAAGACGGCAGCCTCTGAAGTTGAAGGCAAAAGCCTCGAAAGTTGAAGGCAAAAGCCTCGGAAGAATACAGCAGCACTTGGGCAAGAACTCCTGAACTTTCTGGTATTTCTGAACTTTATGTCTGATCTCTCTATCTGATCTGATCCTCTTGAATAAAGACTTGAAACTCTATTTATAGTCGTGTTAGTTGGCATAGTGAGGACATGTAGTCAGATTTTGGATGTATTCTCGGGTATGGGAATTTAAGGTTTTTACCGTCGCATGCGGCAGTGCAAAAATTTTAAATACCATGAACCTAGAGGTACGTACCTTAGTTAAGGACTCTATGATTATCGTAGCCTTGCTCACTAGCATAATGAAGACTCTGGACAACGTGATTTTGGACAGACGCATATGATTAACAGATTGTATCTTGAGAGGGTTTAAACATCATACCCTTTTGATTGTTATAATGACTTAGGAGTAGGGATATTTAGTTTTGTAGAGCTTTTTCATAGGTAGTTCCTTCATAGTATAATGGTATGATGACTTGTAGAGTGTCTGTACCCTAGAGGTGATAGTTAGCATTGGTGTTAGAATAGTAACACATTGCAGCTAATTCTCCTGTTATCTATAATACCAACCAGTTACATATAGGATGTTAGTATGCCTTACAGCCTTGATGATTATTACTACTTTTCCTTACCTTTTCCAGTGAGGCACCCATGACCAGAGCCTGCCTTTGAGTATAGTTGTAGTTTTACCTAAGACCGAGAGGTCTATTTGCATAGATAGATTGCAGATGATATTGGCATATAGGATATAGGTAAGTTGGTATCTATAGGCCATTGTTGTACAGGGTTATAAACATGTTGTTTAGCCTATACTTGGTTCAGTTTTCCATTTTAGTTAAGTTCTCTTCGTGTTGAGTTCCTTTGTGTTGATCACCTTTATAGGCAGTGCAGACCCTTCACTAGATACCATGTCCCCTTGATTCAGACCATTTATCCTTAGCCTAGTTCTAAGCATTGTTTCAGACCCTCATAAGTTTAGTCTGCCTTAACCCTTGGTTGATCAGTCATGTATATATATAGATGATATACTTAGGATATATGTGATGGGTTGTTGTTCTTGAGCATATATATATATATATATATATATATATATATATATATATATATATATGTGGAATTTGGTATTCATGTGCTTAGCTTGTAGGTATTTAGTTATAGGTGACTTGATAGGATTGGGAAGTTAAGAGCTAGTCTATTATAGAGTTTCTCTTTTGCTAAATTTTAGTTGCCAACACCTAGATAGCTAGCATAGGTAAAACCCTAAGAAGTTGACCAGTTGATGACCAAGTACTTGGATGTTGAGAAATTGACTAGTGATTGACCCTTGACTATGTTTGACATAGAAGGGGGTGCGATCATCTTAATTTCGAGGACGAAATTTTTATAAAGTGGGTAGGATTGTAACACCCAGATTTCCAGAAGAGGGTAAATTTGAAATTTTGTAATTATAATTATTATTTATTGATTATTATTTTATATTATGATTTTTGGTGATTTTTAATTATTTTTTTAACTATTTAAAATTATGACTTGTGATTTTGACATTTTACTATTGTTTGGTTTTAATTTCGAGGAAATTTATCATCCCCAGTTTTCAGGAACAGGGATATTTTTGTTATTTTGTATTTTTAAAATATTTTTGAAATTTATTTATTATTTATGATATTGTTTTGGGATTATTTGAGTCGGGTTCGAATTTCAGCTCAATCCGACTTGAAACGGGAACCCGGAGGTAGTGTTGACTTTAGTGGATCCACACACTAGTTTGGCATGGCCCACATGATATTAATTTTAGTCCACATGATATTAATTTTAGTTAGTAGTTAGACTAATTATTATGGATAAGGTTAGTGTGATTAGAGACTTTAGAATGACTAATTTAGCCCCCACCAATAAGCCCTTTCCTAATACTCATAGAATAGGTTAGTGGGGGCATTTTGGACCTTACCATAATAGGACAAATAGCCCCATATGGCCAGCCACTTTGGGAGAGGATAGGCTCAAGTTCATTTCATTATTCTCATCCACACTCTCTCTCTTGTTCTTCCCCAAATTTCTAGAGAGCAATTCCTAGCAATTTCTTCACCAAATCCTTCCATTTTGCCACCAAATCTTCTTCTTTCCTTCTCCATTCTAGCCAAGGAGGAAGCTATCCAAGTTTGGGAGGATTCGGAGTCGTTCGTGTCATTTTGGAATCTCTACGTGTCGGTGTCGCTCCGGAAAGGCTTTTCTTCAATTCGATCTACCAGGAGGTATAAATCCCTTCTCTTTTTCATTTCCTCATGCATATAGGTCTATTTTGAACCCATAGGAATGACCCCCATGGTTGTATCTCCATTTGTGTCTATTTGGAGGTTATAGGAGTGTCCTTTGTGTTGTGGTTGTGTCCATGTGGAAAAATCCCAAATTTGGACACACTATGTGTTGTTGTTATGTATGAATGAATTATTACATGTTTAATCTCATATTTTTGTATTAGAGATGTGTTCTATAGTGTCTCATATATATATATTAGTGTAGAGAGTGAGTTCTTGATATATTATGTTATATACTTGTGTTCTTTTGTCTCAAACTATCCAAATCCGTCATGATTTTTATCCACGTTTTTAATTTCAGCCCTAACTTAGAAATGTCATAACTTCTAGCTCAAAGCTCGGTTTAATCTTCCTTTTTTTAGAAGAAGCGTATTGAAGTTAGCTTTCCAAAAACATATATTAATAGGCCTAATTCTTTCTGTAACTTTCTGGAGAATTATTTGAGTGTCAGCTGTACGAAAGACAAACGTGTTCTCGGTGTTTTCGCGATTCCGGGAGTTTCCGGAAACGAAAATGCGATCCGTTTGAAGTTTCAGAAAGCTAACACATAGATCTATAACATACTTTAGTCCTAGATTTTAATTCATGCTGAGATGGTACAGTATTGATTATTAGTAGGAGTTACTATTCGGCATATGCATTTTGTGCACGCTTGTGTGTAATATAATATTCTATTTGATTTTAACCCATGTTAATGTATATACATTATGTAATTAAATAGAGAATGCAAGAATAAGTAGATATTTAAATAAATGATGAATGAGGTGTAAGTATCCCATATAATGTAAGCATGTATAAGTATGGCTTGTAATGAATATATAGGTTCCATAGTATGTAATGTATGGTGCATATAGTGGTGCAAGAGAATAAATGAATGATGAATGAATGCAAGCATAAATGTAATATAATAATAGATGTAATATATGCAATATACAAGTTAATGAGATGTAATGTTCTATGTTAACACAAATCCTATATTACCTCATGTACCCCCTTACACTATGTTGACACTATCACACTTGACACATTGTTCACTTACACTTTGACACTCTTTGATATGTATACACTATGTATGTCCATTAACCCTCACTTGCCCCATTGTCATGTTCACACACACACACATAGCCTCTTAAATAAGTATTTATGAATATAGTTAACTTAGCTCTGTATGTATATTATATATATGTTAGCATATTGTGTTGTAATATATAAGTTTATATAACCATTTAAAATGCCATAATTATAGACCTAATGTTGAATACCAATATATGCATATGTATATATGTGTAGACATATATAGCTTAAAGTAATAGATTACCTAGTGTATATCCAATGTGAATTCTTGCCTATTTGAGTATTGAATAATTGTATGCTATATAGAGTTGGGTGTATGTTGGCTTGTATAGCCTAGAAATTGGGTGTGTTTGCTAGTCTAGGTTTGGTTAGGCCTAGTGAGACTTGACTAGATTAAGATTGACCTAGTTTGACCTAGACAGTTGACCAGGTTTGACTTAGAGTTGACTTTGACCTAGATTGACCTAGAATTCATGTAGATTGCATCGTAGACTTCATTTACCTTATTTTAAACATGTTATAACCGGTACTGCTCTATTTAGGACATTGTGACTCCGGTGCAGATATCTGACATTATACTACTCTTTTCTGAGTAGCAGGTAAGTACATTCTCTGATAGTTCTCTCATTTATTTGCCAGTTACTGTATTTCAGTTCTATTTAGTTTTATGTGATTCTCTGATACCACACGTATGGATATTCTGGATTCATGTATGCGACACACTCACCATATTATCTGGCCTCTATTACTGGAATTACTGGAATCATTTCAGAATCTATTACTGGAATCACTGGAATCATTTCGAAATCTATTACTGGAATCATCATATTTTGGCTGGACTCACCTCGATTCTCGTGTCGAATTCTGGATTCATTTGTTTTACGGGGCGGGGAAATATCGAGTAAGACATGTAGACATACCCCAAATCTGGAATCTCCAACTGGAATCTACTGGAAGCATAGCCATCTTTCGCCTGATCAGTGAGAGGTGTGCCTGATTACCCACAGCCGTTTACATGTCGATCTCGGTATTTTAAAACACACTATTAGATTAGCTGGACTCTTCTGGATTCTTGATCACTACCTAGAATCATCTGGTACTGGATTCATATTATTTTAGATTCATCCCGTACTGGATTTATAGTAGTTTTACACTTGTTTTGTAATTACTTTCTGGACTTATTCTGTTACCTTAGTTCAGCTAGATTTATTTTACAGTCTTCATTGCCATCATTCTTCTCTTATTTTAGTTACTTACTTTCCTTGTATCTTATCTGTTCTCCACACCATCACCTGTATATAAACTGCCATATTCATCAATAAAACTGTCTATAACTGCTTTATAGTTCTCTGTCATTACTTGGGTTTTCTTGATGAGTTGTACTCGTTCCTGTCCTGACTGGACCTATTGATAAATTTTACATATAGCCTGGAGGTTGCCTGCTAGCCTAGAGGAGACACAGTAGAGGTTGTATAGTTAGTTATTTTAGTTGTATTGAGTTGTATTTATCCTATGGATTACTGTATTGAGCTTTGAGATGTTTTCTGGGTTTGTGTATCTAGACACTTAGACTTCTATCTGCTGTATCTCTTTTGGATTTCATGTTTTACCTATCTTTTATCTTGCTCTACCTTAGTTGTGATTGAGACTGTATATGCTATGTCATCTCCATTCGGAGGGTATATACTGTACAGGTACCTTTATATTGTTAGATGTTTGACCTAGGACAGCGTTCTACCGTCGATACTGTGGCGTAGGCTGGACGTACCCACGTCTCGTGCCCTTATTCTAGGGTGCGGGTCGTGACACGTTTTTAGTGATGGCCCATGCAGGTCGAGTATATGTAGTGGTATTCGAACTAGAGTATCACTACAGCCTGCAGTAGGATTAGGATATTTATTTTTGAGGTACTCAAGCACATTAGAAAAAACTCTTAATCAGATTCCTTTTATCCAAATTATTGATTATTGACTTCCCTTGAATATAAACTGTCCTCTCTTGAATTTTTTTTGCTTCATTCTCAGTAATTGCCTCTTGGTTTGATCTGTCTTCATGATGGTTATGAAGACACGATCTCATCGCTCCGGTTCGGGGAATACTATCGAGAGGCTGGCCACCTCTCGTCCTGTTCATCAGGGCCTCGAGATCGCAGTTTCTGTTGTGCCAACTCAGGTTGGCGTTCTGCTACATTGGAGGTGCACCTCTATCTGTACAGAGATTTTCTTCCGTCATTTCTAATTTCTCTCAGCAGCGGTGATTCATGCAGCATCAGCAGCAGACCAGGGAAAACTAGCAGGGCGAGCTATCGTCAGGACAGTCAAGGATGCGCAGACCATTAGAGATCTTGCTGCAAGTTTCGTTCTTCTCAATTCCATTCCCGCAATTGTCTTTTATAATTACCTTGAAATCCGATTCCATCTATTCCTTGTTGATTGATTAATTTTGTCATGTTACTCTTTTGTTGTGTTTGTTTTTTTCTTCTGAGAAAATCATATGGGCTAGGTCGCCTAAATTATGGGATCTAGAATTCTCGATAGTCGTGTTAGTTGGCATAGTGAGGACATGTAGTCAGATTTTGGATGTATTCTCGGGTATGGGAATTTAAGGTTTTTGCCGTCGCATGCGGCAGTGCAAAAATTTTAAATACCATGAACCTAGAGGTACGTACCTTAGTCAAGGACTCTATGATTATCGTAGCCTTGCTCACTAGCATGATGAAGACTCTGGACAACATGATTTTGGACAGACGCATATGATTAAAAAAATTGTATCTTGAGAGGGTTTAAACATCATACCCTTTTGATTGTTATAATGACTTAGGAGTAGGGATATTTAGTTTTGTAGAGCTTTTTCATAGGTAGTTCCTTCATAGTATAATGGTATGATGACTTGTAGAGTGTCTGTACCCTAGAGGTGATAGTTAGCATTGGTGTTAGAATAGTAACCCATTGCAGCTAATTCTCCTGTTATCTATAATACCAACCAGTTACACATAGGATGTTAGTATGCCTTACAGCCTTGATGATTATTACTACTTTTTCTTACCTTTTCCAGTGAGGCACCCATGACCAGAGCCTGCCTTTGAGTATAGTTGTAGTTTCACCTAAGACCGAGAGGTCTATTTGCATAGATAGATTGCAGATGATATTGGCATATGGGATATAGGTAAGTTGGTATCTATAGGCCATTGTTGTACAGGGTTATAAACATGTTGTTTAGCCTATACTTGGTTCAGTTTTCCATTTTAGTTAAGTTCTCTTCGTGTTGAGTTCCTTTGTGTTGATCACCTTTATAGGCAGTGCAGACCCTTCACTAGATACCATGTCCCCTTGATTTAGACTATTCATCCTTAGCCTAGTTCTAAGCATTGTTTCAGACCCTTATAAGTTTAGTCTGCCTTAACCCTTGGTTGATCAGTCATGTATATATATATATAGATGATATACTTAGGATATATGTGATGGGTTGTTGTTCTTGAGCATATATATATATATGTGGTATTTGGTATTCATGTGCTTAGCTTGTAGGTATTTAGTTATAGGTGACTTGATATGATTGGAAAGTTAAGAGCTAGTCTATTATAGAGTTTCTCTTTTGCTAAATTCTAGTTGCCAACACCTAGATAGCTAGCATAGGTAAAACCCTAAGAAGTTGACCAGTTGATGACCAAGTACTTGGATGTTGAGAAATTGACTAGTGATTGACCCTTGACTATGTTTGACATAGAAGGGGGTGCGATCATCTTAATTTCGAGGACGAAATTTTTATAAGGTGGGTAGGATTGTAACACCCAATTTTCCGGAAGAGGGTAATTTTGAAATTTTGTAATTATAATTATTATTTATTGATCATTATTTTATATTATAATTTTTGGTGATTTTTAATCATTTTTAAACTATTTAAAATTATGACTTGTGATTTTGACATTTTACTATTGTTTGGTTTTAATTTCGAGGAAATTTGTCACCCTCAGTTTTCAGGAACAGGGGTATTTTTGTCATTTTGTATTTTTGAAATATTTTTGAAATTTATTTATTATTTATGATATTGTTTTGGGATTATTTGAGTCGGGTTCGAATTTCAGCTCAATCCGACTTGAAACGGGAACCCGGGGGTAGTGTTGACTTTAGTGGATCCACACACTAGTTAGGCAAGGCCCACATAATATTAATTTTAGTCCACATGATATTAATTTTAGTTAGTAGTTAGACTAATTATTATGGATAAGGTTAGTGTGATTAGAGACTTTAGAATGACTAATTTAGCCCCAACCAATTAGCCCTTTCCTAATACTCATAAAATAGGTTAGTGGGGGCATTTTGGACCTTACCATAATAGGACAAATAGCTCCATATGGCCAGCCACTTTGGGAGAGGATAGGCTCAAGTTCATTTCATTATTCTCATCCACACTCTCTCTCTTGTTCTTTCCTAAATTTCTAGAGAGCAATTCCTAGCAATTTCTCCACCAAATCCTTCTATTTCGCCACCAAATCTTCTTCTTTCCTTCTCCATTCTAGCCAAGGAGGAAGCTACCCAAGTTTGGAAGGATTCGGAGCTCGTTCGTCTCATTTTGGAATCTCTACGTGTCGGTGTCGCTCCGGGAAGGCTTTTCTTCAATTCGATCTACCGGGAGATATAAATCCCTTCTCCTTTTCATTTCCTCATGCATATTGGTCTATTTTGAACCCATAGGAATGACCCCCATGGTTGTATCTCCATTTGTGTCTATTTTGTGTCTATTTGGAGGTTATAGGAGTGTCCTTTGTGTTGTGGTTGTGTCCATGTGGAAAACCCCCAAATTTGGACATACTATGTGTTGTTGTTATGTATGAATGAATTATTATATGTTTAATCTTATATTTTTGTATTGAAGATGTGTTCTATAGTGTCTCATATATATATTAGTGTAGAGAGTGAGTTCTTGATATATTATGTTATATACTTGTGTTCTTTTGTCTCAAACTACCCAAATCCGTCATGATTTTTATCCACGTTTTTAATTTCAGCCCTAACTTAGAAATATCATAACTTCTAGCTCAAAGCTCGGTTTAATCTTCCATTTTTTTTAAAAGAAGCGTATTGAAGTTAGCTTTTCAAAAACATATATTAACAGGCCTAATTCTTTTTGTAACTTTTTGGAGAATTATTTGAGTGTCAGTTGTACGAAAGACAAACGCGTTCTCGATATTTTCGCAATTCCGGGAGTTTCCGGAAACAAAAATGCGATCCGTTTGAAGTTTCGCAAAGCTAACACATAGATCTATAACATACTTTAGTCGTAGATTTTAATTCATGCTGAGATGGTACAGTATTGATTATTAGTAGGAGTTATTATTCGACATATGCATTTTGTGCACGCTTGTGTGTAATATAATATTCTATTTGATTTTAACCCATGTTAATGTATATACATTATGTAATTAAATAAAGAATGCAAGCATGAGTAGATATTTAAATAAATAATGAATGAGGTGTAAGTATCCCATCTAATGTAAGCATGTATAAGTATGGCTTGTAATGAATATGTAGGTTCCATAGTATGTAATGTATGGTGCATATAGTGGTGCAAGAGAATAAATGAATGATGAATGAATACAAGCATGAATGTAATGTAATAATAGATGTAATGTATGCAATATACAAGTTAATGAGATGTAATGTTCTATGTTAACACAAATCCTATATTACCTCATGTACCCCCTTACACTATGTTGACACTATCACACTTGACACATTGTTCACTTACACTTTGACACTCTTTGATATGTATACACTATGTATGCCCATTTAACCCTCACTTGCCCCTTTGCCATGTTCACATACACACACATAGCCTCTTAAATAAGTATTTATGAATATAGTTAACTTAGCTATGTATGTATATTATATATATGTTAGCATATTGTGTTGTAATATATAAGTTTATATAACCATTTAAAATGCCATGATTATAGACCTAATGTTGAATACCAATATATGCATATGTATATATGTGTAGACATATATAGCTTAAAGTAATAGATTACCTAGTGTATATCCAATGTGAATTCTTGTCTATTTGAGTTTTGAATAATTGCATGCTATATAGAGTTGGGTGTATGTTGTCTTATATAGCCTAGAAATTGGGTGTGCTTGCTAGTCTAGGTTTGGTTAGGCCTAGTGAGACTTGACTAGATTAAGATTGACCTAGTTTGACCTAGACAGTTGACCAGGTTTGACTTAGAGTTGACTTTGACCTAGATTGACCTAGAATTCATGTAGATTGTATCGTAGACTTCATTTACCTTATTTTAAATATGTTATAACCGGTACTGCTCTATTTAGGACATTGTGACTCCGGTGCAGACATCTGACATTATACTACTCTTTTCAGAGTAGCAAGCGAGTACATTCTCTGATAGTTCTCTCATTTATTTGCCAGTTACTGTATTTCAGTTCTATTTAGTTTTATGTGATTCTCTGATACCACACGTATAGATATTCTGGATTCATGTATGTGACACACTCACCATATTATCTGGCCTCTATTACTGGAATCACTGGAATCATTTCGGAATCTATTACTGGAATCACTGGAATCATTTTGGAATCTATTACTGGAATCATCATATTTTGGCTGGACTCACCTCGATTCTCGTGTCGAATTCTGGATTCATTTGTTTTACGGTACGGGAAAATATCGAGTAAGACATGTAGACATATCCCAAATCTGGAATCTCCAACTGGAATCTACTGGAAGCATAGCCATCTCTCGCCTGATCAGTGAGAGGTGTGCCTGATTATCCACAGCCGTTTACATGTCGATCTCGGTATTTTAAAACACACTATTAGATTAGCTGGACTCTCCTGGATTCTTGATCACTACCTAGAATCATCTGGTACTGGATTCATATTATTTTAGATTCATCCCGTACTGGATTTATAGTAGTTTTATACTTGTTTTGCAATTACTTTCTGGACTTATTCTGTTACCTTAGTTTAGCTAGATTTATTTTACAGTCTTCATTGCCATCATTCTTCTCTTGTTTTAGTTACTTACTTTCCTTGTATCTTATCTGTTCTCCACACCATCACCTGTATATAAACTGCCATATTCATCAATAAAACTGTCTATAACTGCTTTATAGTTCTCTGTCATTACTTGGGTTTTCTTGATGAGTTGTACTCGTTCCTGTCCTGACTGGACCTGTTGATAAATTTTACAGATAGCCTGGAGGTTGCCTGCTAGCCTAGAGGAGACACAGTAGAGGTTGTATAGTTAGTTATTTCAGTTGTATTGAGTTGTATTTATCCTATGGATTACTGTATTGAGCTTTGAGATATTTTTTGGGTTTGTGTATCTAGACACTTAGACTTCTATCTGCTGTATTTCTTTTAGATTTCATGTTTTACCTATCTTTTATCTTGCTCTACCTTAATTGTGATTGAGACTGTATCTGCTATGTCATCTCCATTCGGAGAGTATATACTGTACAGGTACCTTTATATTGTTAGATGTTTGACCTAGGATAGCGTTCTACCGTCGACACTACGGCGTAGGCTGGACGTACCCACGTCTCGTACCCTTATTCTAGGGTGCGGGTCATGACACACTGCCTCCTTCCAGAAGATAGCATCTCCGGTCTTCATCGCCTCATCATAGGTAAGCGGATCTGCTTCCACATGATAGGTGACAAAGTCATCTCCGAAGTCTTTAGATCTCCTCGCTCGCTTTGCTGACAGCCCTGCGAGTTCTGGTATAAGAGTTGTTTCATCAACAACAGCTTCTTCTTGGACTACTGGCCCATATGAGATTTCATTCTCATTTGTACCTACATCATTTTCCGAAATGTCCCAAAGAACAATGTTTTTGTCTTTTGCAAACTTGTCTTCAAAGTATTCAGCATCGCGAGATTCAATGATATGATTTGACTCAATATCAAGAAATCTTCGAGCATCACTCTTCTCGGCATACCCCAAGAAAATCGTCTTCGTAGTCCTTGTCCCCAGCTTCTGAATCTTCAGATCTGGAAGCTTCACATACGCCAGACACCCCCACACTCGAATGACATTCAAGTTTGGTCTGACTTTAAACCAGAGTTCATGAGGAGTTACGTCCGAAGTTGCATATGGCACTCTATTCAGAATGAAAGTGGCCGTTAATGCAGCTTCTCCCCAGTAGCGTTTTGGAAGACCTGCAATAAGCAGCATTGAATTTATCATTTCTGTTAATGTTCGGTTCTTCCTCTCTGCTACTCCGTTAGATTGAGGAGAATATGGAGCAGTAGTCTCGCATATGATTCCATGTTCTTTGCAGAACGATATGAAGTCATGAGACCTGTACTCCCCACCTCGATCACTTCTCAACCTCTTGAGTTGTTGTCCAGTCTGCCGTTCAGCTTCGGCCCTGAACTCTCTGAACTTCTCGAAAGCTTCGTCTTTAGTCTTGAGCAAGTAGACGAACGCATATTTTGAGAAGTCGTCGATGAAGGTTATGAAATACTTCATCCCGGCCTTCGTGGAGAAATGTTTGAAGTCACAGATATCGGAGTGTGTTAACTCCAGAAGATTGTGCTTCGATTGACTCGATGAAAGGGTTTCCTTGTGATCTTCGTCTGAGCACATACTTCACACTTCTCCACCTTACCCCCACATTTGGAGATAAGTTCTAGACTAAACATTTTGTTAATTCTTTTACAATGAACATGTCCTAGTCGATTATGCCACAACTCAAGAGAATAATCAGAAAATGCTGCATTAATGTCATCAAACTGGTTGACAAGCTGAATTTTAAACATTTCTTCGGTTTGATAAGCCTTTCCGAAGTATGTTCCCATCTTGGACATCACCATCTGACCAGCATTGATGTCCATCCTTAAGCCTGCGTTGCTGAGCAGGCTCCCAGAGATCAGGTTCTTGGCAATCACCGGAACATGCTTCACACCTTGAAGCGTCAGAGTGTTCCCAGAAGTGAGTTTCAGCTCCACAGTCCCGATCCCCAGAACTTCAGCTTGGGCCTGTTTCGCCATGACAACCTTCTCAGATATCGGCTGGTACGTGACGAACCATTCCTTACCAGAACAGACATGGCAAGTCGCACCAGTGTCTATCCACCAGTCAGAGTCAACCCCCACAGTTGTGACATGTGCGATCATAGCAACAATGTTAGACACCAATGAAACCTTACTAGGCTCACCTTTCTCTGATTGTTTAGGCTTGGATCTGTATTCACTTTTATAGTGACCTTTCTTGCCACAATTGAAACAAGTCACTTGGGACTTGGACTTCTATTGCTTGAATGAAGGACCCTTCACTTTTAGATTGGTGAAGTCCTTCTTCTTGTGAGAAGCCGCCTGCTTCTCCTTGGGATCTCTCGTCTGCACTAGATTGGCCTTAGCCAACTGTTTGGACAGAGTGTCCATCTTCTGTTGGGAACGCATCTCGTCCTCAACATGGATCTCTTGAAGTAGATCTCCCAAGCTAATGTCTAGCTTCTTTCTGAGCAACCTTGTATAGAAGGTACTCCATCCAGCAGGAAGTTTTGAGATGATCCCTCCAACGACAAACTTGTCGGGAAGGGACATCTCTTCGTCTTCCAGTTTCTGACACAGCTTCAGAAATTCCTTCACCTGTGGCAACATGGACTTCTCATCCTCAAAGAGCAATTTGTGATATTTTTTAACCACAAACATCTTGCTCATGTTTCTGTCTTCTTCATACAGTTTTTCTACAGACTCCCATATGTCTCTGGCAAATTCCTTCTTCGAGTAGGATTCTGCCAGGAAATCCTCCATAGCATTCAGGATAAGAAGCCTGCAGATACTATTTTCCCTTCTCCATTTGGCCTGGAGTTTGGTAGCCGCATTGATTGTGACAGTAGACCCAGTGTCTGGAACAGAAGGTTCTTCCTCCAACAGTACATGATCAACGTCTTTGAGTTGAAGAGTTAGATAAACCTTCCTCTTCTAGACTTGATAATGCTCTTCATCGAACTTTTCTAACTTGCAGTAGTCCGATTGGACGAGCGAAGCATTAATGTTTTCCATCTACAAGGATCTTGCTTTGAGATTGTTATTCTCGGGGTTTGACCAAAGATGGAAAACTGATGCAATCGAGATCTGAGATGTCACACAAAAAACTTTACAGTGATCAAACTCAAGATCTATGATGATGCAAAAAACCAAATAGCCAGATTACAATATGAATGAGGGAAATAGAGAAGAGAAGATCTCTCATTCTTTCTTGCAAACGTGTTGCAATTGGGACAGAATGAGTTACAATAATGTAGAAAAAGATGAGATAAAGAAAAGTTACTGGGGTGTCAAAACACCGTTGCTCAAAGCAAGATTCGCCCCACACAAATTGTTTCCAGGAACCAGCAAGTTAAAGAACTTGTGGAACGCTCGAAGTCACCTCTGTTCTGACTCCTCGGATGGACTTGCAACGGCGGCAGCAACTTCCTCGCTTTCTCTCTCTTTTCTGACTTATAAAATTCATAGTACCTCACAAAGGAGGCCAGAAGAGAGTATATAGAGAGATAGGGTGGAAACCCTAACCGCATTTTCAGTTATAGAAAGATTGAATTAAATCCCACAAAGATAACAATGACATTAATTCAAATCTTATGGAAAGATTGAATTAAATCCCACAAAGATGGCAACGAAATTAATTCAAATCTTATGGAAAGATTGAATCAAATCCCACAAAGATGGCAACGAAATTAATTCAAATCTCACAAAGATAGCAACAAAATTAATTCAAATCTTATGGAAAGATTGAATTAAATCCCACAAAGATGGCAACGAAATTAATTCAAATCTTATGGAAAGATTGAATTAAATATCACAAAAAGTGTGGATCTGAATTAATCGCATTGAATCAGTCTTTCCATAACTGACTTGTAGTCTGCACAGTCAGCCTGGTGCGAGTCCATGAGCCCTGTTTTCTATAAATAAATTCACTTTATTTATTATGTTTCTGGGAAAATTACAACTATAGGAATCTAATCTAGAAGACGATTACTTTATCCTTTGGACGATGCGATGAAGAAAACTCGAACTTCGAAGAACTTGGACAGCAACTGGGCAATCTCTCTGTTCTCCCTGAATTGAATGTAGTGTCTGTTGAAGATGAAGAAACTCTCTTTTATAGAGTTCTGGATAACTGTTCTGAAGCATACGCTCAGTTAGTTACTTGACGTGTGCATAACTGCAGGGACGCGTGGCGAATTCTGATGGAGACACGTTGGAGTGCGGTTGAAAGTAGTGGAATATATCTAGGAGAGATTGATGGCATAAATGCCATGTTGCATAACTTCTAAGTAAGTGGGTAATTGAGTACAGGACACGTAAGAACGTGTGTTGACTGTACGTTTGAAGTCATCTTGAACGCATTTGCTGTGATACGATGTCTTTGTTGAAGAGGAGTCATACGCTGACTTGGATGGTATAGAGTCATATAAAGCTGATACGCTCACTTTCTTAACAAGGAGTCGTATGAAGTCCTTACGCTCACTTGATTGATAAAGAGTCGTATGGAGTCCATACGCTCACTTGGTTGACAAGGAGTCATATGAAGTCCATATGCTCACTTGGTTGGCAAGGAGTCGTATGGAGTCCATACGCTCACTTGGTTGACAAGGAGTCGTATGAAGTCCATACGCTCACTTGATTGACAAGGAGTCGTATAGAGTCCATACGCTCACTTGATTGACAAGAAGTCGTATGGAGTCCATACGCTCATTTGGTTGGCAAGGAGTCGTAAGCATTGAGGAAGTAGACACGTGGTTGTCCTCAATCTTCTCAAATACGCCATATCTTCTAATAACTGACAAATATTTCTCGAGCGCCGTGTTGTAGATATGATGGCTGACAGACTGTCAGAAATGACAGTAATGATGGCTGTGCATTTATGATGGCTGATGAGCTATCCTCGTAAGAGACAAAATCAATTCTCGAAAACCCATATGACGATTAATCTTCATAGGGCAGCTGTCTTTGTACGAAAGACGAAGTGTCAGATTCATCCTCCATTAAATGTATGATGTGCTGTCATTCAAGAAATAATAAAATATTCACTGAGCGTACGGCTTTGGCTGAGCGTATGGCCTTGAGCGTATGGCTTTGGCTGAGCGTATGGCCGTGAGCGTATGGCTTTGGCTGAATCTTATGTCAGCGTGTCATAATTTTTCACACCCTACAAGACCCCCTTCAAAGTTTTCGAACTTTATAAATTTCAAAAGTTCGAAATTACTTTGAACTTAAAGTGGGAATAAGTCATGACACGCTGGCATGATTTTGTTATCTTCCTCAATATCAGTGCAAATCTTTAGGGATTCTGTTTAAAGAACGGCCGCCATTTAAACTTCTTTTTTTTTTTCTATAAATAGGTCTTTCAAAACCTAATTCATTTCTTTACTTCTGAATTTGTCTTCGAGAGAGAAAAAGCTCCAAAACTCAAACTTCTTCTTCTTTGACTCAATCTTCATCAATGGCGCCCAAAGTCGACGCTGCTGCGAAGGGAAAGGGGAAGGCTCCTGCGGAGTCATCTCGACCTGCCGCCGCTGCTACTAAGAAGACTGCTGATGAGCGTATTCGACGAAGTGAACGCCCATTGAAGCCCCTCTATGGTGAGGATGGAGATGATGAACAGTAACTATCCCCTATTTAGGGCTCTGGTTAGGACAAGATCATAAAACGTATCCCCTTTTTAGGGTCAATACGTCAGAAAATACGCTTCCTTCTTTAGGGTTTAGTCGTATTCCATATTTTTCGTTTATATGAAAAATATGTTTGGAGCGTATTCTGTAAGATACGCGTATCTTTGATAGAAATGTCAAAATACGCTGATTTAAAGGAATACGCTATGTCAAATTGTCTCACTAAGATACGCTAACTCCTTTGTTAGCGTATTTTTGATGAACATCTTGTCAACCATACGCTGATACGCTTAAGAAAAAGATCCAATCCTCCTCTAACCTTTGAATAAAAGCTGAGCGTAAACTGAACTTAAAATTTGTCATACGCCTAGGATAGAAAGTGATCTCTGAATCCGTCATACGCTTAGGATAGACTGAGCGTATGTTGATCTTTGAATCTGTCATACGCTTAGGATAGAGTGAGCGTATGTTGATCTTTGAATCTGCCATACGCTTAGGATAGAGTGAGCGTATGTTGATCTTTGAATCTGCCATACGCTTAGGATAGAGTGAGCGTATATTGATCTTTGTCATCTCTTTGTGTTGAAGATTTCTAACTTCTTATTCTTCTTTTGCAGTGGATATTCTGGCTCAGGATGCACAATTTGAAGGATGTATAGGGAACAACTATAACAGTGATCTATCACATGTCCGTTTTCCTCAATTTGATGGACCTTCCACAAGGATAGCTATTCTGACAAATCAGGAGAATGACACCCTGCTGAATATGATGAGTGGACTGCCTCTACAGAGTGTGGATAGTGCTACCCACTCGAAGCCAGCATTTCTTTTTGGAGATGCTATTGATATAAACTCCGAGCCTGCTCTTGATAAAGTGTCATACTCATATTATAGAGATGGTGATGCGAATCAGCCAATGTATATGACTGGTTTGTCCAAAAGCATCAACATAGCTCGCTTATTCCACGCGAGTCATCAAAGGCAAATGAAATGGGATATCACTCCATTCCGTCAAGCAAAAGCTGGATGGATAGGATACAGTCAAGGAAGATTCTGCAGTGGTACTGAACCACATGTCTCAGTTTTGCGAGGATTGCTGCCAGCTACCATTCCTCCTGAGGACTCGACACTTCTGAGGCCAGTTAGAGTCCCAATCTTTGCAAATGAATTTGTTCAGCTAGAAAATATTGTTTACCCAAAACAGTCTATGAGGCTTACTGGTCTGGTGAACCCGAAGAATACCAGATGGACTGTTCTTGTAAGATGGATTCTGAACAACTTTGGGGAACAGTTAAAGGTGATAGGCCTATATAATGCTATTAAGTGCACCGTTTATGATTTTAGGCCAAACCCAGATTTGTTCTTGGCATTAGCGGAAAGGTATAATTACCGTACCGGCACTTTCATGACTCCAAAAGGCGAGATGGGATTCGCCCTCCATGAGATGGCATACATTTCTCAGCTGCCAACAGGAGATTTGCCATATGAAGAGTATATTCCTTTCATTGATGAAATGAATAAAATTTTCGAGGCCAACCCACTGGTTCTTCATGTATTTGAAGAATTAATGTGCCATTACAGTATATGTAAGACTTTTTATAAGGCACAAGGTGCAGAGGGAGGTTCCAACTACTATTCTTCTAAGTGGATGGCCTATTTATTCCAAGGCCGCACTGAAGAAGTTCAGAAGAAGAAGAAGACTGATCAATATGTCGGTCGCTTTAAACCCTTGAGTCAAGCTGAGAATGACAAACTAATCCAGGACACCACTCATGACGACATCATCATTGAAGAAGACGAAGACACCTACAAAGCTGGTGATAGGTTGGAGACCAATATAAAGCAAGGTGGCCGGAAATTATCTGATGAAGGTCATCTGGCCGAATTTATATCCCTCTGGCTGAGAAAATTTGTAGTACCCGGCACCTGTTCAGCAGACAGGATGCACAGAGGAGTTGTTTTTGCAGCAGTCCGTCTGACTTTCGGGTACAAGATGGATTTGCTGACAGCAATGACATGCCGTCTGAATGCTGGCTTAAGGGCATATACAGACAGGATGTTTGAATTAGCGAAGAAGAAGCTCACAACTTTTCCCCGGGTAGAAATGCCCTTTACATATTTATTTGGGTGGCTGCTTCTCCATTTCGAATCTCTCATGAGTGTTGGAATGGCTAGACCAGACGATACCTTTTTGGAAAGATACCATCATACACCAAAGTGGAGGTATGACACTCTGACAGACTGTAGAACCATATTAAACAGGGGAAATTATGGAGTTTCACTTGTGTTCCTCCACCTGTTGGTTATGAAACCATGTCTGAGAAGTTGATTGATGGCATTGGTGCCAATGAGTTAGATGATATTCAACATGAATGGCTGAAAAGGATCAGGCCATCTCACTTGATCTGTCGCCGTGACGATGTCACCTATCTGGAGCCATATCTTCCGAGTAGGTTTGCTCGATAATTTGGCTATGATCAGTTGCATGTGGGAAATGCAACGACATGTTTTGGCCACCAAGGCGGATTAATCGATGGCGCCAGAGCTTGGATATACTATATTGCTAAAGGTACCGGGGATACCTTTTCCATGCCAGATCCGGTTACTTATCGGAGAGGAGCTAGAATGTTGGCATCTTATACCAAATTCTATATATCGGCTAATACCTTTGATGAAAAATTCAGCATCTTAGGTAAAAGCTTCATCCATGTTGATAAGAGATCAACCAAATCAGCCCTGCCAAGAGATTGTCATGACCGAGAAGATCCTATGGCTACTGATGAAGTTTATGATGAAGTTTTAGAGAATTTCTTCTCTGATGAACTTCATCAGCCATTACATGTACCCATTGGAAGTGTTGAAGAGAGTATATCTGCCGACAGTACACCGAAAAGGAAGCGGGGCAAAGATGCTTCTGGGCCTGCTCCAAAAAGGGTTAATCGGGCAGAGGCTCGTAATCGTGGAAGACGAATCAGAGATGCGGACGAAGCAGGTAGTGACTCCAAAGATGATTATCCTACTATTCCACTAACAAAAAGAATAGGAAGGAAGGTGATAGTTTCAAAGACTAAATCTGTGATTTGTCTCGATGCAGAGAGTCCCACCAATCGTGCCGAGCGATTGGCTTTAGAGAAGCAAGCTGCCTTTGCTTCTACTGTAAAGATAGAACCTATTGAAAAGGATGTGCCTGAACCTGCTGAACCATCTATGCCTTCTGATATGGAGTTGATTCCGCCAACGGCCGATGATGCGCAGGTGACTAGTCAACCCGCGGTAGAGGCCGAGAATCAGACTAAAACAGCTAATGACTTACTGATTTTGAGAGAATCAGTGAAGGAAGCCACTACTCTCAAGCCCATTGTTGAAGTTTCGGAGAGCAATAAGAGTGACGACAAACAGGTTGACTATGAACCTTCGTCTCATTCCTTTGAAGAAGAGGACATGGAGATAGAAGATGAGTCACCATCTAAAACTCAAATTGATGTACTGAAGACAGCTGGTCAACATTCAGGGTTGACTCCAGAGCCGGAGAAACTTCTAGAAATAGAAGTCCATGTTCCGAGTACTTCTGGGGCGGGCAGCAGTGAAACAAATCCAGTGTCAGAAAACACTCTGAACAGATTACGAGCTGGGCTGAATGATCCAAAAGAAACAGAATACGAACCAGCTTCAGGTAATATTTTATTCAGCAAAGTTTTGTCTTTTCCTTGCTTTATTGTCTTTTAATTTTGATCATGCTTCTTTGATTCCAACAGTTGTAGGAACTACACCGACAATGAGCTCGACTCAAGCCCCACTTGTCCAGACTGATATGGGTAAGGGGAGCTCACATTTGCCTAGTTCCCCAAAAGCACCCACTTCATCTCCCAGAATAGAGGCTAATCCTGCTCTTTCCTTTATAGTTGCAGCGACTGCCGGTTTTGAAATAGGGATAGCAAAGGTCATGGGGATGTATTCAGAGATTATTTATTCATATCTGGATACATTCTCAAGGCGACTTATGAAGGATGAAACTATGCCTTTTTCGAATCTTCGAGCGGCGATTAGTTTTCCGCTTTTAGCTTTGAGACAGGCTGGTTACGAGACCCAGTGTGTCTTCTTTGAGCATCTCCTGGATGATTTAGAAGCAACCATCCATAATTACTGGGAGATCAAAAAGGAGGATATTAAGTCTTTGACTGCAGCTGAGATTGCCCAATTAGAAAGTGAAGCTCAAGCTCAGCACACTGTTGAAAGAATTCCTCGCTATGTCTTCTGAAGAGTTAATGGCGAAAGATGAAGAAATAATGACCACTCGTCAAAATATGGAGCATTTGGAGAAAGATGAAGCATCAAAAGCTGAAGAGCTTAAGAAGTTGAAGGAGGAGCTAGCTCGTCTTCAGGAGCGAATTGCCTCCATGGAAAAGGAGCAATCGGAGATTGCCACTGCTCGTATATCTGAAGCTGAACGCTGTCAACTTTTACAGCAAGAGCGGGAACTGATGCAGGCTAATCAGATTGAAGAGACAAATCGTCGTAGCCCTATTATCGTGGATTATGACCAACGAATGGTTGGAGTTGAAGCAGCAGAGCGAATCCATAAAGCTCATGAAGAAAAGATGAATAATGTAATTGTTCGTATTCAGGAGATAATTACTCCTCCTAAATAGATCTTTTACATTTTTCATGTGTTGAATTTTTTATACCCACTTGTAATCAATATTTTGACTTTGATTGAAGAAATGAATATCTTGACTTGATTTCAATTCTGTGGATGATATTTTTGTAGAAAATATGTTCAGAGATAAATAATACATGACATATTTCAATAGAATAGAATATACAAATGAACTTTGTAATTCTATCAGATGATATTAAACCAAAGATAATTTTAGTTTAATACTGATTAGAGAAAACAGAATTCAGATATAAAGATATCTTTGGACTCTATTCTCCATGATCTTTGGACTTGGAGATCAAAAGACTAGATATCATTTTCATAGAATAGAAAATATGATACTGAGATAGAAAATTCAGAGGTAATATGGACGTAATTTTCTATACGAGATCTTTATTAAATCCACTGGGGATCTAATAAGACAGAATATCAAATTCTCTGGGAAGATGATACGTGGCAGAATATCAGTTTCCGCTGGGGATAACGATATCGAGATAACTTTTGTAGGAAAGAATTAACTTTGATTTTATATTCGCTGGGGAATAATGAAAATATTATATATTGATGAAATTTATACATAATATTTCTTTAAGAATTTGCCATTGATAGGCATCATCGTGACTTTACCATCCATAGTGGCAAGCTGATATGCTCCGTTAGAGAAGACTTTATTTACGACGAATGGGCCCTCCCATTTTGCGTCGAATTTGCCTTTGCTCATATGTGTCATAGTCATAGGACGTCTGACGGTAAGGACCAGGTCTCCCTTCTGATATGCTCTGATTTTTACTTTCTGGTTAAAAGCTTTTGAAATTCGGGCCTGATACAGCTCGATATTTTGTTGAGCATACAATCGCTTTTCGTCTAAAGCTTCCAGCTCTTGAAGTCGAAGACGATCATTATTTTTTGTTGTAAGTTTATTGGAGATTGCGATTCTCAGAGAAGGAATCTGGATCTCAAGAAGAAGAACAGCTTCATACCCATATACCAAAGAGAAAGGCGTACATCCAGTCGCATTGCGAACTGTGGTGCGGTAGGCCCATAAACATTCACCAAGCTTCTCGCTCCAGTTGCGTTTGTTGGAAGAAACAAACTTTTTCAAGAGTTTGATGATCGTTTTATTGAAAGCTTCTGCCAATCCATTAGCTGCTGGATTATATGCTGTAGAAGCTAAATTATTGATTCGATGGTCGTCGCAGAATCGAGTAAATTTCTGACTGACGAATTGCGGTCCGTTATCATGAATAATACGCCGAGGAACACCAAATCGATAGATGACATGATGCTTGACGAAGTTGATGACGTTGGAAGTTTTGACTTCAGATAACGGGATTGCTTCAGCCCATTTGGAAAAGTAATCGGTTATTGCTAGAATAAACCGGTGTCCTTTTGATGATGGTGGATTGATAGGACCAATGACGTCCATGCCCCAAGCCTCAAAGGGCCATGATGCCGCTGTTGGGTGTAAAAACTCTGATGGTTGATGGATAAAGTCTGCATGAATTTGACAGGCTTTACATTTTTGAGCATATTGAATGGCGTCAGCCACCATCGTGGGCCAATAATAACCCATGCGTCGGATACGATCTTGAAGTTTAGGACCTGGTTGATGGGCTCCGCAAACACCATCATGTGCCTCACGGATAATCTGTTGTGCTTCTTCACCAGCGATGCATCGGAGGAGAAGACCGTCGTAGGCCCGACGATATAGTGTCTTCGTTGTATAATTATAATAGAATCTGAGAGATCGACGCCGGATAGATGCTGCTTCGCTCGGATTATCGGGAAGTATGTCATACAACACAAAGTCTAAAAACGGACGTCTCCAGTCTTCAGTTATGGCTTCTGTTTTGTTAGAAAAGACATATTCCATAGTAGAATCGGAAGAAGACGAGGACACTCTGTCAAACCTTAATCCAGTGCTAAGGTTGGATGAAAATTCATCAAGGTTGAGAGAATTTTTATCTGGATTATGGGGTAAACCCAAAGCCAAATTATTCTCAACATAGAATAGTTCTCGGTTATGAACCACTATCACTTGCTGACGTCTGATTGGTATGGCTAACACGGCGGCAAGATTAGCCAAAGCATCGGCTTCTGCATTATAGGCTCGTCGAACGTGTTCAATAAAGAAACCTTCAAATGAGGAGGCCATAGAGAGTGCTGCTCGATGATAAGGTATCAAATCTTGATGACGGACTTCATATGTTCCTCTGATCTGATTGATGATAAGCTTGGAGTCTCCATAAACTTCTAAATATTGAATATCCAGATGTTTAGCAAGTTGAAGACCGATGAGCAATGCATTATATTCGGCTACATTGTTTGAACATGATTGATCCAGAGAATAAGCCCTCTGAATAGTTAGTCCTTCTGGGGATACGAGAACAATCCCAACTCCGGCGACAATATCGCCATTAGGACCTATTCTAGATGCTCCATCAAAGAATAGACGCCAGGTAGGAGTTTCTTCAGAAACCAGATTTGAATCCAGAACTTCATCTGGAATCTCATCATATAATTTAGAATCTTCTGGAACCGCATGAGCTGCCAGAAAATCAGCAAGAGCCTGTCCTTTAACTGACTTTTGAGAAATATAATGCATGTCGTATTGAGCTAACAAGATTCCCCAATTAGCTAGTCTAGAGTTGAGAATACCGGGTTTCTTCATCATAATCCTGATGGGATTCACTCTGGAAATGACGTGAATCGTTTGACCGATAATATAATATCGCGTCTTCTGAACGGCAAACATTAATGCTAGGCATTCTTTCTCGATTGGAGAATAACGCGGTTCAGCACCTGTCATTGTACGACTGAGATATTAAATAGCCTGTTCATGGCCATCTTTATTTTTCTGGGCGAGTATTGCACCGAGAGAATGATCCATGGCTCGAACATATAGAAGGAATGGTATTCCCGAGATGGGAGGTACCAAAACCGGAGGGTTCATGAGATACTGTTTGATATCATCAAATGCTTTTTGACATTCTTCGTTCCAGATGAAAGATACACCTTTCTTCAGAAGTTTGTTGAATGGTCTGTAGCGTCCTGATAAGTTGGAAATGAATCTCCTGATATAAGTAATTCTTCCTTGAAATTCTCGTAGCTCTTTTAAGGTGCGTGGAGGACGCATCTCTTGGATGGCTTTGATCTTCTCGGGATCCACGTGTATACCTTTAGCGGTAATGACAAAGCCGAGAAATTTACCACTAGAGACGCCCAGGAAGGACTTAGTAGGGTTCATTTTAAGTTGATGCTGACGCATTAAATCAAAGATAGTCTTCAAATCTTGGATATGATCCTCCTTTCGTCGACTTTTGACTGTAATATCATCAACGTAGCATTCGACTGTTTTCCGGAGATGTTCGAGGAATATAGTGCTCATTGCTCGCTGATATGTAGCTCCTGCATTTTTGAGACCAAACGGCATCACTGTATAACAGTATGTACCAATCGGCGTTCTGAAGGAAGTATGTCTCTCGTCATCTGGAAACATTTTGATTTGATTGTACCCCGAATACCCATCCATGAATGACATTCGTTCGAAACCACACGTGTTATCGATCATGACGTCGGTAATTGGAAGAGGAAACTCGTCTTTAGGACAAGCCGCATTGAGATCGCGAAAGTCTATACAGACTCGGATCTTGCCAGTCTTTTTGAGGACATGAACGATGTTAGCCATCCATTCAGGATGTTGTTCCTCTCGAATAAATCCGGAAGCCATAAGCTTGTTGACTTCAGCTTCAATTGTATCCATAATGTCTGGACGAAATCGTCGTTGTTGTTGTTTGACCGGTTTAGCATTTGGCATGATATTAAGTTTGTGCGTTGCGATCTTCGGATCTAGTCCTGGCATATCCTCGTAGCTCCAGGCGAAGACATCGATGTAATCATGAATAAGCTTGATCATGTCTTGTTTATCTGTTTCTGAAAGACTTTCGCTGATGAATATTGGCTTGGGGGATCCCTCCCCACCAACATCAATTTAGATCAATTTATCTTCAGTGGGAAGTTCTCTTTGCTCGAACCTGAATTCCTATTGGTTATCTAATCTTTGAGCCCATTGTTCCGATTCGGGTAATATTTTAAAATCTTCATCTTCATTATTTTCTTGTGGACCGTCGGCGGAGACCATATTGATGGATAGAGTAGAACGATGAAAATCGCCAATACTTGTGTCAGAATCCCAAGAGAGGGAATCGGAAGACTCAGATCGTTCGTCTCCATCGGAGTCTAGATCCTCATGGACTGTATTGATGAAGGGAGTAGGAGTAATATAACCCAATCCACATTTTGTCCTTCCGTATGTTAATGGAGGAATTCGAACAGGCATTCTTCTTCCTTTTCCATTATTGAGGCTGGTTCTGAAGTCATAACCCATATTCTTGATGATATTCTTGGACTGCTGACTGTAGCGACGTAATTGTAACCTTCCAGTATCGTCGTTTTTGTCATTTTATTCCAGGTTAGGAGGATTCTGGGGTCCTTTATAGAAGAATATTGGATTTTCTCCCAACTTTCTAATAGGGACCATGAAGTATGATTTTTGTATAGACTCTAATGATACTTCTGTGTGAAGAGTTTGAACAACTCCTATAGTTAGTGGCTCTAAGCTATCTAGCAATTGTAAATAACTTTGTACATGATTACAGACATCAATATACTGTAAAGAAGATGCTTCATTAATATTAGATGATGTATTTACAGAAAAAGGCTGAGCCTTATCAGACTTAGTCAAATTAATGACTAAAGGGGGAGAAGATGAGCGATCAGAGGTTTTGTTTCGATTAAGATCGATAACAAAAGGCTCAGAAGAGGTGAGCTCCCTTGAAGAAGATCGTGGATAAGTAGTACGTCCACTGACCGGAATGACTAGAGTATCTGGTCTAGCCTGAAAAGATGGAGGGGGAGTGGTGCGTCCACTGACAGGAATTATCAGCAAACTTTGTAGAATTTGGGAAGGTAATGAAGTGGTACGTCCACTGACAGGAATTATCAGTGAGTCTTTTTCAGATGGTTTAAGAGACTGTGGATGAGTGATACGCCCTTTTACAGGAATAACAAAGGTGTCGACTTTTGATGTCTCATCGTCGTCATCCATAGCTTACAGGACTTTTGAGTATTCATCTTTGTACATGCGAGAGTCACTGAAGTAAGCTTCGACTCCTCTGAATGGATAGAGATCTGCAACTTTCTTTTGAACTTCTCCATTATCATCAACATATTTGAAGCATTGATGAAGAGTCGAAGGAACAATATTATGTTCATGCAAGAATGGTCTCCCCAATAGAGCATTATATGAGCAACCATGATTGTCGATGATGTAGAAAGTAACCTTAGTACGAAGATTGCCTATTTGAAATTTGAGGCAAATCTTGCCCAAAGGCTCACTTTTTCCTTGATTGAATCCCAGGATGGTAGTGATAGTACCGGAAAGACTATGCACGGGTATTTTCAGTGCATCTAGCATAGTCTTTGGCATAATACTGAGAGCGGATCCTGGATCAATCAGTAGACGATCAGCTTTCATAGAATCGACATATCCTGTATAATATAAAGGACGGTCATGTCGATTATCCTCTAGTAGCATATCGTCCTGCGTAAAGGTAATGTTTGGAATTAATTCCAATACATTATGGCAATGAAGACGGGAGACTAGTTCTGTTTCCGGCTTCTTGAGGAAAGTCAGGTAGGTTTCTGCTTGCAACAGCGCTTCACTCAGAGTTTCTCGAGTCTCTTTAGAGAGGCGTAAGAGCTCGAAGATTAACAATTTAGCTGGTGTATTGGCTAGTTGAGCCAATATATCAAAATTATAAGGCCTTTCAAGTCCTGTAGGAGATGACTTCTTCAATGGTTTGTCGAAGCGGACTTGTTGTTTGCCTTTGTCAGCTGTTGTTGGTTTAGAAGGAACTGTCTCAACAGGAGCATTTGAAGGTCCTTCATTAGAAATGGGTGCTGGAGCTACAACCGGAGGGACATCAGAAATTTCTTCAGGAACTTCAGCATAATCTTTCAGATATATTTTTCCTGACCGAGTTCCGGCAAGAACGACTTCAGGCTCAGGTTCAGGGTCTACCGAAACCATGTTGCAATTCTTCATCTTGCTCTTGGCTCTTTTATGCTTGATAAGAGTTTCATTCCAGAAACCAAGGCCAACACGAGATTGATTATGTCTCATAGTAATGGCTAAAGGTGCTTGGAGTCCTTTGCCTGAGTTTAAACCAGGAGCAGTGGCTAGATCATAACCCATCTTCGCCATTAATTCACGAGATTGTGAACTATATATATGGAATGCAGGCTTATATCTATCTTCAAATTGAGGTACAGTTTTTACTTCCATGGGGGGTGAATTTCCTGCCAAGATGAAAGTAGAGGTTAGAGAAAGATTGAGAGTGATACTAGAAGTCACATTGCACGATTTAGTCTTCCCAGGCTTCTTTTTAGACAAAGGAATCTTCCGAGGAGGAGAGGAAGACGTCTCGAACTCCGTCATTAAATCCGGGTGAAACCACATGATCTCTCCCTTTTTAGTTGTGACAGGAAGAAGTCCTTCATTCTGTGCTGGTGGGATGTTCACAACTTCAAGAGTTGCTTTGGGGATAGGAACAATCCCACTTTCCACCATTAACGGAGGGAAGTCACCGAACTGCATTGAAATCACATTTGCTGTGACTGTCTTGTCTTTAGGTGTCAGTGTCACAGCTCCTGATTTAATCATTTCCTGGATCTTTCCTTTTAATACATAGCAAGACCGGATTGTATGACCCAGCATTCTATGATATGGACAGTATTTTGGATGATCCGTCTTGTTGGCTTCATCAGGCTTTTTGATTTCTGGCAATTGTATCTTGTTACCTTTGAGCAAGCATTCAAAGATACCCTGAACATCGTCATCATCGAAAGAATACTCTTCCTTCGGCCGAGGAGGTCTCTGTTGTTGATTTGTTGGGGTTGGGGTAGCTTGGGCAGACATTACCTCTTGATTTTTGCTCTGGAGATTGACTTCGAGAGTCTCTTTTCCTTTGCGATTGTTAGGTCGCGTATTATTGCTAGTACCTTGACTTGATTCATTGGGATTCATGTGTACCCCCAGACCTTTGAAAGTCTCAGCACTGACTTCGGCAGCTTTGGCACTGACGATAAAGGAAGGCCAATCTTGGAATTGGGTGGATCCTGTCCACATGCTGATGACTGGTAAGAGATTTGACTTGCAAGTGTCAATAGTGACGGCATCGGGAGTTCCGAGAGGCATTTTGAGGGCTTCTCTTCTGAATCTTTCAATGAAGCTCTCAGTACTTTCATTATTTTTCTGTTTGATTCGTATAAGGGCTGACATGGTCATGTCGTTAATGCCTTCATAGAATCGTTCTAGAAACATTTGTTTAAACCCGGCAAACAAAGTGATGCACCCATCAGGGAGACTTCGATACCATTCATAAGCAGTTCCTTTAAGACAACCAACAAATACCCGAGTAAGGAGGGCATCGCTCGGTTGCAACTGATCAGTCATCACCTCAAAATGGTTGATGAACTGACTTGGGGAGGTAGTCCCATCAAAGAAAGAGATGGTCGGAGGTTTGTATTTTGGGGGATACGATACCTCCTTCCATTGTATGGGATAAGGCTGCTTGATATCCAATCTTTGTAAGCCATCTTTTTGCTTGAATGCTTCGAACTGAGACCGGAGATTTTTTAACTCTTCAGTGACTGCTCCAGAAGATTGCGGTGTCGTTGCTTGTTGAACATAATTGGGAGGAGGGACTGCAGCATATGTACCACCCCCAGCTCCAGACTGACTTGGAGTGGGTTGTACATGAACATTAGACTGTACCCCCGGAATAGTAAAAGGTTCCAGGTTTGGGGCAACAGGAGTATTTAATACTACTGGCGGTGCTGTTTGTTGAACTTGTTGAGTTTGTTGCTGAGTTTGCATAAGAGTATGCATAGCAGTCAATGTATCTGCCTTAGCTCGCAACTGTTGTTCCAAGGAAGAAATCCTCTGTTTATGAGCTTCAGTGCTAGTCGAAGGTTCGTGATTGCCATATACCATATAAGTGGTAATCACTCGAGGAATAGACGATGAAACAGTCTGTTCTGAATCGTCGCTATGAGAGTCAACATCTTTCCCGGGACTATTCACGGGAGTTAATACTGGGAAGTTGTACTCTCCCAGGAAGTCTTCCGTGATTTCAGGATTATCACTTGGATGATAAGAAGAAGAGATACTGGTTGAAGTTCTGGTTCTGGATCTGGTGCCAAGGTAAACACCGTCTTCAGAACCAGCTCGTATTCTACCTCCAGTATTTTTGGAGGTCATATTAATGGAAGCATAAAGAGGTTCATCTTCGTCTGATATTGACTCATATTGAATCCATTCGAAGACAGATCGCCTTTTCGGTGAACAACAACACTGGATGACAACTCGAGGTTGAAAGTTACAACCATGTTCTTCATGACGAATATGAGCAATGTCATAACCAGATGGAGTTTCGATTCTCCGTTTGTTTTGCAAATGTTCCCGGAGATCTGTAGGAACAGATTGGGAAGTACTTGAAGATAGTTTCTGTGTAGAAACTTGTCTTTTATTCTTCTGTCTTCTCGGTTCTTGAGTGTATAAAGACTGATTAATTTGAGCGATATAGTTCTTGGCATATTCTGCATCATGGTCTAGTATACTTGTCTCAGTTTGATAAGGCTTCTTTATACCGGAAGTGGAACCGAGATGATTCCGGTTAAGCTTGTTACGAAGATCCGTAGGAGATATGACTTTAGTATCAGTCTTGAATACTTGTAATTTGCCTTTCTCAGATCGGAAAATTTTGAGAGAAGGAAGATGGGCATTATTCCGACTGGGCGTCGGTAATAATCCATCTTTAGAGGAAGTAGCCAAAAGGCGTTTTCCTTTGTTTGATCTAGTAAAAGTACTAGTCAAATTAACTCCAGAGGTAAAGACCTTAGGAGTAGAGGAGTTGACTAAAGAGTCTTTCTCCTTGGTTGGCACAAGATGTGCAAGTTGTGGGGGAATCATTTGTATGTTCTGTGGAAGAGAACCCCCAGCCTGATTTTGAGAAACAGTCAAAGGACTGTATTGGTTGGCATACACTGACTTCAGTTTAGAATTCTGGTCATACGCTGCCTTTTTACTAGCATACGCTGGCTTTGGCTTAGCGTACGCTGCCTTTGCCGTACGCTGTTCTTTGGCTGCCATACGCACAGAGTCATTAATGGCTAAAGAGCCGACTGTTGTCGTAAGGGTAGAAGGAGAAGAGACTTTGACATGTCCAGAGATGGTTTTCCTTGGACACGCTGACTTGGTTAAAGAACCCACTTTGTCAGCGTGACTAGGAGAAGCCACTGTTGTCGTGTTCAGAGAAGCCGAGGCGTGCTTCGTTGAAGTTGGAGACGTGTTCTTGTCAGCGTGAGTGACAGAAGTATCTCGGGCCGTCGAAGAAGACTTAGGGACATAGACAGAGCGTCCCTTCTTCTTGGCAGCAAGAAGAGTGGAGGAAGCAGTTCGGCCCTCCTTCGCTTTGAGCATTTCTTCGTAAGCAGATTGGTCGAATTGTACGACCATCACTTTCTTCGTCGAGCCGATCGACGAAGTATCGCATTGAGTTGTTGCTATCTCGTTGGAGGAGACAGCTTTCCCCAGCAGAGTCGCCAATTTATTTTCCATAAATAAATTCACTTTATTTATTATATTTCTGGGAAAATTACAACTATAGGAATCTAATCTAGAAGACGATTACTTTATCCTTTGGACGATGCGATGAAGAAAACTCGAACTTTGAAGAACTTGGACAGCAACTGGGCAATCTCTCTGTTCTCCCTGAATTGAATGTAGTGTCTGTTGAAGATGAAGAAACTTTCTTTTATAGAGTTCTGGATAACTGTTCTGAAGCATACGCTCAGTCAGTTACTTGACGTGTGCATAACTGCAGGGACACGTGGCGAATTCTGATGGAGACACATTGGAGTGCGGTTGAAAGTAGTGGAATATATCTAGGAGAGATTGATGGCATAGATGCCATGTTGCATAACTTCTAAGTAAGTGGGTAATTGAGTACAGGACACGTGAGAACGTGTGTTGACTGTACGTTTGAAGTCATCTTGAACGCATTTGCTGTGATACGCTGTCTTTGTTGAAGAGGAGTCATATGCTGACTTAGATGGTATAGAGTCATATAAAGCTGATACGCTCACTTTCTTAACAAGGAGTCGTATGGAGTCCTTACGCTCACTTGATTGATAAAGAGTCGTATGGAGTCCATACGCTCACTTGGTTGACAAGGAGTCGTATGAAGTCCATACGCTCACTTGGTTGGCAAGGAGTCGTATGGAGTCCATACGCTCACTTGGTTGACAAGGAGTCGTATGAAGTCCATACGCTCACTTGATTGACAAGGAGTCGTATGGAGTCCATACGCTCACTTGATTGACAAGGAGTCGTATGGAGTCCATACGCTCATTTGGTTGGCAAGGAGTCGTAAGCATTGAGGAAGTAGACACGTGGTTGTCCTCAATCTTCTCAAATACGCTATATCTTTTAATAACTGACAAATATTTTTCGAGCGTCGTGTTGCAGATATGATGGCTGACAGACTGTCAGAAATGACAGTAATGATGGCTGTGCATTTATGATGGCTGATGAGCTGTCCTCGTAAGAGACAAAATCAATTCTCGAAAACCCATACGACGATTAATCTTCATAGGGCAGCTGTCTTTGCACGAAAGACGAAGTGTCAGATTCATCCTCCATTAAATGTATGCTGTGCTGTCATTCAAGAAATAATAAAATATTCACTGAGCGTACGGCTTTGGCTGAGCGTATGGCCTTGAGCGTATGGCTTTGGCTGAGCATATGGCCTTGAGCGTATGGCTTTGGCTGAGTCTTATGTCAGCGTGTCATAATTTTCACACCCTACAAGCCCATGAGCCCGAGTCCGAGTCCGAGTCCGAGTAGCTAAGCCCCTTTGGTGCTTAGCTCCAAATGGAATTAATCCAAGAGAATGACAAAAGCATTAATGCTTAATCCTTGAAGCCTTATTCTTACCTCCTAGTAAAATCACCCACATGGTTCCCTCCTTAGGGTCACCACCCCATGTGCATCTCTTAACAACACAACCAAGTATATATGTTGAAATAACTCATGGTGCATTTCCGATGTGGGACTAAACTTTTACAAGGCAAGTTGAGAGCAAGCCCTCTCCATGTAAAGAAAGCACCAACATATCCTTGTAGCATTTGCCTTCTCGTAGACTACAATATGCTTCTCATTACCCTCATCCAATTCGGTAGCACGATTCACCCCCCTCCTCGCGAAAGTTTTTTCTGAAAAAAATTCATTTGTAGTATCATCGATCTTGCTCGGAAGATCTTCCTCCTTGAAATCCTCCTTCATGTCGAGCACCGCCTAGTAGGTCGTCTCACATTTGCTACCTTCCTCGAGCTGAAGGACAAAGAGAGCTTTTTTCCTTTGATGTATCACCTCGTATAACACTCAACATGTACGGCGAGCCATCCTCCGTAAGGCTGTCAAATTCCAATTGTGGCATTGGTACCACTTTCAAAATGATAAGGAAATACATACAAAGTTTCATTTTGAAGTACTTGTCTAATGACGTAGCGGTAAAATTGGCAACACGTGACCAATGTTCCACATCTATGTAAACTTTCTTGATTATTCCTTGCACGAGGCACATATCTGAATTAATCATCCTTATCTTGCTATTTGATCTTTTTTTTCATGCTAGACCCAAGTGACAGAACTCGTGTCTGACTGAGAAGAAGTTATGATTAGCGTCCGTATCGACCAACGTCGTGTGCTCATACCATTGATCCTCCTAGCCTTTTCGGAGTCTTCGACACAACGAATTTAGCATTACATAAATACATTAGAGTAAGCACAACGCTCTCATGTGCACTCTTACTTCGTATCCCCCGTCCTCCTCGCTTATAAAGTACACAAGTATATGTTGGGATTGGACGAAATTTTTTGTGCTTGACATATAGCCCTTATCAATGTGAAAAAGCATGATCGTTAAGCCAATTGGTCACTTGCACAAGGTGCTGGGTTGGCCATCTCATTAGTTGCACCACACTCATCTTCTTGACCTTGACAAAGTTTTCATTGACCATCAATGTACTTTGCCCTCTCTTGATTCACCCAACCCTCAAGGGATGTGTCAAATTACTGGACATTCAATTCCTCTCTTTTAAAGTTAAAATTAGGGATCAAACCCCTCTCTCAAGCTAAGTACTAATCAACTAACAACAGTTTCTTTCTTTTCTCGTTGAAACATACAAAACCAACAACAGACACTGCTACTTCCTACCACGATGGTTCCCTTAAAGCCATCTACAATGGTGATTTCTAAAATTGAGTTCCTATCCTACTTTGCATTGTACTTTAAGAAGATTTTGATCCTAGTTAGAAGAGTCTCTACGTAGAAAACTACTCTAAATATTTTTTCATTTCTATCCTAGGTGTCACAGAATAAAATGACCAATTTAGTGGTACGGGACCCAATAATAATTGTTGTCATGAGAGATTGAAAATTTCTATGAGAGTTTCTACATGTAGAAACTCTCATAGAAATTTTTCATCCTACATCATTGCTACCTAGAGTAGAAATGATAATATAAATCATCATTGGGAGAAGTTTTTTTCTAAAATAGATTACTTCTATAGAAATAGGGAAGATATAAACCCCCATTGGAGATGGCCTTAGCTTTATCCATGTATCTTCTATGAACACCGATGGTGTGTGGAACATGTATGGACGTTCCGAAACAAAGCACGGCAAACATACATATAATACTACTGCAGAAACGACAACGAACTCTTCATCTCCCATGTGACGAAGTGGCTGAAATCTATAATATAAAGCACAGTGGTTTTTTGGTCCGACCCATGTACTTTGATTCAACGATGATGAAAGGACTAAATTGTCCCTCTCTCTAAAACTCGTTTTTGCTTTAGATTATAGACAACCCAATATTTTTGGTTCTACCACATAAATAAAAGGACAAGTTGTCCCAACTTCTCCCTCACGTCCCTCCGAACGGCGGCGGAGGCGGCGGCAGCGGGGCCTCCCCTCCGCTGCAGAGAACCGGAACTCCAGCTTCGCCGTGAGCCTCGACCCGCAGCACGAACCGGAGCAGCCGGCGGCGGTGAGGTTACCACGTAGGATCTCCGGGAGGCATACTTCGGCAGGAGAGAAGTCACTCGACCCTTCTCTAGGTGGTGGTCCAGTCGGATCAGTCGAATTACCGCCGTTCAAATTGGATCTCAAAGTCGGTTGTCCAATTATGTTGTTACATAATATAGCACCTAGAAGTGGACTATGCAACGGTACCAGGTTGAGGGTAGAGATATGTGAACAACATGTCATTGTGGCGACAATATTAACAGGAGACAAAGCTGGAGATCCTGTTTTCATTCCGCGTATATCACTAACGCCATCTTCATCGGATGTCATCATTTGAATGACGAGGAGACAATTTCCAATCAGGTTGGCTTATGCAATGACCATAAACAAATCTTAGGGTCAGTCGCTGAAATACGTGGGGGTAGATTTGAGGAGCCCCGCATTCAGCCATGGACAGCTCTATGTTGCACTATCCAGATGCACAACCGCCGGGAGGATCCATGTGTTACTCTCAAAGACCAATACCACACACGAAACGACAAATGTAGTGTATCCAGAAGTCCTGTTATAGGCTGCAGGTAATCATATTATTCTTTGCTGCGTACATCAACATAATATCTATTCATGGCTCATTTAGTTGTCAATTGATGTTCATTTTGTGTTAATTGATGACACTTAGAACACATGGTATGTTAGTTGTATATTCGACTAAACAGTTACGATGAGTTCAAACAATTTTTGATACTCAAACTTATACTGCATGACACTTATGCTCTTATCAACTGAACACTTATACTCTTATCAACTGAGACTCTGAGAGTATGAATGTAACAGGTCTACATTGTAAAAAGAAAAATGTTCGTGTCTGTGCCATTAAGGCACGGGTTATCCACTAGTATAGATAAAAAAAAGTAGTGAGTATTTAGATGCTTGTACGATATCCTGCAAATAATATTGTACCGATTTCCAGGGGAAGTTCAAGGTGATTCGGCTACTAAGGCCATGACTACAATGCAGACGACGTAAAATTCCAGAAAAAAGTTTTTTTTTTCTCGGTTTTTTGGTAAGAGATCTCTTTTTTATTCACCATATAATATCAATTTTGTTTTCTACAGAAAATGTGTGACATTTTATCTTAATTTTATTCGTTTTAGTTTTTTTTTCAAGTCTACAAGTGATATTCTAGAAATATGCTATGCACACATTTTTTTTAATAATCTTTTTTGCTTGAACTTTACAGAGTTTTTTTTATCTTCATTTTCAATGTTGTACTGACTTCCAACTCAATATGGTTGCGTCTTTTCGGAGCAACTATACAGGGGAGAGGCTTATGCCCTTCAAGATATTCATGAGTCAATTCATTCTAAAATAGTTGTATTACAAGTCTTACAAGTTGTGACTAACTTAATTTTTCATGCATAATTTACAGAGCTTTATAACTCGTACATTGAAAATGTTCCTCTGTTTAAAGGATACTCTTCAGAGTTTATTCATCAGCTTGTAAGTGTCTCTTTCTATATGATCAATTAAAAATATACGTTCAGTTAATTTTGTTTGGAAATTTCCAGATCTAAATATGCAAAATCTGACTTTATCGGAGATTTTTCTGATCGTCTTCTATAGGATATCATATGACAAAATAAAAATATCTGTTTTACACACATGTGCCCATATCATTGTATTCCATTGGAAGGGCCAGTCCAAAAAGTTGAATTATTTTATTTGAAACTAATTTTGATTGCATCTTGATCTTTATTAGGCACCTGTCCTAAAATATTATCGTCAATCTCAATCTTTTGTAGGATCATGATAAATCTGGATAATTGTCAGACAGTTTTGAGCCGGCCCAGTCCCTGTCCCTGTCCCTGTCCGTTGGCTCCAAAAATATCCGCAGTTGAACGATCACACACGGCCTGTGATATTATTTACTAATAAGACGAAGAAAATAATTTCTGAGATCTCTGTCACCTTTACAGATTATAAGCTGGTGACATTCTTTACTAATAAGAGAAAAAAAATAATAATTTATGAGATCTCTGTCACCTTCACAAATGATATAAGCTGTTTATTTAGAGCTTTGCTATGCCTACAACCAAATTTTACAAACTCCCTACAACCGGACACGTGTCGGACTTCGATTGGAGGAGGGAAAGAAATGGTGGGGCCGGGTGGAGCCCATGTAGCAGGGGGGGTGAGAGTGGTGGTGGGACCCGGTGGGACCCATGTGTAAGGGGTGGAAGAGAGTAGTTGTAAGAAGGTTGTAAGAATTTGGTAGTAAACTTAGCATTTTTCACAACGAGCTTTGCTATGCCTACAACCAAATTTTACAAACTCCCTACAACCGGACACGTGTCGGACTTCGATTGGAGGAGGGAAAGAAATGGTGGGGCCGGGTGGAGCCCATGTAGCAGGGGGGGTGAGAGTGGTGGTGGGACCCGGTGGGACCCATGTGTAAGGGGTGGAAGAGAGTAGTTGTAAGAAGGTTGTAAGAATTTGGTAGTAAACTTAGCATTTTTCACAACGAGCTTTGCTATGCCTACAACCAAATTTTACAAACTCCCTACAACCGGACACGTGTCGGACTTCGATTGGAGGAGGGAAAGAAATGGTGGGGCCGGGTGGAGCCCATGTAGCAGGGGGGGTGAGAGTGGTGGTGGGACCCGGTGGGACCCATGTGTAAGGGGTGGAAGAGAGTAGTTGTAAGAAGGTTGTAAGAATTTGGTAGTAAACTTAGCATTTTTCACAACGAGCTTTGCTATGCCTACAACCAAATTTTACAAACTCCCTACAACCGGACACGTGTCGGACTTCGATTGGAGGAGGGAAAGAAATGGTGGGGCCGGGTGGAGCCCATGTAGCAGGGGGGGTGAGAGTGGTGGTGGGACCCGGTGGGACCCATGTGTAAGGGGTGGAAGAGAGTAGTTGTAAGAAGGTTGTAAGAATTTGGTAGTAAACTTAGCATTTTTCACAACGAGCTTTGCTATGCCTACAACCAAATTTTACAAACTCCCTACAACCGGACACGTGTCGGACTTCGATTGGAGGAGGGAAAGAAATGGTGGGGCCGGGTGGAGCCCATGTAGCAGGGGGGGTGAGAGTGGTGGTGGGACCCGGTGGGACCCATGTGTAAGGGGTGGAAGAGAGTAGTTGTAAGAAGGTTGTAAGAATTTGGTAGTAAACTTAGCATTTTTCACAACGAGCTTTGCTATGCCTACAACCAAATTTTACAAACTCCCTACAACCGGACACGTGTCGGACTTCGATTGGAGGAGGGAAAGAAATGGTGGGGCCGGGTGGAGCCCATGTAGCAGGGGGGGTGAGAGTGGTGGTGGGACCCGGTGGGACCCATGTGTAAGGGGTGGAAGAGAGTAGTTGTAAGAAGGTTGTAAGAATTTGGTAGTAAACTTAGCATTTTTCACAACGAGCTTTGCTATGCCTACAACCAAATTTTACAAACTCCCTACAACCGGACACGTGTCGGACTTCGATTGGAGGAGGGAAAGAAATGGTGGGGCCGGGTGGAGCCCATGTAGCAGGGGGGGTGAGAGTGGTGGTGGGACCCGGTGGGACCCATGTGTAAGGGGTGGAAGAGAGTAGTTGTAAGAAGGTTGTAAGAATTTGGTAGTAAACTTAGCATTTTTCACAACGAGCTTTGCTATGCCTACAACAAAATTTTACAAACTCCCTACAACCGGACACGTGTCGGACTTCGATTGGAGGAGGGAAAGAAATGGTGGGGCCGGGTGGAGCCCATGTAGCAGGGGGGTGAGAGTGGTGGTGGGACCCGGTGGGACCCATGTGTAAGGGGTGGAAGAGAGTAGTTGTAAGAAGGTTGTAAGAATTTGGTAGTAAACTTAGCATTTTTCACAACGAGCTTTGCTATGCCTACAACCAAATTTTACAAACTCCCTACAACCGGACACGTGTCGGACTTCGATTGGAGGAGGGAAAGAAATGGTGGGGCCGGGTGGAGCCCATGTAGCAGGGGGGGTGAGAGTGGTGGTGGGACCCGGTGGGACCCATGTGTAAGGGGTGGAAGAGAGTAGTTGTAAGAAGGTTGTAAGAATTTGGTAGTAAACTTAGCATTTTTCACAACGAGCTTTGCTATGCCTACAACCAAATTTTACAAACTCCCTACAACCGGACACGTGTCGGACTTCGATTGGAGGAGGGAAAGAAATGGTGGGGCCGGGTGGAGCCCATGTAGCAGGGGGGGTGAGAGTGGTGGTGGGACCCGGTGGGACCCATGTGTAAGGGGTGGAAGAGAGTAGTTGTAAGAAGGTTGTAAGAATTTGGTAGTAAACTTAGCATTTTTCACAACGAGCTTTGCTATGCCTACAACCAAATTTTACAAACTCCCTACAACCGGACACGTGTCGGACTTCGATTGGAGGAGGGAAAGAAATGGTGGGGCCGGGTGGAGCCCATGTAGCAGGGGGGGTGAGAGTGGTGGTGGGACCCGGTGGGACCCATGTGTAAGGGATGGAAGAGAGTAGTTGTAAGAAGGTTGTAAGAATTTGGTAGTAAACTTAGTATTTTTCACAACGAGCTTTGCTATGTCTACAACCAAATTTTACAAACTCCCTACAACCGGACACGTGTCGGACTTCGATTGGAGGAGGGAAAGAAATGGTGGGGCCGGGTGGAGTTCATGTAGCGGGGGGGGGGGGGGGGGAGAGTGGTAGTAAATTAGCATTTTTCACAACAAACTCTTTTGTCTCTCTCTCTGTACTCTCTCTGACTTTAGCATTTTTCTCCCCTTCCATGGCATAGATACCAACTTTCCTCCATGTGCTCTCTCTCTCTCTCCCCCTCATATTTTTTTTTTCAACATAATTACAAAACTTTGAATTCCCCCCCAAAATTAATTCTACGGAATATTTGATTCCCCGTTCGTTCTTTCTCTCTCCTCAATTTGAATTGAACGAATTCTAGGGTTTTGTGATCCTCCTTCCTTCCTCCAACCAACCATGACGTCGTCGTGGAAATGTTCTTGGTCTCTAGCTGCGTCGGTTGGATCTCTGGTGGCGTTGGTTTCCTTGGCACACGTGTTCTTCTCCCCTTACTACGCTTCCTCTTTCGATTTCACCGCCGCCGCCGCCCGGACGAGGGACCAGATCCTCTGCACTCCGGTCAACGTATCGGCCGACGACCCCGGCGCCCGGCTGCCGGACCCGGGCCTCGACGGCCGGTTCCCGCCCGACCCGCACGGGGCGGTCGCGTACCGCGGCGCCCCGTGGAAGCCCGAAGTCGGGCGGTGGCTCTCCGGGTGCGACTCCGATTCGAGACCGATTGACGTGGTCGAGGTATGGTGACGGCTGTAGATTTCTTCGAGCCGAGACGAATTTATAATGGTTTCGCTGTGATGGACAGGCCATAGGCGGCAGGAGCTGCAAGAACGACTGCGGCGGCAGAGGCGTGTGCAATAGGGAACTGGGACAGTGCAGGTGCTTTCATGGGTATGCAGGTCTGTGAGCTCAACACCGGTACTGATTGTACGTCAAGTACGTTGTTGCACGAACGCAAATACGACACAACATGATACGGGGCCCGAGGAGTGTCCCGGGCCCGTGCTATTCCTAGGATGTGAGAGATATCAATCAAACTTGCATCTAGGATGCCATCTTGTTTAGTTGGTGAATTTGTTGTTATATGTGGATTAGATCAGATGTTGCTATGTTGCGCGGATTAGATTTTACCACAATAGCATCATCACTTGAAAGTTCTTTAGGAAGAGAAGTGGGTAATCATAATATCTAAATACAAATAAAGCTAGTTATGCTCAATTGCTCATCGATCCAGGGAATATATTAACCCAGTAAACGATTTTCTTACTTATATGCATGTGTATCTTAGCCTCCCCCCCACCACTTCCCGCAGTCTCTTTTTCCTTCCAAACTTATGTCAGGCCATGTAACAAGAGTTTGCCCAAGTGAGTGCAAATGTTCAAGCGTATGCATCTTCGTGAAGAAATCAAGGTTTGCAACATCGGCAGGGGAATTGGTTTTGGACCCTTCTTACGAGTATCAACATCAGTGGTTTCGGCAGTTTCAAGGATTTTGCAGTTCTTAGCTTTGAATAGTCAAAATTAATAATTATTATTATTAAAAAAATAAAAAAACTTCATTTATTGAGACACAATTCTACATATTCTTTGTTATTTCTTGTTAGTTTTTGAACGGAATGATATTAAGTTTATGGATACCGTGAATCTATAAATATATAATTTCGACATATGGAATGGTCACATATGTCAATAAGAAACCTTATCAACACATTGTAGCATGTAGATTCTTTTTATACGCCAAATCATTGTGCCGACACCATTTTCCCCATATATCTTTTTCCTTTTAAATTTTCTTTTCTGAATTGACTAGGAAAGCGACCTCAAATTGTATCAGTCGGTATCCATAAGGGTCAATATCGCTTCAGGATATGCAAAAGAACGATAGGATATATCCAATACGTGTTAGTATCGGCCGATCATGCAGACCTTAGAAGAAATTAGGGGTCAACGAACATACATATACTAGAAGCAATTGAAATGATATCGATCTAAGTTGGCTTAGCGATGTGCAAGTGAAAATGTTTAGTCCTAAAATTTGAAAAGAGAACAAGATTATGCTCATTTGTACATGTTATTGCTTGATATTCGGATTCGTTTTTACAGTCTACGTGGGTAGCAAGATGCCAATATTTGACTTTTTCTCTTCCAAGAAATCAATTAATCTTTTAGAAGGGTGTTCAATATAGTTATGAGACAAACAGTTGAAGGGGGTATTGTTAATTAACCAATGCTCCAAAAAGCTCGAGATGTTAGGATGGGACAACATTATATGTTAAATCATTTAACACAACTTGTAAGTGTGAACCTGGATTATGAGAACCTAGGATGTTAGTTAGGGACAGCATTATGTATTAAATCTTTTAACACACCTTGTAAGTGTGAACCTTGATTATGAGAACCTAGGATGTACCTGCACGTACATGAGCCTAGAGCGTTCACTTGGGCTAAAGGTAGTGAATGGAGGAGCATACATGGAAAGACAATATAAACCATCTAATTGGTGCAAGGTTTTTTTGAATCCATGGCCTTTTGTGCTAGTACCATTTTAGTTGACCAATATTTCCAAAAGTTCGAGCTCTAAGGAGCGGGCCAACAATATATATTAAACCTTTAGCATGTACCAAACTACCAATATTTGGCTTCTTGATTTTTTTCGTGACCATGACTAGCATTGTTATCATGAAGGGTCAGAAAAGAGGTCAGGTGACAGAAAATATATATGTCATGGTTAGGATTTTTAATAGGAGGAAGGTGAGAAAGGGTGGTGGTCAGCAATGACGATGATACCATAGAAGGGCGAGGGGGAAGAAGAATTGAATTTTCTTTTTTACTTATAAGAAACCATGTGAAAACATCATTTCATGTTTATTTATGAACTTTTTCTCTAACCAAAGTCTGAGGAAATTGGCAGTTACTTGTTATCATGTGGGATCTAGGTTAACTGAGGATCTAGGTCTACTGGAACAAATATATTCAACCCAGGATCGGCACCTTCCTCTGGCGTCTGCGTCGCAATGCTATCCCTGTGGAGACTAGACTCCGATCTATGGGCTTCCAGTTTCCATCCAAATGTGTGTGCTGCGCCAACCCAGACAGTGAAACGAACGACCACCTCTTTGTTTCGGGTGAGACAGCTAATAAGATTTGGACCTACTTTTCTACCAACTTCCAAATCTCCACCTCCGCCACTACAATCGATCAGCTAGCGCAGGTATGGCTTCTAAACCCCTCTCCCTCTACCCCGACGAACATCAACAGGATCATCATATTCTCTTCTGGCCTATGGGAAATTTGGAAGCAAATGAACGCCATCATCTTCGGCAAGGGTGGTAGGAATGCGACGGAGATCATTCGGTTGGTCACCGCTAACCTTCAACACACTCTGACGGCTCATAATCTGGGGACTGATGAGAGTAGTCAAACCAGACCTACTAGATCTAGCAGCGCTAGGTCCAGCGCTGCCTGGGTGGCTCCGGCGGAGGGATGGAAAATGAACATCGCAGCAAAACTGGGAGAACATTATAGCTTTGCCTGTGGTGGGATCATCAGGGACTCCAACGGCGACTTCATTCTTGCCTTCTCCAAGTTCGCTGCCGACGGGGCTAGCCTTATACCTGAGATGGATGTCCAATTCTTGGCTCTCCAATGGTGCAATACTCAGAACATCTACTGTAACCAAATAGAAACCTCGTCGGATCTCCTTATAAATATCCTCACCAACAAATCAGTTACTCCATGGGCTCTCAGATACAAGATCCGCAAAATCCAAGCTCTCCTCAGTCCACGTCTATGTTTTTTCAAGTCGTCAAAAGGGGCTAACGGCGAGGCAAAAGTTCTGGCATCTCAGGCTCTGTCCGCTCTTGCTGACCTGGTCTTCTTCCACGCTATGGAGCTCCCGTCGATGGCCCGAGATGCCCTCCTGAAGGATTTTCCCGTCCCTTAAATGGGGGGACATCCTTCTTTTCCCTTTTGTTTTCTTATTTTTGAGACACACGGGTCCTCCATTGTGCGGTTACTTTTGTTGGCTGGCCGAGCAGTTCCCAGCGCCGGTCTCTTTTTGCCTTTTATTCAATCTGGTTCTCCGCCAGACTTACTTTTGTAGGTCGTTCGGGCAATCTCCCGGCGCCACCCCCGTTTGCATTTTGCTCCTTAAGCATCAATAAAACTCTTTGATTTCTTTAAAAAAAAAGAAAAAAAAAAAGAAAAAGAAAAAAGATTATAGTAAATGACAATAAGATAAATTTAAAAGGAAAAAAAAAAGACACAGTGGGTTATTTCAATTTTTTGGCAAAAGCTAAATTGGTTCTTTTTTCACATGGGTAACTGATTTGCAAACATAATAAAAGGCATGGACATAACTTCTGAAAGATACATTTGAAGGGTTATTTAATTTTTGGCATTAGTTGTGGGTGTTCCTGTAACTTAGTCATATATATGTGAGGAAAACTCTGTCATAAAAAAAGTATCTTAATCATGTAACATGAAAGTTTTCTCTTTCAAATGATATTCAAATATCATTTCATTTGTATAATCTCCATTCTTTCTTTTCTTTTGGAAAAACTACTATTGTCACAGGTTTTGCCTAGGCGCCTAGGCAATCCCACCTAGGCGCTTAAAAGTTAAACCTCTTCATCTCAAAGGTGCTGTTGCTTTTACAAGTTCTCTCTAGGATGTTACCTTGGCACTTAAACGAGAGTCTATGCAGTTACCTAGGTGGCTATTTATTAGTTATTAGGCAGACACCTAAAGAAGCTGCAAACATGTGATAAAATGTAAAATATTTACTAAATTTATCGTTTTCATTTTTCAACTACTAAATTTAATACAAATTACGTATAATTATATAAATATGTATAACTTTTTGGGTATAACTTCCTTAAATCTGGGCTAATCCTTAAATCTGGGCTAATTTCACTTCAATCTTTATTTCTTACAAGTTCGCCAACTTAAGTGATAGTTACGAGGCCTCCTGGTTGCATTAACAAAGAGAATAGAAGAATATTCTGTGAATTGTTTGATAATTGTATGATCACTTCTGCTCTAGTTACTTAGCCTTTAATTTACTTTCTTCTTCTCTATTATAGAAGACCCGAGTTCAAATGTTGTTGCAGCTTAAACATGTAAATGTTTCTTGTTCATTATCAAGCTAGGATTTTTTTTTCTGGAACTTTAGTGTTTCTTATTACTTACTCATTGTCTTTATGTTTGTAGATCGACTGACTTTGAAATGCAGAAACCCCTTGTAGATAATAGCCAATATATTTTCAACTGAACACTATTATTTGTTCTCTGTGCCTTTGATCTTCTGTATCGATGATTTCTAAAGAAAGATTACTCATTCTAGAAGTAATATGCATTAACATAACCAGCCATAGAATCACAAAACATCACTGACAAAGAGCGCGATCAGCCATCTGATAACTTTTGTTGCAACAGGGGACGGATGTACAGAGAATTTGCAGCTGGACTGCAATCTTCCTGCATCGCCAGAGCATCCATATGGGCCATGGATTGTTTCGATATGCCCGGCCCATTGTGATAAAACAAGAGCAATGTGCTTCTGCGGTAAAGGAACAAAGTATCCAAACCGTCCAGTGGCAGAGGCATGTGGCTTTAAGATGAAGTAAGAAAATAACTATCTACTTCAATTAGTCTCTCTTAAGTTTTTATGTCATCCCCATCTATGCATATTGTAAATTGTGATATTTCTAATAATCAAATAAAAAGAAGATTTATTTCTTTAAAGCATTAACCTGCAGCTTACCTACTGAACCTGGTGGACCTAAGCTTACTGATTGGACAAAAGCTGATATTGAGAATATCTTCACGACCAATAGTAGCAAACATGGCTGGTGCAATGTAGTCCCTGAAGAAGCATATGCTTCCAAAGTGAAATTTAAACAAGGATGTGATTGTAAATATGATTGCCTTTGGGGACAGTTCTGTGAGGTACCAACACAATGCAGTTGTCTCAACCAGTGCTCTGCACATGGACACTGCCGGGGAGGATTTTGTCAGGTACATAACAATATCTGTTATGAAAGAAGATATGTTGATTCATGTACGGTTGGTCTGGTCAGGTACATGAAAAATTATGAGATTTCCAACTATCTAATCCATCTCTATTTTCATATTGCATCATGTTTTTTGCATGTTTGTTAGTATGACCTGCTATAGAGTTTGTTGGTAAAGCTCTTGCTTGTACGAAGACATGCTGCAGTCAGTTTTATCATTAAAATGGACTGAACTGAAGGTACTTTTCCAGTGTCACAGTGGCTGGTATGGAATAGACTGCAGTATCCCGTCTACCTTATCAGCCATACAGGAATGGCCAATGTGGCTTCGACCATCTACGGTAGGTGTGCCTGATAAGGCATCTTTAAGGGATGGTACATACGTCAAAGCTATTGTCAAAAAGAAAAGACCACTTATTTATGTTTATGATTTGCCACCAGAGTTCAACAGCCACCTTCTCGAGGTATGTTTCATACTAAGTAAGTCATGTTGCAAAATTAACCAGAGTCTGGATCTTAAATTATACACCACATTGTATGGCAGGGGAGGCATTATAAATTTGAATGTGTAAACAGGATATATACTGACACGAACAGGACATTGTGGACAGATCAGTTGTATGGCTCACAGGTGCTACAAAATAAAACTTTCAGCTTTCTCCATAATATATTAGAAAATTGTTTACTAACTGGTTCTTTTCCACCTTACAGATGGCACTCTATGAGAGCATTTTAGCTAGTCCTTATCGAACGTTGAATGGTGAAGAAGCAGACTATTTCTATGTTCCGGTTCTTGATTCATGTATAATAACCAGAGCAGACGATGCGCCTCATTTGACCATGCAGGTATAGGATATAGTCTTCATATTTGTTAATAGTTTGTTGCCTAATACTTATAACGTTAACCACTTGTTCTTGCGAAATAGTGTTTGCAGTAAAAGAGAGACTTCTTGAATAAGTTGCTTTAATTTTAGGAACATGGGGGTCTCAGGAGCTTCCTGACTCTGGATTTCTACAAGAAGGCATATGATCATATAATTGAGCAGTATCCATACTGGAACCGATCTTCGGGAAGAGATCATATTTGGGTATGATATCAAAGTCATATAGGAAGTATGGCTTTTCTATGAGCTAATGATGAATTTTTCTATTGATTCTAATTCTCTCAAGACAGTTCTTTTCATGGGACGAAGGTGCCTGCTATGCTCCAAAAGAAATTTGGAATAGCATGATGTTGGTGCATTGGGGTAACACGAATGCTAAGCATAATCACTCAACAACAGCATATTGGCCTGACAATTGGGACGACATTCCTTCCCATAAAAGAGGTGATCACCCATGCTTTGACCCAGATAAGGATCTTGTGCTCCCAGCATGGAAGAAACCTGAGCCAGGTGCTATTTGGTTAAAACTGTGGGCCAGGTATGCCTTGAGTATTACATCTGACCTACTGTTTCTTGTAGATTTTCATTTCCATATGGGACTCAAAGTAATTGTAACACTTGCAGACCACAGAAGGAACGCACGACGCTCTTCTATTTCAATGGGAATTTAGGTCCTGCCTATGAAAATGGTCGACCTGAAGATACGTATGTATCTATATTTTCATTAAGTACAACATGTATCTTCCTTTCCTTTGTTATACACTTATCCTTCTGCCTTTCTAACAAGGATTTCAGGTATAGTATGGGCATTAGACAGAAACTGGCACAAGAGTTTGGTTCTAGTCCTAATAAGGAGGGCAAGCTAGGGAAACAGCATATGAGCAATGTGACAGTTACTCAGCTCCGCTCTTCTAATTATTATAATGATCTATCAAACTCAATTTTCTGTGGGGTGTTGCCTGGAGATGGCTGGAGTGGTCGCATGGAAGATAGCATTCTCCAGGGTTGCATTCCTGTGATAATTCAGGTACAGATCTTTCTTTTTCTTTGTGGTGTCGTTTTATTGCAGAGTTACATGACCTTGGCCTAGTTGGGTTAAAGCAGAATAGAGCACAGTGAACCTAATGGACTATCAGTTTTGGTAACCTGCTCTGCATTATAATGGTTCTTGTAGACATATGTATCCCTTTTGCGTTTAGTAAATGTAATCTATATATAATGTGCATATCCTTACCATGTATCCTGGATTCTTGTAAGTTATTGTATCGGCTTATCCATTTTCCCGAACCATAAATAACTACCATGAAGAGGCTATTTTCACATTACACAAATGAGTCCTTTTTATGCAGTCTTTTTTACTTCATGGAGCATGACAGAATGGTGTATAATTGGTTAGTCCACTATAAACGCACCAGATCAGCTTGATTCACATCCTCACTGCATTCACCAGGACCACGAAATGTCAGAAATTCTCTTGACTATGTCCTACAGTAAATTGCATTCATTTCTTTGACACATTGAGCGAAAGAGAGGGAAAAAAAAAACAATGTCATTCCCAAAGGAAGAAATGTAACTTGTGTTATAGAAAATGATCTGTCATGTCCATACACAAAGTAATAGGAAGAAATGCAGACCTGAAACATGCACTCAAAGATGTTGAATTGCTTCATGTTACTTTAGTTTCTCAAGTTCCTTTATAAATGGTAGCCCTTAATCTTCTACAACTGAGTATTGTCTTATAAGGCCCGTAAATATGAGCAATATCCATCCCTGATGAAACATCTCAGTGATCTCACTACAGTGCAACGTTTCATCTACTATATAAAGAAAATGTTATTATTGCCACACTCCATTATATTCATGAAAAGTTCATCATCCCTTGCAATATATTTCCAATATATCAATTCTCACTATTATTGTAGTTGTGGTATGCATCCTCATCAAGCAATTATGATTTCCCTCTCAAGAAACTTCACCAACTTGACTCGTTCACCAAACTATAACCAATTAGATTGTGTATCACATTCTTTGTCTATACATAAATAGTTCATACACATTAGGATCTCTAGCATAAGTAAGTCACTTTCTACAGTCCCAAAACAGCAGTCCAATATCATTGGAAAAAAGAAATAGATAAAGGAAGGCCTTTCTTACCAAGAACAAGCAACCAAGCTGACTAGAGTTGCATGCGCATCAAACTCTCTTATGGACATCTAATCTGCTTCCTGGTATGTGCATATTCGGCAAACTGATCATATATGCAGAAATTTTATTTAAATAGGGGTTGCAAATGTTAGTATCTATCAGATTTTGTAGATAACAAAAGAAGACCCATCCAAATAAATGGTAACAATGAGCTCTCTTCTTTTTGATATAATGCTGCTTTTCATTTATGTTTTTTTTTTGGTTACAGGATGGAATTTTCTTACCATATGAGAATGTGCTCAACTACAAAAGTTTTGCAGTTAGAATTCGAGAAGACGAAATTCCTAGTTTGATCCAAATTCTAAGAGTAATTATATATCATATCACTGCTAAAGCTGTTGAGTAACATTCTGCTGGTAGTAGAGCCATATATTGACGTCATTGCTGTTATTGGCATTTTCAGGGATTTAATGAGACGGAAATAGGATCGATGTTGGCGAATGTTCGGCAAATCTGGCAGAGGTTCTTATATCGAGACTCTGTTTTACTTGAGGCTCAGAGACAAAGGAGATTATTCACTGAGGAGGAAGGTTGGGCAGTTGAACTCTCGAAGTTAGGAGAAGATGACGTTTTTTCAACGTTCATACAGGTTCTGTACACTATTACTTCTGATATAATTGATCCTTTTGATTGGGACATAAAATCCAATTATTCTTTTAAGACTAGATTGAGCGAAATTTTCTACAGCTACTTCCGATAAGAGAAGATTCTGACATTTTTTTAGCGCGGGGTTGGCATCCATCAGTTAATAGTTGCATATGTTGCCATTCATCTGTCTGCTTCCAAAACTAGATTTTTAAACAGGATTTATAACTGGCGTGTCAAAAAACTGGTTCTCCATTTATTGTAGGTTAAGTAAAACTGCTTAAATATTTGCTAACTGGTATACTTGGTTGTGTGATTTTGAAACACATTACCAGGTCAACTTACCTCTAACTGTCACAAAAAGGATAATGATTTTGGTTTGAAAATAGAATATGACACATTTTTCCTGTATTCTTTGATTAGTGCTACTACATATCTGAAGCAAGCATGGGACCTGTTCTTGGACATTTATTGTTAGTATTAGAATTCTTGCAATGTTGTTGTTATCCTTTTAAGTTGTCTTACACTGGTATTGAATGTGCACTTTGATAATAAAAATCAAGTATTCACCAAATAGAGACTAGAAAGAGGTTGAACATGTTATTTGGTGTTTATATGCGCTTTGATCATCAGATTAGCAAAATTTCCAGATTTAGATACCAAAAGGGTGAATGGTTTTTATAATGTGCTCCTATTAGTGCGGCAGCATCCGTGTACAATTTAGATGTCAGTTTTTACAAAATTTCAGTGCGATTACAAGGACTTAAAAATGTGTAGAACCTTTTCTTGGACCTGTTATTCTCCTAGTCTTGTGAATATTTACTTACTTTAAGAGTGATTTGAACAGATATTGCACTATAAATTGCATAACGATCCTTGGAGGCGACATCTTACTCAGCAAAAGAAGTATGGAGTACCAAAGGCATGCCGGAGGCGTGCCTGAGTGATGTGCCTAAGATTAAATTTGCTAAACTCCCTGCAGTAACATAGCAGCCTCTGATACGAGATTGCTAAATAGGAAGGTCTCCTTCTCATCATCATGTGATCGTCCAATTTGGAGATGCACCAAAGTGGTGTAGGAAACTTACATGATTAAAGATTAAGGAGAGGCTCGATGGTGTTATTCAATTATTCACTTTCATCTCGGAGCATATGGTGACAGAAGTATTCCATGCTAGGTTGTCCAGAAGACGCAGAATGTCCTCCTTCCAGCGTGGTAACAAACAACTGCTGCTGCAAAGAGAGACTAATATATAAGCACATTATTTTGTATCATAATATATATAAGCACATTCTTTAATTCCTGAAATGAGGAAAATGTCTGTACTTACAAAATCATTAGTTTGTGACGTGATCCAATGTTGCAGATCCATTTCGCAGGAATATCAATGTTTTTTGGTCGAGACCCTTTGGGACGTGTTTGGTACAAGTTCAGTCAAATTTAGAGTGAAAATTTTGAATGAACTCATGAAAATTTATTTCCGAAAATTGAGAATATCAGGATAAACAATTTACTCACAAAATATGGAATCTTTTTTTTTTTTTTTTGCCCGAACAATTTGTTATTTTTTCTCATTCTATATTTATTTTCTTTTTGTTGTTTTTTTTCTTTTTATTATCTTTTTTCATTTTTTTCGTTTTTTATGAAGTTTTTTGTTGCTTTTTTGTTTTCAACTTTTTTTTATTCAAGTTTTTTTTTTCGGAAACATTTATATAGTTACCAAACATGAGAGTATAATGTTTTAGAAAAGTTTATTACCAAAAATTTGATTTTCAGAAAACTAAAATGACAATACCATTTCAACGATGTGTCCAAATTTGAATTCCAGCTCTATATTATTCCACACCAAACGCCCCTTAAGAGAGCTTGTGACATGATCATCGAATTTGATCTACGTCAACATTGTCAGCAAAACATGGGCATTGCTATTGCAAACTTAAAGAACATAAAAATTTGGTCATCTCTGTATAGTGCTTATTCGCCATAACTTCAACTTACGCACACTCCTGTTATCGACCATATTATCTTTACAAGCTTTTGGTCACAATCTCATCACCTTTTCTTTATTTTGACTTGGACTAAAACCTGTAAGAAGCGTGACTAGGAAAATTATATTATTGAGCTTGTTTTTGTCCATCAGCAATCTACCGTTTCGAATTTCTCTAATTAGAGATGTTGAAGATTTTAATGTTACATACAATTTTCATGAATTATGGTGAAGGTGAACCACAAAAAAGAACACTTGAGCATCACTTGCATAATATCAACGGAAATCACAAATTACAGAGCTGGTCTTCAATACACCTAGATGTAAGCAAAAAAAAATTGATGAAAACAGTTTCATCTCTCTTCCAAGTTCCAATTGTCAGAACAGTACTTGTAATTCCATCATGCATGTCCCGTATAATCTGAAAATAACTGTTAGAAATGTTCTAAAAACTAACCAAATAATTCCCCTAGGTACTCAATAATTCAAATATTTTACTAGTTATTGGACTTGGTATACAAGTTAGCTGGTCACAACAATTTTTTGAAAAACTCAATAATGTTACAGATAATAATTCATTTAGCATTTGTAAATGGGCAAACGCTGTCCCCTCTTTGGATTACAAGTAGAACAACATATATAAAAAGTACAACAATAAAAGAAAGCCTTAAGCCAAATTTATGGCTTGCTTTTCAATTAAGAAAAATAAACTACAAGTAGGAAACCCATTGATCAGTTAATAGTTGCATGTCGGCTTGAAATTTATTCGGCTCTTTGCTGCAGGAATTCACTTCCCAGATAGTTTCAGTTCCTTTTGAGTGGAATAAGCGAAAGTTCCATGACAATGAATCCTAAATACAGTATAGTCATCTCAAATCAAGTCAAAAGATGGTAGGTAACGTGTAGAACAAATATATGATGATAAACTTACTGTCATAACGTCCAGCTCTGATTTGGTGACTAATGATAGAGATTAATTACCATTGTCAGGGAACACAAATGAAAATGGAACTCAAGAAATACAGACCACCAGCCTGCAATCATAGGTTACTTAGATAAACATGGGATTTGGAGGATCCTTCAATGTGATCATATATACTTAGATAACCAAGGGAGTTCTGGACAATCCTTCAATGCAAAACCAACATCATCGCTGCCATACAAAAAATACGTAGTGGTCAGTACACAATGCTACTTCAAGGAGCCAGGCATATAAAATCACTGATCTGAATTGGCCTAATGTGCCTTCCATCCTTCAGAACATACATAAATTAGATAGCATAACTTGTAAGCAAATTAAGTCAATTCAAATATTAAATTAGCATAACTTGTGTTAGAGTCAAAGGTCAAAGACAGTGGTAGCATATATCATTTGCAGTGATTCAAAAGATGATGTCAAGAGAGGAGAGAAACTGTTTGTTTGGGGCAAGAGACTTTACTTTATCAAATGACTTTCCAGCAATTATAAGTATTCATACTATACTCACAAGTCCCAAGGCAGAAACTTCTCTGGTTCTACCAGATCTACGCGTACTAATTTGACTTGCATCTCCCCTCCATACATCGCATCTGTAAGTTAAATGGTGAAATATTGAATCGCTCGAGTAGACGTTAGCTGGGAATAGTATATCATGAGTATGCTCGGACACCAATTGGAAAAGGCAGCTCATGATTACTGTAAGTTTAAGGAGATAAGATACAGAGGGTCATGTTTTATTTGTTTCCTCCAAATGCCAAAGAAATTACAAGTTTAGGAAATTGCTTTCTATATTGGAACTTGGAAGTGTAATGCTAGATAAAGGTGAAGACTCCTGGTAGAGATATTAAAAAAAAATCAAAAGGATCAATTGTAATCACGATTGTCCTATCCCCATCCAAACAGATCGTCAACATCTATGGGTCAGATCTGGAGTCCCAACTCAAGAAAGTTTGACAGAAGACCTGACCAAATTTTCACTAGTGAACATTCCTAGTAGAAGATTTATATAAAAGTCAAAAGGATCAATTGTAATCACAATTGTCCTATCACCATCCAAACAGATCAACACCTACAGGTGTGGAGTCCGGCTCGAGAAGGTTTGCAGAAGACCTGACCAAAATTTCACTAGTAGTTAACCCCCCAAATCGCTATCAAGTTACTGACATGGGCATTTACCAGCAATAAAGAGCATTGCTCCATGGCAAGTAGACCTACATCTTATTAGTCACACAGATCAAGTTCATGTCACAGCCATGAGCAACCTTCCGAAATTCACCTTGAATGGAAAATGCAAAAGAATGAATGTCACAATGATTTTGCTCCAGCAGAAAGCATCCATCACTATGGCTTAACTTGGGTAAAGGAAAAAAAAACATGATTTAGGATACTAGAAATCTTTATGAAGACAATTTTTCAGAACTAAAGCAATCCACAGCCCACGCATTCTGTGAAGGTTTTATTCCATCACATTAGCTAAGTTGCACCTTATCCATGAAGTGTTTCCTCAATATCTGTAAGAAATTTCTACCTGTAACCTTAGCAAAACCTTAATTGGCTCAAAGCCTTGTATCTATTAGGCGTCAGTCGATATCATATATCTCCCAAAATGGCAGATTATCCATGGTTCCTATGGTTTAATTCCCACACAAAACTTTATACATGTGCATAAGCCATAAGTAATACTGGAAATTGCTGAAATACCCATTTTCGGGGTGGGGGTGTTTATGAAAAACCCACCTGCATGGTGGGTTTTATGAAATACCCAAAATTATGTATTTTCACGTTAAATATTCCAAGATTCCCTTTAGATGCTCTGTATTTACAAAATTGCCATTTTGATAATACCATAACTACCCTTTTGCGCAAATTTGGTCATATATATGTATTTGAATTCACAAATTCATATTTGGATTACGATTTTCGTCTTCTTCTTCACGAGAGATCTGAATTCCATTGCTCACAACTTCAGCAAAGATCGCAAAGATCGTTCGTAGTTCACTGTGCTTTTCTTCAGTCGAACTCCGATCATCGCTCATCATCATCATCATCTTCGTGGAGAGATTTGAAATTTTCCGACGATTAGGTCAATTGTGGAGAGAAGATCTTCTTCTCTTTTGTATATCTTAAAACAATGTGAGAGTTCAGATATGTAGAAATTCATTCATCATCTTCGTAGATCTTGAAATTTTTCCTGAATTTGAATTTGTTATGAAGATTTTTAATTGAGAAACGATTTGAGAGATCTTTAATATGGTTCTTTTGTGTTGATTTGAGCTTGAACAACTCCAGAGAACTTCTATTTTGATTTTTTTTTCCTGAAAATCTGATTTCAGAAGTGATGCAACCTTTTTCCTGATATTCTCCGTGCGAATATGACGGCGAATGATATTCGCCGTGCTAATATGACGGGGAATGGTCATCATCCGTTCACTTGTCACAGAGAAAGATCATTCTCCGTTCACCTCTCACGGAGAACAATCGTTCTCCATTTTACACATGACGAGGAATAGTCATTCTCCGTAATAGTAGGAGAATGATCATTCTCCGTGAGAAGTAAACGGAGAATCCGTTCACTTGTCACAGAGAGAGATCATTCTCCGTTCACCTCTCAAGGAGAACAACCGTTCTCCGTTTTACAAATGACGGAGAATAGTCATTCTCCGTTATAGAAGGACGGAGAATGATCATTCTTCATGAGCAGTAAATGGAGAATCTGTTCACTTGTCACAGAGAAAGATCATTCTCCGTTTACCTCTCACGGAGAACAACCGTTCTCCGTTTTATACATGACGGAGAATAGTCATTCTCCGTTACCGGAAAACCCGTGAGTAGTAAACGGAGAATGATCATTCTCCGTTATATTAGAACGGCGAATGATCAGAAATGTGTTGTTCTGATTTGTGATCTCTTCTGTTTTTATATTTTAAGGGGGATGGATTCAAGTTGTTTAGTTAATCTTTGTTTCAAGGGAGACATACTTTTCTGCCGTGTCACTTATGAAAGTACTGTGGAATTTTTAAAGCATCAAGTGTGCGATCGATGGACTTCTTTGGATCCACTTTCCTTTCGTTTCGTGTTTTTGCATTCTGATGGGACTGAATTGTACGTTGACAGTAATTTTTGGCTTCGGTCATTGGTTGGTGGTTTCCACGGTACCCATCACGTGAGCTTTGATCTATATGTGGAGCAAGTATATCTTCCATATTCTTCATCGACAACTTTTCCTTGTCAAAACATTCCCATGTTACTTTCGTCTTCCTCTTCTAGATCTTTGAGTAGATGTTCTCCTACTGTAAAGGATAAACGAGTAGTAGATTTTTATGAGGGCTCGCTTGAGACACTAAAGAAGAGAAAATTGGATATGTGGCCTGGATCAACTACCGGCGTTGGTCAAATTTTTCTAAATGGTGTTGAAAAAGTTAAACACGCTGTTAGAAAGATTTGTTTTGAATCTCGTCATCCATTCCATATTTTAAAATCTGAGCCGGAGAGGTACACTGTTTGCTGCAAGAATTACAAGACCCATACTTGTTTGTGGAGCTTCCATGCTATATCTATTTCGGAAGATAATCAATTTTTTGAGGTGAAGAGGTATGTGGGAGAACACAATTGTGGAGCTGGCTATATGGATAAAGGTCATCTAGTTGTTCCAGCAAAGTTTGTGAAAAGTTTGGTTAGTGACATTGTTCGGATGGATCCTAAAAAGTCAGCAAAATCAGTTGTCGACGAATTCAATGTTAACTACGGTTTATCTCTTACCTACGGGCAGGCATTCCACGGCAGTAGGTTGGTGCACCAAGAAATGTACGGAGATAATGTTAGAGTTTACAGCGACTTGTGTTGGTATGTCGAAAAGGTAAAGGAAACCAATCCTGGTTCCGTTATCGACTTTCAGAAAGATAATACAACAATGAGATTTCAGCGGCTTTTTCTTTCGTATAGGGCTTGCGTCGAAGGCTTTCAATATTGTCGTCCGATGCTATATTTGGATGCAACTTTCCTTACAGGAAGGTTTAGAGGCTGTTTGATGGCTGCTACAACGAAGAATGGTAACCAACAGTTTTACCCTCTTGCCTACGGTAGTCTCGGGCGAAAAATAGCGACAATTGGGAATGCTTCCTTAAAAATCTCAAGCAGTATATGCTCTAACACCAGGTGTGTAAATCAGACAGATATATGCAACTTTTCTGTGCATTTTCCGTTATTTTAACACGGAGAATGACTATTCCCCGTGTAATTCTCACGGAGAATGTCCGTTCTCCGTTATGCGTAGCACGGTGAATAACCATTCTCCGTTATTTTTTAACGGAGAATGTCTGTTCTCCGTGATTTTAACACGGAGAATGTCTGTTTTCCGTGGTCCCTGTTTTTTTTCATCTGCTTGTGTCTTGACTTCCTTCTTTCTTTTTCTTTCTTTTTGTATAAAGGTGGATATAAACAAGCAGTTAAGAAGATTTATGATCTGAAATGTGGTCAAGTTGTGACATGGATGGATAAACAAAAACCTGAACATTGGTCAAATGCATTCTTCCCCGGATGTAGATACGGCGAAGTTGCTTCTAGTTGTGCGGAGTCATTCAATGCATAGATAAAGGCTGAGAAAAAAATGCATATTTCAGCACTTGTAAACGTTATCCGAGTGAAAATGATGAACATAATTTCGGATCGCCACAAGGATGCAATTGATTTCAATAGCAAATTGACTCCATATGGCGAGAAAATGCTGAAGCAGCTTACAGATGATGGTATGTCTTATAAGGTATATCGGTCTGGTGATTTTGAGTTTGAGGTGATGGCAAATACTTCCTCCCACCTGTTGAATCTTCTTGATTGGCATTGTAGTTATCGTAGATGAAAGGTAAAGGGATTCCCTTGTAGCCATGCAATCCAATGCATCAGATTTGGTTCGTAGAAATCCGTTTACGATTTTGTAGAGCTGTATTGGACATCAGATTTCTACAAGAAGCTATATTCATGTACAATTCGTCCAGTTCCTGATTGTGAAAAACGGTTTGAAAATAATCCCACTGATTTCGTTCTACCCCCTGTTCCGAAACAGTTTGAAAATAATCCCTCCACGTGCTGCTACGGGGGTCAAGGGGGCAGCGCCCCCTCGTTAATACATATACATATATTTTTTCTTTTATATAATTGTTTTTTGAATACATTTCTTACATTTTTGGATATCAATGGTGCTATTTTGAAGTCTGTATATCTACTGTTTCACATTTTTTGACTGCATAAAGGCCATTCTCCGTGAGATTTACACGGAGAACGGCCATTTTCCGGCATTTTAACCCGGAGACTGGACATTCTCCGGCACTTTAACACGGGGAATGATCATTCGTCGTGAGCATTACACGGGGAAATGGCCATTCTCCGTGAGCTTTACACGGGAAATAGCTATTTTCCTGCATTTTAACACGGGGAATGGACACTCTCCTGCATTTTAACACGGAGAATGGCCATTTTTCGTGATTTTAACACGAAGAATGGTCATTCTCCTGCATTTTAACACGGGGAATGGCCATTTCCCGTGATTTTAATACGGAGAATGGTCATTCTCCTGCATTTTAATACGGGGAATACCATTCTCCGTGATTTTGAGACGGGGAATGGTCATTCTTCTGCATTTTAAAACGAGGAATGGTCATTCGCCGTGATTTTAGGACGGCGAATGGCCATTCTCCTGCATTTTAAGACGGAGAATAGTCATCAAGATTTACACGGAGAATAGCCATTCTTGGATTAAAAAATAAAGATAAATTTGCTCTAAACTGTTTTATATATATCATTTTTTAATTACATTTACATTATTGTTTACAATGTCATTGCTAGGTTGGTATAGATGGGTATTACATGTTCACTTGAAAGCAAACAACAATGAAAAGTATGATATCAATCAATATATACTTTTAAAAAAAGGAAAAAAAAAAAGATCATTCTCCGTAATCTTAACACGGAAAATGGTCATTATCCGTGATTTTAATACGGAGAATGATCATTCTCCGTGATTATGGCCATTCTCCTACATTCTAACACGGGAAATGGCCATTCTCCGTGATTTTACAACGGAGAATGGCCATTCTCCGTGATTTTAATACGGAGAATGACTATTTTCATTCTCCTGCATGGCCTTTTTCCGTGATTTTAACACGGAGAATGGCCATTCTCCTGCATGTTTACACGGGAATGGCCATTCTCCGTAATTTTAACACAGAGTGTAGTGCCCCGTCCCGTTCAGTCAATCGGAAGAATCGGAACGCCAACGGCGTTCGAACTTAGCCTTGCAACGGCTGCTCGAAGGTCCGCTCGGTCGAGGCGACTCCTCGCTCGGGTGGGATAGTTTCGGTGAACTCGCCTCATCTTAGCCTTCACATAATAAATCGTATGTTTTCAACTTGCACAAGTAGGCTTGATAATAAAAAAGACGAATCCACATAGATAAGGGAATAATTCCGACGTGTCGAATTGAGTTAGAATATAGAAATGTCCAATGGTCGGCTTAGAGTTGGTGCACGGCGTTCTTTGAAAACGACACTCGATCCTTCGTCCCGTGGCTTGGGAGAAGAAAAGTTGGTTGAATAGATGAAGTTATGAATGTAGCCTAAGTCGTATGCGTCGTCCGCATGAATGCTTGATAAAGCATGTACGATCCATTGTCCAAGGCTTGACATAGCCTTTGCCGCCCTATTGGTTAAGCTGCATTGCATAATTTGTGGCATAAGTCTAGGCAACCAAATAACTTGTTTGTTCAAGCCGGACACGTGTACGGCACGTTCCATCAAGGCAAAGCTTGACGCCGCCTTGCTCGTCAAGTTGTTGCAAAGTTAAGTTAGGCAAGTCATGTTAGGCTATCAGAGTAGTATCAAGCACGGTCCTATGAGTTCTACGGCGGGGTATAACCACATAGTCTTACGGTCTCAAGACCCGTCGCAGAGTATGACTCGGACGGTGATGTCGCATAGAGTTCAAGTTGGTAAAAGACACGATGTCACGGACTTAGTGTTTTAAGGCACGGACTACGGTTGAATCATTGAATTTGGAAAAGTATTTCAAATAGTTGTTCTTGAGTTGAATGAAATGATAGGACAAGAAGGAAGAATACTCGCGACCGGGTCGTCGAGACAAGGTCTCAGATGTGAGAAGTATTGAACTTGGCCCTGAAAGAGATGGTAACACTAGAAGTAGATTGACTGTGTGAGACGTTAGTTTGAGTCAAGTCTTGCATGGTCATTGGACAACTTGTACAAGGTAAAATAAACAGTTTCTCGAACGGCGACCAGGCGGCCCATGAAAACCGTTTCGATGGTAGACATTCGTAGCTGTGCTAGATGACCGCACGGGTTAGGCGGAAACTTGCAGCGGAGCTCGCTACTCGCGCTGGCAAGGGGCGTCCGTCTAATCAAAAGCTACAAAGGGAGTCCATTATAGCGCTGGACGCTAGTGACTAGTTCATATAGATGAGTCGGCATGGGCGGCAATTCGCGTGTATGCCTTTGGATTTGAGTCGAGTATTGTGTTCACTATATCAATGAGTCGAGTCGAAAGCGTGCACGATCAGAAGACAATGTTTGGGCCTAAGATTTGGCTGCAACAAAGACACCGTGCTTCGGCATAAGATGTGGCGTCGAGTCTTAAGTTGTCGGCATATAAGTTGCATAAGTTGGATTTGAGTCATCTTGAGTTTAAGTCAGGAAACGCCGCAAGGCAAAGTCGGTCGAGTGACACTTAGCCCACAAGTCTTGATTGGGTCAGTTGGTGATCAAAGTAGCAAGGACCGCGAGACGACGATATGGTTAAGTCACACTGAGTTACGAGACACGGCACGATTGATTTGTAGCACGGTCACATGGAAATGGAGTCTCACCGAGTAGTTGCGTCTTTGATTACGGGCCGAAAGGCAAGCACGACTTGATAGGTTATAGTTGATGCAAGCACGGGATGGTCTTGAGACGCAAAATAGGCCAAGGCGTCGGTCCTAAAATAATCCTAAGACAAGAGTAGAAAGACAATCAAAAGGGTTATGTTGCACAAAGTAAATTAACGTGTCGGTTTTGTATGGGTGGACGAGGAACTCATTCCACCAGTACAGTTGAGTACTGACACCCACATAGTTTTCATGTGCAGGCACAGGTAGAAGCTCGTGGCGCGGAGCTCGCTTGGATGCGTCGAGGCACGGAGTTCCTTGGCGATTCGTAGTGTGCGGCCGCGTAGAGTCAAGACTTATACGGGACATAATGTATGGACATCGCCTTCCGAAGCATCTAATGGTTCAAGACATGTATTGAGAGATGAGAGAGCTGAGCGACTTGCAAATGTGAGAAGAGTGAGTTTGAGTGACTTGTAATCTTGGTCTTGCGCCCATTGTAATCCTTGTTTCAATATCAATAAAATGCATCTTTTGACTGACTTGTAATCCCCGTCGCAGCCGCTGTAATCGGCCGTTATGGAACCCGCCTTGCACGAGTGCAATCTAAGCTCGTGCGGCATCACGCCTTAGCGAGGACGATCGCTCCTACGGGAGCGGGACGTGACACAGAGAATGACCATTCTCCGTGATTTTACAACGGGGGATGGCCATTCTCCATGATTTTAACACGGAGAATGGTCATTATCCTCCATTCTAACACGGGGATGGCCATTCTACGTGATTTTACAATGGAGGAGAATGACTATTCTCCATGATTTTACAACGAAAAAATGGCCATTTCCTGTGATTTTACAACGGAAAATGGTCATTCTCCTGTATTTTAACACGGAGAATGGCCATTCTCCTGCATTTTAACACGGAGAATGACCATTCTCCGTGATTTTAACACGAAAAATTAAAAATCAAAACTTTAAAAAAAGAAAAAAAAATTACCTTGTGCCTCTAGCTCTTTAACCTTTTCATGAAGCTTCTCATTCTCAGCAATAATCTGAAAATTTTCTTTTTGCAAGGAGTCCAATTCCCGCACCGACCCCTCCATCACAACGTCCATTGCATGTTGTTGGGCTCCTTTTGCCTCTAGTTCTTGAATTTTTTCATGGAGTTTCTCATTCTCAGTAATAATCTGATATTTCTCTTTTCGCAAGTCCTCCAATTCCCGCATCAACCCCTCCATCGCGGTGTTCATTTCAAGTTATTGAGCTTCATTTTGGAGTCTCTTGGTCAGCATCCTCGTCCCCACCTTTTTGGTTGTGTCCCTCTCCCTCATATGCACCTTCTTCTTGTTTATCTAGTTATCTACCTCCTCTTCTAGGTGTCCTTCCTCTTCCCCAATAGCTATAGCCGAATCTTTGAATATATTTTTCGATCTCATTTTACTGTGATATTCGTTTTTTAGGAAGACCGAGATTGCGTACCTATCCCATATGTAAAATCTCGGGTATTCACGTATTGGTTCGGACTTCCTTTCCACATGGGTACTATGTTCCGCAAACCAATAAAAGAAATATATTGTACAACCTTCCATTTTGGAGTATGCATCGGAGTAATCCCCCCAACAGTTTACTCGTAGTCCTTTTGATGCTCTCCATGACATACGCCAAGATTAACATTGGCCAGCAGATACTGTTGATAACTTCTATATTGTCTACGAAGGCCAAGAACCTGTACGGTAAATTTGAACCGCCAAAATTTGTAAAGAATGTTGTTTGGTATAAGTGGAAGATTATTAGCTTGACCAAATCATCTGGATTAAAATCTTCATCTCCGTCACGAAGCCGTTATAACAATTCAAAGAACTTCTGTCTCACTTCCGTATTCGTGACTTCTGAGTGTTTGCCCTTGGAATTAGTTAGCAATCTTGTGAAGTGATCTCTACACAGGCTCAACGATGCCGGTGGTGTGGTCTGTTGTTATTTTCCTATGATCAATCTTTTGTAATAAGCATCATCCTCACTTTCATCCTTCAGCGGTACACCGAAAATGGCTAACATATCGCCACATTAGGCGCTATTTTAACAGTAGTGCTCAATTCAAAGTATTCGATGCCATCTTTGTCTTCCAAATAAGTTCCTATCAAATTCTTAAGACCTTCTGAAACCTTGGCAATTTTTTGTTTGCCAACTTTGTTTTTTAGAATACCTTGACGAAATTATAGAAACCGGTATTCTTTAAAGACTCAATAACTGGCCCGGGTAAACGGCCGCCACCTTCTTTGACATCCTCCATAAGAGTTAGTATCGTTTTGAAAGAAGAATGGAATACTCTTGAATCTTTATTCCTAACAAATTTTTTTCTACAAAAAATTAGATTACTGTCAACTGTTCTCCGTCATTTTAACACGGAGAATGGTCATTCCCCGTGATTTTAACACGGAGAATGACCATTCTCCTGCATTTTAACACGGAGTTCTCCGTGATTTTAACAACGGAGAATGGTCATTCTCCTGCATTTTAACATGAAAAATGATCATTCTTCGTCATTTTAACACAGAGAATGACAATTCTCCGTCAATTTAACAAGGAGAATAACAATTCTCCGTAATTTTAACACGGAGAATGACTATTCTCCTGTATTTTAACACGGGGAATAGCTATTCTCCGTGATTTTACCATGGAGAATGGCCATTCTCCTGTATTTTAACACGGAGAATGATTATTCTCCTGCATTTTAACACGGAGAAAGGTCATTATCCGTCATTTTAACACAGAAAATGACAATTCTTCGTGATTTTAACACGAAAAATGACCATTCTCCTGCATTTTAACAGAATCATGAACATAACTTAAAGTTATACCTTTTTTTTGCCCTTCTTTTTGCTTACCAGCCTTTGGCTTATATGCAACTCTCTTAATTCTCTTCACATCAGCACTCTCTTCTCTAACTGAGTTTCCAGTTGATGATGATGATGAAGTGCGAACTGATGATAACGACATGGTGTGAAGATTGCGAATGGTGAGTCACTGACGAGTTTTTGAAGTAAGTTTTGAAGATTTTGGAGGAGAAAACCTAGATTCGAAAGTGAGCAGCGTATGGAAGAAGAGGAAGAATCGAAACGTTTTTTTGAAGAGCAGGTTTCGTGGGTGTTTTCAATAAATTAGAATGGCAAAAAGGTTATTCTGCACCATTTTATATATTTTTCGTTAATTCTGGACACGCGATAAAATGTTATTTTGCGGTAGGTTTTTCGTAAAACTTTTGCGGTTTTTGGGCATTTGATAAATTTTCTCTAAGTAATATATCTCGCAGTTAAGTTTAAAAGTTAAATTATGCGCTAAGTCAGAGATCATGTAGGCTGTAGCAATTAATCAGATCAAGCATAGACACTCCAGAAAGGTGTCAGACACTTATCAGACATGCCAAGAAACTAGAAGACAGTGAAATCAATGTTGTGCCCGTGTCTCCATGTTTGTATTGTGTTGGTGCCATATCCATGTCCGTTCAAAATAGAATCAGCTAATAATGCACTCATTAATCGGATTATATAGTAGCATGCAGCCATCTTTCTTCCAATATAAACAATCAAATATAAATTGAAATGTGGAAAGAAAATTAAACAGATCATTCTTAGAAAGTAAAAGCCAGCAATATATTGATAAGAAATTGACAATTCATTAAGACCACAGTGCCAAAAGTAACTACTTACACTAATAAAGAAAAACTTAAATTAGAAAGCTAGACCTACAACAGATAATAAGCAAGTTAACAGGTAATAATTAGTATCAAGTAAACAAGTAAAATAACTGTGTAACCCATTGAAAAAGGACACATTCTGAAAGACATGTAGTCTACCTAAAGCCTCAATTCGACCATTTAACAAGGAAACAATATCGAGTAAGACTATGAATAGATAACAATCTATCTCCATGCAATCTACCACTGGTCCTTGTCCTCGCAGAAGAGTTATTGTCTTCCTCAAAGAAAGACTCCTCAACTGTAGTAACTTGATGCGGGCCCACTTTTTAGGCCTTTCAGTTATTTAGGCATAAAGGGGTATTGTGGTCTTTCACCACAATAACCCTCCTAGGGTTTGCTTTTCTTTTCTATTTATAGTCAGGGCTAGGCGTCATTATGTTTATGCTTGTGTTGAGAAGAAACTCTCAAGCGTCATTCAGAAGGGTTTAGACTTTGTCCGTCCATCAAAGTTGGGAGTTTGTTCTTTTCTCTAATAAAGATCGTTATTTTTCTTCTATTTCTATTTTTCTATAAATTATTTGTGAATCGATCTGGTCGATTCACATCAATTGGTATCAGAGCCCTCTACGAGCCATGGCAGACGGGACGAAAACCTCAATCGACGAGAAGATCCGAGGTCTTCGAGAGGACTTCACCGCCGAGATCCGAGGTCTTCGGGAGGACTTCACGGCTATAATGACGCTCTTACAAAACATCTCGAAGAAGATCAACGGCGAGAAAGCGGAGGCGGTAACAACCCAAACCCTAGGCGATCAACTAGGGTTTGCTCCTGCGGAGGGGGAGGCGACCGAGGAAGAGGAAGGACCGGCCTGCGGCCGCTGTCCCGCAACCGCCGTCGCCGCCGCACCTCCGGGCTGGGCCCTGGCGGCCGGCGATCACCGTCGGACAGCAGCCGAGGGCCGCGGGAGCGCCACAGCAGGCCGCGCGAGCCCAGGCGGGGCCGCGGCTGCTGTGGGCGGCCGCTGGCCGGCCCCCGACCGCCACCCAGGGCCGGTCGGCGCCAGGGGAGCCGCCGGCGAGCGGCTGTGGCCGGACGCCGACCATGTCGGTCCCGGCGGACCGGCGCCACACCCGGGAGAGGCCCTAGGGCTTGGGGCCCCCTATGGGGGTCGGACGATGACCTCGACCTACGGTGATAGGTTCACGGGTTCGGGAAGGGGCTTAGCTGGAGTTCCGGCTCGGACGGGAGGGACGGAGCCGCCAGGAGGGACGAGGAACACCGGAGGCAGCAATTTCTTTGGAGAAACGACGGATCCCGCCAACTTCCAGAGAGGGGATCTACCCCCACGACGACCACCATGGGCGAGGATCCGACGGAGGAAGAGGCCGCTATAGCAACAGACGCAGTTCTCAGATTTCCACCTTGAGGACAAGGTGGCTCTTTTAGGAGGCGGTATTGATGCGGGCCCACTTTTTAGGCCTTTCAGTTATTTAGGCATAAAGGGGTATTGTGGTCTTTCACCACAATAACCCTCCTAGGGTTTGCTTTTCTTTTCTATTTATAGTCAGGGCTAGGCGTCATTATGTTTATGCTTGTGTTGAGAAGAAACTCTCAAGCGTCATTCAGAAGGGTTTAGACTTTGTCCGTCCATCAAAGTTGGGAGTTTGTTCTTTTCTCTAATAAAGATCGTTATTTTTCTTCTATTTCTATTTTTCTATAAATTATTTGCGAATCGATCTGGTCGATTCACATCATAACTCCTCAACTGTAGTGAACATGCAACTTGTTCTCAGTGTTCTACCACCAGGAAACTCATTTTCATCATCAAAAGCATCAAGAAGGAATAGATCTAGAGGTATATTTTCCCATCCATGGTATCTCCCTAGAGATTGGCTCTTTCCTAGCTACCTTTGAATCTATATCAAGCTATATAGTCGTTCACTAGAATTTCTAACAGCAACGATCCTTTACTTCAAAAATTTCGAGTCACTAAAATGGCTACATTCTATAATGAAGCCTTCTGAACTTTTGTCCTGCTACTCACGACACCATTACAGAATATTGCAAACAGGAAAAGTATTTCATGATGATAATGATGACATGGCTCTCTATCTGGCAAAAGGTGTCACATAGGCATAGCCTATGATTTGAGCCAGCGCAAGACCATCTAATGAGTGAATTTCCTTTTTATAGTTCGTTACTAACTACTACAATACAGAATAAAATAATGAAGGAACTAAGCTGTATGGCTTGATTAACCTGGGGAAATTTAGTTGCAATTTTTGCAATCTATGCTTTGCGCCTTCCTCGCAGAGAATGACCCTGCATTCACCAAGCTTGCAGCTGTAGAATAATATAAGTGAAAAGTATTTAGCTTTCTTGATAAGAAGAGAAAAGAAAGAACGAAAATGATATTTTGCCCGCGGTTTGTAACCGCGGGCGTGACCGCCGGCCGACGTGTCGGCCGGCCATTGCCACACCCCCCCCCCCCCGCTATCTCGGGTCCCACCCAGATCAGGGGGCCAATGGCCGGCCGACACGTGGGCCGGCGGTCACGCCCGCGGTTACAAACCGCGGGCAACCTAGCAGCTCCGAAGAAAGAAACATCGTGCAAAATGATCTCTGTGCTACCAAACAATAAAGGCCACAAAGTTCCAAGTTAAAAACAATCACATCTAAGCATGTTAAAAAGAAAAGGTAAAAGACAGCCATCCATTTGGTGCCAGTGTGCCACCTATAGCAAAATAAAAAGAAAAACATCCAATCGATCATGGCATTCTACCCATTACAATAAAGTGAAAGGAGAGAGCTCAGAACCGAAGCCAACAGTCCATAAACTCTCACGATTATACCAATGCATACTAACTCTTTAGGATAAGTATCAAAAGATAACAAGGCAGGACTATCTTGTGAAAGGATGAAAAAGCAGATTTGTGATATTTGCTATATATACTAATTCTTTAGTTGCAATACATTCTTTGTTTGCAACCTCATCATTTCTCTTCTTTTCGTTTTCCAAATTAGCAGTCACTCTTCTTGAAGGTTTAACTCTTATCAATTAACAATTTAAAACATGTACTACTTCTGATTAAAAGATCTACAAGTAACTTGTCGGGAAATTTAATCCCTAGAAAGAATCAATATGAATTTATATTATACAAACGTATTCAACTACTAACCCAACTTTCAGAAGGCTATCCCATCCAGGTAAGGCTTCTCTATTGTTCGAGCACAGAGAGAAAACTGTTGCTGCCAACTGCAAGAAAAAGATTAAAGAAAGTCCCGAAAGGTATTAAAATCTGGAAGCATTGGACCAATTGTATATTATAAGAATTTTTGTAATTCAGAAAGTAGTCACTAAGTACTACATTCATAAGGAAAAATACTTGATGGCAATAAACATTTATATTAAGTGGTATTACATTCATGAACAAAATAGTAACGGGAAAAATGAGCAACAGCTATCTCGTAAATCAAAAGAAAGGTCATAGAGTAAATGAATAATTAGAACCAGTAAAAGCTAAACTTCAATGGAGGAATATTGCTCATGTAGAAAATCTGAAAATGCAATCTTGAGACAAAAGGAAGCAGATAAGTAGATATCTAAACCACCAAAACAACAATGTCATTGTAAATGGAATGCCAGAGGTAAATGAACAACAAGCTTTATTATTAAAAAAAAAAAAATACAAGCATCCCATACAAATCTCATTGTGTATAATAAATACACAAATGTAAGACTTCAACATCAATTGCATTAAGTTTTCAATCATGAAACAGTCGCTAAGAGGATCACTAACTTGAAATAGAGTGGGAGGAGAAAAACAATGAGAGAGAGAGCAAGACATAAAGAGAGGGAGACTGAGAGAGTCTTGCAGTTGCCACCTGGTAATGGACATCATAGTCAGAAATAAGATATGAGATTTGATGTGTAGGGCAGACACAAACGGGAAGGGAATAAAGAGGGCAAAGGAAAAAACTATTGTACCTCAATCCTTTGTAGTATGTTTTTAAAATATTTAGTGATATCCAAAACGCCTAGGCGGGTTGAAACAGCTTTCTAAGGCGGCGAGGCGATAAGAGGATCTAAAGCGCCTAGGCGGACACCTAAGGCTGCAGGGCGGGGGCCTTCTAAAACACTGATGAACAATAACCAAACTTTCATTCAGCAGTCCAAGAGTTACAAATGGAATACACACGTCGCATCAATCAGCATAACTGTATTTGCTGCCTAACATAAAGTGATACTATAACCCAAAACCTACACTCAAGTAGCATATAGATAATTAAATAGTCAATACTATCCAGAAATAACAGCTGGTGCATAATAGCATTTGTTGTGTCTTGCATCGATATACTGAATGTGACACAACATATATCTGTTAAAATGTAAACCAACCTTTTCAAAGGTTATTTCTCCCAATCCACTTTTGTAGAGTTCATGCACCATAGCCACTAACAAAATTTTACCCAGCCTTGAACATGTTCTCATTATCTGTAGTAAGAAAGCACGCTAAGATTTCTCTGTATACGAGGCAATAGCAGAATGATCAAGAATTTAAAGCAGTCATACTAGTCCAACTTCAGTTCCCACAGTTCGCTACGGAACCTGGAATCGCAATCTAGCTCTCAAAAAGAGACATTCAAGAACTCACTTGTATATGTGGAGACTGAAACACTTCCTGTATTGCAGCTTCAATGTCGGTCATACCAACAAGACACTTTCCTGAAAAGCAAGCACAAAAGTAGGTCATCCACTTAACACTATACTCCTCGACTACTACTAAAGGTTTGCAGCATGTCATGTTAGTTTCCTAGATACAGAAATCTTTAAGATAATATCATATATCATAATCCCAGACTACTACTAAAAGTTTGCAGCATGACATGTTAGTTCGTAGATACAGAAATCTTTTAAGATAATATCATATATCATTTTGTAAAACAATAATTAAAAAGAGCAGCATAACTCAAAAGACAAGTTGCTCAAAGTAACTGACTACCAATTTCATTAAAAATAAAGTACTAACTATCAGGTCAACTCATTAATCTTGATCAAGTTACACGATAGGCTCCTAGCTAACATAGGTTAACAACTACTACACCTAGATGACCTTGCAGAAATCGACTCCACAGATGAACCTAAGTATACCTGTAGAGGAACAAGTCGAGCGGGATGACTTCAAGGCCTGTGGTGATTGCTTAAGTCGATAATCTGCAATCTCTGCAGCACGCCGACATATTTCTAGGGCCCGTCTGGCATCACCAGACATAGCCGCAACCTGCTCGCGATCACATTGAGGAAGCGTTATTATATGAAACAGGTTTACCCTACAAAAGTGAAGAGCATGTAGTGGAGTCCTATTAACAAAAAGACAATTGATTATACATGTTGCTGTTGGACATATAACCGAGACAGGGTCCACCAAGTAAAATGACACATTGCATCGTTGTCTTAGAAATATGGATGAGAGTAAAATACAAGTATGATGCTGATTGCATTACTGAATCGGTAGGAAGGCTGGGTAATATGAGACAAGCAACAATAACAAACAAGCAGGTTTAGTCAGCTTCGGTCGGTGGTCAAGCAACTCGCCAAGCCTGACCACACTGTACATGCATAGATAGATAGAAGATAGGTTATGGTTCTCATTTGTGATAAACATGTCAATATAAATCCACAACAAATTATGATTTGTCTTATGCAACTCAAAATTTTCTTTGCCAAACCCCTTGCAGAACGTACAGACAAACTTAATCCAAACAAGCAATAGATGGTTGCGTAAAAAGTTGTAAAATTGGAAACCCTAAGAAGCCTTGATACATTAATTAGATGATGATTGGTGAAGCAATAACATAGTAAACCAGCACCTACCTTCCTTGAAGCAAATTCGATAGCTAGCTCCTCAAATGCATCAATGCCTTTGAGACGACTTAATATGATTTCTTTTAGCTGATGATAATTGTAAGGTCCAAAACATAACCTTTGAATTCCCATTCGACTTGAAATGCGTGGCAGTAACTTCTCTGGAAGATCCATTGTGTTTGCAATCCCTGAATATCAATACAAAGAATTTGGAATGGGATAGAGAAAGAATGCCAAGTTAATATCATAAAGACGTGAAAATGTGAATAGCAGCAATTTACTACCTATAACAATTAGTTTTGAGTGGGGCTTGGTGGGCCAATCAAGAACGTTGTACAACACCTGAAGAAGAAATAATCCAAATAATTTTCAAACGTGTAGGTGAGACATAGCATCTGTAAAAGAAATTTTCAAGGAATGACAGAGTAAGATTTGTCTTCTTTTACCGATTGGTTTCTTGTTAGAAGAAGATCAAGCTCATCTATCAGTAGAACACACGGCTGATTATCGCCTACTTTTATGCCATCTGAAAATCGCTCATTCAGAAAGTGAAGAGCCTTCTTCCATCCAACTCTATGTCCGGTTAAAGTTTCATAAATAACCTGTCATAGTTTAAGTTTAAAGTCTATCGTCGTATATGAAGACACTGTTAGAGAATATGACTTTACCTTGTAGATATTTTCTGGCGAAGCCAGTTTCAAACCATTGATCTCTACGAAACAATAAGGCCTCATACTTCCAGCATCAACTTCAGACCTAAGATTCCTCAAGACAGAAAGTACACTCATAGTCTGCATTTTTATACAAAATGGTCACAATTAAATAAGTTGACAAAATTTACAAATGGAAGACTGAAGAGCAGCAACCTCAAAAACCCGAATTAGTTTATGGTAAATCAAAATACAAATACAATATCAGGATCCTATTGGAAATATATTACATGCCTTGCCAGTTCCAGGAACACCATGGATATAAAGGCAGCGACCAAAACAATGATCATCGCAGATAGCACCTTTAATGAATGCAGATATCTCCTCCATTTCTCTGAAACATATGCCATTACTTCATAAAAAAACAAAATAAAAGCCATGAGCATGCACTATGCCGATATGCAATACATACTTATTCCTGCAAGGCAATGACTTAGGCAATGTCGCCAAGAGCAATGTTGCTTTTGCCCTTTCCAACTCACTCTGTTTGTGACGCCTGACATGTTCTGGAATTTTCTTAATTCCTATTTTGTGAATACCAAATATCCTTCCCTTTCGTGAGTTCTGAAAGAAAAATATTTACCCAAACAACTTAACATTAATAGACATTGCAAACAAGTATACAAGATAGAAAGACGTACCGCAGCCAACTCGTGATTTGAATACTTGTGGGGTGTTGAATCAATCGCTGTATCTTCTTCACATTCTGAATCTTCGTCTGTACAGCCAGAATCTTTAGAAATTTTCCAATCCTCGTCGTTCCCAGCTCCCTCGTCATTCTAGATTGAAGTAAAAAAAGTAAGGAACCTTCTACGTACCAAAACTCTTTTATCTTTTTAAAAGATGAATACAGCTGGCCTATAAAGTTTCAGAAAATGCATACATCATCATCATCGGCTATATCTGCAATTCTCTTGAAACTGTGCCAATGAACGTCATACTCATATTCACAATAAAATACATCATCTCCCCCATTGCTGGCTTCAGAGTACTCCTTTGGGTTCATAACATAGCAGTGCCTGATGACAGATTCCATCTGGAGACATTCAACATTTCACATAAGCATAGCAATCAATGCATAAACAGCACAAAAAGAAACCATTAGAAGGCAAGACAATACAGAAAGTACTCGAGCACACTCCAAGATGAGAAACTGTTTAAAACTTGCTTATTAAGAAACAAGGTTCAAACTTTATGTTGGATTAACCTTTTGGAGGATAGCCACAAAGAGTGGGAGGGACCAAGTCTAATGTGTTTGCCATTACAACAAAACCTCATACTTATGATGAGGATTGAGGGTTAACAAGTCCCTGCAGGTCGAATGCCCGTTATGGGGTGAGAGTTGGATTAGTGTAGCGGTATCATCTCTTTATAAGATATACTTAAAATGTGCGTCAGAAGAGATTTCAATTTCGATTGCTATCATACCATGTTAAAGTTCCTGCCACCATAACTCCACAGTTGTGATGAGGATTCAATATTTAAATAAATCTCACAGTAAGAAAATATGCTTCATAATCTGCAGGAAGACACGATGATATACTTACTAAGAGCATCTCCAACACATGATGCAAATGAAGATGCAAATGGAGCAACTACCATTTTGATGTCCCAAATCACAAAATCAAGCCTCCAATGCAGGATGCAAATGGAGATGCAAAAAATGATGATTCACTTTCTTGAATGCAAAATTGGATCCAGAGGAAAGAGAAATTAAGATGCAAATTAAGATGCAAATGGAGTAACTGCCATTTTAGTGTCCCAACTTACAAAATCAAGCCTCCAGCGCAAGATGAAAATGGAGATGCAAAAATGATGATTTACATTCTTCGGCTACTTTAAAAAAGTTTGAGAGATGGTTACTCAGTTGCTTACTTGGGTTTATGTGACTTTATTAGGAAATCAAATGAGGTATCAAAATACTCTAGTAGTAATCAAATGAGTGTTCTGATTACTTAATTTTGTTACTTGGATTGGAGATGCTCTAATGGTGTAACTCTTTTACATGCTTACCATATGCCAAATCATGCGGTAATGTACTTATTATAAGGGTTCAAGAGTACCACATGGAGTGAGAAACATCTAATACCCTTTCATTTGAGGAACACCTTAGTACAAAGAAAAAATAAACATCCTCTTGTTTTTCATGCATGGCAACTGCATCACCAATTGGGGAGGTCTTCTAACTGCATTTCAACCTATTGATATTGTTCTGACAAAAATAGGGAGTGAATGCTGCAGAACCTAGGTGTCCAGTTCGTGGGTAGGGAAACCTTACATATATCCACTCACAACTAGCGCTACTTAAGCTCATGCAACCGAAGAGCGGTTGAAGAGAACCTTACAGAAGTCTTCTGTGGAACCACCCTATATAGGCCTTTGTTACATACTCAAACCCATTTTAGTGAGAGAAGGCCTAGATTTTCACTGCAATTATCTCCTCCTCCTAAGGATCTTGAGAACAGATAAATATTATTCTTACTTATTCCAAGTTTCCAACCTATTGTCAAGCGAAAAAGTAACAAGCCTATCGGGAAAGGGCCTAAGAAGGTGCGAACAACGGAACAAAGAGATCAAAATCTTTTCAGAAACCTAAAGGAGTTTTCAGGAGCCAACACCCGTTAGAAGTTACACAATCAAAAAATACCTCAGACAGAGAAGCACCTAGAAGCTCATAATAAATTATGCATAAGGAGAAAACAAACCTCTACTTATTCAAGTACTTCCTTCTGCCCTGTCCGCTCCTTCACATCTAAACAAATGCTTATCGAAAATCACCCCTTCGAAAGTCTCCTCTCCACAAGGATGCAGGTTCATGAGACCCGAAAGGAACTTACGAGAGTCTGGCAATAGGAATAATGGACGAAGGGGGTGCTGAAAGAGACTTTCTAGCTAGTCCGTGCATCTGGCTGTTGATTGTTTACTTGGCCCTTCTTCTTTTAATCAGCCAGCTTGACCATAGTTAGAGAAACTTCAAGAAGGTTAGGGAACTACAACCCTGTTGTTAACAGAACTACTTCCCGCTATAATAGAATCCATTTGTAAAAATGGTCTCAAAATCAAAATATATTATATTGATGACACCTATTGGATTACTTCCAAAAAGCAAGTAGTTAGGTGTAGGTATTGACTTAAGTTACTTAATACATGCCTAATCTCTTTCTTTAATGTGTTAAAGTCGTGAAGTGAGGAGACCATTAGGGAGGTGAGGCCCCTTGTTTGCTGATGCTTATCCTTGTCTCACTCCGCAACTCACTGCTTTTTGGTAACATGACCCCAACACTATTGTCGCTATAAGACAGTGACTCCGCGCATGAGTCCAAGTCCTTTAATAAAGCAACACGACCATTGAGCAATAAAGCAGTCCAGTTATTGACAGATCTGATTTGGTTAATATTTGAGTAGTAAACAGCCCTTGTGGGGTGGGGTTTTGGGGGTGGGGGGGGTGGGGGGGGGAGGGGGGGGGGGGGGTTGGGTGACTGCCGAGAATGAATCAATTATCTTCTCGAAACCAGATAATCCCTACAGTTTCCTCTTTCTTGTGGATTGGATACCTACTTAGGGACCTTAAGTCCTTGCCACATTTGAATAGGAAAGAAAGTTGTAACTGAGGCGCTACCGACTTTCTTTTCAACCTCTTTCCTGGTTGCCCGCCCCCCCCCCCCCCCCCCCCCCAAAACACACACACACACGCAGCGGTGACCAGGCGGGCCTGAACCAGTGGCTCATTTTTGTAACTAATGGGGAAGAGGATGTAACATGACAGTGGAAGACTCTACTGAGACAAAAAGATGGATTGTCAAGAACGTAGAGGAGGTACGATGAACGGACAGTTGGTCAGATCTAGCATGGATCATGCGATCCTCTGCAATGTAAATAACTTAGAAAAGCTTATATAACTAAATTTCTATTGGAAACTCCAACCTAAAAGTATTCGTATGGAAATAATAACAAAAGCGTGTTTATGTAACACAATAAATGATATTCAACGCAAACCTTTTAAACTTTTAAGCATAAAGTTCCTTAACATGGAAAATAAAAGCTTGCATAAATTAAAATCAAGGCTCATTTGATACATAATCAAATTGAATCCCATGGTGTTTCATGGACCCATCAAAGATCTTGTTCATTTTGCATAACATTTAAATTTTCTGAGCTTACGAGGTATATGGTATTCTCTGACATACAAAAACTCTATTCCACAAGCAGAACTCTCCAAAGGATGTTCCACAGTCATCGGGTATGTGTTCAGTTTGCATGAGAACCTAAGCTTTGCGAAACACCTGTGACTATATGGTCCAACACAAAATTCCTACATAAAACAGCAAATTATCAACATCTAGGACTTATTTGCAAAACAAAGCCCCTGGAGACCAATCTCGCATCCAGAGACAATTCTCTCCCATCTAAACTAGCCAAACGACCATTGAAAAGTGTACAAGGTGGCTTAACCAACTATGTTATTAGAAACTTTTAGGTGTTCAGAAAGCAGGAGAACAAGGTAATCCAATGCCAACTGCAAGTTTTTCTATCTGTACTCAATCTTAAAACCCAATAGTTTATATTTTATAGTAACTTTCTTTATAGAAGGGCAGTCCACCATAAGAAGATCAATGATTCTATTCACACCCATTTGGTGTTCTCTAACTGCAAAAAAAAATGTTTAAATGGTGGTGGTAACCTTTGTGAACTTGATTCGAATTACTAATATCATCTTGGTAAGGACAACCTTGAGTATTTATAACATCTTATCAATGCAGAAGATATGTCATTTGTTTACATAGACATCAAATTCACCAACTTAAACTAATGAGCATTCAAAGCCTTCATCTATGAGAATTAACTACATTATGTGCATAAATGACACAAAAAAATGAATGAAAATAGAATAATATTAACCTCAACGTCACTAGAATGATTTGTGCGGTACAGCTCCCTCCTTAGGTTATGTGACTGTCTCCCCACTGATGTCTCTTCAGGGATCATATACCAACGACACCTCATCCAGTAGTTCCCATCGGGTTCTTTCCATAATCTGTTTATTAACAAACAATACAATGCATCATCACAAAGAAATTATTATCACTTGAAAATAATTCAAATTTCCGGACCTAAATCTCAGAATCAGGCTCAAGCACAGACATTTTGGTAATTTATTTCCATCTGCTCATTTCCAACAACTACAGTTTAGCAAACAGCCCAGCAAGCCAAACAGCAGTGGTACAAAAACAAAAGCAAGATGATGACTTCCAAGACCAAGGCTCCAAAAGAAATTTTATTTTTTTATCAAACATTAGTTTTTTATTTGCACTAAAAGCCCTAGCTGAGCAGAATTCAAGCATTAGTCCCCTAAATCATATCCCAAACCTATAAATTTTGATATATCATTCCACACTTTGCTTTAGAAATAAATGTGAGTTAACGAGAGCCAAAAAAACCATAATGACATAAAATATATCTATGTTCCAAATTAACTAAATTAAAGACTTAAGGTAGATCCGAAGTATAAATAAGAGAGAAAGATCAATCACATAAATCCTCGTCAAAGCCTGTAGGGGAAACCCAATCACTCTCTGCCCTTTTTGCTCAGCCAATTCGTACACATTATTCATGTTACCATTGAAACATAATTTCACAGAATATCTCAAATTTATAAACTTTTCCTGTCACTGTTGCAAATTTATGGAAACAAAATTACTACTTGATCAGTTTTTCACTAAAAAAAAAATCTTTCACGCATTAGTCGACTAAGTCACATATTTTGAGATAACCAGTGGGAGAAAAGTAAGTCGCAAATTAAACGTAAATAACTAAATAAACTAAGTACTTAAGTAATATGTATGCTTTAGTTCCAACAAATTCAAGTGAAGGAGCAGCCGGGACCATGAATAATTTCTTCCAGTCTGCTTAACATTACCATATACCCATTGCAGCAAATCCATAGCCAAATTCACCAACAACTAGATTATTTGGATAAATTATTGTGTACAAATAAACAGTTCAACACAGTAATTACTAATTACAACCAAACTGTCCAGTTTATGATCAAGTATTGTCAAAAATTGACTAATTCTCACCTTTCGATCCGAGCGGCCCACAGATCGCTCGAGAGCAGCCTCTCCTTCGCGGTCCTCCTAACCCTCTTCCCTTCCGGCGGGCGCGGCATCTCCACCGCCCTCCCCTCCCTAATTGCCACGCAGAACCCGCACGCCCAGTCACCATCCGGAACCTTCCGGAGCGGCGGCTTTAAGCATCTCAGGTGGAATCCACCCAGGCAATCGTCGCACTCGATCATCAACGACCTCCCGGCTTCAAAGCAGATCCTGCACTCCTCCATTTCCGGATCCTCGTCGTCCGAATCCGCCCCTTCCTTCCTCTTGACGTAGACGTCGTCGCCGATCGCGAACTCTCCGCCATCGTAGACGACTTTCCGGTAGTATACCCTCTTCTGCTTCTTCGGGGGTTCCGAAACCTTAACCCTAGGTTCGACGGATCTGGACCTCTTCTTCGGTTCCTTGGTGGACGGGGTCACCGGAGAGAAGGAAGGGGGAGGAGGACGAGGGTTAGCGGGTCCGGATTTGGGTTTGGGTTTCCTAGCGGATCTTGGGGTTGATTGAGGGGTTTTTGGATCCGGACAGGTGGAGAGACGGCGGAGGGATCGGCGGGGGGTGGTGGACGGAGCGAGTTTGGGGTCTGGCTTGAGAGGGGTGGAGTCCATTTCTCCGCCGCCGTTCCGATGGGAGTGAGAGGAGTTAGGGTTGGGGGATTGAGAGGAGTGGCGAGATGATGAGGGTTTGAGCGGGAAAGTGGTTTTGTCGTCTGGGTGCTCTGTGGGTCGGATGGAGTATGATACAAGGCATGTCTGCGCGTGCCACGTATCCACGTGGTAAGAAGGCTTCGCACGGGATCGAAACGAGATGTCTCCTGTTAGCCAAATGGGTATATATATATATATACTTACACAAAAACGTGGCGGCTTTCCATTGGACCTAATTCTCCTGCAAACATCGGAGTCTTCCGTGGATTCAATGGGGGCCTTCACCGCTTCACGATAGTTTCGAACTGACGTACCCTTCTCGGTTCGGCCGATAAATTACTAATTTTTAGTAATTATCCTCGGTTTGTAAATCACGAATTTTAAATAATTATTTATGATCGTTTACACCGGTAATACCGTTAACTCGGATCTTGTGCCTCCACACTAGCCACTTCAGCTAGAAGATTTTATATATATATAGAAAAAAAATTAATACATGAATGTATCGATACATGACAAAACAAGTGCATTGAAAAGTGTGAAAGTTGTCTCCTTGACTTAGAAGTTAACTTGATATAGCATGTCATATTAACCTTGTAACTTATTTAAAAAATTTCCCTAATACACAATGACCTGCAATAGCAAGTTTACCAACCGGTCAAAAGGAAAACATTGCATTAAATGATATTCCCTACTATAATTATATTACAAAAAAACCCTTTTAATAAGAATTATTGGATCAAAAATTAATGATCCATATTTGTCATGTATCGATACAATAAAATGACATTTTGTAGTGTAGAAGACCCAATATATATATATATATATATATATATCAAATTTTTGTTGTTGTTTGAGTTCAATTCCTAAGAGCATCATTAGTAGTTGGGACTCTCCAATGCAATTTGGAGCCCAAAATTTCAAAAAAAAGGTAAATGTAGAATGGGTTGGGTTTGTATGAGAATAGTAGGAAATGATAAAGTGAGCTCCGGTCCCAAAAATTGTGTGGTCAAAATTTAATGTAGGAAAAAAATAATATAAAGTTTAGAATCTAGAAAGTTGGGCTCCAAATTGGAACTTACTATTCTACAAAACGAGTTTCTACAATCTAGAATCTAGAAATTGGGAGGCCCAACCCTTAGCACCCATGGATGGGTTGGGACCGAAATTGTAGAAATTGGGACTAGGGATGAGACTTATTATTCTACAAAATGAGCTCCTACATTCTAAATCTAGAATCTAGAAAATGGGATGGGCCTTACTAATGATGCTCTAAACCGTTTTTTAGCATTTAAAACCTGAAACTAAACCGTTTTTTCCTCCTCACCTCAATTATATATACTAGTAATATGCACGTGCGAAAAAAATGTTAAAAATAAGTAAATACAAATTTTATAAAAATGTCATTCTTAGAGCATCATTAGTAGTTGGGACTCTCCAATGCAATTTGGAGCCCAAAATTTCAAAAAAAAGGTAAATGTAGAATGGGTTGGGTTTGTATGAGAATAGTAAGAAATGATAAAGTGAGCTCTGGTCCCAAAAATTGTGTGGTCAAAATTTAATGTAGGAAAAAAATAATATAAAGTTTAGAATCTAGAAAGTTGGGCTCCAAATTGGAACTTACTATTCTACAAAACGAGTTTCTACAATCTAGAATCTAGTTATTATTCTACAAAATGAGCTCCTACATTCTAAATCTAGAATCTAGAAAATGGGATGGGCCTTACTAATGATGCTCTAAGAGCATCATTAGTAAGGCCCATCCCATTTTCTAGATTCTAGATTTAGAATGTAGGAGCTCATTTTGTAGAATAATAAGTCTCATCCCTAGTCCCAATTTCTACAATTTCGGTCCCAACCCATCCATGGGTGCTAAGGGTTGGGCCTCCCAATTTCTAGATTCCAGATTGTAGAAACTCGTTTTGTAGAATAGTAAGTTCCAATTTTGTCACGCCCCAGAACCATAATACTGGAGAGCGGGGGCGTACATAGCCAGCTACGTATAACGGAATGGAATCCACACCGCTATACGGTCACGACTGTCTAGATATGTGAGGGTTTCACTACAATCCATCAGTCTCTTAAGGTCGTAAAATAGCCTATTGTCTCAATCTCAACCAACTAAAAATAGTTACAAGATGTCAGACCACCAAATACACAATAGTAAGGCGTCCCATACATTACATATTCGGAATGATCATGAAGCTAGTCGTTACAAAATGTGAGGACTAGCAAGAGTTCAGTCATACATGATCAACCCCCGGGGTTTGTCAATCATGTTACAGCCCGTAGGCAGACAATAAGTAAAGCTGCAATCGAGCTAACACTTGCTCGTCGGCTAAACGCCTCAAAAGAATAATTTACAATATTACAGTGGGAGAACAAAAGAAACCCACTCGATGCCCTGGTTACGCCTGGTGACCACCATCGGGCTGAAAAGCAGGGAGATCCTTTGGTGCTGCTCCGGTATCTGACCATACAAAACTAGTTGGGTCAGACCCCAGAAAGAGCAAGTGCCACAAAGGAGGCTTCACTTAAGGACTAAAACCAACAAATCATTAGCATTCAACATGTAAGAACACAATAAGTAACACAGATTGGGGTTTGTGCACTACCAATGCACTTATCCCAATCAGAGAAAATAACTAAGTGAAGCATCATTGACATAAGACAACTGGAGAATCATGCTAAATAAAATATAGCTGGGCAGTATATGAAGAAAAGAAGAAGGTACTATTCCGGAAGCAAGGTTAATATCCTTAAACCAAATAATGACCGAGATTATAACCCTTCACCTGAACAGAACTTAGTCTCTGATCATTTATTGCTAAAGGTGACAATCATTATGGTAAAAATGAGAGAGTACAATGATAAAAGTGACAATAAAGAGTACAATACGCTAGAGTGACAATAGAGTACAATCATTATAGTAACAATCTGGAGTGACAATCATTATGGTGAAAATGAGAGAGTACAATGATAAAAGTGACAATGAAGAGTACAATACGCTAGAGTGACAATAGAGTACAATCATTATAGTAACAATCTGGAGTGACAATCATTATAGTGACAATCTGGAGTGACAATCATTCAATCATTCTGGTACAATCTTTCAATCAATCACTTCTAGACAATACTATACTGGACTAGACTCCATCCATTCAATCACGGTCAATCATTGCCTACGGCTTTCTACATTAACTAACTAGGGTTATCACAATCCTAGTTACTAGCAAGATGCAATGAGATGCTCCAAGTAGTTACAGGCCCTGCAGCTATCCAGGTTATCCAGGCGAACTTTATAGTGACAATTTAGAGAGTTCGATCATTAAAGTGACAATCAGAGAGAGGACAATACACTAGGGCGACAATCATTCAATCATTTAAGTGACAATGGAGAGTGCCCCACATAACAGTGGACTGGAAATGTGCCCTACTCGTCGGTAGGCTAAAAGTCCAAACATTTGCGGCCGGGATAACGGGATCGCCTGTAACTGGGAAACATCTCTTCATGACTAGTGAATTATTCTAGTTATTAACCTTAGTTTATTTCAATATGTACCCCTGACCGTGGTACTCAGGGATCCATGTCCTAGACATGATGCAAGTCACACTGGTTCATTTATCAATACATTCACAAGTCACCCACGGTGTCCAGGTTAATATTACATTATCATGTCAATAGAGCCGTCGCAACGGCGCTCAATAAACTATGCCATTCACTTATCTGGAGTGCACCACCACGGGTCACTATCAAGTTGCTCACAGAATTCAATACATCAATCATGCTATGCTCACATTATGCTCATATCAATGTCGTGTCAAAAAGGCGTAAGGATATAAACAGGAAATACCATGCACTAAAAGAAGATGAAATAAAATATAATACAAATAGGTGCCAAGACCAGACTGCGCTGGGCAGCCAGGGTCAGGTTGCGCCAGGGTGAGCTGCGCTGGGAAGAGTCAGGCCAAGTCATGTTGCGCCAGGCACTAGACTGCGCAAGACTAGGTTGCGCATGCCTCAGGTTGCGCCTGAGTCAGGTTGCGCCTGAGTCAGACTGCGCATGGGTCAGACTGCGCCTGGCTGGATTGCGCTGGGAGGGGGCAAGCTGGACTGCGCCAGGCTGGGTTGCGCCAGCACTGGATTGCGCCAGCACTGGATTGCGCCAGGGCGGACTGCGCCAGCACCAAGAGGCGCTGGGCTAGGCAGCGCCAGCGCTAAAGAGCGTTGGGCTAGACTGGGTGTGTCACGCCCCAAAACCAGAATACTGGAGAGCGGGGGCAGACATAGCCAGCTACGTATATAAAATGGATTCCATCTCGCTATACGGTCCCGGCTGTCTAGATACATGAGGGTTTACTACAAGCCAACAGTCTCCTATGGTCATGAACAAGCCTAATGTCTCAATCACAAGCAAGTAAGTAAATGTTACAAGATGTACAATCATTAAATATAAAATAATAAGGCGTCCCAAATATTACATATTCAGCTGATCATGAAGCTAGTCGTTATAAAATGTTAGGACTAGCAAGAGTTTAGTCATACATGATCAACCCTAGGATTTGTCAATCATGTTTCAGCCCGTAGGCAGACAGTAAGTAAGTGCAATCGAGCTAAACAGGTGCTCGTCGGCTAAACGCCTCAAAAGAATATTTTTACAATAGAGTGGAAGAGCCAAAAATAACCCACTCGTTGCCAGGGTTCCGTCTAGTGGCCACCATCTGGCTGGAAGGTCGGTAGATCCTCTGGAGCTGCTCCGAAATCTGGCCACACAAAACCAGCTGGATCAGACCCCAGAAAGAGCAAGTGCCACAAAGAAAGCTTCACTTAGGAACTAAAACCAGCAATTAGCACAATAGTATAAATAAGAAAAAAAAATGGAAATAAAGAAAATATCTCAGGATGATATACGACGAGATAACCATGGAATTATTCAGATAACCAGGTTACAACCCGTAAACCAAACAAGGACCGGGGTTGTAACCCTTCGTCTGAACAGAACTTGGATTCTCACCATTTATCGATAAAATAAATACAGGCATTCCGGTCACGCAGTAACATGGAACAAGATCAAGGCAAGACTAGACAGGTTAGACTCCATTCAATCATTTCACGGCCAAGCAAGAATTACGACTTGATACTTTAACTAACTAGGGTTGTCACAAGCCTAATTACTAACAAGATGTAGTGAGATTATTCCACAGCCACAAGCCCTGCAGACCATCCAGGTTACCCGGGTTGAAAGATTAGGGTTGAATTCAGGTGGGTACATCGTCCAGGAAACGTATGTACCCTTAGGTAGCTTGAAGGGTGTAACACATGACAGTGTGCTGGAAATGTGCCCTACTCGACGGCAGGCTACAGATCCCAAGGCGTGCCCAGGTAACGGGATTGCCTGTAGCTGGAAGATCTCTTTATGACTAATGTATTAATCTAGTTATTTAGCCTTAGTCCATTTCAGTAGGTACTCCTGACCGTGGTACTCAGGAGTCCCCTCCTAGACATGATGCAAGACAGGACTGGATTATTTGTACAAGCACAATCGCCCACGGTGTCCAGATTAATTATACAGGTCATGTCATGTCAGGTAGCCGTCGCAACAGCTTATCAAGATATATCATGTCAGGTTATCATGTCAAGAGTTCTTGTCAGGAGTGCGCCACGACGGGCCACTATCAGGTCATGTCATATTTACTTGTCAGGAGTGCACCACTACGGGTCACTGTCGTGTCATGCTAGTCCCTTGTCACACCATATCATGTACAATTGTCATTACAATCAGGTCAATCAAATCATGATTTATCAAGTTCAGGACAAAAGGCGTAAGGATATAAAATGGACGTAAAATATCTAATAAAATATCAATACACAGGGCTATAGGAGAGCCATGCGGCTAAGGCATATGCGGCCAGGAATGATCTCATGCGGCTGGAAGAGAACAGCCCATGCGGCTGAATAGGGTCAGGCGCATGCGGCTAAAAAGGAAGGGCTTATGCGGTCAAAGGGGTATCAGTCATATGCGGCTCAGAGATCCACTCAGTCATGCGGCTGAGAAAGGCAAGACATATGCGGTCAGGAGGATAGGGAACTCATGCGGCTGGCGGAAGATGGGTCCATGCGGCTGGCTGACCAATCAAGTGCATGCGGCCGGGAAGGAGCAACCCATGCGGCTGCGGGGAGCAATGACTATGCGGTCAAGGGAAGCAAACCCATGCGGCTGGGAGACTGCGGTCTATGCGGCTTGTCACGCCCCAGAACCAGAATACTGGATAGCGGGGGAATGACTCAGCCAGCTACGTATTACGGGTAGATGAATACCGTATAATACGATCAATGCTGTCTACAAGACGAGGGGGTGCATACTACATAAAAGTCTCACTATGGTCACTTTCCATCTATTGTCTCAATCATTTAAACAAGAAACAGAAATAGAGAACATGTGAGATAAAGCAGTAAGGCGTCCCAAACGCTCAGTCAAAATGTTCTTCATATCTGGCTTTACAAAATACAGCCAGATGATGTAGTAAGTATACACAATTGTTAGCAGCTGCAGCCTGACTTAGTTACAATTATGCAAAAGTAGGTACAAGACAATCCGACTAACATGTCGGTGCCAAACGGCAAAGTATAAAGTAGATAACAAAATGGGCGGGGAAGTAAGAAATCCACTCGAGTCCTCCTGCGATCATCCCTCTAGTGTTGACCATCTTGGAGGTAGAAGTAAGCTGGATCCCCGGGGACTGGCTCTAAATCTGGCCATGCAAAACCAGAGAGGTTAGACCTCTAATAGTAAGTACCGCAAGGGAGCACGATATGAGGAATGAAGCCAGTAATAAGAGAATATGATAATAGATCTCTGCTATCTACTAGGACTCACACAACATCACGACACTTCGAACCAACCTCCCAACCAAACAAGGACAGAAGTTGGCCCGTCATGTCCTGACATTCTGATCATCTCAGTTAAGTAACAGAGTAGGTACAGTACACAAACAAATCAATTTAAATGGCCATTCAACTACTACGGCTTGCTACTGTAAGTCCCAAGTTACCTTGGTTTTATGCAATGAGGATTCCTCAGTTCTGACTATGAGCAAGCAAGGCTAGTTTACCCAGTCAATCAATTGCGCCAATCATGAATTAGACGAGTCCCAGCGGGACGCCCGTCATTAATATACAATAATTAATATAATATAAGCAGATACCGCTTCCTGCCCGTGTGGCAGGTTTGCAGTATCTGTGGGAACCAGCCGGCCTGTCGGGCACTTAATAGTCCCCAAGAGGGCTGCCATGTAAGAACTCGGGAATCCATTCTCTCCATACAATCATTATTTTATTTAGCTTAATAGTCTCTACGTTGAGTGAAGTACCATGCCGTGGATCATGGTCATTCAGAATGAGTACTTTCGTACGGGGTACGATATGCACAACTCTACAATGATACCAGTACGGTCAGGTTGTAGGTCTTACATAGCGTAATGCAACAATCAAAACTAACCACGGAGTAATCATGCCTTGACCATAAAGTACACATGCTTCTTTGGTAAGATAAATAAATAATAAATGAGTTGAAGCATGCACGTGCCTTTATGCCAATATTTGGGATTAGCCGGTCGATTTCAATAGTTCATAATTAATATGAATGTATCTCATTCATTCAATTCAATAAGACGACTAGCCAGTCTCTTAGTTCCAATTAGGAACGCATGATCAATTATTAGTCAAGATCACAATCATTATCAATGGTGACAAGGCATGAAAGTCAACTAGTATTCAGTGGGGTCGAGTCTACAACTCTCAGGGTTTAATTCCGGTCAATCGGGGTATCTATAACTCAATTCACGACACATGGTACATCCCACGTAACAATCTATATTTAACAGAAATATTAACATATCATAATTATATCAAGTTTATGCCAAAAGGCGTAAGGATATAAAATGGACGTTAAATATCTAATAAAATATCAATATACAGGGCTATAGAGGATCCAGGGTAAGCAGGCTACGCTCATGTCAGCCTACGCTCAAGTCAGCCTACGCTTAAGTCAGCGTACGCTCAGGTCAAGCTACGCTCAAGTCAAGCTACGCTCAGGTCAAGCTACGCTCAAGTCAGCGTACGCTCAGGTCAAGCTACGCTCAAGTCAGCGTACGCTCAGGTCAAGCTATGCTCAAGTCAAGCTACGCTCAAGTCAGCGTACGCTCAGGTCAAGCTACGCTCAAGTCAGCGTACGCTCAGGTCAAGCTACGCTCAAGTCAAGCTAGCGTATGGACTCCATACGACTCCTCTTCAAGGCAGCGTATGTACTCCATACGCTTCCTCTTTAAGGCAGCGTATGTACTCCATACGCTTCCTCTTCAAGGCAGCGTATGTACTCCATACGCTTCCTCTTCAAGGCAGCGTATGTACTCCATACGCTTCCTCTTCAAGGCAGCGTATGCAAGTCCATACGACTCCTCATCAAGGTAGCGTATACAAGACCATACGCCGCCAAAAGGCAGCATATGAGGCAGACTGTGCTGCGCTAAAGAGCGCGTACAGCTCAGTGGCGCAAGCTAAAAAGCTCGCGTACACTGCTCACTGTCTTCTCCAATCAGCAAGAACTCCATGGTTTGAACCCAAAGCTTCAAAATCCATAACTTGGTCAAAATAAGTCCAAATCCAACTTTTCAAAGGTCAAAATTGGGTAGAATAAAATTCTCTATAACATGGAACCATCAAAACTTGAAAACAAAGAAGTTTGATAGATCAAAACCACCAAAATCCGAAAATAACTAATTTCTAGATCTACTAAAAATAAAACTTCAAAACGAAAAATGCCAAGTTCTAAACTCTCTTAGAATCACAAGGGAAAGAGAATGGAACCATAAAAATGGGTCCTCATGAAGAAGCAAGATGTACTTGCCTATGGGTTTGGTAGGTGGAGAGAGTAATGAGAAAGAAGAAGGAGAGTAATGAAGAGAGAGAAAGAGTTGGGGGCTTTAAATGGTGATGTGGGTTCGGTTCATGATGAACCACCATAACCCGAAAATAAACCAACCTAGGCCAAACCTAAAGTAAGCTAAAGCAGAAAATAAAAGCAGGAAGTAAAATACAGAAAATTAATTACAGGAATTTAATTAACATGAATTTAAAGAGATTTAAATACGAAACAATACATGATAAATATTAAATAAATACATTTAAGCAGTACATGTATTAAAAATACGTATCCTGGAAACGGGGAGTGACATCTCTATCCTCCTTAGAAAAATTTCGTCCTCGAAATTTCAAATCCAAGCAGGATAGGAATATCAAGGCCAAACTAGTACAAGCAATTTAAGCAAGCAGTCATCTTACAATGTCCACAGCAAGTAACATATCTATATTTAACAATCTACGATATTAAGTAATTTCTACTCATAGGGCGACTAGCATGTGGAGTTAAGACAATCAAGGTACACGGGAAGAAATATACCTTGTGAGTCAAACAGATGTGGATACCGTGATCGGATATCATCCTCACGTTCCCACATTGACTCTCCTAAAGAGTAATGACCCCAAGCAACCCGGACAAGGTTAATTATTCGGTTCTTGAGTATCTTCTCTCTTCGGTCCAAGATGGACACAGGCTGCTCCTCGTAAGATAAGTTGGTACCCACAACCAACTCAGAATGATCAAGAATATGGCTTGGATCCGATACATACCTTCGTAACTGAGATACATAAAACACGTCATGCACCTCTCGTAACGAAGGTGGAAGGGACAAACGATAAGCAACATCGCCTACCCTATCAAGGATAACGAATGGTCCTACGTATCGCGGACTCAACTTCCCACGAATGCCAAATCTAATGACCCCACGGGTAGGTAAGATCCGTAGGAACACGTGGTCCCCAACAGAAAACTCTAGCGGCCTACGATGCTGGTCCGCCCAATGACGATGTCGATCCTGCGCAATTCGAAGTCGCTCTCTAATTCCTTTAACCAATTCAACCGTCTGGATAATCATTTCTGGGCTTAGCATCTTCCTTTTCCCGATATCATCCCATGCTAGTGACGATCTACACTTCTTACCATATAGTGCCTCAAATGGCGCCATCTGGATACTGGCTTGATAACTGTTGTTGTATGAGAACTCAACTAAGTGCAGGTGGCTTTCCCAAGATCCTCCAAAATCCAGAGTACAAGCTCGCAACATATCTTCCAAAGTCTGAATTGTCCTTTCTGATTGCCCGTCCGTCTGCGGATGGTAAGCCATGCTAAATCTTAACTTGGTACCCAGACTATGATGTAAGCTCTTCCAGAAATGTGATGTAAAGCGGGTATCTCGGTCTGACACAATACTGACAGGGACTCCATGCTGCCTGACTATCTGTTGCATATACAACTCTGCCAACTTTTCTGTAGATTGCCCTACTCTGAAAGGAAGAAAATGTGCTACCTTTGTAAGCCGATCTACTATCACCCAAATAGCATCTTTACCACTTGGTGATCTCGATAAACCGGTCACAAAGTCCATTGTGATGTGTTCCCACTTTCATTCCGGGATAGGAAGCGGTTGTAATAATCTAGCTGGCCTCTGTTGTTCTGCCTTTACTTGCTGACATATCAAGCAACGGAAAACAAACCTAGCTATCTCCCTCTTCATCCCGTTCCACCAGAAGTGCTGCTTGATATCTTGGTACATCTTGGTCCCTCCAGGATGTATAGAATACTGAGAACTGTGAGCTTCTGTCATTACTTCCTGTCTGATATCTCCACTAGGTACACATAGACGTGATCCAAACCTAAGCGTACCATCTTCGTGGATTTGCATCTCTTTTCTGAGTCCTGACTCACATTCTGCCCTAATCTTCTGAATCCTTGGGTCCTGTGCCTGAGCTGCCTTGATCCTGCCTACCAAGTCGGATTGAACTTGTAGACTCGCCAGAATTCCTATATCATTAGGAAGTATAACTTCGATGCCCATCTCCTGAAGGTCTTCTAAGATGTGCTTCTGCGTTGTCAACATAAATGTGTCGCCTCTTCTGCTGAGAGCGTCTGCTACCACATTAGCGTTGCCTGGATGATACTAAAGCTCAACGTCGTAATCCTTGATCAGCTCTAACCATCTTCTCTGCCTCATGTTCAGCTCCTTCTGAGTAAAGATGTACTTCAGACTTTTGTGGTCTGTGTACATGTCCACTCGGTCACCATATAAATAATGCCTCCATAGCTTCAAAGCAAATACTACTGCCGCCAACTCCAAATCATGAGTTGGATAATTCTTCTCGTGGTCTCGAAGTTGTCTAGATGCATATGCTATCACCTTCCCATGTTGCATAAGGACACATCCAAGTCCTTTACCTGACGCATCACAATATACGATAAAACCTCCGGGTCCAACTGGCAATGTAAGAATAGGCGCTGATATCAACTTCTGCTTCAGATTCTCAAATGATGCCTGATATTCTGCCGACCAGACGAATGGTACATCCTTCCGTGTCAAGCGGGTCATGGGTGCTGAAAGTCTTACAAAATCTGATACAAACCTTCTGTAATATCCTGCCAATCCCAAGAAACTCCGTACATCAGCTACGGTCTTGGGTACTGGCCAACTCTCTACTGCTTCTACCTTCTTGGGATCCACTGCTACTCCAGCTCCTGATATGATATGACCCAAAAATGAAATGTAATCCGACCAAAACTCACACTTGCTGAGCTTGGCATACAACTGGTTCTCTCTCAGAACCTGTAACACTTTCCTGAGGTGGTCTTCATGCTCCTCTTCACTAACAGAGTATACGAGAATGTTGTCGAGAAATACCACGACAAACTGATCTAAATATGACATAAAGATGCGGTTCATCAAATCCATGAATATAGCTGGAGCATTGGTCAAACCAAACGGTATTACTAAGAATTCATAATGTCCATACTTCGACCTGAATGCTGTCTTGGGAATGTCTTCCTTTCGAACCCTCACTTGATGATACCCTGAACGAAGATCTATCTTGGAGAAAACTCTAGCTCTGCTCAACTGATCAAACAAGTCGTCGATCCTGGGTAGTGGGTACTTGTTCTTTACTGTCGCCGCGTTAAGCTTCCTGTAATCGATGCACAATCTGGATGACCCATCCTTCTTCCCTACAAGTACCACTGGTGCTGCCCATGGTGATATGCTAGCTTGGATAAACTTCTTTTCCTTCAGTTCCTCTATGTGCTGATATACCTTGGCCTGCTCTGAATCCGCCATTCTGTAAACCCGATCTGATATCGGTTTAGTCCCAGGTGCCAATTCTATACTGAACTCAATATCTCTAACCGGTGGCAGACCGGAAAGTTCTTCGGGAAATACGTCTAAAAATTCTTCAACTACCTTCGGAACCTGAACTTCTTCCATTGCCGTTATTACTCCTTGCTCTTGCTGAGTTGTCTCTAATCTGACTAAGGTGAATCTTTTTATGCCTGGAATATCAAAAGATACACTCCCACTACGACAATCTATTGTCGCATGACTGTCTTTCAGCCAGTCCATGCCTAAGATAACGTCGAAATTTCCAACAGAAAATTCTATCAACTGGGCGGGTAAGGAATGCCCGCAAACTACAACACTACACGCTAGAATAACGCTACTAACTCCTACGAGCCCATTGCCAGTGAGTATATTCAACCTCCCTGGCAATGCCTCGAACTCTATTTCTAGCCGTGTCGCAAATTGTGCAGATATAAATGAGTGTGATGCTCCCGAATCAAACAATGCTACTGCGGGATATGAGGCGACGAGGATGTTACCTGCCACAATATCTCCCGATGTTAATGTCTCCTCCAAGGATAGTGTGAATGCCTGCCCTCGACCTCCTTGCTGGTTCCCATGCTGTGGCCTAGCCTGGTGCTGCTGCTGGCCCCTTTCTTGATGATGCTGGGGTGGTCTATGCTGGTGTTGCTGTATCGGCGGTCCCTGCTGCCGAAACATCTGAGCCTGCGGCATTAACGGACGCTGGGCCAATGGTCTCACTGCCACTGCTGGTCCTCGATACTGTCCTGCCCCTGGTGCTGGCAGAGTAGAAAACTGTTGCCCTGGTCCTCCTGACCTCGAATTCATGGGACATGTGGTAACCCGATGATCTGGATTTCCATATATCAAACACAGTCCGTTTAATGCCCGACACACATCTCTAGTGTGCCCCATCTTTCCATAATAAGTACAGCCCGCTGGGGGTTGCTGGTTCTTCTTCTGTTGCTGCTGCTGCCTGGGTGGTGGTGCTGGCCCTCGCATTGCCACATCGTGAATGCGAATGCCAAGGGATGGTGCTGTTGTTCGGGGCGCTGCTCTCCCTCCTCCTTCAATCTGACTGTGAGATCTCTTCTGACCTCCAGTCCTTACTGTGATCCTCTGAATGGTGATCTCATGCCTTCGGGTTGCCGTCAATATCTCATCAAAAGTCTGGTAATTGTGCCCCTCTATCAATTGCAAGAGCTCAAGATTAAACCCTTGCTGAAACCTCATAGCCCTCTGGCGCTCCGTCGCTACCATCTCTGGGGCAAACCTACTCAATCTGCAGAATTCTGCTGCATAAGCATCTACCGTCTTGCCGGCCTGTTTGAGGTTGATAAACTTCTGTTGTAGCTCAAACTGGGCCACAACTCCATAGTACTTCGTCTTGAATCTTGCTGTAAAATCGTCCCAAGCCACAGGACGTCTGATGCCTACCTCCTCTGATTCCCACCAATCACGTGCGAGATCCTGAAGTAACAACTTCACCTGATCCACACGTTCTTCTGCCGGCACCTTAGCGGCTGTCAAAATAGCCTCAATATCCTTAAGCCATGCATCTGCTGAGATGGCATCCTCCGTTCCTTCAAAACGGCGGGGATTGAACTTGCAAAATCTGGTCGATGCCCCAGAATCCGGCCTTGCCCCTCTTTCCAAAGCTGTCTGCAACCCTTGGTTGAGTAGTACATTCTGCTCTTGTAACTGAGCGTGCATGCGCTGCTGGGCTAACATCTGGTGTTGCTGAGTAGCTATCATCTCTCTCATGATCTCCAGAAGGACTGGTGTACCTACTTCCACAGGGGTAGGTGGAACTGTTGGTGGTGGTGGAACATCCGGATACTGCGGTCCAGCTGCTGCTTCCACTATTACTTCTTCCTGGGTAGTCTCCTGAGTTAGTACCGGCCCTTGTTGCTGACCATCATGGTCAGGTTGTCCATGTTGCTGTCCATGTTGTTGCTGTCCAGCTCTGACAGGTGCGGACGAAGTGCCCCTAAGAAAAGGGACAAGAGAACAATCAAACGACCGGACATGAAGGATCAATGAAGTCAAAGGATACTGGAATGTCAAGCTAGAGTTGAGAGTAACGAATCATGAGATCAAGGGGAAACATGTGTGATTGAGATATCCTATTAAACACCCCACAAGTCTGAAATCAGACCTGCATGGGCCACCACTAAAACCTTGTCACGCCCCAGAACCAGAATACTGGAGAGCGGAGGAATGACTCAGCCAGCTACGTATTACGGGTAGATGAATACCGTATAATACGATCAATGCTGTCTACAAGACGAGGGGGTGCATACTACATAAAAGTCTCACTATGGTCACTTCCCATCTATTGTCTCAATCATTTAAACAAGAAACAGAAATAGAGAATATATGAGATAAAGCAGTAAGGCGTCCCAAACGCTCAGTCAAAATGTTCTTGATATCTGGCTTTACAAAATACAGCCAGATGATGTAGTAAGTATACACAATTGTTAGCAGCTGCAGCCTTACTTAGTTACAATTATGCAAAAGTAGGTACAAGACAATCCGACTAACATGTCGGTGCCAAACGGCAAAGTATAAAGTAGATAACAAAACGGGCGGGGAAGTAAGAAACCCACTCGAGTCCTCCTGCGATCATCCCTCTAGTGTTGACCATCTTGGAGGTAGAAGTAAGCTGGATCCCCGGGGACTGGCTCTAAATCTGGCCATGCAAAACCAGAGAGGTTAGACTTCTAATAGCAAGTACCGCAAGGGAGCACGATATGAGGAATGAAGCCAGTAATAAGAGAATATGATAATAGATCTCTGCTATCTACTAGGACTCACACAACATCACGACACTTCGAACCAACCTCCCAACCAAACAAGGACAGAAGTTGGCCCGTCATGTCCTGACATTCTGATCATCTCAGTTAAGTAACAGAGTAGGTACAGTACACAAACAAATCAATTTAAACGACCATTCAACTACTACGGCTTGCTACTGTAAGTCCCAAGTTACCTTGGTTTTATGCAATGAGGATTCCTCAGTTCTGACTATGAGCAAGCAAGGCTAGTTTACCCAGTCAATCAATTGCGCCAATCATGAATTAGACGAGTCCCAGCGGGACGCCCGTCATTAATATACAATAATTAATATAATATAAGCAGATACCGCTTCCTGCCCGTGTGGCAGGTTTGCAGTATCTGTGGGAACCAGCCGGCCTGTCGGGCACTTAATAGTCCCCAAGAGGGCTGCCATGTAAGAACTCGGGAATCCATTCTCTCCATGCAATCATTATTTTATTTAGCTTAATAGTCTCTACGTTGAGTGAAGTACCATGCCGTGGATCATGGTCATTCAGAATGAGTACTTTCGTACGGGGTACGATATGCACAACTCTACAATGATACCAGTGCGGTCAGGTTGTAGGTCTTACATAGCGTAATGCAACAATCAAAACTAACCACGGAGTAATCATGCCTTGACCATAAAGTACACATGCTTCTTTGGTAAGATAAATAAATAATAAATGAGTTGAAGCATGCACGTGCCTTTATGCCAATATTTGGGATTAGCCGGTCGATTTCAATAGTTCATAATTAATATGAATGTGTCTCATTCATTCAATTCAATAAGACGACTAGCCAGTCTCTTAGTTCCAATTAGGAACGCATGATCAATTATTAGTCAAGATCACAATCATTATTAATGGTGACAAGGCATGAAAGTCAACTAGTATTCAGTGGGGTCGAGTCTACAACTCTCATGGTTTAATTCCGGTCAATCGGGGTATCTATAACTCAATTCACGACACATGGTACATCCCACGTAACAATCTATATTTAACAGAAATATTAACATATCATGATTATATCAAGTTTATGCCAAAAGGCGTAAGGATATAAAATGGACGTTAAATATCTAATAAAATATCAATATACAGGGCTATAGAGGATCCAGGGTAAGCAGGCTACACTCATGTCAGCCTACGCTCAAGTCAGCCTACGCTTAAGTCAGCGTACGCTCAGGTCAAGCTACGCTCAAGTCAAGCTACGCTCAGGTCAAGCTACGCTCAAGTCAGCGTACGCTCAGGTCAAGCTACGCTCAAGTCAGCGTACGCTCAGGTCAAGCTACGCTCAGGTCAAGCTACGCTCAAGTCAGCGTACGCTCAGGTCAAGCTACGCTCAAGTCAGCGTACGCTCAGGTCAAGCTACGCTCAAGTCAAGCTACGCTCAAGTCAAGCTAGCGTATGGACTCCATACGACTCCTCTTCAAGGCAGCGTATGTACTCCATACGCTTCCTCTTCAAGGCAGCGTATGTACTCCATACGCTTCCTCTTCAAGGCAGCGTATGCAAGTCCATACGACTCCTCATCAAGGTAGCGTATACAAGACCATACGCCGCCAAAAGGCAGCGTATGAGGCAGACTGCACTGCGCTAAAGAGCGTGCGCAGCTCAGTGGCGCAAGCTAAAAAGCTCGCGTACACTGCCCACTGTCTTCTCCAATCAGCAAGAACTCCATGGTTTGAACCCAAAGCTTCAAAATCCATAACTTGGTCAAAATAAGTCTAAATCCAACTTTTCAAAGGTCAAAATTGGGTAGAATAAAATTCTCTACAACATGGAACCATCAAAACTTGAAAACAAAGAAGTTTGATAGATCAAAACCACCAAAATCCGAAAATAACTAATTCCTAGATCTACTAAAAATAAAATTTCAAAACGAAAAATGCCAAGTTCTAAACTCTCTTAGAATCACAAGGGAAAGAGAATGGAACCATAAAAATGGGTCCTCATGAAGAAGCAAGATGTACTTGCCTATGGGTTTGGTAGGTGGAGAGAGTAATGAGAAAGAAGAAGGAGAGTAATGAAGAGAGAGAAAGAGTTGGGGGCTTTAAATGGTGATGTGGGTTCGGTTCATGATGAACCACCATAACCCGAAAATAAACCAACCTAGGCCAAACCTAAAGTAAGCTAAAGCAGAGAATAAAAGCAGGAAGTAAAATACAGAAAATTAATTGCAGGAATTTAATTAACATGAATTTAAAGAGATTTAAATACGAAACAATACATGATAAATATTAAATAAATACATTTAAGCAGTACATGTATTAAAAATACGTATCCTGGGAACGGGAAGTGACACGGCTCGCGAGCGTTGAGTTCATGCGGCTCAGGGTTGCTGGAAATCCATGCGGCCAGGAAGGACTGGGCCTCAGTCATGCGGCTGAGAAGGAATACATGCCGCATGAACTTGTCATGCGGTCAAGTCAAGGCAATAGTGCATGCTGTTGGAACTGACTTGCCGCATGAATGTTCATGCGGTCAAGTGCTACCATACGGCTCAGGACTGTGCTTCTTCTCCAAATTTCCGAGAAGAAGTACACCATAAGCCATGGCTTCCAAGTTGCATAACTCTATCATCCGGAGCCCAAATCCGAACTTCCATAGGTCAAAATGGGGCAGAATAAAATTCTCTACAACATGGAACCATCAAAACTCAGAAATAACATGATTAAGTAAATCAAAACCCAAGAAATCCGAAAATAAGGTAAATATAGATCTACAAGAATCTAGCCATGGAAAGTGAAAATGCCAAGTTCTAAAGTTAGTTAAAATGCTGTAAGGAAGAGAATGAAGCAATAAAATTTGAGTTCCTCCATGAAGCAAGTTGCACTTGCCTAGACCTCTCTCTCTCTCTCTGGTAGGTGAAGTAGTAAATAGAAGAAGAAGAAGAGTAATGAAGAGAGAGAAAGAAGAATGGTAATAAATACCAAAGGTGGTGGTAGGTAGGGGGTTCATCCATGGTTCATGATGAACCAAAAACAATCCCAACCGAACCAAGCCAACCCCGGGCCAAGAATAAACCGAGCCAAGAAGGAAAAGCTAAGCCAGGAATTAAGTAATACAAGATAAAATACGTACACGTATTCCAAATACGTAATATGAACCACAGGCATTACAGGATGAGTGGCGCCAGCGCTAAAGAGCGCTGGGCTAGCTGGATTGCGCTCGGGACAGGGGGTCTTCTTCCCCAAAGCTGAGAGCAATGGCCATGGAACTCGAAATTTCAAAAGACCATAACTAGGTCAAATCTCAACGAAAATCCACTTTGCAAAGGTCTAAGTTGTGTAAAATTAAATTCTCTTCCACATGGAACAATCAAAACATGAAAATGAACAAGTTTTATAGATCAAAACCACCAAAATCCGAAAATACTTCAATCCTAGATATACAAAATTCCAAGCTCCAAATGGAGAAAACCCAAGTTCTAATGTTGCTCAAAATGAGCTAATAAAGCTATTAGACAAATAAAATGTAGCCTTCAAGTGATAGCAAGATGCAACTTGCCTAGGTTGGTGGGGTGTTAATGGTGGAGAGGAAAGAGTAATGAGAAAGAAGATGAAGAAAATAAATGAGGAGAGAGAGAGGGAAAATTGATATTTATGGTAGGGTGGTGGTTCTCCATGTCAACCCAAAATAAACCAAGCCAAGATAAACCAAGGTGAACCAAGTCAAGGCCAATAAACCCTTTCTCTAGTAATTAAACCAAATTAATCATGAAATAAACCAAGCCTCACTAATCCAAAAATAAACCAATGAACCACTAAAACCAATTGAACTATCAATGCCAATAAAACCAAGCCAAATGCAAAATAAACCAAGATAACTAATCATGACTAAATAAAATATGGGTCCAAAACACGTAGACGTACACTAAATACGTATCACGAATTTGGGACATTACATCCTACCCACCTTAAAAGAATTCCGTCCTCGGAATTTAATCAAGAGGCTAGAGATGTAAGGAAAAGCTATTCTATCATAGGCAATCTACCACTACCAATCAATCATACAATCATTCATGCAAGCAAGGATTCGAAGCGTAAGGCATAAGGAAGATATTACACCTTACGAGTCAAACCAGCCGGGATGACCTGATCAGATATCATCCTCATGCTCCCAAGTTTGACTCTCCCAAAGAGGGATGACTCTTAAGCAACACGGACTGAACTGATAGTCTTGCGCTTGAGGTCTCTCTCTTTGGTCAAACATGGACACGGGCCTCTCCTCATACGAAAAGGTTGGTACCAATAACCAGTTTCGAATGACCTAGGATATGGCTCGGGTCCGGGATGTTCCGTCGCAATTAGGATACATGAAATACGTCATGCATCCCGCATAATGACGGTAGAAAAGCAAGATGAGAGGACACATATACCTCTCGGCCAATTCTGAACCTGAGCCTGGGCTAAGGCAAACTGTCGCGGGTTCTGTTGCTGGAAAGTCTGGACCTGAGTCGGCAAGGGCCTCGGGAACGGGAACTGCTGTTGCTGGTGAACTGGAGCTGGTGCTGGTGCTGGTGCTGGTCCCCTAACAGAGGGACTAGATACTATCGATGCTGAATCAACTCTGAACGGGCAGGACCCCACCCTATGGTCCGGTGCTCCACACAATAAACACAATCCTAACGCCTTGCGACACTCTGCTACCACGTGTCCAGGCTTCCCACAATAAGAACAGCCCACGGCGGAAGACTGCGCTGGCTTCTGTTTCTGCTGAGAGTACGTCAAGGTTGAGTGCTGGTCCGACGTAACTGAAGCTGCTCGCCTCGGAGCTCCAATAGTTAAAGTCCTAGCTGCTGGGGGTGGTGCCGAAGACTGGTTCATTTGACTATGGGACCGCTTCCGACCTCCGGTCCTGTCCACTATTCTCTGGGAGGTATACTCGTGCCTCCTCGCTGCTCGCAACACCGCATCATAGGTCTGATGCTCGAACTGTTCTACTGCCAATATAATCTCCAGGTGAAGTCCCTGCTGGAACCTCTGCGCTCTGTCAAACTCGGTTGCCACCAAGGTGGGAGCAAACCGATTGAGTCTGGAAAACTCGGCCGCATAACCGTCGACCGTCCTCCTCATCTGCTTAAGATTACTGAACCTGGTCTGCAAGTCATATCGAGCCACTGCATCATAATACTTGGTCTGGAACTTTTTGCTGAATACTGCCCAGGAGACAAGTGTTGCCAATCCCACTGCTTGTGCGGCCCACCAACTGCGGGCTAAATCCAATAACTGTAGGTGCACCACAGCCACCTTCTCGTCTTCTGGAGTCTTCGCGGCTTCGAGAATCACCTATGTATCCTGTAGCCAAGCATCGGCAGCAATGGCATCCTCGCTGCCATCGAAGAATGGAGGGTTCAGGCGCTTGAAACTGTTGACCACACTGTTACCTCGAGGACCACTTCTATTCAGAGCATCTTGTACTACTTGGTGCAGGGCATCTCCCTGACGATCTTGGGACGCAAGCAACTCACGGATGAGTCCTACCAAGCCTCCGTCCTCTGACCCTGCTGGCTGGACGGGCTGAACTGGCGGTACTGGTTCTCCAGGAGGCACGGCTCGGAAGGCTGCTGCTGAGGACTGAGCTCCTTCTGGCTGATCAACAGGAACGATGTCACTGGAGCAAATGACATCAGGGATATTAAGGAAGGACCAGGATAGATCAATAATACAAGCATGTTATCAAGTCAGGAATTCAAGGAGATATGAAGACACGAGTGGAGATCAAAGGAGAGTACAGATTGAGACATCTATCCGGTAAACCCTCACATATCTTGATTAACAAGACCTGCATGGGCCACCACTTAAACCATGTCACGCCCCAGAACCAGAATACTGGAGAGCGGGGGCGTACATAGCCAGCTACGTATAACGGAATGGAATCCACACCGCTATACGGTCACGGCTGTCTAGATATGTGAGGGTTTCACTACAATCCATCAGTCTCTTAAGGTCGTAAAATAGCCTATTGTCTCAATCTCAACCAACTAAAAATAGTTACAAGATGTCAGACCACCAAATACACAATAGTAAGGCGTCCCATACATTACATATTCAGAATGATCATGAAGCTAGTCGTTATAAAATGTGAGGACTAGCAAGAGTTCAGTCATACATGATCAACCTTCGGGGTTTGTCAATCATGTTACAGCCCGTAGGCAGACAATAAGTAAAGCTGCAATCGAGCTAACACTTGCTCGTCGGCTAAACGCCTCAAAAGAATAATTTACAATATTACAGTGGGAGAACAAAAGAAACCCATTCGATGCCCTGGTTACGCCTGGTGACCACCATCGGGCTGAAAAGCAGGGAGATCCTTTGGTGCTGCTCCGGTATCTGGCCATACAAAACCAGCTGGGTCAGACCCCAGAAAGAGCAAGTGCCACAAAGGAGACTTCACTTAAGGAAACCAACAAATCATTAGCATTCAACATGTAAGAACACAATAAGTAACACAGATTGGGGTTTGTGCACTACCAATGCACTTATCCCAATCAGAGAAAATAACTAAGTGAAGCATCATTGACATAAGACAACTGGAGAATCATGCTAAATAAAATATAGCTGGGCAGTATATGAAGAGAAGAAGAAGGTACTATTTCGGAAGCCAGGTTACAATCCTTAAACCAAACAAGGACCGAGATTGTAACCCTTCGCCTGAACAGAACTTAGTATCTGATCATTTATTGCTAAAGGTGACAATCATTATGGTGAAAATGAGAGAGTACAATAATAAAAGTGACAATGAAGAGTACAATACGCTAGAGTGACAATAGAGTACAATCATTATAGTAACAATCTGGAGTGACAATCATTATGGTGAAAATGAGAGAGTACAATGATAAAAGTGACAATGAAAAGTACAATACGCTAGAGTGACAATAGAGTACAATTATTATAGTAACAATCTGGAGTGACAATCATTATAGTGACAATCTAGAGTGACAATCATTCAATCATTCTGGTACAATCTTTCAATCAATCACTTCTAGACAATACTATACTGGACTAGACTCCATCCATTCAATCACGACCAATCATTGCCTACGGCTTTCTACATTAACTAACTAGGGTTATCACAATCCTAGTTACTAGCAAGATGCAATGAGATGCTCCAAGTAGTCACAGGCCCTGCAGCTATCCAGGTTATCCAGGCGAACTTTATAGTGACAATTTAGAGAGTTCGATCATTAAAGTGACAATCAGAGAGAGGACAATACACTAGGGCGACAATCATTCAATCATTTAAAGTGACAATGGAGAGTGCCCCACATAACAGTGGGCTGGAAATGTGCCATACTCGTCGGTAGGCTACAAGTCCAAACATTTGCGGCCGGGATAACGGGATCGCCTGTAACTGGGGAACATCTCTTCATGACTAGTGAATTATTCTAGTTATTAACCTTAGTTTATTTCAATATGTACCCCTGACCGTGGTACTCAGGGATCCATGCCCTAGACATGATGCAAGTCACACTGGTTCATTTATCAATACATTCACAAGTCACCCACGGTGTCCAGGTTAATATTACATTATCATGTCAATAGAGCCGTCGCAACGGCGCTCAATAAACTCTGCCATTCACTTATCTGGAGTGCACCACCACGGGTCACTATCAAGTTGCTCACAGAATTCAATACATCAATCATGCTATGCTCACATTATGCTCATATCAATGTCGTGTCAAAAAGGCGTAAGGATATAAACAGGAAATACCATGCACTAAAAGAAGATGAAATAAAATATAATACAAATAGGTGCCAAGACCAGACTGCGCTGGGCAGCCAGGGTCAGGTTGCGCCAGGGTGAGCTGCGCTGGGAAGAGTCAGGCCAAGTCATGTTGCGCCAGGCACTAGACTGCGCAAGACTAGGTTGCGCATGCCTCAGGTTGCGCCTGAGTCAGGTTGCGCCTGAGTCAGACTGCGCATGGGTCAGACTGTGCCTGGCTGGATTGCGCTGGGAGGGGGCAAGCTGGACTGCGCCAGGCTGGGTTGCGCCAGCACTGGATTGCGCCAGCACTGGATTGCGCCAGGGCGGACTGCGCCAGCACCAAGAGGCGCTGGGCTAGGCAGCGCCAGCGCTAAAGAGCGCTGGGCTAGACTGGGTGAGTGGCGCCAGCGCTAAAGAGCGCTGGGCTAGCTGGATTGCGCTCGGGACAGGGGGTCTTCTTCCCCAAAGCTGAGAGCAATGGCCATGGAACTCAAAATTTCAAAAGACCATAACTAGGTCAAATCTCAACGAAAATCCACTTTGCAAAGGTCTAAGTTGTGTAAAATTAAATTCTCTTCCGCATGGAACAATCAAAACATGAAAATGAACAAGTTTTATAGATCAAAACCACCAAAATTCAAAAATACTTCAATCCTAGATCTACAAAATTCCAAGCTCCAAATGGAGAAAACCCAAGTTCTAATGTTGCTCAAAATGAGCTAATAAAGCTATTAGACAAATAAAATGTAGCCCTCAAGTGATAGCAAGATGCAACTTGCCTAGGTTGGTGGGGTGTTAATGGTGGAGAGGAAAGAGTAATGAGGAAGAAGATGAAGAAAATAAATGAGGAGAGAGAGAGGGGAAATTGATATTTACGGTAGGGTGGTGGTTCTCCATGTCAACCCAAAATAAACCAAGCCAAGATAAACCAAGGTGAACCAAGTCAAGGCCAATAAACCCTTTCTCTAGTAATTAAACCAAATGAATCATGAAATAAACCAAGCCTCACTAATCCAAAAATAAACCAATGAACCACTAAAACCAATTGAACTATCAATGCCAATAAAACCAAGCCAAATGCAAAATAAACCAAGATAACTAATCATGACTAAATAAAATATGGGTCCAAAACACGTATACGTACACTAAATACGTATCACGAATTTGGGACATTACAAATTTGGAGCCCAACTTTCTAGATTCTAAACTTTATATTATTTTTTTCCTACATTAAATTTTGACCACACAATTTTTGGGACCGGAGCTCACTTTATCATTTCTTACTATTCTCATACAAACCCAACCCATTCTACATTTACCTTTTTTTTGAAATTTTGGGCTCCAAATTGCATTGGAGAGTCCCAACTACTAATGATGCTCTAAGAATGACATTTTTATAAAATTTGTATTTACTTATTTTTAACATTTTTTTTGCACGTGCATATTACTAGTATATATAATTGAGGTGAGGAGGAAAAAACGGTTTAGTTTCAGGTTTTAAATGCTAAAAAAATGTTATTTGGTTTTGGGTTTTAGCTTCCGTCTAAAATCGAACAAGAATTATGCAACTATATAAATACTCTCAATTCTGCACATATTTTGTGACTAAAAATGTATAGTCTAAAAACACAACCTAACCATTAAAAATAGAAACATCCCAACCCAAAAAAATCCAATCGATTATTCGGTTCGATTTTAGATTTTTAGAATTTCGGTTTTGACTATTTTGGTTCGGTTGAAACTTGAATCCAAATAGACCGAACAGTCGCCCCTACTTTATATATAAATTGATAGAAGAGAGCTGGAAAATCTGAGAATTTCTTTCCAATATATAAAGGGATATATGTTGATAACTTTTCAAACTGTTCCCAAGATTTGGAAAATGCATATTTTTGCTATCAATAGACATCTTAGCTGAAATGATCTATTTGTAAATCAAGTCACAAATCAGTGACTGCCTTTTGGGTGAAGAGTCACAAAAAGTATAAACTGAATCTGGACCCAGAAATTCATCTTCATATGAAGAATTAATCCACAACCAGCCATCACAAAATCCTACAGCAATGCCATCTCAACAGCCAAAAGCATATTGACAGAGTAAGCACCCAAATGTTACTCATACAATGAGTTGGGTCTTTCCAAACCACTGTCAGAAAACACAGGCGAAACAATCTAACAACAGTTCATCGATCACATCCTCCTGCATAAAATAACGTATATAATTATATTCACACTTCACACTTGCATAAACCAATATGTAGCAGATCAAAGAACAAAACATAATCAATTCAACCTGCATAAACAAGCCTATCAGAACAAGGAAAATCTATCATGTCTTGGTACCAACTAATCAGAAAGTACTGTATTATATGGCGTTGCAAGCCCAAAAAAATTGTTTCACATATAGGAGTTTCAAACATAATCTCCAACTTCTTTCTAAGAGAGCATCAGACGAATTATGAAACATACAATCTGAGGAATAGTCTCAGTTTGATGGAACAGGCAATATACTTGCACCCTCGGCTGACAATTAGGAGATTAGTTCTCAAGTTAACAAGGAGTTTATTTGAATATGAGGGCATCGCGGCCTGGTCCAATGCCAATGTAGTGAATGGGCACACCAACAAGCTCTTCTATCCTCTCAACATACCGGCGAGCAGCTTCAGGAAGGTCCATGTAGTTTCTTATTTTAGAGATGTCACACTTCCAACCAGGTAACACTTCATAATCCACCTGTGTCACGCAAAAAAATCCTTCATCCTAAATATACCTTGTTAATGAAACCTGACAGATATTTATGAAGGCCAAATAAGTTAAAAGTTGTCAACATAAACTTGCCTGTATCTGCTCAAGAACTGAGAGATCAGCCGGGAATGATTCAATCTGTTCGCCACCGATTTTCCTGTAGGTGACACCCAGCTTGATTTCCGGAAGATCCGAAAGGACATCAAGCTTTGTGAGATTGAGTGACGAAAAACCATTGATCTGACAGCAGTACCTAAGCGCAACTATATCAAGCCAGCCACAACGTCTAGGACGACCTGTGGTTGTCCCAAACTCCATTCCAGCAACCCTAAGTACATCACCACCTTTACCCAAGATCTCAGTTGGAAAAGGACCCGAGCCAACTCGAGTAGTATAGGCTTTTACCTAAACATAAGAAAGAAAAAAAATCAAATTCAGAAGTAGACTAAGATGTTAACAGTTGTATTGGAAACTTGCAGAGAACTTAATTATTCTTACAACTCCAATAAGGTCACCAAGGCATCTCGGAGCAATGCCAAGTCCAGTGCAAATCCCACCAGCTGAAGGACTGGACGAAGTCACAAATGGGTAAGTTCCAAAATCGATATCCAACATTGTAGCTTGACCACCTTCTACCAGTATCTTCTTCTTCTGAAGTATGGAATCATTCATGACATGGACAGTATCTGCAATGAATGGCTCCAATCGCTCTGCAAACCTCTTGTACCTCTCAACCTCATCCTTGAGCATGGCACTGCTGTATTTAAATCCAGCAAACCGTGCAGCTGCATCCTTTAGTAAGACTTCGAGCTTCTGACCAAAGGTATCCATATGCCTAAGATCACAAACACGTATCCCATTCCTGATTGCCTTGCTTGAGTAGCATGGGCCAATTCCTCTCTTTGTTGTCCCAATAAAGGAGTTTGCTAGTTCTGCTTCTCGTAGGCCATCGACTTCTTGATGGAAATCAAACAACAGATGAGCACGATCAGATACCAATATCCTGCCATTGCAATTAACACCGTTTGATTCTAAGCCATCAATTTCCTTAAATAATCCAGGCAGATGCACCACTACTCCATTTCCAATTACACAAAGCGTTTCTTCATTAAGAATTCCAGATGGAACAAGATGGAGAGCGAACTTCTTGCCCTCAGAGTTGTAGATGGTATGCCCAGCATTTGCTCCGCCCTGCAGCAAAAAACTAAATATTATGATGGATGATATATGAAACATATATCAGCTAATTTTCATTGTACGCCAGTATGCCACCAATCAGTTAATACAGCTGAACCGAACATAAGAAATTCTAAGCCACCAATCTCTTGATGGAGGCATTCTGTTGTTGCCACAGTCCACAGCTTCCTTCAATCAGTTAATATATAGTTTCTTTTTTTCTTTTTGAGATAGGGCCAGTCATTAATAACCATCCATGTCCTGGGATACTAGCACCAAAACTCCCTCACGGTTATTACAGCTAGACTGAACAACTAAAACAGGAACCCTACTACAATCATAATGATTTGCTTAAAACCTGTATTCAGTATCTGGGTGTACTGAATTGCTCATCAAGGATATGAATTCGGCTGACTTGGTATTAGCAATGGCAACATACTAGATCAATAATATCTGTTACTGACTAAATCAAGAATTTGCAGTTTCTCCAAGTTGCAAACTTACAATGTCACAAATTCTTCTATAAAGTTGCCAGTGTATATGATTCTAAACTTCCCAACAAGCAAAATGATATTAATTTATGCATGCAAAGGGGCTGAGTGCAAAGCAATATAACGTGCTCCTAAACAATTAAGGGTGCCTTTGTATGCACATATGAATCACAGTAGTTTTGTGATATTGATTATTAACCGATTTGGGGGAAAATTTTCTTAATATTGTGAGTGTAGTGTTTGAATGGATATCCTAATCTGAAAAACACTAGCTTGCAGTTTTGAAAATTTTAACTGTAATTAGAATTTCAAATATCACAATTCTGTCTTATCTATAATGTTAATTTATTATTTAGGACTGAGGAGCAAACAAACAAATAACAGGCACATCTTAACATTGATACTTCAAGATATTTGCATCTCATGGAAAGATAAAAATGATTTTCCACGATGATATCCAGGCACAAAAAGCATTAAGCTTACACTATTGAATAAAAATGAGATCCTATCTGGTAAAGAAAAATTCATGTAAAATAAACATAACAGTGAAGAGTAGATCAGTTATAATATGGATATCAACACTGAAAGACACCAAAATTTCGGGATAACTGCTTTGTTTTTGATTTTGTAGCCATTGAATAAAGATGCTAGATTGAAATTGTTTGGCTAAATTTCTTTTCTCATATGCCACAGGCCAGAAATGTAAAGGAAGGCGTATTCTATACCTCCTCTTAACTAGTTGCAGTTGAAATGATTTTTTCAAGTACAGAACATCACAGACAGACACCCAGAACAGAGAAGACACTGACTGACGTTAACCATCTGGTACCAACATTCTGATTGGAGAGAAGAAGTTCCCAACATTACCATATGGAGAAAACAAGTTCCCAATATCCAGGTAGCGAATGAGCGATTTATCCACATACAAAAGTGTACATATGCAAATAGCAAGCATACATGAATAGTCAATATATGTTCGCATATGTGAAGATGACAACACAAGATTGGCACATGATATAAGGATCAAATGTGAGAACCACAATTGTGTCTACATAAGCATATTTTACAATAAAACGTCACTACACAAAATCAATCAGCAATGCAACATTGCAACTGTCAAAAGTAACTTTACAGGAAGCTCAACCAGCCAGGAGTATAGCTGTCTGTCTCACATAAATTAGTAGGATTTTCCAGTAATTAAAGTTCTTGGTACACTACTAAGCCCACGAGTAAATATCCAATCTAAAGTACAAGTTCAACCTTAGAGCTAAATATGTTTACGTTGGGAAGAACAGTGTCAACCAACAAATTTCCTATAACTCACAACTCACGAGCTAGCAGTGTTTTCTTTCTCCCCAATGCCATCATCCATGATACTACCAAAATCAACCCTTTCCATTATGGACTGACTATGCAATTTTCTCAAGTCTAATACTATATATTCCCATGCCAAATAATTTGGCTACCGATCCAAGCAGTACTCAAGACACCTGATCTAGGTGTGAGCCTAGGTGCCTTGACCTATCCAAGTGCAAAAAGATATCTAGGAGTTAGGTCACTAAGTTGACCATCTTTTAACATAGGAATATGTAAACATGTAACCCTCGCCTATCTTCCATAATAATATTACCATTTTAAATGTACTTATCACAAGCTTGAACATCAACAATCAGTGTCCTTAACAACAATCTATTGGAGAATGAAAACAGAAAGCCATTTTGAACCAACCTATAATCAAATATTATCTGGCCTAGCACCAATTCCAATTCATTGCAAAGGATATAATAATGTCCAAGAAAACTTGAGCATTCACGGTAAAGATAATTATGTAGACCAAATATTACCTCATTAGAGAGCTTAGAATTCAGGGTGAAGCATATTGAATGATGGCTTCAATCTGACTAGCAGCTATTTTGTTCTCAAAATAGAATTAGGGGGACAATGCTTAAAGGAGATCATAAAGGTGGCTTCCACCTGTGGATACGATCCTTGCAAAAATATAATAGAAAGAAATAAAAGAATGAAAAACATATAGAAAGTAGTAAGTACCTACCCATGTAAAAGGCTCGACCTCCTAAAATGTCTTCAAAACATTTTGCTTTAGTAACCTTGATATGTTCATAAACTCCATATCTAGCTGAGTAGCAACCCTTGTCGAGATTCCAGAATATGCTTCATATCCTGCTCCAATTATTTGGTGAACTGTCGAATTCCATCATAGGCTCATAGCCGGGCAAAGGCTCAGTTTGCTCAGACTAATAGCAACTAAGATCCTTCCTGACACCCGAGATGAATTACCCTCTCAACCAACATTTGTTGCATGAATGAGGAGAGACTTGAGCAAATGCCTGAAAAAACTGATCGTGGTGACTAACACCAACCCTAAGGCTGTGTTTGATTAGACTTTTTGTCCATGGAAAATATTTCCATCGCAAATATTCCACCAATTGTAGTGTTTGATATCTTATATTTTCCATGGAATTATTTTCCAAAAAACTATCATTTTCCATATTTTCTTCTAAAATGGTGGAAAATGAAACTTGCCCAACTCATAGGAAAACATCATTTTCCATGGAAAATAACTATTTTTCGTGGAAAATAATGACGATCAAACACCAAAATTAAGTTTTCCATAAGAAATTTTTTAAATTCCATGGAATTTTTTTCGTAGGAAAATAATTCCATGGAATTAATTTCTTTTCCACATATTTTCCACTTTGCAATCAAACGCACCCTAAATGAATTATAGACTCCACTTCCACCAACCAAACTTCTTAATCTGATGGAACAAGATCAATGTACAGCTTTCGCAAGGAAAGGACCAGAACCAGCATATCCCTCATAATCTGATGGAAGCAACAATTTGGTAGCAATTAACTACATCATTCTTTCTTCTCCTGATTCATATGTCTTTTCCTTTTACTTCTTCCTCAGATATCACATCCAAAGAGTCCTTAGTCACATATAATTAATTTCTTCTTCTATCATATTAAACCTTCATGGGAAAATTACTCCACTTTTACCTTACCAACGACACCTTTCCTTCATCCATGGAATTTTGTTTACTTAACTGCCCTATGTTGCATAATGGATGTATGTAAAAAAGATCTCTTGTGCTTTTGTTCTAACAATTAAACATTATGAGTTCACATCCAACTGGTCCTTTAAGAAGACAGAGCTTCTAAGCACATAACTGTAACCTTTATCAAGTTCTCAACTCACAAAGAAGTTGAGGGCCTTCTGCTTTCCAACCTTCGGATTACCATACTTTTATCTCTGTCCTTAACTTTTAGTTCTAGTTTGAGAACAGTTTGGAAAAGAAAACTGGGGTTTAGCATAGTTAAGAATACGAACTCCAAATAACTTCACTTTGCTGCTTTTGGGTGGGTTTTCGAGTCGGATGGAACTCCATTTCTAACTCCAAAAAACTTTCCAAACCGGAGTAGCAAAACTCCAATCTGATTGGACTTTCGTGAAAGTCCATTTTAAACTCATTTCATTCCTTAACAAAATTCCATGGCTACTTTCAAACTCCCAAATGTCCCCTTCTTAAATATAACTCCAGGTTTCCCAGTGGAGTTTCATTTTTCCAAACCCCAGTTTCAGAACTCCAAAATAAAACCCAATTTCACTTTGACAAAATCTTGTTCCCAAACTAGGCCCAAGAGAAAAACAACACTTGCTCTTGATTCAGTACCGTAACCTACTCCTAATGGTCTCCCAAGAAGTGCAATTTTTGTAACACTGCATCATGGTATTTATCCACTATTCCACCTACAAGAACCCTATCTTCCTCAACCATGTATCTCTAAGTTCCAGTGTTGAATATCATCTTATGAAGCTTCAACTTTTTCAAGAAATATTAGAAAAACTATATTCGATAAATAATCAATTAAATTTAGTCAAAAGTAACACTTAAAGAAGAGAGAATTATAATCTATTTATATGATGAGAAAGATAGCAAAGTGGGACACGAACTCAAATCCAGGAAGAACCCATCAAATTTCTGCCGCCTATGTTGCACGGACAAGGAGATGGGAGGACATGCCCCAGAAATGACGAGGACTAGTCACTGGTTCTGGCATGTCCTACTGTATTTAAACATGACACTGCATTGATATTTGAAGAGCCCGTGTTTCCTAGTCTAAAACAAAGAACACAAATTAGTGATCAAAATTTTACTTCAGACTGAATTTTATAGCCATAACACCACCCAAATTTCGAAGTATCCACCAAGTATCTGCAATAAACACCACTTAGATACAGAAGATTAATAAACAAGTTCAATCAATCTACTTATACCCATTATTAAAACTGGAGAATCCTGCACATGAACAAAAATAAATATTCAGCTCAAGAAAAAAAATACAGGCCAAAAATCAACAAATACCACTAAATCTCTTCCACTGACAGCACTTAAAAAGAAAACAAAATCAAAACTTCGTCACTTAACCCATCAACAACCAAAAATCAAAACTTTAACAAATACCCACTATTTTTTTCTCTCCGTTGTAAACGCCCAAAATTGTTTTTTTTTTTCTTCTTCTAATGAATGTCCACTAAATTTCTGCACTGCTAACGTTAAAAAGATACCAAAATTGCAACTTTCCCATTAAACAAGAGTCAATAAGTGTTCATCAACAGAACAGACGGTTCAGCTTCAAGAAAAGAAGCAAACCCTCCTAAAATTATCTTCAACCAATAAACTTCTTCCCCTGAGGACACTGACAAGGGACCAAAACAAAACAAAATTCACAAATAGACAGTAACTTTCCCCCACCTATAACACTTATAAATGACTAAAACCAAATATTTGATCACTACCCACTAAATTCTTCCATTTCATAACACTATAACTGAACAAAATCGAAACTTCAAGAACAAACACCCACACATTTCTCCCAATAATAACACTTATAAATGACCAAAATAAAAAATTTAACAAATACTCGCTAAATTTATTTCACTGCTAACACGTAAAACTAATCAAAATCGAAACTTCAACGTATATCAACAACCAACAATAACACTTACAAGTTACCAAGATTAAATTTTTAACAAACACCCACAAAATTTCTACCACAAATAACACTTATAAATATAAAAAATCGAAAGATTTTGGTTGCGAACCTGGCATCGAGCGACTATATCGAAGTGCTTGGCCAGAATATCGACGAGCTTCCCTTTCCCTTCGTCCCCCCACTGCGATCCCAGCACGCCGGATACCTGGCTCAAGGATCCGACCCGGTCCACCTTCTCCGCGGCCGGCGCCTCCGCCGCCACGGCGGAGCACTCCAGACGCTTCCAGGAGATTCTAGAAGGCGGCGCCCGTAGTCTACTGGGGAGCAGCGACGCCGGCCTTCCGGCATTGAAGCGGGTACGGGCAGAGGGAAAGGCGGTCGGGTCGAGGGTTGGAATGGAGGTGGCCATTGCTTTTTGGTCCAAAGGAGCCTCCTTTTCTTCTTCTTTGGTATTTTATGAAGGGAGAAAGTATGTGGCGGCGCCGAGTCGGGTTAGACTCCGGTATATGCCAAAACCCATTAAGATTTGGTACATACCAAAACCCTTGTTGGCCTTGGCCATTGTGACTTGGGCCATCTGGTGATTTCTAAAGGCTTTTTCTAAGGGCACCACATAATTTACTGGGGACGTCATTTTACTAAGGGACAGTCCAAATTTGAAAAACTTTTACTGGAAATGTTCCGAAAATTACTTGGGACTATCCCACCCTCCCAAACCCTCTCTTTCACTTTCATTATCATTTAAAAATTCTCTCTCTTCAAAATCCTCTCTCAAAAAATTCTCTACTCCAAAATCCTAACACTCTCTCCATAATCCACTCTCCAAAACCTCTCTCAAGAACCCTAACTCGTCCAAGATCATCAATGGCACCGAAGAAGAAACCGTCATCACAAGCTAGGTATGTTTCCTAATTATTGTATAATTTATTTTACATTTCAAAGTACATTTCGATTCTTTGAGAAATCTCTTAAATGTTATTATAAATTATGTTAGAACAATTCAAAGTACATTTCGAAATCAAAAATCTCATATTTTATCGTTTAAACGTAACCTAACTGTTCGTCTGGTCGTCGTCCCTAAGGACTGCAGAAGAACGGGCAGTCCTACTGCCAAAGTGGACTGCCATGCAGTAGGCAGTCCTGTTATAAAACAGGACTGTCATCTCTCTGGCGGTCTTGATAGAATGATGGACTGTCAGGAGCATGACAGTCTTGAAGGCCAACTTCACAATTTCTTTTACATCCATTATTTAATACTAACCCTATGTTGTCCTGCAGTCCTGTGGCCGCTCCCAAAAGAAAGCGACCCCCCACCGCATCCGTGCGCAGGGAACGTAGTGAGCGGCCTCGTCCTCTTGAGAGACCAATCAGAATTTCAGAACTGCAGCAACAAGGGGAACAACCACACCCCCATTCTCGTTCGAAGCAACGAGGTCCTCCTAGTCCTCCGTCTTCTTTCAATGACGACGACGACGTACCTATCAGCCAAATTCTAGGACGAGGTGGTTCTGGTGTCGGTCCTTCTGAGGATCCTGTCCGTACGCTCGGTGTCGGACCTTCTGAGGATCTTGTTGGTTCGGCCGATGTCGATACTTCTGAGGAGGAGGAGGATGTCGGTCCCCCGGGTTGCTCAATGTTGTTGTCGTTCGACAACCACATTGCTTATGATATATGGAAGAATCCGGTATGTATATTATGTTTGTAAGTTTTCGTTTATATATATATATATATATATATATATATATATATATATATATATATATATATATATATATATATATATATATATATATATATATATATATATTTCATAATCGTATTTTTATTATCTTGTACGATATACAGGAGAGCTCTCGTATTCTTAGGGCCGTGAGCCACGGGAGGAAGTGTGTTGCATGGTCTCTTAACCATTTACCCGAGGACGTCCAGAGCAAAATATTTCCTACCGGTCTACAAAATTTGGCTAGATATGCCTACAAGACGCAGAACAGTGCTCTCATATCGGCCTTTGCGGAGAGATGGCATCCGGAGACCAACACATTTTAATCTCCCAGCTTGGGAGATGACCATTACCCTGGACGACGTCTATCAGATACTGGAGTTGCCGGTGGAGGGGCGCGCCATGACAAATGAATATTTATGTACTGAAAAGGATCTCGAGTGGTACGATCGTATAGTTGATTTTATAGAAGCGAACCTTGGGGTGGAGGCCACTACCTTTACAATCCTGCCGGGCTTCAAGAAGTCCTACGGAATTCCTCTGTCATGGTTGGTGGAGAATTTCAAAGGCCCGCAGTGTGAGGACCCTGATTTTTGGGAATTATTTTTTAGTATTTCTAATTATTAGGTTATATTGTATATTTAATTATGATTATATATGTACTCTTTCGTGTCTTTGATTTTTAGAGCACAAGACATGCCCATCTCTTGAAACGTCCTTAATAAGTTTTGTAGTAGACATGATGACCTTCAACTTGATATATTATGTCCCATCCAAACTTGTCCCCTATCATTCTTTTGACTTTGTGCAACTTCGGGTCAAATTTAGGCAATTAGATTATTTAACATAATTCCAGACCTAACTTTCCACGTGAGTTCGGGACTCGACATAAATCAAAACTATTCGACCCAATTATGGTTTTGACTCAATTTGAGCATACGACGCACATGCTAAGAGTGTGCCACTCAATCGAGTCTCCATGTGCTATTTAATTGCGAATGGCACAAAAGACTTATTGGTTGACTCTTAGAGTTCGATTAAATTAGAAAATATATATTTGGACCCTAACCTAGCCAACCCCACCTGGTAGGGAGCCATGATAGGTTGTCATGACCGTATAATTATTATGGATTCATTTTAGGATGTTATACAGTCAATTAGATTTAGATACAATTTTGTGTATATGATTATATTTATAATAGTCTAATATTATATATGGCCTTAGTTATGGTTAAGTTTGAGGTAGATATCGACTAGGAATTTTAGTACGAATAGTGTAGTCGTGTACTTTGACTAATCTATTACCCATGGTAGGGAAGGCCGAGCCATAGGTGTGTTCTAACTAGGTTAACCAGGCCAAGTTGCGACTTAACCTCCACCGATGATTTATTTATTTAATTATTAGATTATTGACTTTCTAGGAGACCCGGTTGTACCAATTTAGCCCCGACTTGACCCAAACCAAATCCCAATCTAAATAGACATTTAGTACTCTCAAATACCTTTATGTTAATATATATTTTGTATATATATTTTATTAATATTAATATATTTTCAATTTTGAAAATTTCTATTTATAGAAAGCGTCTACGTGTAATCCTAATGTAATCCTAGATTGGCATTAGTTTATATTTGACCCAAAGTCCAACCCAAACCTATGTAGGCATGTTAGGCATTGATATATATTAATAAATATATATATTTTATATTTAATTCTGATTTAGATTGCATTTATATTTAGAAATCTAAGTAGTTCCATATTAGGAAACCTTTTATTTAAATCCTCAATCAATCAATTAGCCAACTCATCAAATAACCAAACCAATCCATGTGGACCCCACATATGACCAACCAAAGATTATTTTCATGTAATTTTCGTCCAAAAATAAACCCCTACATTGGCGGGCCATGCCATGCATGGAAACAGCCTCCTATATATATAAACTCAACCCATGGGCCCATATATATATACCAACCCTTATCAAAACCCTAACCCTAACACCAAAACTCTTATTTATCATCAAGAGCAGCTCCTTTACCATTAATTTCGAAAATAGCATCCTCTCCCCTCTACTACATCATCCCCTCCATCACATAACTCAAGGCTCCTTCTTTCATCCTTCTTCCATCCAAACTCCACCAAACGAACCCTAAAACCTCTATCTTCTCCATCCAACCATCTAGAACCATTTCCAACCCCTCCAAACTCATCAAGAGAGGATTAGCAAGTAAAGATAGCAATAAAGGTGGGAGCTTTGGTAAGGAGAAGCCTCCACAATCCAACTAGCAAGGACTTTTGGTAAGAAACTCTAATTTTTCCATCTCAAACCTATGCTATAAATCTGTAGAAATTATGGTATTAGTTCTGTAGAAATAGTTTTTGATGTCTCTTGGGTAGTATTTTTCACCCATAAAAGTTTCATGAATTATGATAGCTATTTTCATGTTTCGGTAGAGCCAAAACTTACCATGTTGTGAAGGAACTATAAGTTTCTGTAAGAATTTTTCAAAACTGAATTTTATGTAGGTTAATATATTTAAATTAGGATTTTTTAAACATTTTTTCATGAATTTATCAATTCAATTCTGTTTGAAAAAATTATAGGTCAAAATTAGTCATTTTTGGGTGACTTGTTGACCTAGAAGATTCCAAACCATTAGTACCATGAAATTCTTGCATAAAATTTCATATTCTAATATTTAGGACATTTTAATTCTATTTAAATTATATTTTTGAGGATTTTTATAATTTTAGATAATTAATGAAGTTCTAGACAAATTTCGGGTAGACTAGTCGACCCGATAGACAACTAGTAGTATAATTCTTTAGAAATATAAATTCTAGAAATTCTGAGATAAATCTATAGAAAATTAGTTTAAATAATATTCTTATTATTTTTATATTATTTTTAAGTATATGATTGAAGTAGCAACATAATTGACTAATTGGGAGTTGGAAACCAAAAAAAAAACTGTGTTCGGTGTCTCGTGGAGCCTGTGTGTGATTGTATGGGTCTAAAGGGTTCCACGAAAAATTGAATATAATCTTAAAAAATTATGTTGACTAATTAAGTCATATTGTAAGTTCATGAGTAGTGGGTTAATTTAGTTAATTCACTACTAAAATAACCCATTTTAACGACGTCAGGAGACGTCGCTAAAAAAGGAAAATACGTCGCTAAAACCTATTTGCGACGTATTTAGCGACGAAAAAAACGGACGTCGCTTATAGGCAAGTCACAGATGGCAATTTCGTCGCCGAACGTCGCTATTTGCGACGCGGAGTCCATTGTCGCTAGACGTCGCAAAAATGAGCGACAGATAGCGACGTATCACTACGTCGCCAACATTGCGACGTAAAGCGACCACTTACGACGATGTAAACTTTATATATGATGACATGGCATGGCAGGCACGTGGGCAACTTAGCGACGGCTACCGACAGATGTAGCGACGTATATTAGCGACGTCTAGTGACGTGACGTCACTATTTAGCGACGTATAGCGACTTCTACTTTTCGTTGCAGGACGTCGCAGAACGTCGCTATACGTCGCAGATATTATAAAAAAAATTTAAAAAAATATAATTGATATTTTTGTTATGCTGTGTGTCTGTGTTTACAGTGTGTGTGAAGTGCAGTGTTCGAACCATCGACAATTTCGCTTACTGTTCTATGTTTTATCTTGGATAGAAAGAGCAACAGTTCAGGGTGAACTTCTCAGAGCTTCCTCTTCATGTCCTTCACCTTCTCGGGAACCTTTACGACGTCCCGAGAAAGTGAAGGACGTAAAAATGAACCTCTCAGAAGTGCACCCTGAACTGTTGTTATTTCTATCCAAGATAATACATACAACAGTAATTGAAACTGTCGATGGTTCCGAACACTGCATTTCACATTCACTGTAAATACAGACACACATCATAACAAAAATACACAATATTTTTTTTTAAATTTCGGCAGCACCTCCTTTGTATATCAGATCATCGCTTATAACCCAACGTAGGTATATTTGTCATCCCCGTCGCAGATATGGGACACACATTAGTAGCGGACAGTTACTAATAACAATGATATGCAATCTAGGTCAAACTAAGTTGTATTAAGTCAAACAAGGTCAAGCTAAGTCAAACAAAGTCAAACAAGGTCAAACTAGGTCAAGGGCTGACCTACAGTTGACTTTGTCAACTCTTAGTCCAATCTAGGTCAGATGTTGACTCTACTTTGACTTTCAGTCAAAATAGTCAACCTTAGTCAACCTACGGCCGATACCGATACGGTTTGGCATGTTCCGATCCGATACAGACCGATAACCAAAATTGGGGGGCTTTGTTCCGGTCAATTCGGCAAAATCAATCGGTAAGGGTGACTACTATTTCATATAATTTCAAAACTGCTAAGAAATAACGCTGAAATACTTAAAATTATGCCTAAATGTATAAAATATATGTTTTTAAATGTAAATAATTTATTAATAATTATTTGTTTTCCGATACCAAAGTTCGATACTCCGATACGATACCGCCGATACTACCGATATCGCCGATACCAATACTCATAGGAATAGTCCGATACCGATTCCGATACCGATATTGTGAACCTTGGGTATATATCGTCAACATTTCAGATTCTTAAAATAAATTTTAAATGGATTTTTGATTGTATATATATGTGATTTGTGTGTATATCATGGTTTAAAGTATCGGCTGATACCGACCCGATACGGTCGATACCGATACGGTTTGGCAAGTTCCGATCCGATACCGACCGATACCAAATATTGATCGATACCGACATTGGGGGTCTTTGCTCAGGTCAATTCGGCAAAACCAATCGGTAAGGGTGACTACTATTTCATATAATTTTAAAACTACTAAGAAATAACGCTGAAATACTTAAAATTATGCCTAAATATATAAAATATATGTTTATAAATATAAATAATTTATTAATAATTATTTGTTTTCCGATACCAAAGTCTGATACTCCGATACGATACCGTCGATACTACCGATATTGCCGATACCAATACTCATAGGAATAGTCCGATACCGATTCCGATACCGATATTGTGAACCTTGGTGTATATACATTGTATACATATATATTTATATATGTATTTGTGTGTGTATGTAAGTGTGTGAGTATATATATACATGTATACATACGTATTTGTGTGTGTATGTAAGTGTGTGAGTATATATGTATTTGTGTGTGTATGTAAGTGTGTGAGTATATATATACATGTATATACATTGTATACATATAGTCTGATACCGATTCCTGCACCCTCCCCTGCCCCCCCTCCCCCTACCTCTGCACCCACCCCAACCCTCCCCTGTCCCCCTTCCCCTACCCCTGCACCCACCCCAACCCTCCCCTGTCCCCCCTCCCCTGCCCCCCTCCTCCTACCCCTGTACCCACCCCAACCCTCCCCAGCCCCCCTCCCCCCTCTCCTGCCCCCTCCCTATACCCCTGCACCCACCCCTGCACCCTCCCCTGTCCCCCTCCCCCTACCCCTGCACCCACCCCAACCATCCCCTGCCCCCTCTCCCTACCCCTGCACCCACCCCAACCCTCCCCTGTCCCCTCCCCCTACCCCTGCACCCACCCCAACCCTCCCCTGCCCCCGGGTACCCCCACCCCTCCCTCCACCCCTCGACAGTAAGACCCCCCCACCCCCTGCACCCACCCCCACCCCTCTCTCCCCCCTCGACAGAAAGACCACCCCAGCTAGGGTTAGGGTTCTCGTGTCCGTGTTTGTCTCTAGATAGCTAGGGCTAGGGTTAGGGTTTACCTGAGGAGGGTGGCTTCGTCGGAGGATGGAGGCGGCGAGGAGGGTGGCTTCGTCGGAGGAGAAAGGCGGCGAGGAAGGCTCCTTCGTCGGATGAGGGAGGCTGGTCGCAGGAGGGAGGGGTCAACGGGCGAGCGGGGTCGCCGGGGGGAGAAGGGGGAGGGTGTCGCCGGAGGGAGGGGTCGCCGGAGGGGAGGGTTCGCCAGGGGGAGAGGGAAGAGCGGGAAGAAAAATTTTGGGTGAAAATTTTGTGATTTCGATCGGGCCAGGAACCCTATATGAAATACAACAGCGACGCATAAATTATACGTCGCTAAACGTTTCAATACAGCGACGTAAAATGGACGTCCGTCGTAAAATGTCGCCCATCAGCGACGTAACTTATACTACGTCGCTGAACGTCGCTACACAGCGACGGACAGCGACGTGTAGCACAAGAAGTCGCTATAGGCAATTATCAGCGACGGGTATTTCTGCCATCGCTAATATACGTCGCTATTTTAGCATATTTTAGTAGTGATTAATTATCTAGGAGCGTCGGGTTCCGGCGGCGTTGACGCGGGAGCGACGTTTCAGATTCACAGCGCGACACCAGGCAAGTACACCTTGCTAAACTTTACAGTATTTACATGCATATTCTATATTGTTATCTCTTTTCAGTTCTACTTCATATCTTTCATTCATGTTTATGTTACTTCTACTTTTTATTTTACGTGCACGTTCCTTATTGAGTCATCTTATGCCGTTATTGTTCTACGCGAGTCTTGTGACGATTTTGACTAGTCTTCTACCTTCGCCCTTGAGCTTGACTTGACCTGTAGTCGTGATTGATTGATTCAACATTAGCCCTGATATCTCTAGGACTGGGAGCGTCCAATGGCGTTACGGTATTAGAGACTTCTTATCGACTTGTTATCTCGTCTCTAGGATCGGGAGTGTCCCATGGCATTACGGTAGTAGAGACTTATCTTTTGTCTCGAGGTTGGGAGCGTCCCATGGCGTTACGATATTGAGACATCTTATTGATCTTTGTCTATTTTACATTTCTCTACTTTATTCTGCATGTTATTTACTGTACAGTAGGCATGTATATTATGTGTCTTGCTAGTCCTCTGAGGACCTGGTGATCTCTCCAGGTATTAGCTGAAGATATGATACATTGATGGATGACGTTGCTACACCAAGACTGCAGGTATATTTAGTTGATGTTTTATCATTCTCTTCCGTAATTAGATTTTGTCCTATATTATATTACTTTGATATTGCTGCTGTATAGCCTAGTTTTACAAGCTTTATCTTTCATTAGAAGCTTGTTCAAGATAATTACATTAGAGTCTGGTCCACTTTATTGTATATTATCTTTTTTTGTTACTTGTAGTAACCGGTTGCTAATGTCTGACCAGCATTAGTTTACTTGGTTTATACAAGAGTTTATCTTCAGTGGATTGAGATATTTGTAGATTGCTTTAGGAAACCAGACAGCTTATATGTATTCGAGCTGGACTGGAGTCCTCTCGATGCGTAGCTGGCATGTATACGTATCCTAGTCCTACATATTTTGGGACTGGGGCGTTACATATTTTTTGGGTGGCCCATGCAGGTCGAGTTAGCCGTTTTGGTTACGTCACGGTACCGAACGGGCCTGCGAACATGACTAAACCCTTAGGAATCTTAATCCACAACTGCCTTGACAATTCTTTTAGAAATTTTCTACTGCCCTTGAACTTCGCATTTACTCTCGATTACTATTCCCTTGCTTTCTCATATCATTGCTTTTCGTCCCTTCCAATTTCGGAGTGACGAATAATCGTGCTATATAGGATTTAGCAAAAAAAAAATTCTTAAGTTATAGTGTAAGTTAGTTTGCTTATTGTATTGTGATTGCTTGATAGATAAGTAGGATTAGAGATGCCATATGCCATAGGGCATCATGTGTTTGATGAGGTAGTTTAACCAAAGGTGTGTAGACGTCCTCATTATAGGCATACATATATGATCATACTGGGTTACGCCCTTATGGTGGCCACTTGATCAAGAATAGAGTGGTAGTTTTAGTGTATAGATCGACCCTTTAAGAGATGAAACTAGACATAGCCTAACCCAACCCATTTAATATTATATCCTGTCAATTGTAAAATTAGGATTTGACAGATTGATAGGTATCACTTAACTTGGTTAGGTGAAGGGAGACTTATATAATTGTCTTGATAAAATGGTTAGGAGGACAAGCCTTCAACATGATCTTTGCAAGACTGCTAGTACCAAAAAGAGCGACTAGAGATAACCATATATAGCTTTACGAATGTTGCAAATCAAAATTATTTAGGCTTGATTATTACTTGACTTATTAGGAGACACTGTAGTGACCTATCATATCCCTTAAACTATTCCTAGTTACTCTAGAACGGTTATTTGTTAGTGAGCCTTATTTTAATTTCGAGGACAAAAATTCTTTTAAGGTGGGTAGATTGTAAGGACCCTGATTTTTGGAAATTATTTTTTAGTATTTCTAATTATTAGGTTATATTGTATATTTAATTATGATTATATATGTACTCTTTCGTGTCTTTGATTTTTAGAGCACAAGACATGCCCATCTCTTGAAACGTCCTTAATGAGTTTTGTAGTAGACATGATGACCTTCAACTTGATATATTATGTCCACTCAAACTTGTCCCCTATCATTCTTTTGACTTTGTGCAACTTCGGGTCAAATTTAGGCAATTACATTATTTAACATAATTCCAGACCTAACTTCCCACGTGAGTTCGGGACTCGACATAAATCAAAACTATTCGACCTAATTATGGTTTTGACTCATTTTGAGCCTACGATGCACATGCTAAGAGTGTGCCACTCAGTCGAGTCTCCATGTGCTATTTAATTGCGAATGGCACAAAAGACTTATTGGTTGACTCTTAGAGTTCGATTAAATTAGAAAATATATATTTGGACCCTAACCTAGCCAACCCCACCTGGTAGGGAGCCATGATAGGTTGTCATGACCGTATAATTATTATGGATTCATTTTAGGATGTTATACAGTCAATTAGATTTAGATACAATTTTGTGTATATGATTATATTTATAATAGTCTAATATTATATATGGCCTTAGTTATGGTTAAGTTTGAGGTAGATATCGACTAGGAATTTTAGTAAGAATAGTGTAGTCGTGTACTTTGACTAATCTATTACCCATGGTAGGGAAGGCCGAGCCATAGGTGTGTTCTAACTAGGTTAACCAGGACAAGTTGCGACTTAACCTCCACCGATGATTTATTTATTTAATTATTAGATTATTGACTTTCTAGGAGACCCGGTTGTACCAATTTAGCCCCGACTTGACCCAAACCAAACCCTAATCTAAATAGACATTTAGTACTCTCAAATACCTTTATGTTAATATATATTTTGTATATATATTTTATTAATATTAATATATTTTCAATTTTGGAAAGTTTCTATTTATAGAAAGCGTCTACGTGTAATCCTAGTGTAATCCTAGATTGGCATTAGTTTATATTTGACCCAAAGTCCAACCCAAACCTATGTAGGCATGTTAGGCATTAATATATATTAATAAATATATATATTTTATATTTAATTCTGATTTAGATTGCATTTATATTTAGAAATCTAAGTAGTTCCATATTAGGAAACCTTTTATTTAAATCCTCAATCAATCAATTAGCCAACTCATCAAATAACCAAACCAATCCATGTGGACCCTACATATGACCAACCAAAGATTATTTTCATGTAATTTTTGTCCAAAAATAAACTCCTACATTGGCGGACCATGCCATGCATGGAAACAGCGTCCTATATATATAAACTCAACCCATGGGCCCATATATATATCAACCCTTATCAAAACCCTAACTCTAACACCAAAACTCTTATTTATCATCCAAGAGCAGCTCCTTTACCATTAATTTCGAAAATAGCATCCCCTCCCCTCTACTACATCATCTCCTCAATCACATAACTCAAGGCTCCTTCTTTTATCCTTCTTCCATCCAAACTCCACCAAACGAACCCTAAAACCTCTATCTTCTCCATCCAACCATCTAGAACCATTGCCAACCCCTCCAAACTCATCAAAAGAGGATTAGCAAGCAAGGATAGCAATAAAGGTGAGAGATTTGGCAAGAAGAAGTCTCCACAATCCAACTAGCAAGGACTTTTGGTAAGAAACTCTAATTTTTCTATCTCAAACCTATGCTATAAATCTGTAGAAATTATGGTATTAGTTCTGTAGAAATAGTTTTTGATGTCTCTTGGGTAGTATTTTTCACCCATAAAAGTTTCATGAATTATGATAGCTATTTTCATGTTTCGGTAGAGCCAAAACTTACCATGTTGTGAAGGAACTATAAGTTTCTGTAGGAATTTTTCAAAACTAAATTTTATGTAGGTTAATATATTTAAATTAGGATGTTTAAACATTTTTTCATGAATTTATCAATTCAATTATGTTTGGAAAAATTATAGTTCAAAATTAGTCATTTTCGGGTGACTTGTTGACCTAGAAGATTCCAAACCATTAGTACCATGAAATCCTTGCATAAAAATTTCATATTCTAATATTTAAGGCATTTTAATTATATTTAAATTATATTTTTAAGGTTTTTTATAATTTTAGATAATTAATGAAGTTCTAGACAAATTTCGGGTAGACTAGTCGACCTGATAGACAACTAGTAGTATAGTTCTTTAGAAATATAAATTCTAGAAATTCTGAGATAAATCTATAGAAAATTAGTTTAAATAATATTCTTATTATTTTTATGTTATTTTTAAGTATATGATTGAAGTAGCAACATAACTGACTAATTGGGAGTTGGAAACCAAAAAAAAATTGTGTTCGGTGTCTCGTGGAGCCTGTGTGTGATTGTATGGGTCTAAAGGGTTCCACGAGAAATTGAATATAATCTTAAAAAATTATCTTGACTAATTAAGTCATATTGTAAGTTCATGAGTAGTGGGTTAATTTAGTTAATTAATTATCTAGGAGCGTCGGGTTCCGGCGGCGTTGACACGGGAGCGACGTTTCAGATTCACAGCGCGACACCAGGCAAGTACACCTTGCTAAACTTTACAGTATTTACATGCATATTCTATATTGTTATCTCTTTTCAGTTCTACTTCATATCTTTCATTCATGTTTATGTTACTTCTACTTTTTATTTTACGTGCACGTTCCTTATTGAGTCATCTTATGCCGTTATTGTTCTACGCGAGTCTTGTGACGATTTTGACTAGTCTTCTACCTTCGCCTTTGAGCTTGACTTGACCTGTAGTCGTGATTGATTGATTCGACATTAGCCCTGATATCTCTAGGACTGGGAGCGTCCAATGGCGTTGCGGTATTAGAGACTTCTTATCGACTTGTTATCTCGTCTATAGGACCGGGAGTGTCCCATGGCATTACGGTAGTAGAGACTTATCTTTTGTCTCGAGGTTGGGAGCGTCCCATGGCGTTACGATATTGAGACATCTTATTGATCTTTGTCTATTTTACATTTCTCTACTTCATTCTGCATGTTATTTACTGTACAGTAGGCATGTATATTATGTGTCTTGCTAGTCCTCTGAGGACCTGGTGATCTCCAGGTATTAGCTGAAGATATGATACATTGATGGATGACGTTGCTACACCAAGACTGCAGGTATATTTAGTTGACGTTTTATCGTTCTCTTTCGTAATTAGATTTTGTCCTATATTATATTACTTTGACATTGCTGCTGTATAGCCTAGTTTTACAAGCTTTATCTTTCATTAGAAGCTTGTTCAAGATAATTACATTAGAGTCTGGTCCACTTTATTGTATATTATCTTTTTTTGTTACTTGTAGTAACCGGTTGCTAATGTCTGACCAGCATTAGTTTACTTGGTTTATACAAGAGTATATCTTCAGTGGATTGAGATATTTGTATATTGCTTTAGGAAACCAGACAGCTTATACGTATTCGAGCTGGGCTAGAGTCCTCTCGATGCGTAGCTGGCATGTATACGTATCCTAGTCCTACATATTTTGGGACTGGGGCGTTACACGCAGGATTGGGATGATGAAACCGTTGAGAGGATGGCCCGAGCATACATGCTCTTTATACTTGGATCGGTTGGCATTCCAGACAAGTCGGGAACCTCTATTCATGCTAGGTGTCACGACCCGCACCCTGATTAGGGGCACGAGAAGTAGGTACGTCCAGCCTACGCCGCAGCATCGACGGTAGAACGCTGTCTAGGTCATCTAGAAATACTATGACTAAACAGATAAAGGTACCTGTACAGTATATACACTCCGAATGGAGGTGACATAGCAATACAGTCTTAATCACAAATGTAAACCTAAGGTAGATAGCATGGAAAGGAAATATGATAGATGAAGCAGGAAATAAGTTCGAGATCCACACAAGTCCAAAACTAAACATAACATCACAGAATAATATATAATACTACATTCTAAAATCCAAAGCTGGATCGCAGTCCAGTCAAGCCTAACGAGTGCTAACTACTCAGGGAGTATAAAATCTAGTGGCCAATCTATCAGGCCACTGTCCTGGCCTGAGTCTCCATCTGTTTCAGAAATATCTGTAAAATTTGTCAACGGTATCCTGTCAGGAAAATGAGCAAGTACAACTACCAACAGCAATTCCATGTGAATTGACAAATACTATAAGAGACAGTATAATAAAATACAAGACAAAGATATAGGCGACTTGGAAACCATTCGAAAGCCGAGTTACAACCCTTAAACCAAACAAGGACCGGGGTTGTAACCCTTCCTTCGAACAGAACTTAGTCTCAAATCATAATACAGTAATAAAGGCAGGTAGAGCATGTGAGTAAATGAAATCATAGCATGGTGAGAAGTACAGAAAGTAAAACTGAACTGGAATATAAGATACGACAATAAATGTAGAATGTGATTTGAATTATTAGAGCGATATGTGATCGGCTAGGGAGTCAGGGTAGGGTTATCCACTTGGCCCAACAATCACAGGAAAATCTCTAGAAAGGGTCATGCCGGCCAACCTGGATAACCCGGCAAGGGGTGTCTGCTACACCCTACGTGAGGTGAGGATGGAGCTAGCAAAATAGTGACAGGGAGGCTTTGATCACATAATCCCTAATAATTTCCCCATCCCCGAATAGTAGCATGGATCCGGACATGGCACGTCATGACACGGATTCAAAAGCAGGTGATCAGCCCACTCCCAAATCAATGTCTATATAAGTACATGAAACATGGATATCACACACCAATATACCAAGAAAAATCCGGAAATAACATCTCATGACAGGATCCGACGTATACTAGTCCGTGAACTATCGTGTCGATAATCAAGTAAGACACTACAACTGAATCGGATATAGTAGATATCAAGACAATGAAAACTATCAGTGAATGTACTCGCCTGTGGTCCTGAGCTGATAAGGTGAACAGACGCTCAGAGTAATCACAGACCTAAAGATGAGATACTACGAGTCAAAACATGGTTTAATAATGAAAGAAAAGCTAATATAATCATGATATGCAAGTCTAAGTCAAAACTAGGTCAAACTAAGTTACACCAAGCTAAACTAGGTCACACTAGGACAACCAAAGTCAAACAAGGTCACAGGAAGTCAATCCAAGTCAAACTAGGTCAATTTGGGTCAAGGTTGACTTACAGTTGACTTTTGGTCAAAAAGTCAACTCTGGTCAACTCTGGTCAACACTGAGTCAACCCTAGGTCAAACAAGTCAAATGTTAACTAACAGTTGATTTTCAGTCAACTGGTCAACTCTGGTTTGGCTTTGGTCAATTCAAAGTTAAGTGTTGACTTGAAATTGACTTTTGGTCAAAAAGTCAACTCTTGGTCAACGGAGGTCAAGACTAGCCTAAACTACCCTCATCTAGTCATTACTTACCAAGACAACTTATTTCTAACCCCATCTTAGAAGTCAAACTCAATATCTCATCAATATCCTATTTCCTACATTTATCCTTCTCATTCTCATTCTCCTCCTCATTCTCCTTCCAATTCTCCTCCTCATTCTCCTTCTCATTCTCCTCCTCATTCTCCTCCTCATTCTCCTTCCTATTCTCCTCCTCATTCTCCTTCTCATTCTCCTCTTCATTCTCCTTCCTATTCTCCTCCTCATTCTCATTCTAATTCTCCTCCTCATTCTCCTTCCCATTTTCCTCCTCATTCTTCTTCTTCCCATTCTCCTTTTCATTCTCCTTCCCATTCTCCTCCTCATTCTCCTCCTCATTCTCCTTCCCATTCTCCTTCTCATTCTCCTCCTTATTCTCCTTCCCATTCTCCTCCTCATTCTCCTTTCCATTCTCCTCCTCATTCTCCTTCTCATTCTCCTTCTCATTCTTCTCCTCATTCTCCTTCTCATTCTCCTTCTCATTCTCCTCCGCATTCTTCTCCTTCTCATTCTCCTCCTTATTCTTCTCCTCATTCTCCTTTTTCTCATTCTCCTCCTCATTCTCTTCCTTATTCTCCTCCTTCTCCTTCTCATGCTACTGCTGCTCCTGCTAGTGCTATTGCTGCTGTGGCTTATTCTCTTCATCTTCTTCTACTTCTTTCACTACTTCCTTCCCTCTCTCTATATAAATATAAATACATACACACACTCTCACATGGACACACACTCTCACATGGACACACACATACTTACAGACAAATACACACACATATACACATGTATATATATATATATATATATATATATATATATATATATATATATATATATATATATATATATATATATATAATATTAATATGATACAATATGATACATTGAAAATACCTTCTCTAAACAATATAAAATCTGGAATTTAAATGTCTAATAATTAATCACACAATATATATATTAAAAACAAGAGTCCAATAGAAATTTTCTACTATGACACAAATCTACACATAGGACACTCCTAAAAGTCTCCAAAAGGACACGAAATGGACACAAATGGAGACACAACCATGGGGGTTATTCCTATGGGTCAAAAATAATCATTTATGCATGTAGGGGTGGATTAGAGGAGAGATTATACCTTCCGGGAGAGAGTTTCAAATAAAAAAGCTTTCCGACTCGACACCGACACGTAGAGATTCCAAAAGGATGCGAACGAGCTCGGAATCCTCCAAACTTGGCTAGCTCCTTCCTTTCATGGAGTAGAAGAAAAAAGAAGAATATTTGGTGGAAGAAATGGTGGATTTGGAGATGAAATCAATAGAATTGCTCTCTAGAAATTTGGGAAAGAACAAGAGAAAGAAAGTTGTAGATAGAAATGAAATGGAGAGAGAGAGGTTGCTTTGGAGTGAAGCAAAGGAGAGGGGGTGGCTGCTCCATACATGGCCGGCCACATTATAGAGGGTTGGGGACACTTGGCAATTTACCAAAATGCCCTCCAAGTCAAGAAATGAGTGGTTTGGGTTGGGGTCAAAATGGTAACTTGAAAACTCCTAATTTCAAGTTCTAAATCTAATTCTAATCCCTAATCCCACTAAAATCAAATGGGATTAGTCAAATATAAATATCTGGGTTTGGTCATGACAAGTTGGTCGGTTCCAGTTGGGTCCCGATCAGAGTCTAAGCTATCCCGGGTCCCCGATACAAGTTGGAATGAGCTAAAATTCGAACCCGACCCTAATAACCCCAAAACAATATCATAAATAATAAAATAAATTTGAAAAATATTCAAAAGTACAAAATGACAAAAATACCCTTGTCCCTAGAAACTGGGGGTGACAAATCTATCCACCTTAAAAAAATTTGTCCTCGAAATTAAAACAAAGCAATCACAGAAAACACACGCAGAAAACAATCCCTCTCGAATACTTCCAAAGAAAAAAAATTTCAGCAAAATAAAAATCTCTTAAGACACAACAACACTTGCAAATAAAAACTGTTACGTGTCCGACACGGACACGAAACCATCACAAAATCTCACCTATCAAAAGCCAAATTAACAATCACCAATGCAAAATATCAAAATAAATCAAAGAGGTCTAATGACCAAAATACCCTTGGGCCAGAAATGATACTAGAAATATCCTAATCACATGGTTAGGCTCTAGGTCAAACAGTCTCTAAGGTTTCACTAGCAAATCATTAAAATCACAAATCATGGCTTAAAATTTAAAATGATTTAAAATCTCAAAAATCAAAGCATGAATTAAATGACTAAAATTATAAAATTTAAAATTACTCTTAAATAGAAACGGGGTGCTATAAGTCTATCCACCTTAAAAAATCATCCTCAAAATTTTAAAACAAGTAAACACAAAAAATCATGCAATCGATAATTGTATGCGTCTGTCCAATCATCATGATACTCAGAATCTCCGTCATGCTAGTGAGCAAGGCTACGATAATCACAGAGTCCTTGACTAAGGTACATACCTCTAGAATTATGGTATTTAAAATTTTTGTATTGCCGCTAGCTTGGCAGCGAAAACCTTAAATTCCCACACCCGAGAAATACGTCCATAGTCCGACTATATGTCCTCACTCTGCCAGCTAGCATGACCCTAGAGGATTCTAAAATCTCATAATCGAGGCGACCTAGCCCATACGACTTATCTCAGAAGAAAATCACATCACAGAACAATTTTATCCAATCGATCAAGAACAAATAGAATCGAATTTCAAACAGTTTATAATTAAGGAAGTGTCACTCCCCGTTCCCAGAATAAAGTATTTTATACGTGTACTTCTTGAATGTATTTATTCAATATTTATCATGCATTTATTCTGTATTTAAATTTTTCAATTTTACGCTTATTAATTTTTCTGTATTTTATTTTTTGCTTTTTCTTGGCTCTTGGTTCATTTCGGTTCATGGGAAACCAACTTGGTTCGGTTTGGTTCAACATGGAAAGGAATGGATGGCTTGAATTTGGTGGAGAGAATGAATGGTGGAGATCCACTTGACCTTGATATAAAAGTTCTTCTTCCACTCTCTTTCTTCATTCATTCACATTTACTCCTCCACCAAACCCTAACCCATTTGGAGAGGCAAGTACATCTTGCACACCATGAGGGATTTCATGCATCCCCATTTATTTTTAGTTTATGTTGGTCATCTTCTCTTTCTCTACAAGTTTAGGTCTTGAAGTTTTTGTTTTTCATGGATGGTTGGGTGTAGATCTAAGTTTTAAGTTTTGGTTTTCATGTGAAATTTAGGATTTTGATATATCAAACATTGTTGTTTTCGAAATTAAGTGGTTCCATGTTGTAGAGAATTTAATTCTACTAAAGTTTGGCTTTTGAAAAGTTAGATTTCGATTTATTTTGTAGAAGTTATGGCAAAAGTATTTTGGTTCGTTCCTATATTCATCTGCAGCACGAACAGCATGTCGCAGAAGGCGCATGTCGCAGTAGGCGCATGTTGCAATGAGGCGCATGTCGCAGTAGCCGCATATCATATCGCAGAAGGTGCATGTCGCAGTAGGCGCATGTTGCAATGAGGCGCATGTCGCAGTAGCCGCATATCATGTCGCAGAAGGCACATGTTGCAGTAGACGCATGTTGCAATGAGGCGCATGTCGCAGTAGCCGCATATCATGTCGCAGAAGGCGCATGTCGCAGTAGGCGCATGTTGCAATGAGGCACATGTCGCAATAGCCGCATATCATGTCACAGAAGGTGCATGTCGCAGTAGGCGCATGTTGCAATGAGGCGCATGTCGCGGTAGGCGCATATCATGTCGCAGTTGAGCCACATGAGGCGCATGTCGCGGTAGGCGCATATCATGTCGCAGTTGAGCCACATGAGGCGCATGTCGTGATAGGCGCATATCACGTCGCGCATGAGCCGCATTAAGGCGCATGTCGCAGTAGGCGCATATGGTGTCGCAGTTGCATGTATGTCGCAGAATAGGCCGCATATGCATAATTTGGTTGTTTCTGACTGTTATATGTCCTAATTAACTGAATTGTGGCTAGAATTTCTTTCAACTCCCAATATAAATTTGTAAATCTTTTCCTTGGATTCAAGAATATATTACCAACTATTTTATACTAGTTATGGACTCGACCATGATTAATACTAATTTGACTTTTATGCCTTGTCATGAATTGACTCCGACTGTTACTTGACTAATAATTGATCATGCGTTCCTAGTTGGAACTAAGAGACTGGCTAGTCGTCTTATTGAATTGAATGAATTAGACACGTTCATATTAACTATGAACTATTATAATCGATTGGTCGATCCCGAATATTGACATACATGCACACTTGCAGGCTTCAATTTATTTATTTATTTTTCTACAAAAGTAGCATGTGTACTTGATGGTCAAGGCATGATTATTCCGTGGTTAGTTTTGATTGTTGTATTACGCTATGTAAGACCTACAACCTAACCGTACGGGTATCGTTGTAGAGTTGGACATATCGTACTTGTACGGAAGTACTCATCCTGAATAACCATGATCCACGGCATGGGATTTCACTCAACGTAGAGACTATTAAGTTAAATAAAATAATGATTGCATGGAGAGAATGAATTCCCGAGTTCTTATATGGCATCCCTCTTGGGACTAGTAGTGCCCGACAGGCCGGTTGGTCCCCACAGATACTGCAAATCTGCCACACGGGCAGGGAGCGGTATCTGGTTATATATCTATTGTATATTGATGACGGGCGTCCTGCTGGGACTCGTCTAATTCATGATTGGCGCAATTGATTGAATGTGTAAACTAGCCTTGCTTGCACATAGTAAGAGCTGAGGAATCCTTTATTGCATAATTCCAGGATAACTTGGAACTCACAGTAGCAAGCCGTAGTAGTTGCATGGCCGTTTAAATTGATTGTTTGTGTGTTGTACCTACTCTATTACCTAACTGAGATGATCAGAATGTCAGGACATGACGGGCCAACTTCTGTCCTTGTTTGGTTGGGAGGTTGGTTCGAAGTGTCGTGATGTTATGTGAATCCCAGTGGCAAGCAGAGATCTACTTATTATATTCTCTTATTACTGGTTTTAATTCCTCATATCGTGCTTCCTTGTGGTACTTGCTATTGGAGGTCTAACCTCTCTGGTTTTGCATGGCCAGATTTAGAGCCGGTTCCCTAGGACTCCGCTTACTTCCACCTCCAAGATGGTCAATACTAGAGGGATGATCGCAGGAGGACTCGAGTGGGTTCCTTACTTCCCCGTTCGTTTTGTTATTTACCTTATACTTTGCCGTTTGGCACCGACATGTTAGTCGGATTATCTTGTACCTACTTTTGCATAATTGTAACTAAGTCAGACTGCAGCTGATAACAATTGTGTATACTTTTCTACATCATCTGGCTATGTTTTGTAAAGCCAGATATCAAGAACATTTTGACTGAGCGTTTGGGACGCCTTACTGCTTTATCTTACATGTTCTCTATTTCTGTTTCTTATTTGAATGATTGAGACAATAGATATGAAGTGACCATAGTGAGACTTTTATGTAGTATGCACCCCCTCGTCTTTTAGACAGCATTGATCGTATTATACGGTATTCATCTACCCGTAATACGTAGCTGGCTGAGTTATTCCCCCGCTCTCCAGTATTTTGGTTCTGGGGCGTGACAAGGTTTTAGTGGTGGCCCATGCAGGTCTGATTTCAGACTTGTGGGGTGTTTTTAATTTATAGGATGTCTCAATCACACGTGTTCCTTCTTGATCTCATGATTCGTTATCCTCAACCCTTGCTTGACATTCCGGTATCCTTTGACTTTATTGATCCTTCATGTCCGGTTGTTTGATTGTTCTCTTGTCCCTTTTCTTAGGGGCACTTCGTCCGCGTCGGTCAGAGCTGGGCAGCAACAGCATGAGCAACATGGACAACCTGACCAGGTCGGTCAGCAACAAGAGCCAGTCTCACCTCAGGAGACTATCCAAGAAGAAGTGATAGTAGAACCAGCAGCTGGACCGCAGTATCTGGATGTTCCACCACCAACCATAATTCCACCTACCCAAGTGGACACACCATCCCTTCTGGAGATCATGAGAGAAATGATGGCTGCTCAGCAACATCAGATGTTGGCCCAGCAGCGCATGCACACTCAGCTACAAGAGCAGAATGTGTTGCTCAACCAAGGATTGCAGACGGCTTTGGAAAGAGGAGTGAGGACTGATTCAGGAGCATCAGCCAGGTTTTGTAAGTACAATCCCGCCGTTTCGAAGGAACGGAGGATGCCATCTCAGCAGATGCATGGCTTAAGGATATGGAGGCTATTCTGACAGCAGCTAAGGTGTCGGCAGAAGAACGTGTGGATCTAGTGAAGCTGTTACTTCAGGATCTCGCACGTGATTGGTGGGAATCAGAGGAAGTAGGTATCAGACGTCCTGTTGCTTGGGACGATTTCACAGCAAGATTCAAGACCAAGTACTATGGAGTTGTGGCACGGTTTGAGCTACAACAGAAGTTCATCAACCTCAGGCAGGCCGACAAGACAGTAGATGCTTATGCAGCGGAGTTCTACAGATTGAGTAGGTTCGCCCCAGAGATGGTAGCAACAGAGAGCCAGAGGGCTATGAGGTTCCAGCAAGGGTTTCACCTTGAGCTCTTGCAACTGATAGAGGGGCACAATTACCAAACTTTCGATGAGATATTGATGGCAACTCGAAGGTATGAGATCACCATTCAGAGGCTTGCGGTGAGGACTGGGGGTCAGAAGAGGTCCCACAGTCAGATTGAAGGAGGAGGGGGAGCAGTGCCCCGAGCAACAGCACCATCCCTTGGCATTCGCATTCACGATGTAGCAATACGAGGGCCAGCACCACCACCAAGGCAACAACAACAGCAACAGAAAAAGAACCAGCAACCCCCAGTGGACTGCACTTATTGTGGGAAGATGGGGCACACTAGAGATGTGTGTCGGATATTGAATGGACTGTGTTTGATATGTGAAAATCCAGATCATCGGGTTACCACATGTCCCATGAATTCGAGGTCAGGAGGACCAGTGCAGCAGTTTCCTGCTCTGCCAACACCAGGGACAGGACAGTATCGAGGACCCGCAGTGGCAGTGAGGCCATTGGCCCAGCGTCCGTTAATGCCACATGCTCAGATGTTTCGGCAGCCGGGACCGCCGATGCAGCAATACCAGCATAGACCACCCCAGCATCACCAAGGCAGGGGCCAGCAGCAGCACCAGGCTAGGCCGCAACATGGGAACCAACAAGGAGGTCGAGGGCAGGCATTCACTCTGTCCTTAGAGGAGGCATTAGCATCGGGAGATATTGTGGCAGGTAATATTCTCGTCGCCTCATATCCCGCAGTAGCATTGTTTGATTCAGGAGCATCACACTCATTTATATCTGCACAATTTGCGACACGGTTAGGAATGGAGTTCGAGGCATTACCAGGGAGGTTGAATATACTCACTGGCAATGGGCTCGTAGGAGTTAGTAGAGTTATTCTAGCGTATAGCGTTGTAGTTTGCGGGCATTCCTTACCCGCCCGGTTGATAGAATTTCCTGTTGGAAATTTCGACGTTATCTTAGGCATGGACTGGCTGAAAGACAGTCATGCGACAATAGATTGTCGTAGAGGGAGTGTATCTTTTGATATTCCAGGCATGAAGAGATTCACCTTAGTCAGATCAGAGGCAACTCAACAAGAGCAGGGAGTAGTGACGGCAATGGAAGAAGTTCAGATTCTGAAGGTAGTTGAAGAGTTTCTAGACGTATTTCCTGAAGAACTTCCAGGTCTACCACCAGTCAGAGATATTAAGTTCAGTATAGAATTGGCACCTGGAACTAAACCGATATCAGATCGAGTTTATAGAATGGCGGATTCAGAGCAGGCCAAGGTATATCAGCACATAGAGGAATTGATGGAGAAGAAGTTCATCCAAGCTAGCGTATCACCGTGGGCAGCACCAGTAGTACTTGTGGGGAAGAAGGATGGGTCATCCAGATTGTGCATTGACTACAGAAAGCTTAACGCGACATCAGTGAAGAACAAGTACCCACTACCCAGGATCGACGACTTGTTTGATCAGTTGAGCAAAGCTAGAGTTTTCTCCAAGATAGATCTTCGTTCAGGGTATCATCAAGTGAGGGTTCGGAAGGAGGATATTCCCAAGACAGCATTCAGGTCAAAGTATGGGCATTATGAATTCTTAGTAATGCCATTTGGTTTGACCAATGCTCCAGCAATATTTATGGATTTGATGAATCGCATCTTCATGCCATACTTAGACCAGTTTGTCGTTGTATTTCTTGACGACATCCTCGTATACTCTGCTAGTGAAGAGGAGCATGAAGACCATCTCAGGAAAGTGTTACAGGTTCTGGGAGAGAACCAGTTGTACGCCAAGCTCAGCAAGTGTGAGTTTTGGTCGGATCATATTTCATTTTTGGGTCATATCATATCAGGAGCTGGAGTAGCAGTAGATCCCAAGAAGGTAGAAGCAGTAGAGAGTTGGCCAGTACCCAAGACCGTAGCTGATGTACAAAGTTTCTTGGGATTGGCAGGATATTACAGAAGGTTCGTATCAGACTTTGCAAGGCTTTCAGCACCTATGACCCGCTTGACACGAAAGGATGTACCATTTTTCTGGTCGGCAGAATGCCAGGCATCATTTGAGAATCTGAAGCAGAAGTTAATATCAGCGCCTATTCTTATATTGCCAGTTGGACCCGGAGGTTTTATAGTATATTGCGATGTGTCAGGTAAAGGACTTGGGTGTGTCCTCATGCAACATGCAAAGGTGATAGCATATGCATCTAGGCAACTTCGGGACCACGAGAAGAATTATCCAACTCATGATTTGGAGTTAGCGGCAGTAGTGTTTGCTCTGAAGCTATGGAGGCATTACTTATATGGTGACCGAGTGGAGATGTACACAGATCATAAAAGTCTGAAGTACATCTTTACTCAGAAGGAGCTGAACATGAGACAGAGAAGATGGTTGAAGTTGATCAAGGATTATGACGTGGAGCTTCAGTATCATCCAGGCAAGGCTAATATGGTAGCAGACGCTCTTAGCAGGAGAGGCGGCACATTTATGTTGACAACGCAGAAGCACATCTTAGAAGACCTTCAGAAGATGGGCATCGAAGTTATACTTCCTAGTGATGTAGGAGTTCTAACAAGTCTGCAAGTTCAATCTGACTTAGTAGACAGGATCAAGGCAGCTCAGGCACATGACCCGAGGATTCAGAAGCTTAGGGCAGAATGTGAGTCGGAACTCAGGAAGGAGATGCAAATTCATAAAGATGGTACGCTTAGGTTTGGATCACGCCTATGTGTGCCTAGTAGAGATATCAGACAGGAGGTTATGACAGAGGCTCACAGTTCTCAGTATTCTATTCATCCTGGAGGGACCAAGATGTACCAAGATATCAAGCAGCACTTCTGGTGGAACGAGATGAAGAGGGAGATAGCTAGATTTGTTTCCCATTGCTTGGTATGTCAGCAAGTGAAGGCAGAACAGCAGAGGCCAGCTGGGTTATTGCAACCACTTCCTATCCCAGAATGGAAGTGGGAACACATCACAATGGACTTTGTGACCGGTTTACCGAGATCACCAAGTAGTAAAGATGCTATTTGGGTGATAGTAGATCGACTTACAAAGGTAGCACACTTTCTTCCTTTCAGAGTAGGACAATCTACAGAAAAGTTGGCAGAGTTGTATATGCAACAGATAGTCAGGCAGCATAGAGTCCCTGTCAATATTGTGTCGGATCGAGATACCCGCTTTACATCATATTTCTGGAAGAGTTTACATCATAGTCTGGGTACCAAGTTAAGATTTAGCACGGCTTACCATCCGCAGACGGATGGGCAATCAGAAAGAACGATTTAGACTTTAGAAGATATGTTGCGAGCTTGCACTTTAGATTTTGGAGGATCTTGGGAGAGTCACCTGCACTTGGTCGAGTTCTCATACAACAATAGTTATCAAGCCAGTATCCAGATGGCACCGTTTGAAGCACTATATGGTAAGAAGTGCAGGTCACCGCTTGCATGAGATGATATCGGAGAGAGGAAGATGTTAGGTCCAGAAATGATTGTTCAGACGGTTGAAGTGGTTAAAGGAATTAGAGAGCGACTTCGAGTTACGCAGGATCGGCATCGTCATTGGACGGACCAGCATCGTAGGCCGCTAGAGTTTTTTGTTGGGGACCACGTGTTCTTGTGGATCTCACCTACCCGTGGGGTCATTAGATTTGGCGTTCGCGGGAAGTTGAGTCCGAGATACGTAGGACCATTTGTTATTCTTGATAGGATAGGCGATGTTGCTTATCGTTTATCCCTTCCACCTTCGTTACGAGAGGTGCATGACGTATTTCATGTATCTCAGTTGCGAAGGTATGTATCGGACCCAATCCATATCCTCGATCATTCTGAGCTCGTTGTTGGTACCAACTTGTCTTACGAGGAGCAGCCTGTGTCTATTTTTGACCGAAGAGAGAAGATACTCAAGAACCGAACAATTAGCCTTGTCCGGGTTGCTTGGGGTCATCACTCATTAGGAGAGTCAACGTGGGAACGTGAGGATGATATCCGATCACGGTATCCGCACCTGTTTGACTCACAAGGTATATCTCTCTATATATACCTTGATTGTCTTAACTCCTCATGCTTGTCACCTTATGAGTAGAATTGCTTGATATCGTAGATTGTTAAGCATAGATATATTGCTTGCTATTTGACATTGTAGAATAGCTACTTGCTCCAATTACTTGTACTTAGATTAGTCTAGCTCTGACTTTTATGTCCTGCTTGGATCTGAAATTCCGAGGACGAAATTTTTCTAAGGAGGGTAGAGATGTCACTCCCCGTTTCCAGAATAAAGTATTTTATACGTGTACTTCTTGAATGTATTTATTTAATATTTATCATGCATTTATTCTGTATTTAAATTCTTCAATTTTGCGCTTATTAATTTTTCTGTATTTTATTTTCTGCTTTTTCTTGGCTCTTGGTTCATTTCGGTTCATGGGAAACCAACTTGGTTCGGTTTGGTTGAACATGGAAAGGAATGGATGGCTTGGATTTGGTGGAGAGAATAAATGGTGGAGATCCACTTGACCTTGATATAAAAGTTCTTCTTCCACTCACTTTCTTCATTCATTCACATTTACTCCTCCACCAAACCCTAACCCATTTGGAGAGGCAAGTACATCTTGCACACCATGAGGGATTTCATGCATCCCCATTTATTTTTAGTTTATGTTGTTCATCTTCTCTTCCTCTACAAGTTTAGGTCTTGAAGTTTTTGTTTTTCATGAATGGTTGGGTGTAGATCTAAGTTTTAAGTTTTGGTTTTCATAGTTTTGGTTTTCATGTGAAATTTAGGGTTTTGATTTATTAAACATTGTTGTTTTCGAAATTAAGTGGTTCCATGTTGTAGAGAATTTAATTCTACTAAAGTTTGGCTTTTGAAAAGTTAGATTTCGATTTATTTTGTGGAAGTTATGGCAAAAGTATTTTGGTTCGTTCCTATATTCATCTGCAGCACGAACAACATGTCGCAGAAGGCGCATGTCGCAGTAGGCGCATGTTGCAATGAGGCGCATATCGCAGTAGCCGCATATTATGTCGCAGAAGGCGCATGTCGCAGTAGGCGCATGTTGCAATGAGGCGCATGTCGCAGTAGCCGCATATCATATCGCAGAAGGCGCATGTCGCAGTAGGCGCATGTTGCAATGAGGCGCATGTCGCAGTAGCCGCATATCATGTCGCAGAAGGTGCATGTCGTAGTAGGCGCATGTTGCAATGAGGCGCATGTCGCGGTAGGCACATATCATGTCGCAGTTGAGCCACATGAGACGCATGTCGCGGTAGGCGCATATCATGTCGCAGTTGAGCCACATGAGGCGCATGTCGCGATAGGCGCATATCATGTCGCACATGAGCCGCATTAAGACGCATGTCGCAGTAGGCGCATATGGTGTCGCAGTTGCATGCATGTCGCAGAATAGGTCGCATATGCATAATTTGGTTGTTTCTGACTGTTATATGTCCTAATTAACTGAATTGTGGCTAGAATTTCTTTCAACTCCCAACATGAATTTGTAGATCTTTTCCTTGGATTCAAGAATATATTACCAACTATTTTATACTAGTTATGGACTCGACCATGATTAATACTAATTTGGCTTTTATGCCTTGTCATGAATTGACCCCGACTGTTACTTGACTAATAATTGATCATGCGTTCCTAGTTGGAACTAAGAGACTGGCTAGTCGTCTTATTGAATTGAATGAATGAGACACGTTCATATTAACTATGAACTATTATAATCGATTGGCCGATCCCGAATATTGACATACAGGCACACATGCAGGCTTCAATTTATTTATTTATTTTTCTACAAAAGTAGCATGTGTACTTGATGGTCAAGGCATGATTATTCTGTGGTTAGTTTTGATTGTTGCATTACGCTATGTAAGACCTACAACCTAATCGCACGGGTATCGTTGTAGAGTTGGGCATATCGTACTTGTACGGAAGTACTCATCCTGAATAACCATGATCCACGGCATGGGATTTCACTCAACGTAGAGACTATTAAGTTAAATAAAATAATGATTGCATGGAGAGAATAGATTCCCGAGTTCTTATATGGCATCCCTCTTGGGACTAGTAGTACCCGACAGGCCGGTTGGTCCCCACAGATACTGCAAATCTGCCACACGGGCAGGGAGCGGTATCTGGTTATATATCTATTGTATATTGTATATTGATGACGAGCGTCCTGCTGGGACTCGTCTAATTTATGATTGGCGCAATTGATTAAATGGGTAAACTAGCCTTGCTTGCACATAGTAAGAGCTGAGGAATCCTTTATTGTATAATTCCAGGATAACTTGGAACTCACAGTAGCAAGCCGTAGTAGTTGCATGGCCGTTTAAATTGATTATTTGTGTGTTGTACCTACTCTGTTACCTAACTGAGATGATCAGAATGTCAGGACATGACGGGCCAACTTCTGTCCTTGTTTGGTTGGGAGGTTGGTTCGAAGTGTCGTGATGTTATGTGAATCCCAGTGGCAAGCAGAGATCTACTTATTATATTCTCTTATTACTGGTTTTAATTCCTCATATCGTGCTTCTTTGTGGTACTTGCTATTGGAGGTCTAACCTCTCTGGTTTTGCATGGCCAGATTTAGAGCCGGTTCCCGAGGACTCCGCTTACTTCTACCTCCAAGATGGTCAATACTAGAGGGATGATCACAGGAGGACTCGAGTGGGTTCCTTACTTCCCCGCTCGTTTTGTTATTTACCTTATACTTTGCCGTTTGGCACCGACATGTTAGTCGGATTGTCTTGTACCTACTTTTGCATAATTGTAACTAAGTCAGACTGCAGCTGATAACAATTGTGTATACTTTTCTACATCATCTGGCTATATTTTGTAAAGCCAGATATCAAGAACATTTTAACTGAGCGTTTGGGACGCCTTACTGCTTTATCTTACATGTTCTCTATTTCTGTTTCTTATTTGAATGATTGAGACAATAGATGTGAAGTGACCATAGTGAGACTTTCATGTAGTATGCACCCCCTCGTCTTTTAGACAGCATTGATCGTATTATACGGTATTCATCTACCCGTAATACGTAGCTGGCTGAGTCATTCCTCTGCTCTCCAGTATTTTGGTTCTGGGGCGTGACAGGAAGCAAATGCAGAAATGAGATCGAAAGATTGGAACCTGCACTCTGCTCTGCTACTGCCTGAGTGGGCTCAACTGTCATGGCGAAAACTTGCCCCTGCTGGCCTCCTCTAGCCTGCCGTACTCTGTCTGGCCTGTCTGTCTGGCTGTACGGGCAACACAGTTCTTCATCTGGTGGTCTGGAGCTCCACAGAATAAACAAACTCCCAGCTTCATCCTACAAGCATCCCGGGTGTGCCCTATCTTCTTGCAGAAAGCACACTGGACGGTCTGCCTCTTGTCCTGACCCTGCTGCTGTTCGTCACGTGCTGGTGCCTGATGTACTCCATCCTGGTCTCTTCAGATTCCACTAGCGTGGCAATCCTTCAGCTGGTGATCGGGCACCCCACAGTATATGAAGACGTCCAACCTCTTCCTACAAGCCTCTCTAGTGTGCCCTGGCCTCCTGCAGAAAACGTGTCGAGTAGCCTGCCTATGGCCTGGTCCCTGGTGCTGAACTGGGGTATCCTGAATTGTACTCGGTACAACCCTCTCAAGTGCTGCCATCGCCAGTTGATGGGAGTTCTCCATGCTCCGTCGCAACAGATCTGCCTGCGCGCTCTGAGTCTGCAATATCTGCTGCAGAAGGGCCATCATCCCTTGAGTATCTGTCGGTAGCGGAGGCGGCGGTGGAAGAATATCAGGAACGATCATGGACGGTCCCGCTGCTGGAGGTGGAAGACCTCCTGGAACTGTCGCTGTTGCTCCCGTCTGAAGGGCAGGAACTGAGGCTGCTGCTCCTGTAGTCGGAGGTGGAAGGCCTCCCGGATCTGACCTCTCTGGAACTGTACTAGGCCCTGCTGCCTGAGAACGAGTCACTGTCATCCTGAAGACGAATTGAACCAAAAGATCAATATGGCACAAGATAAGATATTATCAAAGAAGGACAATTGAATTCAAATGCAAGAAGAATTGTCATGGTAATCAAAAGATTAGAATTTTCCTAAAATGTGATTGAGTAACTCCTATCATACCCTAGATCCTATGTCCTAATCGCAGGCTCGTAATTAGCACTCTAAGTCGAGCACCATTACGAGATCGCAATAATTGCGACACTGACCTACATGGGCCGCCACAAAAACGTGTCATGACCCGCACCCTGATTAGGGGCACGAGAAGTGGGTACGTCCAGCCTACGCCGCAGCATCGGTGGTAGAACGCTGTTTAGGTCATCTAGAAATACTATGACTAAAAAGATAAAGGTACATGTACAGTATATACACTCCGAATGGAGGTGACATAGCAATACAGTCTCAATCACAAATGTAAACCTAAGGTAGATAGCATGGAAAGGAAATATGATAGATGAAGCAGGAAATAAGTTCGAGATCCACACAAGTCCAAAACTAAACATAACATCACAGAATAATATATAATACTACATTCTAAAATCCAAAGCTGGATCGCAGTCCAGTCAAGCCTAACAAGTGCTAACTACTCAGGGAGTATAAAATCTAGTGGCCAATCTATCAGGCCACTGCCCTGGCCTGAGTCTCCATCTGTCTCAGAAACATCTGTAAAATTTGTCAACGGTATCCTGTCAGGAAAATAAGCAAGTACAACTACCAACAGCAGTTCCATGTGAATTGACAAATACTATAAGAGACAGTATAATAAAATACAAGACAAAGATATAGGCGACTTGGGAACCATTCGAAAGCCGAGTTACAACCCTTAAACCAAACAAGGACCGGGGTTGTAATCCTTCCTTTGAACAGAACTTAGTCTCAAATGATAATACAGTAATAAAGGCAGGTAGAGCATGTGAGTAAATGAAATCATAACATGGTGAGAAGTACAGAAAGTAAAACTGAACTGGAATATAAGATACGACAATAAATGTAAAATGTGATTTGAATTATTAAAGCGATATGTGATCGGCTAGGGAGTCAGGGCAGGGTTATCCACTTGGCCCGACAATCACAGAAAAATCTCTAGAAAGGGTCATGCCGGCCAACCTGGATAACCCGGCAAGGGGTGTCTGCTACACCCTACGTGAGGTGAGGATGGAGCTAGCAAAATAGTGATATGGAGGCTTTGATCACATAACCCCTAATAATTCTCCCATCCCCGAATAGTAGCATGGATCCGGACATGGCACGTCATGACACGGATTCAAAAGTAGGTGATCAGCCCACTCCCAAATCAATGTCTATATAAGTACATGAAACATGGATATCACACACCAATATACCAAGGAAAATCCAGAAATAACATCTCATGACAGGATCCGACGTATACTAGTCCGTGAACTATCGTGTCGAGAATCAAGTAAGACACTATAACTGAATCGGATATAGTAGATATCAAGACAATAAAAACTATCAGTAAATGTACTCGCCTGTAGTCCTGAGCTGATAAGGTGAACAGACGCTCAGAGTAATCACAGACCTAAAGATGAGATACTACAAGTCAAAACATGGTTTAATAATAAAAGAAAAGCTAATATAATCATGATATGCAAGTCTAAGTCAAAACTAGGTCAAACTAAGTTACACCAAGCTAAACTAGGTCACACTAGGACAACCAAAGTCAAACAAGGTCACAGGAAGTCAATCCAAGTCAAACTAGGTCAATTTGGGTCAAGGTTGACTTACAGTTGACTTTTGATCAAAAAGTCAACTCTGGTCAACATTGAGTCAACCCTAGGTCAAACAAGTCAAATGTTGACTAACAGTTGATTTTCAGTCAACTGGTCAACTCTGGTTTGGCTTTGGTCAATTCTAAGTCAAGTGTTGACTTGAAGTTGACTTTTAATCAAAAAGTCAACTCTTGGTCAACGGAGGTCAAGACTAGCCTAAACTACCCTCATCTAGTCATTACCTACCAAGACAACTTATTTCTAACCCCATCTTAGAAGTCAAACTCAATATCTCATCAATATCCTATTTCCTACATTTACCCTTCTCATTCTCCTTCTTATTCTCATTCTCTTTCCTATTCTCCTCATCATTCTCCTTCCTATTCTCCTCCTCATTCTCCTTCCTATTCTCCTCCTCATTCTCTTCTCATTCTCCTCCTCATTCTCCTTCCCATTCTCCTCCTCATTCTCATTCTCCTCCTCATTCTTCTTCCCATTCTTCTCCTCATTCTCCTTCCCATTCTCCTCCTCATTCTCCTTTCCATTCTCCTCCTTATTCTCCTCCTCATTCTCCTTCCCATTCTCCTCCTCATTCTCCATTCCATTCTCCTCCTCATTCTCTTCCTCATTCTCCTCCTCATTCTTCTTCCCATTCTCCTCCTCATTCTCCTCCTCATTCTCCTTCTTATTCTCCTTCTCATTCTCCTCCTCATTCTCTTTCTCATTCTCCTCCTCATTCTCCTTCTCATTCTCCTCCTCATTCTCCTCCTTCTCATTCTTCTCCTTATTCTTCTCCTCATTCACTACCAAATTACAGTACTTTAGCGACGGCCATTTAGCGACGGACTTTTTCCGTCGCTATCACCGTCGGATCCCCGATGGATTTGTGACGGAATACCGATGGAAAGCAGTGGACAATTTTTTTTATTTTTTTATGTCCATATCCGTCGCTATGCCGTCGATAGGTAGTCGGCCATATAGCGACGGTTTTATATCCGTCGCTAGAACGTCGGACATTTTGGCGGCAAAAGCCTAAAATATTGGCACGAGATTTACTGACGACTTAGCGACGGAATAATCCGTCGCTACTCGCGCGAGATTTACTGACGCATTAGCGACGGAATAATCCGTCGCTACATCGTCGCTAAATTTACGTTCCAGACTTAAGTTGAAACGACGGAGGGAACTTTTTCATTCCCCCCAAATTTCACTCTCTCTCCTCTCTCTCTCTCTCTCTCTCCCGCGGTGATCGATCGGCGACCCCCTCTCCTCTCTCTCCCGCGGCGGTGATCGGCGACCCCCTCTCCTCTCTCTCTCCCAAAGGTATTCCCCTCTCCCTCTCCCTCTCTCTCTCTCTCTCTCTTTCTCGCTCTCTCTCTCTCTCTCGCGCGCGCGCGGTGGTCGTGGGTGCAGCGGGCTGGGGGCATCGGGGGCTGCGGGGGCGGCGTCGACTGCGGGGGGCGGCGGGTGGCGGCGGTGGCGGGGGGTGTGGAGGGGGCGGTGGGAGGGGACGGGAAGCGTTGGACGGATGGGGGAGCGCGGGGGCTGGCCGCGGGGTGCAGGGGGTTGCGGAGGGGGGCTGGCCGTGCGCGGGGGGCGGAGGGTGTGGAGGGGGCGGTGGGATCGAGGGGGCGGGCAGCGTTGGGGGGGGTACGATGGGGGCGGGGGCTGGCCGCGGGGTGCGGGGGGGGTATGTGTGGAGGGGGGCAGGCCGCGGGTGGCGGAGGGTGTGGAGGGGCGGCGGTGGGAGGGGGCGGAGGGTATGGAGGGGGCGGTGGGAGGGGGCGGGCAGCTGCCTCCTCCTCTCCCACAGACACACACACACACGGACAAACACACACACACGGACACACACACACACGGACACACACACACACACACGGACACACGGACACACAGACACACACACACACGGACACACGGACACACAGACACACGGACACACAAACTGAGAATTAGTACATTGTTTGTGTTTACTGATTTAAGGATGATTAAATCATTAGGTTTAATCCTATGTCATGTCTGGGTTTAAGTTATATGTTATGATTCATGTTGGCATGGGGATTTTGGTTTTTGAATTTGAGCTGTTACATTCTTTTACATTCTGTTACATATACTTACCAGATGGCACCCATGACCCGAGGAGCAGCACGTCGTTTGAAGAAAACAGTGAATGCTGAGGTGGCTCCTCCTACAGTTGAGGAGGAAGTGGCACCGGTTGCTAGTGAGACCGGGAGTTCTAGTCATCCAGCACCGGTAGCTAGTAATGTCGAGAGTGCTTTTGATGCAGTCCTGGCAAGGGACGACGCCTCTCCTCACACCAAAAATCTCGCTTTTCGGAGGTGGTTGCGTGAAAGTATCACTGAGCGTTTGCGTGAGCAGCGTGGCAAGCATTAGCTATTAGTACTTATTTGTATTGGACTATTTTTATTGGGTTGTTTTTGTTTTAGACTATTTGTATTGGACTACATATATGAATTAGAACTGTGTCAATCTCTGGATTATATTGGACTACGACACCGCGGTAACATAGTTCCTGCAGCCATTCGACTGGCGAGGCAGAAACTATGTATCCGTAGATAAAGTGGACTGTCCTCCGACCCTTATCCCTCGGCAATGATGATACGACAACCAACCGGAGAGGATACTCCGAGAGATCCATCTGGGTAGGACGTATACTCTGAGAGATCACCCTTACAGAAATGATATCAGTAGTGGGATCGAATGTTGGAGAAGATATTATCACAGTATACGTCCTCTCCTCCACGATGGCTCTAGACCCATCTGCTCGTCCCTGCTTCCATTCTTCTTATTTGACTCTCTCAGCCACGCATTATATATTGGTTTGGTTTATGCATATTTTTTCAGCTCCATTTGCATTAGTCCCTGCAGCCATTCGACTGGCGAGGCAGAAACTATGTAGCCGTAGATAAAGTTGCCTGTCCTCCGACCCTCATCCCTCGGCAATGATGATACAACAACCTATCACTATATCTTATATAGTAGTAGATGATGTCTTAGTATTACATTAGTGAGTTCATCTTGATTCTGTTACGTCCTTCAGATACTATATACGATAAGAACATAGATGATTCACACTAATGTATGCTAGAATGAATCTTGACTTGTGTTCTGAGCCATCCGTTCTGATCAAGCATCTTCCTTCTCCTCTCCTCCACCATGGCTCTGAACCAATCTGCTCCTCCCTACTTCCCTTCTTCTTATTTGACTCTCTCAGCCACATATGACATTCAGCTCAAGTGTAGAGTCGGGGGAGAAGAAGTGGGCAGGAAGATGAGGGGGAAGCAGCACAGCCTGCAGCATGACCCGAAGGAAGTACAGAGGTTTTCTTCAACAGCCGTAGGAGAAATAGTCCTCCTACGGCTGTTGAAGAAAACCTATGTACTTCCTCCGGGTCATGCCGCCGGCTGTGCTGCTTCCCCCTCATCTTCCTGCCCACTTCTTCTTCCCCGACTCTACACTTGAGCTTGATGTCATATGTGGCTGAGAGAGTTAAATAAGAAGAAGGGAAGTAGGGAGGAGCAGATTGGTTCAGAGCCATGGTGGAGGAGAGGAGAAGGAAGATGCTTGATCAGAACGGATGGCTCAGAACACAAGCCAAGATTTATTCTAGCATACATTAGTGTGAATCATCTATGTTCTTATCGTATATAGTATCTGAAGGACGTAACAGAATCAAGATGAACTCACTAATGTATGCTAGAATGAATCTTTGGTTGTGTTCTGAGCCATTCGTTCCGATACTTGGCAATTAAGTCATTCGACTGGGGAGGCAGCAACTATATATAAGGCTACTTGCATGTTCTTCCAACTTTAAATTACAAGATTACTACATTTGGTTACATAAATCACTAACCTCATCGCGGCCAATGTTTACAGTCTTGGTCTCAACTGTCTTCGATTCTATGATCCCATGCTTTCGAAAAATAGACAACGCAGACTCCATGGAATAGAATGGCCTTACATGCAAATCGTCTGTGATTATGTATCCTTTCCCTCCTTTCACAAACACGCCATCCTTGTTGCCTCCATCTGCAACCCCCTCCCACGCAATATCCTCATCCATTGCCTTACCACAGGGACATCGAGCGCCAATAACCGAACTATACAGACGGTGAGCCTTGGTGTAGCACTCAAATGTGGGGCATCCGTAAATTCGTCGAGGTTTTAAATCATCGACTTTGAGTTTTAAACCCTCACGTAGCCTTTCTGCTTCACTTCTAGGGTCGAGCAGCATCTTCTTGCAAGCTTCGGTCTCCAGATACTTAGTGTCAAGATTCTGGACGCTTTCGTAGAGCATGTCAACGCATCCTAGCGTCAATTTCCTGTCGAGTAAATTGGCGCTAGGATGCGTTGACATGCTCTACGAAAGCGTCCAGAATCTTGACACTAAGTATCTGAAGACCGAAACTTGCAAGAAGATGCTGCTCGACCCTAGAAGTGAAGCAGAAAGGCTACGTGAGGGTTTAAAACTCAATGTCGATGATTTAAAAACTCGGCGAATTTACGGGTGCCCCACATTTGAGTGCTACACCAAGACCCACCGTGATGAGGTTAGTGATTTATTTAACCTAAGACATGGGATCATAGAACTGATTATGTTTAGTTTGGCTTACGATACAGATTTTCACATCCAAATTGAAATTCAAGTACAATTGTTACTAAACCTTCCACGATACTAATTCGAAATAGTCTATACTAATCCAGCACGTCCTTATAGTTCTCCTACGTATGTTGAAGAAAACCTCTGTACTTTCTCCGGTTGGGTTGTCTTCTGAGCCATCCGTTCTCACACTTAAAATACAGGGATTGGATTCTGTATTTCGTATTTTCGGCGAACCCAGGGATTGGATTCTGTATTTTGTTTTTTGGTTTCTGTATTTTGTTTCCAGCTCCATTTGCATTAATCTACGGTACGACATGGTGATCAGGACATATATAGTCCCTGCAGCCATTCGACTGGCGAGGCAGAAACTATGTAGCCGTAGATAAGTTGACTGTCCTCCGACCCTCATCCCTCGGCAATGATGATACGACAACCAACCGGAGAGGATACTCCGAGAGATCCATCTGAGTAAGACGTATACTCTGAGAGATCATCCTTACAGAAATGATATCAGTAGTGGTATCGAATGTTGGAGAAGATATTATCACAGTATACGTCCTCTCCTCCACGATGGCTCTAGACCCATCTGCTCGTCCCTGCTTCCATTCTTCTTATTTGACTCTCTCAGCCACACATGATATCCAGCTCAAGTGTAGAGTAGGCGGAAAAGAAGGGGACAGGAATAGGAGGGGGAAGCAGCACACCGGCGGCATGACTCGGAGGAAGTACAGAGGTTTTCTTCAACATACGTAGGAGAACTATAAGGATATATCTTTTCACAATATGTCATCTTGTCAAAGACCCTTAATGTGACAACCATGTTACCGCGGTGTCGGAAGACTAACATGTCATAATTTTCTAAGCCGTGTGTTTTGACATAATCATCCCAACTCTTTCCTCCTGTGTCGTAATCTCGCATTATTACATAGAACTGAAATCCGGTTGGGAGGATTATGTCAAAACACACGGCTTATAAAATTATGACATGTTAGTCTTCCGACACCGCGGTAACATGGTTGTCACATTTAGGGTCTTTGACAAGGTGATATGTTGTGTTTACATATATCCTTATAGTTCTCCTACGTATGTTGAAGAAAACCTTTGTACTTCCTCCGGGTCATGCCGCCGGTGTGCTGCTTCCCCCTCCTATTCCTGTCCCCTTCTTTTCCGCCTACTCTACACTTGAGCTGGATATCATGTGTGGCTGAGAGAGTCAAACAAGAAGAATGGAAGCAGGGACGAACAGATGGGTCTAGAGCCATCGTGGAGGAGAGGACGTATACTGTGATAATATCTTCTCCAACATTCGATACCACTACTGATATCATTTTTGTAAGGGTGATCTCTCAGAGTATACGTCCTACTCAGATGTATCTCTTGGAGTATCCTCTCCGGTTTGGTTGTCTTCTGAGCCATCCGTTCTCACACTTAAAATACAGGGATTGGATTCTGTGTTTTGTATTTTCGGCGAACCCAGGGATTGGATTCTGTATTTTGTTTTTTGGTTTCTGTATTTTGTTTCCAGCTCCATTTGCATTAATCTACGGTACGACATGATGATCAGGACATATAGTCCCTGCAGCCATTCGACTGGCGAGGCAGAAACTATGTAGCCGTAGATAAGTTGACTGTCCTCCGACCCTCATCCCTCGGCAATGATGATACGACAACCTATCACTATATCTTATATAGTAGTAGATGATGTCTTAGTATTACATTATGTGAGTTCATCTTGATTCTGTTACGTTCTTCAAATACTATATACGATAAGATCATATACTACACCATATGTACAGAACATAGATGATTCACACTAATGTATGCTAGAATGAATTTTGGGTTGTGTATTCTGAGCCATCCGTTCTCACACTTGAAGATAAATTTTCAGTATAACGACGGATATTAGGTTACTCTTCAGTATAATTGATGTCTTTTCTTGGATAATTGGTGTGCATTAAATTCGTATGTGCATATTTCGTCTATGTGATTTTTGGATATATACCTACGCTGGGTTATAAGCGATGATCTGATATACAAAGGAGGTGCTGTCGAAATTTTTGTAGACATTTGGATACATTGTATGTTCGGATATTTTTTTTATGTTTGGATAATTTAATGTTGGATATTGGATATATTGTGTTGGTAATATTTTGTTGGATATTGGATACGTTGGATATTGGTGTCGGATATGGATATTTTGCATATGGATATATGGTGTTGGATATTGGATACGTTGGATATTCGTGTTGGATATGGATATATGGTGTTGTATATGGATATTTTGCATGTTTGATATTGTGTTGGATGTGTTGTACAAACAGGAAAGAGTCTGTTTGCAGTATTTTTTTTTCAAAAATTAGAAGTTAGCGACGGACTGGCGACTACTGAGCGACGGATAGTCCGTCGCTATCTGGAAAAACTGAGTTTAGCGACGAAGTGGTGACGGAAAAATCGTCGCTACCTGGAGCATTTCAATAAAGCGACGGATTGGCGACGTAATATCCGTCGCTATCTGTAGGATTTTACATTGAGCGACGGTTTAGCGACGGAATGTCCGTCGACCTAGTTCTGTTTGATGTCCATAAATTTTGCTGTTAGCGACGGATGTTTTGTCGCTAATACGCTTTTACCGACAAATCTACGACGGATTAGCGACGGATATTGCGTATCAGAAAATCACTGATACGGTTTTGCCGACTCTTTAGCGACGGAGTATTCCGTCGCTAAACCTATATCCTGATACATGTTTTGACGAAAGCTAGTCGGTAATCCGTCGCTATATATATTTAAATGAGCCGGCGGTATTCCGTCGTAAAGTCGTCGCTGAGCGACGGAGTAGCGACGGATATGTTTTAGCGACGAGGTTATTCCCGACGGCTGTTTTACCAAAATATCCGTCGGTAATCCGTCGGTATTTATTTTTGGCGACGGAATACCGACGGATAAGGCCGTCGGTAAATCCATGTATTTTGGTAGTGATTCTCCTCCTCATTCTCTTTCTTATTCTCCTCCTCATTCTCCTTCTCATTCTCCTCCTCATTCTTCTTCTTCCCATTCTCCTCCTCATTCTTCTTCCCATTCTCCTCCTCATTCTCCTCCTCATTCTCCTTCCCATTCTTCTCCTCATTCTCCTCCTCATTCTCCTTCCCATTCTCCTCCTCATTCTCCTTTCTATTCTCCTCCTCATTCTCCTTCTCATTCTTCTCCTCATTCTCCTTCTCATTCTTCTCCTCATTCTCCTTCTCATTCTCCTCCTTCTCATTCTCCTCCTTATTCTTCTCCTCATTCTCCTCCTTCTCATTCTCCTCCTCATTCTCCTCCTTATTCTCCTCCTTCTCCTTCTCATGCTACTGCTGCTCCTGCTAGTGCTATTGCTGCTGTGGCTTATTCTCTTCATCTTCTTCTACTTCTTTCACTACTTCCTTCCCTCTCTCTATATAAATATAAATACATACACACACTCTCACATGGACACACACATACTTACAGACAAATACACACACATATACACATGTATATATATATATATATATTTATATATTTATATATATATATATATATATATATATATATATATATATATATATTTATATATATATTTATATATATATATATAAATATATATATATATATATATATATATATATATATATATATATATATATATATATATATATATATATTTTTATATATTTATATATATATATATATATATATATATATATATATATATATATATATATATATATATATATATATATATATATATATATATATATATATAATTAATATGATACAATATGATACATTGAAAATACCTTCTCTAAATAATATAAAATCTGGAATTTAAATGTCTAATAATTAATCACACAATATATATATTAAAAACAAGAGTCCAATAGGAATTTTCTACTAGGACACAAATCTACACATAGGACACTCCTAAAAGTCTCCAAAAGGACACGAAACGGACACAAATGGAGACACAACCGTGGGGGTTATTCCTATGGGTCAAAAATAATCCTATATGTATGTAGGGGTGGATTAGAGGAGAGATTATACCTTCCGGGAGAGAGTTTCAAATGAAAAAGCTTTCCGACTCGACACCGACACGTAGAGATTCCAAAAGGACGCGAACGAGCTCCGAATCCTCCAAACTTGGCTAGCTCCTACCTTTCATGGAGTAGAAGAGAAAAGAAGAATATTTGGTGGAAGAAATGGTGGATTTGGAGAAGAAATCAATAGAGTTGCTCTCTAGAAATTTGGGAAAGAACAAGAGAAAGAAAGTTGTAGATAGAAATGAAATAGGGAGAGAGAGAGGTTGCTTTGGAGTGAAGCAAAGGAGAGGGAGTGCTGCTCCATACATGGCCGGCCATATTATAGAGGGTTGGGGACACTTGGCAATTTACCAAAATGCCCTCCAAGTCAAGAAATGAGTGATTTGGGTTGGGGTCAAAATGGTAACTTGAAAACTCCTAATTTCAAGTTCTAAATCTAATTCTAATCCCTAATCCCACTAAAATCAAATGGGATTAGTCAAAAATAAATATCTGGGTTTGGTCATGACAAGTTGGTCGGTTCCAGTTGGGTCCCGATCAGAGTCTAAGCTATCCCGGGTCCCCGATACAAGTCGGAATGAGCTGAAATTCGAACCCGACCCTAATAACCCCAAAACAATATCATAAATAATAAAATAAATTTGAAAAATATTTAAAAGTACAAAATGACAAAAATACCCTTGTCCCTAGAAACTGGGGGTGTCACTAGGTATCTTGCGAACCTATCTGTTATAGACGACGTAGGAGCCATATCCTGGGGCAGCGGTATACTTACTAACCTTTACCGCGAGCTTGGTATAGCATCCCGTGTCGGAACCAAGACCATGGCGGGATGCCAGACTCTACTCCATGTAAGAAAATTTCTAACATTTTAAACTAATATACTAGCTAGATTTTGTTGTTGATTTACTGACTATTCATTTACAAATTGTATAGGCATGGATATACGAGCACTTTCTGATGCTCATGAGGGGTGAGCTGAACCCACGCTATGAGAAGCACATTCCTAGAGTGTGTCAATGGAAGCCAACTCAGCTGGAAACTAAAAGTCATGAAACACTGGTTTCCATTCGTGCTGCTCTGGATAATTCGGTGCCAGAAGAGGTTAGTTGATAGCGCGTAGATAGCGTAGACTATTTATGGTATGTTTATTTGTTAACTATTATCTTTTAACTTTTGTCCTACAAATAGTTTGGCACCCATACCGGGATCTCCGGCAACAAAATCGCCATCTGCAACCAGTATCTCTATTTCATGGTATGATCACATGCTATGATATTACGAAGCCTTACATGCCTGATAGAGTACTTCGTCAGTTTGGCCTCGTATAAACTGTGCCGCAGCGCAGATTAAAGTTATTGGAGCCTCCGTGTGGGACCCAACCTTTGAACTACAAGTTGCCCTATTTCGACTGGGTGACCGACTGCTACTCCGAGTGGCAACGACATTTGCTGGAGGAAGAACTTCGACAACCGGTACAGGAGATGCACGACTGCAGCGACGACTACATGCCGTACTACTTGGCAGTCGGACATCCTAGGTTGTCAAACCCTAGAAATCCAGGGCCCGTTGCCGTTGGAGCTCTAGGACCTCTGCCTTCAAAAAATATCATGTATGCTTCATTGGTCAAGATGGTAAGTTTATAAATTATAGTTTGTAAATACTTTCAAATTTAACTCTCTTAATTGACATTTTGTTACCATTGACAGGCTACTCGGGTGAAGGCTTTGGCGAAATCCCTCCGATCGGGCTGCCAGAACGATAAATGTGTCAATATCGCGAACCAGTTGGAGCATATCGACGACACTGTCGATTTTTCTTTCATGCAAAATCGGGGGGCGCGTACGAAGGCCCGGCATGATCACTGATTTGATTATGATGTTTAACTTGTATTTTGAAAATTGTATTTTGGAAATTGTGATGTTTAACTTGTTAGATATTGTGATGTTTAACTCTCTATAATTTTGGAAATTGTCATGATTATGATTTAAGGAAATTATGATGATTATGATGTTTAACTTGTTGGATATTATGATATTTAACTTGTTGGATATTGTGATGTTTAACTGATTTGATTATGATGTTTAATTGTCATGTACATTCATAATTGTGATGTTGTGATGTTTAACTCTCTTAATTGTAATGTTTAACTCTATATAATTTAGAAATTGTGATGTTTAACTCTCTTAATTGTCATGTACTGTTTGCAAAAATAAAAGTTGATCTTTATTTCACAAACTTTGTAAGAAGATTACAAGAATTTTAGGAAAATACAACTATAGGAATCCGATCTGAATGACGATCGCTTTATCCCTTGGACGATGTGAACTTTGAAGACGGTAGCCTCTGAAGATTGCAGCAGCACTTTGGCAAGAACTCCTGATCTCTGGTGATGATTTTTGTGGATTCTGATCTCTGTGTGTGTGACAATGAAGGCTTGAAACTCTATTTATAGAGTTCTGGAAATAACTAACTCTTAGTTATTCTGAATTGCGCAGGTTGGATTGCACAGACTTTGGATTGCGCAAGCAATGAACTGCGTAGGCAGTTACTCGATCGTGGACCACATGTTTGTGACGCGTGGCATTGTTTGATTGAAATGCGCTTGGTCGTATACAGACGGTTGCCACATGATGAGTAATTGATGGCATGTAGGCCACGTGTACTTTGTCAGTTGTCTTGATGGAGTACGCCACATGAATTGTGCTGGCTTCAGATTACGCTGGGATGGACCGCGCTTTATAGAGTCTGGCAGATTGTGCTGCATGTACAGCTGTCCTCGAGCGCTGTGTTGCACGATAAACAAACAGTTTCCTCATTCTTCGGGCTGTCAGCTGTCAGAAGATCTGATTCTCTGTCAGATAATGATGACGAGGCCACGTCAGCTTGCGCACTTGGATGAGTGCGCAGTTCAGCCTGCGCAATCGAGTTGGTGCGCAATCTGTGTCCTGCGCAGTTCACTTGAAGGATGTATAATTTGATTTTCATGACTTTTTTGATGGGTGCAACTTGATTTTTAGGACCTACAAGACCCCCTTCAAAGTTTTTGAAGTTTGAAAATAGTCAAAGCTTCGAAATACTTTGAATTTTGATTTTAAAATCAAGTTGCGCAAGTAATGCTCTATCTGCGCAATTGGAGGAGTCAGCTCCCATTTCTTCGGCGCAATCCGAGGCGACCGTTACTCTCGAAAAACTATAAATAGTTCTCCTTTTTCCTTTTGTCATTCTTTACTTGTTTTTACTTTGTTTAAGAGAGAAAAATTCTCGAGCCTACTCCGACTCTCTTCCTTCTTCTCCGTAGACTTCGAATGGCTCCGAAGCGTTCCGCCGCCGACAAGGGCAAAGCCCCCGCCGAGTCTTCGACTCGTGCTGCGCCACACATTTCACGACACGAAGTCGGTCATCCAGCATTGCAAGGTAGTCACTCGATCGAAAACCCTTTTTAGGGTTCTTCGACATGATTGAATCTTCAAACCTATCTCTTTTTAGAGATTTGGTTATACTGTGCCTCCCTGTTTAGGGTTTCGGTTGCACAAACCCAATAGTTTTCATTTTTATGAAGACTATTTTCTTGCACAATCGGTGGAAAGCGCTGGCAAAAGTCAGCGCAATCTGCTGATTTGTGCAAGGCTGTCCAGCGCAAACTGATGCTTTGCGTAAGTTATTCAGCGCAATCTGATGGCTTGCGCAAGTGGATGAGTTGGCGCAACTTGACAGTTTGTGCATAGAAGCTGTTGTTGTGCAATCTGATGTTTTACAGACAGCATAATCTGATGCTTGCGCAATTTGCTGATTTTTTTGGACAGAACCTTTGATTTTGCATATACTGAATTCTATCTTTCTGTTTGATGCAGTTAACATCAGAGAAGACCCAGAGTATGAAATCTTTGCAGGGACCCTTGCTGAACCAGAGTTTAAGAAAGATTTGTCCCATGTAATATTCCCCAATATTCTCTGTCGTCCTCCCGTCAAGCCATCTTGGTAGCACAGGACAATAAAACTTTATTGAGTCTGATGAATGGGCAGCCTCTGCAGACTGCTGATGCCATTACTCATAAGAAACCTCTGTTCTTATTTGGCGAAGCTATTGACAAGAGTTCTCAGCCGAGACCTCGTGTTGAGCAGAGACTCTTCCAGAGAAAGGAGAAAATAATACTGTTACCGGACATTGCCAAATGCCTCCCTCTAGCCCGTTATGCCCATGCAAGTCATCCCAGGAGGATGGACTGGGATATTACCCCTCTCCAGCAAGCAAGAACAGGAAACATTTGTGTAAAAAAAGGACCAAATAACAGGGATATGTTCTATAGCTCCTCTGAGCGTCATAGCTCCTTGCTCAGAGGATTGAAGCATGGCTGCATCCCTCTAGAGAACTCCTTTTTGCTGCTGTCGGTGAGGACGTCGATCTTTGCAAATGAATATGCAAAGGTTGAGGGAAGATACCTGGATCAGGACATCCGGTTGACAGGTCTGGTGAACCCAGACAACAAAAGATGGAGCTGTATAACCAATTGGATATTGGTTCAGTTCGAGGAAAAGCTCAAAGAGATTGAGCTATATCAGGCGGTATACTCTACCATATATGGATTTCTCCCCAACCCTCATCTGTTTCTCGCTTTGGCAGAGAGGTATAATTTTAGGACATGAAAATTCATGACACCCTGCGGGGAGATTGGACTAGCCCTTTATAAAATGAAATATATCTCAAGCTTACCAATTGGAGACTTCCCCTACGAAGAATTTGTTCCAACAAATGACGAGTTAGACCGACTTCGTTGAGAGAATGCAGAGATGGTGGCCGTTTTTGAAAAACTACTGTGCCATTATAAGATCTGCTCCCTGTATTATAAAAGTGGTTCTTCTGGTACGTGCTACTCATCAAAGTGGTTGCCATATCTGTTCCTTAACCATATCATAGAGAAGAAGACAAAGGATCACGATACGTGCAACCCTACTTTCTTCAAACCCCTCAACCACAGTGAGGTGATCGGACTGATGGAGGAGAACAAAGAAATGGACATCAGGGTCGATGATGAACTTCAATATCCTCCTTTCAAAACAGGAGATGTTATTGAAAGTTTTATAAGGCTGGGCTATAGGCCCATGTCAAAGGAATCCCAGTTGGAGGGTTTCCTCACATATTGGCTCCGACGATTTGTCGTCCCTGGAGCGAGCACTCTCGACCGCTTCCATCATGGCGTGCTCTTTGCTGCTGTCCGGTTAGTCTTTGGCTACCGGATGGATCTGCTGTCGGCGATGACCTGCAGAATAAACGCTGGTCTTCGTCTTTATGTTGAATCGATGCTCAAATGGAAGGGCGAGAATGGGAACTTCCCTCGACTAGAGCTGCCTTATACCTATTCGTTCGGATGGTTACTTCTGCACCATCCATCATTGATGAACCATGACATGGAAGCAGTCGGTGGTAGCTATTTGCGGAGATTCTCCCGAAGTAAATGGGTATATACCAGTCTGAAAGATTGCAGACGTGCTTTGAACCTTGGGAAGGGGTGGAATTTCTACTGCGTTGCCCCTCCAACTGGCTATGAACATATGTCGACAAATCTAGTTGATCTTGGGAGACAGCCGTTGGGTCGGGCATCATTTGATTGGCTGAAGATGATTAGGCCGTCGCACCTGGTGTATAGATTTGAAGATGAATGTTTCTTGGAACCATATCTGCCAAGCCGCTTTGCCCGTCAATTCGGCTACGACCAGTTCCACGTAGACAATGCTATAACTTGTCCGCAAGGAAAAGGGTATCTGATTGATGGCGCCAGGGCCTGGGCTTATTATAACGCTCGAGACACAAGGACAGTGTTCTCGATGCCGACCAAGAGTGATCACGGCCCCCGGATGTTATACACATATTCATTTTTTTTACACAGCAGCGAATACATTCGCCGAGAACTTCAACCTTGTAGATAGCTTCGCGACGACGACGCGTTTGAAGAGGGAGCAACCGTTATGCTAGCTCCAGGTAATGACGAGCAGCATGAGCCAGTGGATGATCCGTTGGAAGCCTCAAGGGAAGCTAACTTCCTTGAGGAGGTCAATGAACCACTGCGAGTTTCTTGAAAGTGGTCAAATCTCCAACCAAGGAGAGAAAGATAAGGATTAATGAACCTTCTTCTCCAGTTGCAAAGAAGAAACTCATCCTAGATCCATCAGAGAAGGTCACCACCAGGTCACAGTCTCGGCAACTGGCCGAGTCGACCCAAAGAGAAGAAGCGACTATGCCAACCTCTCTTCCAAGGCAGGTCGATGTAGTAGATGTGGAGAGTCCAGAGAGACGTCTTCATAGAAAGAAACTAGCCTCCAGAAGAAGAAAGAGGGTGATCACCCCTCCGAGACAAACCTTGTCTTCGGTGGTGGCCAGTACTGTAGCTGGAATAACCATGTCATCCCCTACACCTGCCCCCGAGCCTAGGCAGGAGACTCCTTCTCCAGAACAGAGGGACGAGGTTGAGCAGAGGGATGAAGCTGAGCAGAGAGATGATGAAGTTTTACGATCTCCTTCTCTTGCGGTAAAAACTACCCAGATTTCTGTTACACCGGGAACAATCCGTGAAGAAGAAGATCGTTTAATGGTTGAAGCTCTAAATGATTGCGACTTCGGTCTGCAAGATGATATCGATCAAGCCGCCGCCGCAACTGCCAGTGAGGAAGCTCCAGAAGATAGTATAAGTAATAAGATACATCAACAGAAGGTGTTGATGATACATTAAATCCTAAAGAGGGCACTGATGTCCATATGTCTCCCGAAGCCGTAGACGACACGCTAAATCCTGAAGAGGATGTTGAGGTGCACGTGTCTCCCGAAAAGAATACGGATGTAGAAGTAGCACCTGTTGAAACTACTCCTGCTGATCCAAAAGGTATTAAATGATTTAATCTACCTTCTTTTCATAGATTCAAATAGCTGACATCTACACTTTTATCCATGCAGAACTTGAATCGTCTCTGGTTCCTCCCGTATGCACAGACATAGTGCCAATAACGGCTATCGCTAGCGGTAGCCGACATTTTTCGGGTGGCTCTGAGGCCGGAAGTAGTCAGGCAGTAATGTCTGAGGCTACTTCTGTTAGATTGGACTCTGTACCAACAGATGAAAGACTTGATGCTGGGGCAAGTCATGGTAAGATTGCCTTTTACTTCTGATCCTTTTTAATTAGTTGCTAATGACAACAACAATCAATGATAAGGTTCATTTGATTTTGCAGAAGAACATCTGGGAGGAGCAACCAGTTCTACGATGGCTCCACTATCTAAAGAGCCTTCCATTCATATGCAGAAAGCTGCACATCTATCTCCGGCACCTGCTGCTTCGTCGTCAATGGGAGTAGCTGCTACGCCTGGGGCCTTGGCTACTAACCAATTTATCATAAACTCCTTCACCAAACTCTTCTTTAATTCGTTGGGACCCTTAATAGATAGGGTGATAGAAAAAGAAGAGGCTCGTTTTTCCACAGTTAGAGGTCCAACCTCTTATCTGGTCAATGCTATTCGCAATCAAGGCGACGAAGCTCAGGCTATTTTTTTTGATCATATACTAGATGAGCTGGAAGCGTCAGTCAGGACCTACAAAGATCTTAATGAGGGAGAGGTGGAACCCTTGGTGCAGGCTGAATTTGAAAAGATGTCTCAAGAGGCTGCGGTTGAGAAAGTTAATTTCCAAGTTCTCTTGGATGCTTTCACTACCAAGTCTGCTGAGTATAATGCCCAAGTGGAAACAGTGGCATCTGTTGCTGACGAGAAGGAGAGGAAAGTTGCTGAGCTGCAATCAGAATCTGCCCGTCTTAAAGAAGAGCTGAGACTTGTTCAGCTTGCTCTGGAGGACGAGGCCACACAACACCAGGCTGCAGTTCAACATCTGAACGCTCTGACTCAGGAGAGAGATGAGTATTTTGCAACTCATCAAGAAGAAATCTCTCGCAGAATAGTAACCATGCCATCTTTCGACGATAAGTCTGGGTTGGAGGAAGCTAGGAAGCGGGTGATGGAATCTCGTGAGGAGCGGCTGCAATCTTTAAAGCAGCAAATGACCAACTTGATGACTCCGCCGGCAGAATAAAAAAGACTTTTGTATCTTCAATCTTTTTGTGATATGTAATGTTGTAATGTCTTTCAATTTTGATCAATTAATAAAAAGACATTTTATTGGTGGCTCTATTATTTATTGCACATCTTATTCAGGTATAAATAATAGCGATAGAAAATATATTCAAAGGTGCAGGACATGATATATTTCTTGATTTTAGAAAATAATTATATTCAATTATATCTGCTCAGAGATAATATGGACATGGCAGAATATAATTTATTAATATTATTATTTCAGTGGACAACTTAAACAAAGATGATGAGTTGCTGATATGAACGAAATAGATGATTCGTCAAAATGTGTGAACGAAATAAATGAACGAAATGAATCGTCGGAATGAACGGATAAACCGTCAAATGAATTGAATGAACGGGTGGACCGTCAGATGAATAGAATGAACGGGTGAACCGTCGGATAATGACCGGGCGAACCGTCAGATGGATGTAATGAACGGATGAAACGTCGGATGGATGTAATGAACGGACGAACCGTCGAAATGAATATGATGAACGAATGAACCGTCGGATGATGAACGGGTGAACCGTCGGATAGATGTGTCGCTTCATTGTCTTACGACTCTCTATCTATAAATAGAATAGAAAATCAAATGGGATGGTTACTTTCACTTTTCAACATAAAAATGTCGTCTGGAGATGCATCCAAGAAGGCTGAGATTGCCTCAAAGGTGGAAACGGTTACTGAAGAATGTCCAGTCGAGTCGGTCAAGCCAAAGTAGATAGCAGTGGGCGAAGGTTCGTCTGTACCCAAGCCGCCAAAGGACATCTTGGACTTCCTTCTTGAACCAGAGAAGACTGAAGAAGAAGAAGCCATGAGGATGGCTGCTTGCAAGTTCTTGGTGGGTTCGGGCAAGAGTGTTCTCGACTCTTTTGCTGATCATGTCTTCGATAAGGATGGTAGTGGCCCGCGTCCCAATTTTGAGAAGGATGATAGTGACCTTCCTTGATATTATGTACTATCATTCATGATGAAATAAAATTAAATTTTATTTATGAACTTGTCTGATGATTACAAGCAATGTCTTTTACATTTATACATAATACTTTTTGAGGAACTTGCCATTGATAGGCATCATTGCAACTCGACTGTCTAGCTCTGTGAGTTGATAGGCTCCATTCGAGAAGACTTTCCTCACGATATATGGACCTTCCCACTTTGCATTGATCTTGCCCTTGCTCGATTGAGTCATAGTCATGGGACGTCTGACTGTTAGAACGAGCTCTCCTTTTTGAAAGGCTCTGACCTTAACTTTGCGGTTGAAAGTCTTGGAGATGCGGGCTTGGTATAACTCAATATGCTGTTGAGCCATTAACCGCTTCTCATCGAGCGCCTCCAATTCTTGAAGTCGGAGAAGATCGTTGTTCTCTGTAGTGAGCTCGTTGCTGATAGCAATCCTCAAAGACAGAATTTGAAGTTCCAGGGGTAGAACTGCTTCACATTCGTACACTAAAGAGAAGGGTGTACAGCCTGTAGGGTTGCGGACCGTAGTACGATAGGCCCAAAGACATTCTCCAAGCTTTTCACTCCAGTTTTATTTATTAGTAGACACAAACTTTTTAAGGAGTTGATGATAGTCTTGTTGAAAGCTTCAGCTAAGCCATTAGCAGCAGGATTGTAGGCTGTCGAAGCGACATTGTCAATCTGATGATCGTCACTGAACCTTGTAAACTTTTGGCTGATGAATTGAGGTCCGTTGTCATGGATGATTCTTCGAGGTACACCAAATCTATAGATAACATGGTGTTTGACGAAGTTGATGACGCAACTGGTCTTGACTTCAGCTAATGGTATAGCTTCGGCCCATTTGGAGAAGTAGTCGGTTATTGCCAGTATGAACCGATGTCCTCTAGAAGAAGGAGGATTGATGGGACCTATGATGTCCATGCCCCAAGCTTCGAAAGGCCATGAAGCAGCAGTCGAATGAATAAATTCTGACGATTGATGGATGAAATCTGCATGGATTTGACAGGCTCGACACTTCCTTGCATATTCGATGGCATCAGATACCATAGAGGGCCAGTAGTAGCCCATACGTCGGATGCGATCCTGTATTTTAGGACCGGGTTGATGTGCTCCGCAGACACCGTCGTGAGCTTCATGCAATACTTGCTTTGCTTCATCACCAGCAAGACATCACAAGAGTAGACCGTCATAAGTCCGCCGGTAGAGAGTTTTGGTGGTCTGATTGTAGTAGAATCGCAGAGACCGCCAACGAATATTCGTTGCCTCCTTAGGATCTTCAGGGAGTATGTCATAAACTACGAAGTTGATGAATTAAGTTCTCCAATCTTCACTGATAATATTGACTTCAGTAAGATTACTGAACTCAATATTACGATTGTTTTCGACGCAGAACAATTCCCGATTAGAGATAACCACCACCTGCTGTTTTTTAATAGGAATGGCTAAAATAGCTGTAAGATTAGCCAAAGTGTCTGCTTCAGTATTGCAAGCTCAACGGACATATTCGATGAAGAAGGCTTTAAATGATGTAGCCATGTTGATTGCCTCTTCAAAGTAAGGCACTAGATCTTGATGGCGAACTTCATAAGTTCCTCTAACCTGGTTAACAACCAGCTTGGAGTCACCATAAACTTCAAGATACTCGACGTCTAGTTGTTTAGCTAGCTGAAGGCCAATAAGTAGAGCATTGTATTCTGCCACGTTGTTGGAGCAAGGCTCATCTAAGGAGTATGCTCTTTGAATAGCTGACCCGTCTGGAGAAACAAGAACAACTCCAACTCCTGCGACAATGGCACAATTGGGTCCAATCCTGGATGCACCATCAAAGAATAGGCGCCAAGTAGGAAATTCTTCGGAGATTGTATTAGATTCCAATGTCTCGTCTGAAATTTCATCATAGAGTTTGGATGTCTCTGGAACAGGATGAGCTGCTAAGAAATCCGCCAGTGCTTGACCTTTGACAGACTTTTGAGGAACATATACCATGTCATATTGGGCTAGCAGAATGGACCATATAGCCAGCCAAGAATTGAGTGTGCTAAGCTTCTTCATCAGTACCCGAAGAGGGTTAACTCGGAATATGACATAAATAGTTTGGCCAATGATGTAATACCTTGTCTTTTGAACAGCAAACATAAGAGCTAGGCATTCTTTTTCGACCGGACTATAACGGTGTTCAGCACCAATCATAGTACGACTGAGATAATAGATGGCATGTTCGTGACCTTCTTTGTTCTTTTGGGCAAGTAAAGCACCCAATGAATGGTCCATAGCACGGACATACATTAAGAACGATATGCCTGAGATTGGTGGCACCAAGACTGGTGGATTCATGAGATATCGCTTTATGTCATCAAATGCTCGTTGACATTCTTCAGTCCAAATGAAAGAGACATCCTTCTTCATTAGTTGAGTAAATAGTCTGCAGCGTCCAGACAGATTCGAAATAAATCTCCTGATGTACGCAAGTCGACCTTGGAATCCTCGTAGCTCTTTTAGGTTGCGTGGAGGATGCATCTCTTGAATGGCTTTGATCTTCTCGGGATCCACGTGTATACCCTTAGAGGTAATGACGAAGCCGAGAAATTTGCCACTAGAGACACCCAAGAATGACTTGGTAGGATTCATTTTGAGTTGATGTTGGCGCATGAGATTGAAGATAGTTCTCAAGTCTTGGATGTGATCTTCCTTTAGACGACTTTTGACAACAATATCGTCGACATAGCATTCGACAGTCTTGCGCAGATGATCTCGAAAGATGGTACTCATGGCTCGTTGGTATGTTGTACCAGCGTTTTTGAGACCAAATGGTATGACAGTATAGCAGTAGACCCCGCGAGGAGTGCAGAAAGAAGTATGTTTTTCATCTTCCGGATTCATCCGAATCTGATTGTATCCGGAGAATCCGTCTATAAAAGATATTCGCTCGAACCCACAGGTGTTGTCAATCATGACGTCTGTGATAGGGAGAGAAAATTCATCTTTTGGACATGCTTCATTAAGATCCCGAAAGTCGATGCAAACTCGAACCTTGCCGGTTTTCTTTAGAACTGGAACGACATTAGCTACCCAATCAAGATGCTGCTCTTCTCGAATAAAGACACAAGCGATGAGCTTCTTGACTTCATCGTCGATTGCGTCCATCATTTCTGGCTTGAAGCACCGTTGTTGATGTTTAACCGGTTTTGTATTAGGCAGGATGTTCAATTTGTGAGTAGCAACTTTAGGATCTAGACCTGGCATGTCTTCATAGCTCCAAGCAAAGACATCAATGTATTCTTGAATAAGAAGAATTAATTCTTATTTATCCGCCTCTGGAAGTTTCTTGCTGATGAATATTGGACGAGGGGATCCGCTCTCTCCTACATCAATTTGAACTAATTGATCTTCAGTAGGAGGTTTCCTTTGTTCGAATCGGAGTTCCCATTGGGTATCCATTCGTTGAGCCCAAGGATCTGTTTCAGGATTTTCTTCAACATCCTCGTCATAGCCTTCTGGAAGTTTGACGGAGACCATGTTAGAAGATACAGTCAATCGATGAACTTGACCGATGCTGGTGTCAGAATCCCATGATCTGGAATCAGAAGAGTTAGAGCGTTCTTCACTATCGGATTCAGAGGCTGCTGGGGATAGTACCGGAGGTGAAAAATATCTGAGACCTCTTTTGGTCCTGCTGTAATACATCTCTGAGCCCTTACCGTAGTTGAGACCGTTCTTGAAGTCATAACCCATCTTTCGGATGATGTCTTTTGATTGTTGTTTATAACGACGAAGTTGAAGATGTCCCGTGTCGTTATTTTTGCTATCATCCGTATAGCTGAATTATTGTTCTGGTCCTTTACTAAAAAGTATTGGACTCTCGCCTTTCTTTCGAGCGGGAACAACACGATATGAGTCATTTGGATGTTCGAGTGAGACTTCTGTTTGAAGAGACTGTACAACTCCCATTATAAATGACTGATAGCCATCTAACATATCCAAATAGCACTTAGCATGATAAATGACATCAGTATACTGAAAAGTAGATGCTTTTTTATTGATTTATACATCTGTATTTATAGCAGGACCTTTAGCCTTAGCAGGCTTGGTCAGATTAATTACAAGAGGGGGAGAAGAAGAACGTGGAGGAGGATTGGCCTTGTTACGACGGAGGTCGATAACAAGCAGCTCAGAGGAGGTGGGCTCCCTTTTATCCTTGTTATAAGATAAATCAATAACAAGTGGCTCAGAAGAGGTGAGCTGCTTTTTTTCCTTGTTACGACGTAAGTCAATAACAAGTGGCTCAGAAGAGGTAAGCTCCCTTTGATCATGACCATCATCAGTTGGCTGCTTCTGGACTGACAAGTGGATAGCCAATGGTTTAGAGGATTGAGGACGGGAAACACGCCCTTTGACAGGTATGATGAGGGTGTCATTAGGCACTGCTTCTTGCTCTTCTTCAGTATCCAGAGACAATACTACTTTTATGAATTCATCCTTGTACATACGAGCATCATTGCAGTATGCTTCGACGCCTTTGAAAGGATAGAGATCAGCAACCTCCTTTTGAACCTCTCCGTTGTCATCGACATATTTGAAACATTGATGGAGAGTCGAAGGAACAATGTTATGCTCATGCAGAAATGGTCTTTCCAACAGAGCATTATATGAACAATCATGGTTGTCAATGATGTAGAAGGTCACCTTTGTGCGAAGATTGCCTATTTGGAGTTTTAGGCGAATCTTGCCCAGAGGCTCACTCCTTCCCTGGTTGAACCCGAGGATGGTGGTGATTGTACTGGAAAGACTATGCACTGGGATCTTCAGCGCATCTAACATTATCTTCGACATAATACTGAGAGCAGACCCTGGATCTATTAGGATACAATCGACTTTCATCGAGTCGACATATCCTGTATAGTATAGAGGACGGTCGTGCCTGTTGTCTTCCATCAGCATGTCATCATGTGTGAAAGTTATGTTTGGAATTAACTCCAACACACTATGACAATGGAGGCAAGAGACTGGCTCTGCTTTCGGCTTCTTCCGAAAGGCTAGACAGGTTTCTGCATGCATGAGAGCCTCACTCAGAGTTTTCTGAGTCTCTTTGGAGAGGCGCAAGAGCTCGAAGATTGACAGCCGGGCCGGTGTATTAGCTAACTGAGCCAAGATATCAAAGTTGTAAGGCTTTTCAAGTCTAGAAGGAGATGACTTCTTCAAAGGTTTGTCGAAGCGGACTTATTGTTTGCCTTTGTCGGCTACCGTCGGCTTGGGAGGAGTGGGTTCTACAACCGGTGAGGACACAGTAGGAATATCCTCAGTGGAAGCAGGTTGCACTGGAGCAGGCTCAGAAGAAGAAGCAGGATTCTGAGCTTCGGGATAATCCTTTAGATAAGCTTTCCCCGATCTGGTGCCCAACAGGATTTCCTCGTCAACTATGGGGTCAAAAGACACCATATTGCAAGTCTTTGTCTTGCCCTTGGAGCGGTCTTTCTTCTTGGAGGAAGAGGGAACTTCGAACTCCAAAGCAAGATCCGGATGAATCCACATAATTTCGCCATTGTCAAGAGACAAGGGGACAAGACCTTCACTTCGTGGAGGAGGGAGATTCTCGATCTCAAGAGTAGCTTTGGGGATAGGGATGACACCATGTTGTACCATCTGTGGAGGAAAGTTACCGAATTGAACTGAGACTATGTTTGCAGTAACAGTCTTCTCATCTTACTGCAAAGTGACAACACCAGCATTGACCAGCTCCTGAATTTTGCCTTTGAGCACATAACATGTTCGAGTGGGATGCCCAATGAACCTGTGATAGACACAATACTTGGGATGATCCGTCTTACTGACTTCATCAGGCTTCTTCGGATCTGGGAGTTGGAGCTTATTGCTTTTGATCAAGCAATCAAAGATGCTCACGGTGTCATTCTTGTCAAAAGAGTACTCTACTTTCGGACGAGGTTTCCTTGGTGGAGGTGCTGAAGGAGTGGAAGTGGACGTAGGTGGAGCTACGTTGATCGCCAGAGATTCTTTGTTCTTCAAGTTGATGTTCAAAGTTTCTTTTCCCTTGCGGTTGTTCTGGCGATTACCACCACCTGATGTCTGATGTTCATCCCGGTCGGGGTTAGACATTTGTACCCCTAGCTGCTTGAATTTGTCGGCGCTAACTTCAGCTGCTTTAGCGTTGACAATGAAGGATGGCCAATCTTGGAACTGAGTTGACCCCGTCCACATGCTGATGATAGGTAAAAGATTTGTCTTACAGGTGTCTATGGTCACAGCGGCCGGAGTTCCATGAGGCATTTTTAAGGCTTCTCGGCGGAACCTTTCAATGAAACTCTCAGCGGTTTCATTATGCCTTTGTTTGATTTTATTGAGGGATGACATGGTCATGTCGTTGATACCCTCATAGAATCGTTCCAAGAAGATTTGTTTTAGACCTGAGAAGGAAGTGATACAACCATCGGACAAGCTTCTGTACCAATCGTATGCTACGCCGGCTAAACAGCCGACGAATACTCTGGTAAGAAGAGCGTCATTTGGCTGAAGTTGGACAGTCATTACCTCAAAGTGTTTAATGAACTGAGTAGGAGAAGTGTTGCCATCAAACAACGAGATTGTTGGGATTTTGTACTTCGGAGGAAATGGGACTTCCTTCCATTCAACTGGGTAGGGTTGCTTGATCCCCAACCTCTGCAAGTTGTCTTTCTCTTTGAAGGCCTCGAACTGAGTACGCAGGAGCTTGACAGCTTCATTGGCATCCTCCATTGATGTAGAAGGAGCAGGCTGAATCACAGTGTTAGGGGGTGGAACAGCGTGGTAAGCACTACCCCCAGTACCTGACTGACTGGGTGTAGGTTGAATCTGCACAAGAGGTACTTGAGTAGATGATACCCCCAATCCTGCATTGACAGGCACCGACGATGCTATGATTTCAGGATTTACAGCAGGTACGGTCGGTGGTACTGTATGTTGGGCCACGATGATAGAATGCATACTTGCAACTATTTCGGCCATGGTCCAACTTATCTTCTAGCGCAGCTATTCGTTGTTCTTGACTAGCTGAATTGGAAGCATCTGGGTCTTCAGTGACAACATAAGCTGTCACTTCTTTAGGTACAGTAGAGGACACTGTCTGTTCTGAACTTTTACTGTATGCATCGTAGTCGGAGAAAGAATCATCTCCTGAGTGAGAAGGAGGAAGATGACCGAAAGGATCTTGATTATTCCTTTGACCGATTGTGTCTCGGCTTCGGGATCTGGTATATTGGAATACTCCTTCAGAAGATTCTTGGAGTAGATCCAAATACCGCTGGCTTGGCTTGCGAGGCTTGCCGTGCTTAGAGCACTTCCTACCCCAGTGTCTCTAGAAGTCATGTTGACGGAAGCGTACAAAACTTCGTCTTCATCTTCAGACATAGGTTCAGAGTTTGTAAAGTTCAGACGATCGAAGACAGAACGTCTTGTTGTCTGACAACAACACTTGATGACAACTTTGTAATTACAATGGTGTCCAAGTGGTTGCACTGGAGGAGTTGAGATGTTGTTCCGTTTTTGCTTAAGGTGTTCTTAGAGATCGGGAACAATGACAGGACGATAAGAAGTTCGAGGGATATGTTCTTTGACAACATTCTGAACATGGTTCCGGTTCTTCAAATGTTTTGTCCCTTGAATGTACAGGGAAGTACTCATTTCATTAGCATATGTGTCAGAATTTTTGATCCTGGAAGTTTGCTTCTGATGCTGGTTGATCTTCGACATTGGCTATTTGTGTTTCACCGAAGTTGACCTGTTGAGATAAGTTCTTAGATCAGCAAACTCACCCCCAGGGGTTTCTGTCTGAGACACCAGCAATTTTCCCTGTTTTGAGCGGGATATCTTGAGAGTTGGGAGATCTTGGAATTCTGCTACTGGGGTAGGCAGAATACCTCTTTGATCAGTACACTTCCCTTTGGCAAGGAGGGAAGAAGAACCCTTGTTTGAGAGAGTTCTTGTACTGACTGGTGCCGAGGCACGTTCAGATTGATCTTCTATGGTAAAAACTGAGGAAGACTGAGAAAAGACCAAAGGACCTTTTCCTTTATTTTGTGAAGAAGGGTTAGCTAAAGAGTGTTTCCCTCTGTTGTCTTCCAAGTCGTGGGACGAGGAAGTTTAAGAAAAGACCAACGGGCCTTTTCCTTTGTTCTAGGGAGGAGGAGGAATAGTCAAAAGACTACCCCCAGTGGATTGCGCTGGAGCAACAGGATGCTTTGGAAGAGGAGCAGAGTTTTTCCTCTTGCTGTGAGAAGAAGAGAGATTAGCCAAAGGGTTGTCTCTCTTAGACTGCGCTGGCGTAGTTTGTGTAGGGATTGCAGTGGTTGTTGGCGTACTGGCAGGTTGCACATGAGTAACTCTGGCAGAAAGTCTTCTGGCTACAGTCTCAGTAGATTGTGCAGCAGGAATCTTGATGCCAGAGTGCTTGAGTTGCACTCTGGTTGCTGGAGTGGTGGATTGTGCAGGCAGAGTTGCAGCCAACTGCGCCAGGGGAATAGGAGTCTTGTACTTTGACGGAGCAGCATAAGAAGTAGGTTGTGCACTGGCAAGGGGAGCAATATACTGCGTCTGGACAGCAGCAGCAGACTGCACAGCAGAGGCAGCAGTCTTGGGAACAGAGGCAGTAGACTGTGCAGCAGGCTGAGCAGCAGACGCAGTTGACTGTGCCGCAGTCTTGGGGACCCACACTGGATGAACTTTGCTTGTGGCAGAAGTTGTTGCAGTGCGAGGGGTGGTCCTGGAATTGATCATCGCCTCGTAGGCCATCTGGTTGACCTTTACAACCAGCATCTTCTGCGTCTTTCCGATAGACGCAACGTCACAATGAGTTGTCACTTCCTCGTCGAAGGAGAAAGTCGTCCCCAGCAGAGTCGCCATTTTGTTTGCAAAAACAAAAGTTGATCTTTATTTCACAAACTTTGTAAGAAGATTACAAGAATTCTGGAAAAGTACAACTATAGGAATCCGATCTGAATGACGATCGCTTTATCCCTTGGACGATGTGAACTTTGAAGACGGTAGCCTCTGAAGATTGCAGCAGCACTTTGGCAAGAACTCCTGATCTCTGGTGATGATTTCTGTGGATTCTGATCTCTGTGTGTGTGACAATGAAGGCTTGAAACTCTATTTATAGAGTTCTGGAAATAACTAACTCTTAGTTATTCTGAATTGCGCAGGTTAGATTGCGCAGACTTTGGATTGCGCAAGCAATAAACTGCGCAGGCAGTTACTCGATCATGGACTACATGTTTGTGACGCATGGCAATATTTGATTGAAATGTGCTTGGTCGTGTACAGACGGTTGCCAAATTGATGAGTAATTGATGGCATGTAGGCCACGTGTACTTTGTCAGTTGTCTTGATGGAGTGCGCCACATGAATTGTGCTGGCTTCAGATTGCGCTGGGATGGACCGTGCTGCATAGAGTCTGGCAGATTGCGCTGCATGTACAGCTGTCCTCGAGCGCTGTACTGCACGATAAATGAACAGTTTTCTCATTCTTCGGGCTGTCAGCTGTCAGAAGATCTGATTCTCTGTCAGATAATGATGACGAGGCCACGTCAGCTTCCGCACTTGGATGAGTGTGTAGTTCATCCTGCGCAATCGAGTTGGTGCGCAATCTGTCTCCTGCGCAGTTCACTTGAAGGATGTATAATTTGATTTTCATGACTTCTTTGATGGGTGCAACTTGATTTTTAGGACCTACATGTACTTTCATTGTTTAAATTGCCAAAACAAACTAACAGTGAGTTTTGATTAGGACTGCCAGTGGTCTGGCAGTCCTCATCAAAACTCACTGTGTGAGTTCAAAACTCACACACAGTGAGTTTTGCTTAGGACTGCCAGACCACTGGCAGTCCTAGTTTTCATCAGGACTGCCAGTGGTCTGGCAGTCCTGATGAAACTCACACACAGTGAGTTTTGATCAGGACTGCCATACCACTGGCAGTCCTAATGTGATGCAATCCTGATGAAAACTCACTGTGTTTGAGTTCAAAGCTCTCACACAGTGAGTTTTGATCAGGACTGCCAGACCACTGGCAGTCCTAGTGTGAATGAGGACTGCCAGTGGTCTGGCAGTCCTGATAAAAACTTACTGTGTGTGAGTTCAAAACTCTCACACAGTGAGTTTTGATTAGGACTGCCAGACCACTGGCAGTCCTAATGTGAATGAGGACTGCCAGTGGTCTGGCGGTCCTGATCAAACTCACATACAATGAGTTTTGATCAGGACTGCCAGACCACTGGCAGTCCTAGTTTGAATGAGGACTGCCATTGGTCTGGCAGTCCTGATCAAACTCACATACAATGAGTTTTGATTAGGACTGCCAGACCACTGGCAGTACTAGTGTGAATGAGGAATGCCATTGGTCTGGCAGTCCTCATCAAAACTCACTGTGTGAGTTCAAAACTCACTGTGTGAGTTCAAAACTCACACACAGTAAGTTTTGCTTAGGACTGCCAGCCCACTGGCAGTCCTCATTCACATTAGGACTGCCAGTGATCTGGCAGTCCTCATTCACATTAGGACTGCCAGTGATCTGACAGTCCTGATCAAACACACACACAGTGAGATTTGATCAGGACTGCCAGACCACTGGCAGCCCTAATGTGAATGAGGACTGCCAGTGGTCTGGCAGTCCTGATGAAAACTCACTGTGTGTGAGTTTTGAACTTTCTGAGATTTCAGACTTTTGGGTTGTTGATTTCCAGTCGGGAAGAACTTTCTGAGATTTCAATCAATGTTGTTTCCGAAAATATGGATCCTTGTTTATACTTCTTTTGATTATTTTAACAAAGTAAAGGATATATGTAGTCTTCTCTTGGGTTCACATGGGTCAAGAACCAAATAAGGCCCTAATGACCTCCTCCTTAAACATATTTATTTGTTTATTTTATTTCTAGAGTATCTCCTTTCTTTTTCTTTGGAAAAAAACTTTCATAATAGCATCGCATCCAATATTATTTTTTCTTTCTTAAAAAAAATTTGTCTGGAGATCATGCAAAAATACATATTAAGTTAAAAAATGAAACGAAAATCCAAAACTAAAGCGTGCAAGATGAATTTGTTTGAAAATTTTACTGATTTTACAAATAATGTCAAAATTACTCTTTTCTTGATGTAATGACTAAGACTCTTTTCCATATTCATCATAAAGATCTTAATTTTTGTGGGAGAACGGATAATACAATAATTTGAAAATTTTATTTGCAAATCACGAGATTAAGACAATTTTTTTAAAATTATATTATGTATATCTCTACTCTTATAAGAAGGTTTGAAACGTGTGTGTGGGTAACCCAAATATATAACAACTATTCGGTTACATTCAAAGTAATTATGCGACAGCGAGCCAGGTTAAAACAATTCATTACCTGTGATTGTAGTTGGTCGGAACACGCGGCTATGGCTAGATCCCTGGGTTAATCATACACTACCAAAATTTATCGTTTTAGCGACGGCCACATCCGTCGCTAAACCGACGGTAATTACTATTAGCGACCGATAACCGACGGATTTTGGCCAAAAAAATTCGTCGGCAATCAGCTCGTCGCTAATAACGTTCCGTCGCTAAGTTGTCGTCACATGACGGAATAGCGACGGATTGTCGACATCACAATACGAAGCATTAGCGACGCATTTTCGACGGACTGTCGTCAATTTCAACTATTAAGTACTGAATTGTGTAGACAATAGCGACGTAACATTCCGTCGGTAACCCGTCGTAACAGCGTATCAGATTGTATCGTTCCGTCGCTAATCCGTCGGTATTTATCGGTAACTAACGACGGATTTGCGACGGCGTTCTGACGGACTATCCGTCGATCAGGTTCTGGAAATGCTTGGCATTTCCAGCACCATGGCGACGGAAGAGTAGTCGCTATTCCGTCGATATATATCGACGGAATAGCGACGGCTAAACCGTCGATCTTGTTCTGGAAATTCTTGTTATTTCCAGAACAAGGGCGACGGATAGGTCGTCGCTATTCCGTCGAACAATATACCATGCCGATGGATAATCCGTCGACCATCCGTCGCTACCTGGGAACATTTTCAAATATTCAGTTAGCGACGGAATAACCGTCGAAAAGTAGTCGGAATCTTGTGGTGACCGTCGCAAAACGGTCACAAGTCCGTCGCTAACTGAGAATATTTTTAAAAAAAATTACAGCGCTTTTCCTGTTCGCAAAAATTTTTCATAAACCAAACCAATATATAATGCACACCAATTATCCAACAATCACATAGACCAAATATATTATGCACACCAATTATCCAAGAATCACATAGACCAAATATGCACATACGAATTTAATGCACATCAATTATCCAAGAATCATATAGACCAAACCAAATTAATATAAAATAGACATCAATTATCCGGAAGAGTAACCTAATATCCATCGTTATAATCCGATCATTGCACAAATATTCTAAATTTTTCACAAATATTCCAAAACACATAGGAAAGAGTTGGCCAGTTACAGTAACCTAATATCCATCGCTGGCGACCGATCATAGCACAAATATTCCAAAATTTTCACAAATATTCCAAAACACATAGGAAAATCGACTTTGGCTTCAACAAAGACCACAAGTCAGACGATGAATCCTCACAGCCAGGAACGATAGTTGCGTTGAGGCATGTACCATTCTATCAACCACTTTGCATACGAAGGCTCAATCTGGTTGAGGTCTTCTGTAGGGACAGGAGGGTCGGTCCCGATGCTACTACTCTCTGACGGTGGCTCCTCCTTAGCTTCAAGCTTGGGAGCAATCTCTTCCCTGATGGTCATCGGTTCTTCCTTGACCTCGACCTTTGGTAACACCTTCTCCTTAATAGTTACCGGCTCTTGTTTGACGACGGAGACTTCCTCCGTGTCGACCTCCAAGGGTTTCTTGCCTCGACCCCTTCCTCGACTAGCAGCACCACCTCGACGAGTCCTAGGAGCCATCTTTCTGACAACAGAAATTTTTATATAGGGTAAAGAAATTTACTCAAGTTATAAAAGTTGTGACGTTGATTTTTTGCGTTCATCATCATTAGAGGGAGCAGCACTGGAAAAGTTGTGACGTTGGTAGCATGAGAGAGTAAAAATCTGTATCACAAGACTAACAGAATTACTATGTAATCATGTACTCACCAATAACCGGATGTAACTGGAGTCGTTGGGCCTATCGTGCAGTAATTTGTGGATCCGCTGGTATAGGCCAGATGTACTTAGTATCTAGTGTATCAGATTAGTATCGGTCTATCGGTTTGGTATAGGACGTATCATATTGGTATTGGCCTTAACAAATTGGTATTATCCTATATCCGATATGTACATGTATCGGCTGAATAGCTAGGATTCATATTGGTCTTATCGATTTGGTATCGGTCATATCCGATAGGTATCGGCCGTATTGGATTAGTATAGACTATTTCGGATTAGTATCGTGGAAGGTTTAGTAACAACTGTACTTGGATTTCTCTCTTCTCGAGCTAGAATACCATTGCAAGAGAATCACCAGATCATGATTGGCCAGTTACAGTAACATACATACTTTATTTTCCATCAGGAAAAGCGAGATTGAAAAGGAAGTATGTATGTTCTGTAACTGGCCATCTACGCTCTCGTGACTCTCTTGCAATGGTAATCTAGCTCTAGAAGAGAGAAATCCAAGTACAGTTGTTACTAAACCTTCCACGATACTAATCCAAAATGGTATATAATAATCCAACACGGCCGATACCTATCGGATATGACCGATACCAAATCCATAAGGCCAATATGAATCCTAGCTATACGGCCGATACATATCGGATAGGACGATACCGATTCGCTAAGATCAATACCAACCGATACGGCCCATACCAAAACGATAGATCGATACTAATCAGATACGGTCAATACTTATAAGTACCTACGGTCCAGGAGGTTGATCCGCTAGTACATCCATGTACGAACAACGAAGTAACGATCCATTTCAATTTGGATGTGAAAATCTGTATCGTAAGACAATCTAAACATAATCAGTTCTATTTCACATGCTTAATTGCCAAGTATGGGAACGAATGGCTCAGAACATAACCCAAAATTCATTCTAGCATACATTAGTGTGAATCATCTACGTTCTGTACATATAGTGTAGTATATGTTCATATCGTATCTAGTATCTGAAGGATGTAACAGAATCAAGATGAACTCACATAATGTTTACAGTCTAGGTCTCAACTGTCTTCGATTCTATGATCCCATGTCTTAGGTTAAATAAATCACTAACCTCATCACGGTGAGTCTTGGTGTAGCACTCAAATGTGGGGCACCCGTAAATTCACCGAGGTTTTAAATCATCGACATTGAGTTTTAAACCCTCACGTAGCCTTTCTCTTCACTTCTAGGGTCGAGCAGCATCTTCTTGCAAGCTTCGGTCTCCAGATACTTAGTGTCAAGATTCTGGACGCTTTCGTAGAGCATGTCAACGCATCCTAGCGTCAATTTCATCTTGATTGCTAAGTAGTAATCTTGTAATTTAAAGTAGTAATCTTGTAATTTAAAGTTGGAAGAACATGCAAGTAGTAATCTTGTAATTTATGTAACCTAATGTAGTAATCTTCTAATTTAAAGTTGGAAGAACATGTAAGTAGCCTTATAGTTTCTGCCTCACCAGTCGAATGACTTAATTGTCAAGTATCGGAACGAATGGGTCAGAACACAACCCAAGATTCATTCTAGCATACATTAGTGAGTTCATCTTGATTCTGTTACGTCCTTCAGATACTATATACGATAAGAACATAGATGATTCACACTAATGTATGCTAGAATGAATCTTGGCTTGTGTTCTGAGCCATCCGTTCTGATCAAGCATCTTCCTTCTCCTCTCCTCCACCATGGCTCTGAACCAATTTGCTCCTCCTTACTTCCCTTCTTTTTATTTGACTCTCTCAGCCACATATGACATCCAGCTCAAGTGTAGAGTCGGGGGAGAAGAAGTGGGCAGGAAGAGGATGGGGAAGCAGCACAGCCGGCGGCATGACCCGGAGGAAGTACATAGGTTTTCTTCAACAGCCGTAGGAGAACTATAAGGATATATCTTTTCACAACATATCACCTTGTCAAAGACCCTTAATGTGACAACCATGTTACCGCGGTGTCGGAAGACTAACATGTCATAATTTTCTAAGCCGTGTGTTTTGACATAATCCTCCAAACTCTTTTCTGCTATGTAATAATGCAAGATTACTACATAGGAGGAAAGAGTTGGGAAGATTATGTCAAAACACACGGCTTAGAAAACTTATGACATATTAGTCTTCCGATACCGCGGTAACATGATATTCACATGAAGGGTCTTTGACAAGATGACATGTTGTGAAAAGATATATCCTTATAGTTCTCCTACGGCTGTTGAAGAAAACCTATGTACTTCCTCCGGGTCATGCCGCCGGCTGTGCTGCTTCCCCCTCCTCTTTCTGTCCACTTATTCTCCCCCGACTCTACACTTGAGCTGGATGTCATATGTGGCTGAGAGAGTCAAATAAAAAGAAGGGAAGTAGGGAGGAGCAGATTGGTTCAGAGCCATGGTGGAGGAGAGGAGAAGGAAGATGCTTGATCAGAACGGATGGCTCAGAACACAAGCCAAGATTCATTCTAGCATACATTAGTGTGAATCATCTATGTTCTGTACATATGGTGTAGTATATTCTTATCGTATGTAGTATCTGAAGAACGTAACAGAATCAAGATGAACTCAGTAATGTAATACTAAGACATCATCTACTACTATATAAGATATAGTGATAGGTTGTCGTATCATCATTGCCGATGGATGAGGGTCGGAGGACAGGCAACTTTATCTACGGCTACATAGTTTCTGCCTCGCCAGTCGAATGGCTGCAGGGACTATGTTCTGATCACCATATCGTACCGTAGACTAATGCAAATGGAGCTGAAAATATCCGTCGCTAACCAGTCACTAGTCCGTCGGTAACTGAGAATTTTTTTGAAAAAAAAATTGCAGCACTTTCCATGTTCACAAAAATATGCATAAACCAAACCAATATATAATGCACACCAATTATCCAAGAATCACATAGACCAAATATGCACATACGAATTTAATGCACGCCAATTATCCAAGAATTATATAGACCAAACCAAATTAATATAAAATAGACATCAATTATCCTGAAGAGTAACCTAATATCCGTCGTTATAATTCGATTTATCTTCAAGTGTGAGAACGGATGGCTCAGAACACAAGCCAAGATTTATTCTAGCATACATTAGTGTGAATCATCTATGTTCTGTACATATGGTGTAGTATATGTTCTTATCGTATCTAGTATCTGAAGAACGTAACCGAATCAAGATAAACTCACTAATGTAATACTAAGACATCATCTACTACTATATAAGATATAGTGATAGGTTGTCGTATCATCATTGCCGAGGGATGAGGGTCGGAAGACAGTCAACTTTATCTACGGCTACATAGTTTCTGCCTCGCCAGTCGAATGGCTGCAGGGACTATGTCCTGATCACCATGTCGTACCGTAGATTAATGCAAACGGAGCTGGAGCTAAAATACAGAAACCAAAATACAGAATCAAATCCCTGGGACGGATGGCTCAGAACACAACCAACCGGAGAGGATACTCTGAGAGATCCATCTGAGTAGGACGTATACTCTGACAGATCACCTTTACAAGAATGATATCAGTAGTGGGATTGAGTGCTGGAGGGGATATTATCAGAGTATACGTCCTACTCAGATGGGTCTCTCACCGTTACTATTTTTTTCTGACAGCATGGTGGATGTGCTCCGTCAACAGATTCTTGCTCCGAGCCAAAACTTTGTCCCGGAGCTCAAGTCCACATCCTTGGTGTAGAGCTCGAGTGAGAGGTTCCTGACAGCATGGTGGTCTCCTTTGTCAAAGTATCCGTGCTTGTCCCACAACCAATATGGGATGAGCACGGATACTTTGACAAAGGAGACCACCATGCTGTCAGGAACCTCTCACTCGAGCTCTACACCAAGGATGTCTACTTGAGCTCCAGGGTAAAGTTTTGGCTCGGAGCAAGAATCTGTTGAGGGAGCACATCTACCATGCCGTCAGAAAAAATTAATAACGGTGAGAGACCCATCTGAGTAGGACGTATACTCTAATAATATCTCCTCCAGCACTCAATCCCACTACTGATATCATTTTTGTAAATGTGATCTCTCAGAGTATACGTCATACTCAGTTGGATCTCTCAGAGTATTCTCTCTTGTTGGTTGTCGTATTATCATTGCCGAGGGATGAGGGTCGGAAGACAGTACAAATAGTCTAATACAAAAACAACTCAATATGTAGTCCAATACAAATAGTCTAATACAAAAATAACCCAATACAAATACTCCAATACAAATAAGTACTAATAGCTAATGAGAACCACGCTGCTCACGCAAACGCTCAGTGATACGTTCACGCAACCACCTCGAAAAAGCGAAATTTTTGGCGCGAGGAGAGCTGTCGTCCCTTGCAAGGACTGCATGAAGAGTCCTTTCGGTCTCACTAGCTACCGGTGCTAGATGAATAGAACTCTCGGTCTCACTAGCAACCGATGCCACTTCCTCCTTAACTGTAGGAGGAGCCACCTCAGCATTCACTGTTTTCCTCAAACGACGTGCCGCTCCTCGGGTCATGGGTGCCATCTGATAAGATCGATAGTCACAAATAATATAATTGTAACATAAGCAAGCTAACTAAAGGAACCATCATGTAATTTGAGTACATTTTCGAAAGCCGATAAAGTATAAAAATTCATTTTTTTGCCAAGTGTGAGAACGGATGGCTCAGAAGACAACCCAAGATTCATTCAAGCATACATTAGTGTGAATCATCTATGTTCTGTACATATGGTGTAGTATATGTTCTTATCGTATCTAGTATCTGAAGAATGTAACAGAATCAAGATGAACTCACATAATGTAATACTAAGACATCATCTACTACTATGTAAGATATAGTGATAGGTTGTCGTATCATCATTGCCGAGGGATGAGGGTCGAAGGACAGTCAACTTTATCTACGGCTACATAGTTTCTGCCTCGCCAGTCGAATGGCTGCAGGTACTATGTCCTGATCACCATGTCGTACCGTAGATCAAATGGAGCTGGAACTGGAGCCAAAATACAGTACTACTTCACCATGTTGTACCATTTTACTCTCTCTCTCCTCCCCCCCCTCCGGCGCTCTTACTCTCTCCGGCGCTCTCACACTACTAATTCTTATGTGTTTTAAGTGTGAGAACGGATGGCTCAGAACACAACCCAAGATTCATTCTAGCATACATTAGTGTGAATCATCTATATTCTGTATACATATCGTGTAGTATATGTTAACCTTATCGTATCTAGTATCTGAAGGACGTACGTAAGAGAATCAAGATGAACTCACTAATGTAATACTAAGACATCATCTACTACTATATAAGATATACTGATAGGTTGTCGTATCATCATTGCCGAGGGATGAGGGTCGGAGGACATGCAACTTTATCTACGGCAACATAGTTTCTGCCTCGCCAGTCGAATGGCTGCAGGGACTATGTCCTGATCACCATATCGTACCGTAGATTAATGCAATTAATGGAGCTGGAAATATCCGTCGCTAACTGGTAACTAGTCCGTCGCTAACTGAGATTGTCACATACATATATGTATATCACAGCTAGATGTATAGATATATACATCTATACAGAAGCACACAACTGATAGAACTCGCACTGTCCTTGAGACAGTGAACATATACACCATGAATCCAAACCCCATATATATTCACATTTACTAATCCAAACACCACCAAACTAATGGAACACCCAATATGGATAACACATTATTTAGCCAATATATAAACTCAGATGAATTTGAGAAGCAAAGCCACCCGCCGTCCCCGACCAAAGCCCGCCGCCCCAAGCCAGCCGCCCAGCCCCCGATGCCCCCGCCCCAAGCCAGCCGTCCAGCCCCCGACGCCGCCGCCCCAAGCCCACCGCCCAGCCCCCGGCCCATGCCAGCCGCCCATCCCCCGACGCCCCAACCCCAAGCCCGCCTCCCAGACCCCCGACGCCCCCGCCCCAAGCCCAACGCCCAGACCCCGACCCAAGCCAGCCGCCCAGCCCCCGACGCTCCAACCCCAAGCCCGCCTCCCAGACCCCGACCCCCCCCGCCCCAAGCCCACCGCCCAGACCCCGACGCCCCAACCCCAAGCCCGCCTCCCAGACCCCGACGCCCCCGCCCACCCCCGACGCCCCAACCCCAAGCCCGCCTCCCAGACCCCGACGCCCTCGCCCCAAGCCCACCGCCCAGACCCCGACCCAAGCCAGCCGCCCAGCCCCCGACGCCCCAGCCCCAAGCCCGCCGCCCAGCCCCCGCCGCCCCCGCCCCAAGCCCACCGTCCAGCCCCCGACCCAAGCCAGCCGCCCAGCCCCGGACGGCCCAGCCCCAAGCGCGCCGCCCAGCCCCTATACGACACCGCGAGAGAGAGATAGAGAGATCGAGAGAGAGAGAGAGAGGGGTTACCTTCGGGAGAGAGAGAGGAGAGGACGCCGACGCCGACGACGACAGCGACGCCGATCACCGAAGCCGACACCGGCGAGAGAGAGAGAGAGGAGAGAGAGTGAATTTGGGGGGAATGCGAAAAGTTCCTCCCGCCGTTTCATTTAAAGTCTGGTACGTATATATAGCGACGGACTAGCGACTGGTAAAAATCGTCGCCCAGCAGTCGCCTTTTTTGATAAGTGCCGACTGAATATCCGTCGCTACGTAGTCGAAGATATGTTCCGCCAATTCTCTACACATTTCCCGCCAAATAATCGACTACGTAGCGACTACGGTAAAACCGTCGCTATAACACCGACACTCTAGCGACGGATGTGCGACCTTTCCTCCCCCTAAAATTAAAATAAAAATGGCAAAGGCGTATAGTCGGTAATCCGTCGCTGAGCGACCACGAAACCGTCGCTAATACCGACGAAAAAATTCCGTCGCTAAAAATTCGTCGCTAAATGAGTGTATTTTGGTAGTGATAGCAGTTTGGTGGAGCTCTTCGGCTGGCCTACTTACGAGCTGGTGGGCAACAGTGAGGCGGTCATCGAAATCCAAAATTGGACATACCGTTGGGTTCGTATCGTCAAAACAAATCTGTAGACATGTAGTTTGACGACTTTAGAGACCATTTACTTTGGCACGCTTTTCTGTGCAAAGTGGGTCCAACGACGGACACCATTTTGACCCGAAATTACCGTTTTGCCCCTGTGTCCAGAATTGGACTTATGGGTAGGCTATTCTAGCTATTTTGCTCATTCTGGGACTGTTGGAAATGTTTGTTTCAGCATTCGAAGGTGTTTGCGGGAGTTCAGGTTTTGTTGCTCTTTAATTGCAGGACTTTTGCTACCACCAGGCAAGTACACCTTGCCAAACTCTACAGTATTTACATGCTTTCCTATATTTTCAGTATTTTTTGCTTTGTTACATATCTCTCATGTTTCCTCTTGTGATTCTTTCTAGTTACACGTGCACGTAGATTGTAATTTTTCTTTCTTTACTACTTGTTCTATCTTGTTCATGTCTAGTGATAGTATTGATATACATGTGCCATATTTTTCTGACCTGATTGACCTGTGCTAGACTTGGACATGACTAGATCGACTTGGCTTCCTAGTTCCTTAGGAGAGGATGTTTTATTAACCGTAGCTATCCTCTATTGTTAGTGCCTCCCCGGGCTACGATAGAGAACCTATTATAGGACTGTTAGTGCCTCCCCGGGCTACGGTTTTAGCTACGATTAATATTATATTCTCATGACATGTCACCATCTGTAGAGTTCTTCTGTGTTATTATTTTCTCGATTTGGTTATTCCTATATTTTTCTTGCATGTTATTTACTGTACAGTAGGCATGTATATTATGTGTCTTGCTAGTCCTCTGAGGACCTGGTGATCTCTCCAGGTATTAGTTGATGGCACGGTACACTAACGGATGATATTTGCTACACCGAGATTTCAGGTATACCTAGTGTGTTATTATCATATCTTCCGTATTTCGATTTTGTCCTATATTTGATACTCATTGTTATTATAGCTAGTCTTTTACAAGCTTCATTTTTATCTAGCTTGTTCATGATAAATGTGTTATTGGGGATCCACTCTAACATATTTATCTATTCTAGAATCAGTATATTATGGTCTGATCAGCCTTACTGCACTTGATTCGTTATTGTTACGTTATTTAGTGGATTGAGATATAGTTAATCTAGAATAACCAGACAGCTTATACGTATTCGAGCTGGGCTGGAGTCCCCTCGATACGTAGCTGGCATGTATACGTCTCTTAGTCCTACGTATTTTGGGACTGGGGCGTTACAAAAATCCCTCACTCTAATCCGTAATTTAATGTTAATATTAATGTTAATATTAATATTAATATTAAATACTAAAATTAACATTAAACTTAACATTAAAATTAATATCATTAACATTAATATTAACATTAACATTAATAAAAAAAATTAATATTAACATTAATATTAATATTAACATTAATATTAACATTAACATTAATATTACGAATTAGAGTGAGGGGATTTTCTAAGGGGAACTTTTGATCCGCTCCCATATATATATATATATATATATATATATATATATATATATATATATATATATATATATATATATATATATATATATATATGACCTCTAGCCTAGTGGTTAAGAGAGATGCATGCGGCTCGAGTACTCAGGAGTTCGAATCCCAGTGGGAGCTGCCAGGTTGTGCGGCCAGGTTGCGCAGGCTAGGTTGCGCGGTCAGGTTGCGCGACCAGGTGCGCGCCCAGTGGCGTACCCAGTTACGCAGGTGACGCAAGTGGTTCAGTACGCGTTCAGCGCGTGGTGTGCAAGGCGCGTGGGGTGCGCGAGGTGCGCAACTTGCTTCAGATCGTGCCTGTGCATGATCTGAGCGGTTACTGCACGTTCGGAGTGGTTATTACCACGTCCCGAATATTGTGATAACCGGGCAGTTGCTACTCAGCCTATAAAAGGTCTCTTCTCTCTCACAGGCAATACACAAGGCATATACAGAGAGTTACGAAAGTTTACAAGTGTTTAACACAAGTTAACAGAGGCTGTGAGAGAGAAGAGAAGCTTTGCACCAGCGTTGCTTTTGCACGGGAGTCCGTGTACGATCCGAGGAGTCAGAAGAGCAGAAGTGTTCCAAAGTTCTCCGACGAACTTGCTGGTTCCTGGAAGGAAGCTATTCGTGTGGGACGAATATAGCTTTAAGCAACGGTGATCAATCACCCCAGCAGGCCATCTTCCATCTTTCGCTTGTCATCTTCTTCGCTGCTGTGGATTACGAAATCTTCTTAGATTTTCGTATATCATATGTTGCTGTAACGAGATCTTCGTTAAACTTGCGCAACCTTCTTAGAAGTATTGCATTGGAACATTATTTTTTACAATTGTTTCACCTTCTCAGTTTTTCATCGAAAAATTGTGTCCCGGCACTAACAGTTTTTTGGGAGGTTTGTTTCAAAAGAATTTGATGGCAGTAACAAACCAACTCGGGGGCGTTTGGTATGCGGAATACTATATAGCCGGGAATTCTATATTCCCGGGAATTAAATTCCAAGGAATTAAATTCCTCGAAAAATTACATTCCCATGTTTGGTGACAATATAAATATTCCCGGGAAAAAAAAATAATAATAACAACGAAAAAAATGAACAAATATAAAAAACCGGTAAAAACGACAAAAAAATCGGTAAAAAAGAAAAAAAAAATGGTAAAAAACGAAAAAAAATAACCAAAAAGCGACAAAAACGACAAAAAATCGGTAAAAGCGACAAAAAAAAATTGACAAAAATGACAAAAAATGACATAAAATCAGTAAAAATGACCAAAAAAATGACAAAAAAGACTAAAAATCGGTAAAAACAATAAAAAGAAAGCTACAAAACGACAAAAAAATCGCTTAAAACGACAAAAATTGACAAAAAAAGCGACAAAAAAGACAAAATTGGGTAAAAACGACAAAAAATAATCAAAAAGTGAAAAAAAAGGGGGTAAAAACGACAAAAAAATCGTTTAAAACGACAAAAAATTGGTAAAAACGACAAAAAATGACAAAAAAGCGATAAAAACGACAAAAATATAATCAAAAAGTGACAAAAAATGGGTAAAAACGACAAAAAATCACTTAAAACGACAAAAAATTGGTAAAAACGACAAAAATAATCAAAGAGTGACAGAAAATGGGTAAAAACGACAAAAAAATCGTTTAAAACGAAAAAAATTGGTAAAAAACGATAAAAATGACAAAAAAAACGATAAAAACGACAAAAAAAGAAAAAATGTTCAAAAATAATCAAAATTGATCAAAAAAGAAGAAAAAAATGTGGACAATTTTTTTTTTCAAGGGATAGAATTTTCATATTTTGTGGGTAAACTATTTATCCGGGTATTTATAATTTCCGAGAATAAATTTTTTATAAGCCAAACAAACATGGTAATAGATTTCCATCTTAAATTTTTTCGGAAATAAAAAAAAAATACCGTGTACCAAACGCCCTGGCTAAGATTGAAAAAGAAAGAGATCCACCATGAGGTTTAATACTTGAGAAGAACAATGGTCTGAATTGTCCCATAACCGTCTGCGAACCACTCCGGTGATCTAGGCTATATGGAATGGGCAACACTCGAGTCACTTGGGCTATTTCATGATTGTGAATGAAGCCACACCTATAAGCGAGTGAATCGAGTGATGCACTAAGGCCTCGTTTGGTTCACGGAAAGGAAATAAATTCTCTTGTATTTTTCATAGGGATGAAAAAGTAGAATTTCTGTCACATTTTTTTTCCGTTGTTTGGTAAAACAAGAAAACTACCTAGGAAAGAAAAGTAAAATATAACAATGTTTCAATAATATCCTTACCTTTTAAAATAAAAATAATATTATAAAAATAACATTAATGGTAAAATAAGCAATGACACATGGTTACTTTTGTCATAACTTTTGTAATAAATGTTGGGAAAATCAATCCCATGGATCTTGAGTGGAACCATATTCCCACCAATTTTGTCCCTTGTCAGGAAATTTATTCCCAAGTTTGTGGCTACCAAACAAAGAAAAGGAACAACTTTCCTTTCTTGGTTCCTTAAATCCGTGAACAAAACGAGGCCTAAGATGTCCAGCAGATACCCTGATTTCATAGGTCATTCTGGAACTGTAGCAATGTGCCCCAAGAGTTCTACAAACTTCACCAGATTGATGGTCCATCCTTAAATTCAGTGACAAGTTTCTTTTAGGCAGTGATGTTCTTTTGGTCTTACATCCTTCAGGTTGGCCTGCTTGTGTTCTTTCATGCTCAGATTGATCCCTGCAACCACAATCAGTATAATTTATTGATTACTTAGGACTCAACTACTGAGGTAAATGTTGTGGTCAACAACTATTATCATCTGCAATATAATTATTCTTTCAGTTTCTCTCTTTTTGCTGGAGTCCAGTTGTATTGTGATTCGGGAAGATTATTGTTAATTTTAAGATTATTATTAAGTTTTAGTGTTTTGCGCTCAATTGCTAAGTGGAAATAATAATTTAGGTTTTTTTTTTGTAATAAATCAAATACTTCTTTAGCAGCACAAATACTTCTTTAGTAGCAAACTACTTCTGGAACATTGATAATTGGTTTAGTCTTTTTTTATGCATCTTTGCATGGGGGGAGAGATTTTGATCAATTCTCCATATGCACCAGTTCTAGACTGGAAGAAACACTGACAATTAATCCAGTGTCTATGCCAAACTCCTAGCTTTGCAGCGGGTAAATAGCAAAAGGGGCGGCCTTGGCCCAGAGCAGGTGGGACGACGGACCAGGGCCCGCGGACGTCACGTCACATGAATAACAATAAGCACGAACGTCACATGATTACACAAGAGTGTGCTGCAATGGAGGCCTAGAAAGAGAGGAGATGCACGAAAGCATGGAATGCCGGCAATAGAACGTGCTTCAAGCCTAGGCGATCTAAATTTATAAAAGCGCTCTGAATTTTACAAATGTCACAAAAATTTAGAAAACCTTCCTAAATTTTACAAAATTCCTCAAATTTTACAAAGACCTCTAAATTTTATGTTAAGTCAGAAATTTTTTACATAATTTTTAAGATCCAATCATAGAATCATATTTTTTTCATAATTTTTCTTGTATTGAAAATTACTCTTTCCTCTTCAATTCTTTTGACATCCGACCATAGAAAAGTAATTACTTTTTTTTTCCCTCCAACTAGATTATTCCGCAAGCCAAACTAAGACTATTTATGTAGGTCGACAGGACTGGAACAGCCTGGCAATGGGAACTCAATTCCGCAGAATGAAAGTGACAGTTTTATGTTAGTTCTCCTAATCCACGCCTTCCCTAACTCGGCCAACATTAGGAGTCAAAATTGTAACTCAGCTATAACATTCTGGGTCAAACTTCAGTGTTTTGGCTTTCCAGCCAACCTACAATCCAAAGGCTCCAACTTTCCGTGTCATCCTTATCTGACACGAACACAAACGTGCAGTGTCTGTACGGTGTCGTGTCCAAGTTCACACATAACAGACATAATCAGAACCAAAAATCTCTCAAAACTAGATACTTGCAAATTCTCAATTTATTGATCTAAAAGTAAACAAAACCCATCTTGGAATGGAAAGAAACTCGATGTGTATAAATATTACATCTAATTTACATTGGAAAAGCTTTTTGGCCCGCCCCGCGCTGGCCCGCGCCTGCGAGGCGGACAGCCATTGGCCCCCATGATAACCTGGGCCCATCCCATGCGGAAAAGCCAATGGCTGTCCGCCACGCAGGTGCGGGCCACCCCCACAGACGGGCAACCTAGCAGCACTCAATTTACATAGCTCTGGGATTGGATTAGCCGGAGGAGAGAGGCGCGGACGCGCCGGAAGCCGAGGTGGACGAGAGGAAGGATTCTGAAGGCGTAGTCGACCGTCTCCTTGAGGAAGTACTCCATCGCCTCCACGAAGAGGTTGAGGCTCCTCACCGGCGGTACGTACAGCGTCAGAGGCGCCGCCGAGAACGCAACTGCAAAGAATAACTCAATCATACAAAAAAAATATTAATAATTTGATATAATTTTTTTTTCCTTCTCCTTCTTCTTCTTCTTCTCCTCCTCTTATATGGCGGCAAGATCCAGTTGTTTGACTCTTTATTTACATACCAGTCCCCGAGACTTTCTTTTTGTTTCTTTTTGCGCAAGGAAGGAAAGTTTGACTCATCTTAGGCTGATAGTGATATAAGTAGGGATTAGCATCATGTTTTTTGCATTTTAATACCATACATTATTGTTTAGCACGTAAATACTTTGAATATTTTTTCACTTCTTTATTTAAAAGACACTTGCACCCAAAAAAAATTTCATTTTTAAATGAATGAATGAGACTAAACAAAGTCTAATTTTCAACTCTTGTATTTATCTCTGTTAACTTTAATTAATTTTTTTAATTGGTAAATATAATAAATGATATTTTTTGGAAAGAAAAAAATCATGGTAAAGCGTACTTTTGACATTATATAGAAAAATAGATTAGTCAGTCATACCACTCCAATAACTAAAATTTTGAAAAAATATCATGACAGGATCCTTAACCCCTCTAGTTAGGTTTTTTTTTCTTCTTAACCACCATCCCCCTCTAGTGTCTTAGAAATGAAAGAGTTTTGAATGGTGTTATAAGTGTGCATCCATGATGTTGAGAAATTATTCAGTGGAACGAGCTCACCACGTGACTCTGGTGAGCCATGACCCCCCCTTTAATAATATAATAACACGTGGTGAATTTCATATAACATCAAATTAGAGAAAGAAAGCAATAAATATATGTGTTATATACTATTGGAGAAAATTCATGGCTCATTACTGCCATATGATGAGCCCATCCACGGGATAATTTTTTATGATATTGTTTATTTCGATAGCGATAATTGAAGAATTTATTTGACTATGAATTATATTTTGGAGGTAAACCTCAGTTTTAAATTGAATGTGTATTGTTTGGAACTGGTTTTGGATAAACTAAACCAAGATTTTCTTGGTTTCGAAAATTGAACAAAAACCTCCTTTCACAAACTTGAAACGATAAGCCAACAAAGTTGGAATAAGTTTGTCGTTATTTGTTATTTCATTTTCTCTCTAAGCTTGACGTATCTTCTCTTTCCATTTTCTTTGTATATTTTTAATACAAAATAATATGTTTCTTAATAAATAATGAAATTAGATTAGATAAAATCTAATCACGATTAAATTGTATATTAGATATATTATATTTCAATTTGTTAATTTAATTACAGTAGATTATTTAACAGCATAACATATTATAATTTTATAATCCATTTTTTACACTTCAACTCAGGTTTTATTCTTCATACACAGAATCATCAGTTTACAAAACAAAATCCAAAACGCCCAGTATCAGTTATCTCAGTTTTTGTTGTCAAAACTCTTTTTTTTTTTTTTCAAAAATTTATTATCCAAAATCGTTTGGTTTGCGGTAAGTAAATGAAAGAAAATTGATTCTATAATATTTCTTTTCCATTGGAAAATTGTAATTACAATCTATTTCCTTTCCGGTGTTTTGAATCTATTTCATTTCCGTTGTTTGGACAAATTAAGGAAATTAAAAGGAAAAGTGAATCCTTAGAGAGAGAAAAAAAATGAATCATTGAGTTGGTTGGAGGAACCACTTTTTCTCATATTTTTTCTCCTCCTGAAAATCAAATTACTTTTCTTCTTATTTTCTTTGACATCCAAGGCTCCAATTCCACGAACCAAAGCGTGGCCTTCAAGTTTACATGAATTGATTAATAAGGAGGGAAATCCACATGGACTATAATGCAAAATATCCTATTTGCAATATTAAGAGCTCTTCTACACCAAGGCTTCTCGAAGTCTTCTACAATCCTAAGATGGTCATGTGTAAACCCAGGAGTCACATAATGCACCACACATTGATGACGTATTTTAGTGGTGGACTCAGAGAATTCCACCGAATGGTTTCGGTAGGTATTAATCTTCGAGGCTGGTTGGCGTGTTATCTTGACATTTCCTTTGTACAATATCTTCTCCAGAGGTAGGATTGTCCTGTCCATAGCTAATTTTAATTATGAAAAAATTTGAGTGATATTCCACTTAGTTTATCCATTTATGCGGTACACCCTACATTATTTGTTTAATATATAAGTAGTCCCACATCTGACATAAAATATCAGTTTTGACAGTCAACATAATTTGACCGATAATTTATGACGAAAATACACTTGTCTTCTCTCAAACCCAAATTCGTCCCGCCGCTGTCGCGTCCCCACCTCTGCCCCGCCGCTGTCGTGCCTCCGCCCCCGCCCCGCCGCTGCCGCGTTCACCACCACCACTACCACCACCTTCACTATCACCACCACCACTACCACCACCTTCACAATCACCATCACCACCACCACCATCATCATCACCAACACCACCACCACCACTGCCCCCTGAGCCCCCGTCCCATTCCGCCCCTCTCCCGTCCCGCTCCGCCCCCCTCCCCCAACACCACCACCGCATCAGCAGCAGCGACGGGCGGGGGGGGGGGGGGGGGGGGGGGGGGGGTGTGGAGGTGAGGGGATCACCGGAGAGGAGGGGGAGGGGACTCACCGGAGAGGAGGGGGAGGGGGACTCGTCGGAGAAATATGATAGAGTGGGGGAGGGAAGAAATTGGGTTCGGAGAAGAAGACAAAGAGGAAGATGGACATTTTTTTTCTTTTTTTTAACGGTCAAACATCATTGACTGTCAAAACTGAAATTTTTCGTCCAAATGTGGTATAACTTATACATTTAGCAAACAATGTGGGATGGACCGCATAAATAGATCATTCAAGTGGGATGTCACTCAATTTTTTTTTAAACTATTTCTTAACATGTACTTTTGTAAGACATTTCCGTTTTTGTATGTCCTGAGTGGCACCTGCGATTCCGACCTCTTACGAGTCATGCTGGACTTAAACGGTTATCCTAAGGCCGAAGTCGTAAGAGTTACTCATGGGACGGACCTGCCTTTGCATACCTCATCCGTGATGTGTGAAGATATTATATTTGTTGTTTGGTTAATTACCTGGAGTTAACTGTTTGCTAATTAATTATGGAGAAGATTAAGTAAGACACATAGCTAATTTGACCCGGATCCAAGAACTAGGTGCTGATTTGGCCTGCTAGATCATCTCAGGGCACAATCAAGCTTCGTGACATAAACAAATCGAATATGCAATCAGGATTTGGGTGTAGTACATTTGCAATTTTTGTTGGATTGTATCTCGTTTCTGACGCTCAAAAAAGGGTGACAATAGAATTTAATTTAGTCCCACGTCTGATAGGAGGTGGGATCATGAGATGTAGATAATTGGACTTGGTTCATGTTTTATATGAGAATTCTCTTTTAAGACATATAGGTCCAATTTAATATCGTACCTTGTTTCCAACAAATTGTATTAGAGCCCAAAGTTACGAGACTAAATGTTGGATATAATAATTTGTGATGAAAAACTTTGTTGTGTTCGTTGTTTTTGTTGTATACACTTTGTTTGAGTAGGAATGGAATATTGAATACATAATACAAAATAACTTGTCATGAAAAACTTTGTTGTGTTCGTTGTTATTGTTGTATACACTTTCTTTGACTAGTTTTAAAATTTATGTTTGGGTCTCTATATTATATATAATTAGTGTTTGGATATCAAAAGTGTCAATAATGTCATCAAAATGTTATTAATTATTTTTGTGACACTTTTGAAATTCAAACACTAATTATATATAATATGGAGACCCAAATATAAATTTTAGAACTTATTTGAGATCCAAAATCTAAATATCCCAAAAAATAGCACATAGGACATAAAGACCAAGCTTATTACATGAAACATGTAGAAACTTAAGAGGTTTGAAAAGTTAAGGTTACCACATGAAGCTACGCATCCTTACCATATGTATTCTAAGGCCTCGTTTGGTTCACGAATTTAAGGAATCAAGAAAAAAAAATGTTCCTTTCCTTTGTTTGGTAGCCACAAGCTTGGAAATCAATTTCCTGACAAGAGAGAAAATGGAAGGGAATATGGTTCCACTCATGACTCATAGGATTGATTTTTCCTTCTCCTTTCCCAACATTTATTACAAAAAATTATGACAAAACTAACCATGTGTTATTGCTTTTTTACCATTAACTCCTCGTATTCTGGGTCACTTTGAATTTTCATAATGTTATTTTTATTTTAAAAGGTAAGGATATTATTGGAATATTGATATATTTTTGCTTTCTTTTTCTGCACCAACCAAACACTGGAAAGAAATCAAATAATATTTCCTAGGTGGTTTTTTTTGTTTTACCAAACAACGGAAAATAAATGTGACAAAAATTCTACTTTCTCATTTCCATGGAAAGTACAAGGGAATCAATTTCCCTTCGGTGAACCATACGAGGTCTAAGTTCTAAGGATCTAAATTGTGATATTGGGATCACATGCATCCACGATTTTTTTTTTTTTTTTTTCGAAAGTTCTAAGGAACTAGATTGTGATATTGGGATCACGTGCATCCACGAAACATTTTTTTTTTTTATAACAAAATTCTGTATGTTTTCAAGAAGTCTAGGCAATTTACAAGTTCAATCACCAACGTTTCTCTAATTGGCTGATCATTATTCTTAATTTTTCCTTGCACGTCTATAAATCTCACTCCCTTCTCTCAACTGTCCTGAATCTTATCGGCTTCAATTTTCTTCCTGTTGGATACACTGTGTGATTCATTGTTAGGAGCATCACAAAAATATTTAAATGATGATCATATTTCAATATTCATATTATACCCCCATATATATATATATATATATATATATATATATATATATATATATATATATATATATATATATATATATATTTTAAATATTATGAGGCATCACATCTTCAACTATAAAATGAGAAGGAAAAAAATTGACTTCTTTACCTTCCTAAATTTCTAAACCTTAATCTATACATTTTTTTACATAGATTTATATTAGATGGTCATATTTGTTTTTTTTTATAATTTTATACTATATAGTCCTTGGAACTATTTCTGAAGTTTCGAGCTTCATTAATGGAGTTTCGAAGCTTTAATATCGAAACAATTCCATTTGGGACGATGAATGACTGCCAAAATTTTGATTGTCTTAATACAAAGATTGTCAAAATTTTGACAATCTAACAATAGTCACCCAAAATTTTCTCGGTCGTAGAGAATAAAAATGATGATTTGACACGAGTAAATAAAGTTTTTGCTCCTGATAAAGTTTGAATGGAGATTGTATTTTTTAACTAAGTAGGAGAATATAATTTTTATTAGAAGGATATATTAAATTATAAATTGAAGGAATATTGATTATAAGAGTATAATCAGTTGAAAATTGAAAGGATATTGATAAAATTGAAGGGATAAGCCCAGTATTTGATAATATTATGTTGCACATCAAGCATCGTGTAAAGTTTAGTGACTTACAGAACCTCCTCAAGTGTGTTGGAAAGTTTCCATCCAAAGAAAGTAGCACCGTCTTTGTAGGTAAAATGATCATTTTTATTTTGACAATTTTACCATCTTTATATATGCCAACTTTCCTTCCTACTCCAAAAACAAATATCCTATAGGAATTCATGAGTTCTTCATTTTTAAAATTCGATCATTAACCATTGTATTACATGCATATGATTTAATTCTTTTAAACTAAAGAGTAAAATATGTACACTTTTACTGTTAGTAGAATTCACATATTACATCTATATTAAAAAAAAAATTACTTATCACATCCAAAGAAACTCAAAGTTCGATGCTCGACGCCGGCAAAGCTCGAAGCTACACTACAACAAATAGGACATACAATAGCAGTTTATCTATAGCGTTCAAGCCTCCCTGCTATAGAATGTCATCATCAATAGCGTTCATTCTGTAGTGCTATTAAAAGGAAATACAATAGCAGTTTATCTATAGCGTTCGAGCCTCCTTGCTATTATAATATCATCATCCATAGCGTTCATTATGAAGTGGTATTAAAAGTTCATAAAATAGCAGTTTATCTATAGCGTCTATTCCTTCCTGCTATTAGAATGTCATTATCAATAGCGTTCATTATGCAGTGCTGTTAACAGAACTTTATATACCATGTTATGAACGCTGTTAAAGGTATATATATATTTTTTCCGAATGCTGCTTATGTGGCTATGCTCGTATGTCAAAGTAAGGTATCCAGTTCGATTAGGAGCAGCATCATATTTTATATATTTTTACATGATTAAAAAAAATACTATAGCACATTTTGGATGCTATATAAGTTACTACGTCGTAATGGGATTAAATCGTTACCGTAAAAAAAAATTCATGACAAGGAGTCTGCAGAATACTCTTCAACTAATCCCACTAACCTTTCAGAAATTTTATCTAAAATTTCTCTCCCCTGGTAAACCGAATAAGAAAATTTAGTAATATATATACAAAATATATCTTTGTATATTTAGTTACTATATATATTGACAAAAAAATTTATAAATAAAATGAAATATTGGTTAAACCAAATAAACTGAAAATCGAACAAATTTATTCCGTTCGGTTTGGTTCGGTACGAAAATTGAACTTTCCTTCCGGAAACCCTCCCCCTCCTTCTCCATGTCATAAAACCGCTCTTCCTCAGGAAACCCTAAAGGTAACGCTCCCCTCACGAAAACCTTCATCGTCTTCTCTCCAAAAATTCCTCAAGAAACCCTAAAGGTAACTCCGTGCTCAACTTCCTCAAGAGACCGAACGACTCACGAACACCTTCATCTTCTTCTCTCTGTCTCTCTCTCCCACTACACCAAATTAGACATATAGGAACACTAGATGTTTTACAATCTGGAACGCCTATTTACCATGCTTAGGATTTGGAACGGACAAAAACTGTGCCAAAATAAAAAAAATGTTCCAAATATAGTATTTCATATTTTTAATAAAAGTTATTTACTTTGGAACACATATAAATCGTTCCAAATTAAAATTAGATAAAAATTTAACCATGTGATTGTCACGTATACTCAGCAAAACTAAATTAGGTGGTCAAACTCCACCGAGTCGCGGTCAAACTCCACCGAGCACAATCTAGCTTTGGTGGTGGACTATGAGTTGACGAGTTCCTCAGAAGTCTGATCTTTATTTCGATCGAGTGATCGATGGCCTATGGTGCTCCAGTCTGAAAGTTCCGGTGGTGGCTCCCTCTTCACTGACGATGGCTCCCTCTTTTACAATTTTGCCTAAATTTACCTCTTTGTCGCAATTAACCCTAATATGTTACCTTCATATGAAAATTTTAAAAAAAAATTGACACCTAAACAAGCTTGAATGTGTACTTTTTTAATAATTTTTCAAAGAAACTTCATATCATAGTGTCATGTTATAGAAACCAATTAAACAAAATTGATTATTTTAGTTTAGTTTAAATGTATTTCGAATCAATTTAGTTTGGTTTCGGTTAAAAAAAATTTAAATACGAATTTTGAAAATTCGGTACGCTTCAAACCGATGTAATTAGATAATCACACCTAATATGTTACAAAATCCAAAATCCAACTGGGCCCATACTCCATAATATTAGGTTTTACCACTTACACAACACTCAGTTGTTTCCCCATGAGCAAACCCTATTCCCAAACCCCTCAGTTGTTCCCCTAAATTGAAAAATCCCTCTCCAGCCCGCCTCTATTTCCCTCCCACCAAAACATGTCCCAAATTTTCCTCCTCCAAAATATAGGGTTTCAAATTTTCTCTCTGTTGAATTTCTTTTCTTCTTTTTTCTCTCTAGAATTCTTCTAGAGAGAGATCAATGGCATGGGACAACGAGTTGGGCCTGGACGTGGCATCAGCGGGGCTGGTCGTGAGCGAGTGCAACGGAAAGGATGCCGTTGCCGGACACCTCGACCTGGAGGAGGCTCTCGAGGCTTCTATATACCCCAGCCATCCCTACTCCTCCCATCCCAGAGAGATCATGCTATCATCTTTTATTTTCTTTTTGCAAATACCCCTAAGCAATCGAGAAATACGCTTGTCTCTTGTTTGTTTCATTTTTCAAATACAAAATTTACAGAAAAGTTATTGGAACAAGAATGTTATTCTGAAAAGTTAATAATTTTGAAGTACTATGTTCCCATTTTGTGAAAAAAAAACCCCTACAAGGAGAGTCTGTCACAATGCCATTCTTTATTTTTTTAGTAAACGGGACTCTCAATGTTTAGTTACTTGTCCGTTTGGTTGCATTTTTCTTGCAAAAAGACATTCTCACTTCTCATTTTATTGGGACCTAAAGAAAGGAAAATTTACTAGAACCGGTTTGGGTTTTCCTCCTGTAAATAGGATTTCGACGAATTAAGAATTTGGTATACATTTTTTAATCATAACAAGTTGAGAATTTAGTATTTGTTTCATATTAGTTGTATTTTACAACTATAGCCCAAGCACTTGATTCATCTCTTTTGATTTGGTCTACAGGTGTGACATTTTGTTGGAGTTCTCGTGAAAATTGAATTTCATTTGGCTAAATCTCTATTTCATCACGTAAGTAATATTTATTACTTTCATATCTTTACTCAATGAGCTTGTTTGTTTCTTTTCAACTTGGAACCCATTAACAAGGTGGCCAACAGCACTAAATATTTATTTATAATAACATGCTACATTTAAAAAAAATGTTAGAGACCCTTCATATATCTAATACTCTGATCCGAAACCACCGATGCCATTAATATTGCATCTACTATTGATCCTGATACTCATAGGAAGGCTCCGGCACCGATTTTGACATGCAAACATTGCCAACAAATCAAAATTGGAAAAATATTTGAAGAGAAAGCCGAATGACGTAGACCCGGTAGATTGGGAACTATTCGTTAAGAAAAGATCATCAAAACAATTTAAGGTATGTTGAATAAATATTTTTTGAAGTTTTAATGTCTAACATTTAAGGTATTATCTAATAATATGCATGTGTTGTACGTAGGAGAGGTCTACAAAGTTTAAACAAATGAGAGGAAAACAAACAATGCCGTACCATGGAAGTAGAAAACGCTTTGCTCGCGTTGCTGATGAAATATTGGTAAGTATAAAGTACTTTTTTTCATTCGTATTTATAACTCTCTACTTATCAATGCCAATTTTACCAAATACAATGCAGAGAAGGGAGGGACCATGTCCTATCGATAAGGTTAGGCTTCGTGCTTGGATCCGGGGATATACTACTGGGGAAGGTGTAGCTAAGCACGCAAAGGACAACGAGCTCATTGTATGTACACAATTACCTTCTTATGGATAGTATTTTTTTTCTTGTATTGACAGTCAAGCGTTGTCCAACGGAGACTAATTCTAGTTTTCTTCATCGTAATTTCAGCAAAAAGTCAAGAAAATCCTTCTTGCACCGCCTTCAGAGGGATCCCAACAATTAGATGAAGGTGATGCACTTTCACAGTAGTACGGCAATCTGAAAAACGGGGTAGGATTAGAGGAGCCGGAGCCGGAGCAACTAAATCTAAATTAGTTGCTCAAAATAAGCATTCTCAAACAGTAGTTTGACTGGAAAACAAAATTGAATCAATGCAGGACGAAATTGACTCAATGTCAAAATTAGTTAAAAAACAAGCAAAGTTGATAGAGACTTTGATGAAAAATAAGATAAGCGTGTAAGAATTCTAGATTGACTTTTGTTTTATTTCACTTTGATATTTTTTTTTATATATTACCTATGACGCTTGCCTTGTTTAGGAATATGATCAACAAAAAGATGATGATGTTGAGGTGGGTGTAGAGAAGAAAAATTTCCAAAGCAAAGTTGACTCAATGCAAGGGCAAATCAACTCCATATCAAAGTTAATTGAACAACAAAATCAACTACTTGGTACATTAATGAAAAGTCAGGTAAGTTATCAAGAAAGACCACTTGTAACAAATCTATATTTTTTCTTTTTGGTAATTACATGTAACTGTTTTCCTCATTAGGATCAAGATAAGATGACCAATGAGAAGAACGACGAGAACACTAAAGAGGAGGAGGAGAACAATGAGGGCACCATTTTCCCATGTCTGTGCAATATAGGCTGGTACAATAGGAGACCAAAGCTGTTAAGGCCCATTAAGTGATCTAAAATCTAAACACCCTGTATTTCCCTTGGTTATATTAATTATTTTCCCAAACTCGTGTCATTCTACTGTAGCATGTCCATTTTTCATGTGAAATTGATTTGTGTTTGTGATGGATTCAAATCGTCAATATGACAAAAAAAATTATGCTAACAATTTAAACTATTCAATGCAGAACCTGCATTACGTCAAGGAGATTATGTTTATCTTGTGGGATTGAATGGAAGTTTACGGGTAACATCCAGAAAATCAATTGTTACAAACCCTTGTACTATACTGAATATTGGATCTTCAAAAAGTCCACGATACCGCGCCACCAATATGGAAGTCATAGAGCTTGATACTGGTAATTTAAGTCAATCTTGTATTATTGGGGAACTCAAAATATCCTGTTTCTGTTGGCAGTAATTATTTTTTTGTTTTAGATTTTGGTAGTAATTTTTTGGGTGTTCTAACTGATGCACAAGGAAGGGTCCAAGCATTATGGGCCAGCTTTTCTACTCAGGTCCGTACTAACTATTTAGTACCAGTAACTAAATATCAATCATGCTTTGATTGTATGATTTTTGTCTGCAGATCAAGTGTGGTAGTAGTTCTGTGGATCAGCAATTTCTCAGAGGTATACCAATTTATGCAATCAGTGAGGTCATTGACAAGATCGTCTGTCATGCAGCAGTGCCCCTTCTTTCAGTTAATGGCATAAAGAGGCTAATGCCTCTTGTTAGAATTTTAGAGGTCGAGCTTCACCCTACTTTGCTTTCTAAGGCTAGAAGTTTTGGGCTGAATGACAATTGGGTACAGGTAAAGTTTATCTCATTTTGAAAGTATATGCATTTGATCCTCTAATGCTTTGGAGATTCATTCTTCTCTAGCCATCTTAATCTCTTTACTTTTGGTTTCTAATTAGCCATAGTTTAGACAAAATATTTTTACAGATAGTCCCTTGTGTAGACATGATTAACTAAGGTCATTTGACTCATTTCTTAATCGGTAGTTTTGTTACAACAACAAAGATTACAACAACAACAAAACTATGGAAGCAAAAATCACTAAACTTTATGTTTGATTAGAAAAGTAAATTTAAGTTATTAGATATCAGTTTCATCTGAAGGTGTCCTTCTATTTCTTTAAAATAATGACTAATTGTTTTATGTTAAAATTATATACTTTTAGCATATACTTTAGCTAACTTTCTACTATTTTTCACTTGTTAGTAAATCAAAATTTTCTTGCTCACTTATTTTTAGACCAAGAATTGAGCCCTAACTAATGATACTCAACGGGCTCTTGTAAAGCAGGATCCAAAAAGAAGACAAGTCTTGCGTGTGAAAGGTTGTTTGGCAGGGTCATTAGCTGAGGGATTATTAGAGCAAGGAGACATGATCGTAGCTATCAACAAGAAGCCCGTCACTTGCTTTCGTGACATAGAAAATGCTTGCCAAGAGTTAGACACAGGTGATGTCAATGATGGAAAACTAAAAATAACAATTTTTAGACAGGTGAACTTCTGAACTTATTTATACTTTCCTAGAGAGAGATCCTGTGAATTTAGCTTTGTTTTATTGTAGGGAAAAGAGATTGAAAGTGTTGTAGGAACAGATATCAGAGATGGCAGTGGCACAACACACATGGTGAACTAGTGTGGATGTGTAATTCAGAAACCCTATCCAGCAGTACGAGCCCTTGGATTTCTTCCTGAAGAAGGGCACGATGTTTATGTGGCAAGGTGGTGATTCTAGTTTACTTGTATTTTTATATTTATTACCAATAATAGCAATTACCCGTTGAAAATAGTTCCTGCAGGAATTGTCTGCGTGTCTCTGCCACGTGTGTATTGGTAATTTAATCATTTTTTGTAGGAAAACCTTACAAATCAAAGCTATAATCTGAAACTTGTCAGCTCCTAAGGGATGTTATTAAAGTTGAGCAACCTCTGGAGGAGGTTTTCCTTCAGAATTTCTATTTTAAAGCTTCTCTTTTATACACCACAATCCTGTATTTTGAATTTTGAACTCCTGGAACAGGAATAACCTATTTTCTTTTTATGTACATAGAATGTGCCATTGTAGTCCGGTACATAGATATGGTCTTCAGTCCTACCGATGGATTGTTGAAGTAAATGGAAAAATTACGCCATATCTGGAAACCTTTTTGGATGTGGTCAAGGTATGTTTCTAATTCCATGTTGTCTCATGCTTGTTGAATTTTTAATTATATAGTGCTTATTGCAAAAGAAATCCTTCTAGCTTTTTTCACCTACTTGAACAAAAAGAATCAGTATCGAACTCTGCAACAAATTTAAATACAACATATGCTATTTGGATGTGATACCTCACACCACTAACACCCACTTGCTGTCCTTTAAGGCTTCAGCCCATCTTATATATATATATATATATATATATATATATATATATATATATATATATATATATATATATATATATACTTCTACTCCACAAGTAAAGGTCATTTCAACACTAAAGAGGAGGAGAACAACAGTGGCGACGAGAATGATTTTGAAGTAAAGGTCATTTCAAAATCTCCATCTACTCCACAAGTAATATATCTCTAATAACAAATAGAAGTATTGTAACTCGAATGATATTTAATATTTTTGAGCTTCAATCTTTGTTGTAGTCACATCATCATCTGTCAAAGGACCAAAAATGTAAGTTACTCGATTGGACGGAAAATAAGAACGAAGTTGTTGCAATTGGACGATGGATCACTGATGATCCGAATGTGCCGGTTCACGGTTATTCTCTTGGACAAGGTGCATCCCGTGTTTGGGTAGATATAGTGGTACAACCCAAAGCTCTGTTGTTTAGGCCGTGTTTTGGTAACGACACAGTAGAGGAAATCATTGGAAGTACCACGGCTTGGCCAACAGACCACATTTTGCCGTTTGAAGACTAGGTGCGTCTTTAATAAAGTACCTCTAAATGCTATACTAAATTCCTACACACTATACTTTAATTCATGTACCCTTATGTTTTACTCACTGTTTTTACATTCTATTACACAGATGTAAAATAAAAACTAATCCTACACACTCTTTGATACTAATTTCTACTTATCTGTACTCTTCTTCAATAATCTGAACTTATAATCTACTGTTTACTAAAAATAGCATCAAGATCACTTCTTCACATTCTATTACACAGATGTTTTACTCACGGTTATCCTCTTGGACAAGGGGGACTCCTATGTTTTACTCATTGTTTTAACAAGATCAATTTTTCATCATGAAAATAGCATCAAGATCAATTTTTCTACTTATCTGCACACTTCTGGTACATCAACTACATAAAACAAACTTTCATTCTTTACTTGATTACTTGGATCAACCTGCAACAAATGTCAATTAGCAAAATATAAACAATAACGCATTTGTATAAAATATTTTTGGAACAAAACTGAACAAAAATAAGGATCCATTTAAACTTGATATCCTCAACTATATAATTTCCAATTTAATTCTCTAAATTTTAATATCAATCAATACCCTAAACTATTGAATAATTTAAAGTCAATATTCCTCCATACATTAAAATTAATTTTTTCTTACATTAAAAATAAATAATAATTCTTTTGACAACTTACTGAACTTTACCCCTATTTTTTGTTTTATTATTTTTTTTTACACTAATGATTTACCCCCTATTTTTGTGTAGGTTGGATGAAGGAAGAGGATGCTTTATTAGGAGTTTTGGTCGTGGATAGGCTCGAAGGGAGCTAAATGTTAGATAGTCAACTTTTTAGGATATATGTAGCTGACTACACTGTTAATGTTTTATTTTTGGACATATGTTTGGTACTACTTCGTTGTTCTATATGGAGAAATTAAGGATTTTGAATGTTTGGTACTACTTGATTGTTCTACATATATTAGACAGTTAAATTAATGAATTTACTTATATTCAGAATTCAGTCTGTGATTGATTCGTATTTAAATTTTTGAATACCTGTATTTTGTGTAACTGTGGTCTGTAATAGTATTCTGATGTGCTGCATTCTGCAAATTTTTGAATACAGAATTTTGACTCTGCAATAGCATTCTGACATGCTATTGTTGCACATATAATAGCATGAAGGAAATGCTATAAAAAACAGATATATATCGAAACGCTAACAAACAATAACATACAGGAACGCAATTAAAAATAAATAGCGTTCAGGAACGCCATAACACATTTATAGCGTTAACAAATGTTATTAATGAACTATAGCGTTCGTAAAGGCCATGTAAACTTTATAGCGTTTATAAGTGCTATAACTGGTCTATAGCGTTCATGAACGCTACAATATATTAATAGCGTTCATGAATGCTATTAAAGTTCTATAGCGTTCATATTTGCTATAACTGCCATATAGCGTTTCAAAACGCTATATATCGTCTATAGCATGGATGAACGCTATAATCCATGAATAGCGTTCGTGAATGCTATAACTTTATAGCGTTGTTGTACGTGGGGTTATTAGAGCGGGGGCATATATAGCAGACGGAATATGCTATAATATGCATTCTACAGCGTTCAGCACACGCTATCATATCCCATATCTGTTGTAGTGCTAGTCGTCGGCTTGCCTCTGTCCGGAGCTCGAAGCTTGACGCTCAACGACAGCGAAGCTCAACGTCGGCGGAGCCCCAAGCTCATTGTCGGCTCGCCTCAACCCGCTTGTCGTTGCTCGCGCTCTGTCCGACTCTACCACTTCAGCCCACTTCTGGTAAATTTTTGAATAAAAGTGGAAGAGTAGGAAAAGATGAGAGGAGTTCCGGAGTCAGGAACTGCCCCTGTCCAATCAACCCATCTACGCTTTCACCTCCCTCCACGAACCAAATAACGGAAATGTTGACACCACCGCGCACTTTCGAATTTTGACTACTCCTATGGGAGTTCAGCGAACCAAACTCGTCCTTAGTCTTCTTAATTCCTCTATTATACCCTTATGATTTATTTTATTTTTTTTATATTTAGTTTTAGGGTCTCACATATACATTGATATTATTTAGTAAATTCTTCGTCATAGTTAAGGTGAAAACTTTTAGAATTGATTAATTAAGTGTGCTTTAGTTAAGCATAGTGTATATTCCTAAGGAATCTAACACGCTCATGGAGTATTTTTTTCATATTCCCAAATAGCATGTGCTAATCAACAACTAAATTATTCCTCCCTAATCTTATAAATATCCCTAATTTTCCAAGCCATTCATTCCAAAATCATTTTTCTCTAAGCCCAAAATCCACTTTCCAATCCCATGCTTGTAGTGCCCCGACCCGCAAGATGCCTTATGATGGATGGTTGGTTCGATGAAGTCTTGTTGGACTTGGGAATATGCGAATGATCGCTTGGAAGTCTATGCGATCATGGTGGGAATCGTCCTATGAATGTGAGTAGTGTTTGTAAGCCCCCTGAATTTCCTGAATTATTTTTTGAATTTTCTAATGAATTATTTTTAATAATTCATTTCAATATAATTAATTTTGATTTGATTAATTTTGATTTAATGCTCTTTACCGTGACTTGGATTTCTAGAGCATCAGAGATGCCAGTCCCTGGAAACTTCCTTCTTGGAGTTTGTAGTAGACGAGATTATCTTCACAGTGATATTTCGTGTCCCACTCGAACTTGTTCTCTTGTACTCTTTTTGCTTCGCGCAAGTTCGGGTCAATTTAGACCATTTAATTAATAATTGATTTCCCACTCTTTTCCTTGATCATCGTTTGCACGTTACCGTGACTTTTAATTTAGGAGCACCAGACCAGTCGTTTTCTCAGAACCAACTTGTCATGTCTGATCTACTCGAGACGCTCTTCACCCATGACCTTCGTGTCCCACTCAGACACTCCATTTTGTGCTCCATTTCCTTCGCACAACTTTCGGTTCAATTTAGACCAATTAATTATCTACCGTAAAACCTGATTTAAATTTCCATTTAATTTTAGGACCCGACATCGACCCAACCTAGTCGACCCCAAATAGGAACATGGCCCACACGAAGCCTACTATCCGTCTGACACTTGTGTCCCATTTATTTGAGCCCCCACATGCTACTTATTTACCCATGATTTTAAATATCTATTTTAATTCAATTATTTTACCATGTCCGATTTTTAACCCGACCTGGCTCAACCGAACCCAACCCAAATTTGTGTGACCCTACCATGTCTATCCATACACTAATTTTTCCCTACTCTAAAATATCCTCTTTATACAAATATCTCTATTTCTCTCTCTTATGTATATATATACATATATATATAATATATATGTAAATATCTCTCTTTCTCTCTCTTCTCTCCCCACACATCACACTACCTCACCCCTCACCCCTATTCCTGGCCGAACCCCTTCTCTCTATATTTTCTCTCTCCCTCTCTCTAAATATCTCTCTCATTCTTTCTCTCTCTCTCTCTCTTTCTATATACATATATATATATAATCACATATATATATATATATATATATATATATATATATATATATATATATATATATATATATATATATATATATATATCTCACACTTTACACAACACCCCATCACACCCCCTCACCTCCACCTCACAGTAGGACAACCCCCCCTCACCCATGTGGCCGGCCTACACACCCTCCCCACCTCTCTCTATTCTAATTCTCTCTCTCCCTTTTAAACTACACACACACACACACACTTATATTTCTCTCTCTCTTCCTATTAACCACCACACCATCACCATGGCCAACACCTCCTCCTCCTCCCGAGCGCCATCACCAGCCACCACCCTGGCCGAGCCCCATGGACACGAGCTCCTCCTCCTTCCTCCTTCCTCCTCCTTCCTCCTCCTCCTACTCTTCATCTCCACCATCAACACCATTCCCACACCATCACCTACACCACCCCCACCGAACCACCACTCCTCTTCCTCACTCGCCGCACATTCAACCAAAGCCACCGCCGACCTGGCCGCACCGTCGTCGCCTGGCCGCGCGCACAGCAGCGCGCTGCGCTGCAGCAACCGTAGCAGCAACATGCGCACAGCCGCGTGCGCGCACCGGCAGGCCGCGCGGTACAGCGCCGCCGCCGCCGGCTGTGGCCGCCGTGGCCGGCCCCCCCTCGGCCGGGCGCACCCCCGGGCAGGCCCCCGTGGCGCGTCCCCTCTCCCCCGGCACGAGAAACACCCGATTCGTACGTTTTGCACGGGATCTCGTCGACGCGCGCGCGATTTCAAATTTCAGAATTCGCGTCTCGGGGCAGCAACTTTGTGCCGATTTTCTGGGCAATCCGACCGTTGGATCGGCGATTTCCTCGCTCCGTTACAATCTTGGTATATCCCTCTTCACCTCTGTCAAATTTTACCCGTTAATTTCGTCGTTCGATACATCAAAACCGGCCACCAAGTTGACGTTTAAATTGTGTTATTTTTGGACAGTTTCGTGACGCCAACTTCGCGGGTTCGTATCTTCATCGTCGCAGCTCCGTTTGGCGTGCTACCAGTTCCTGTACGAAGCTGGTATAACCCTCTTCCTGCCCCCTTTAGATTTCATTTCAGTTTGAGCTTGTTAGGTCGGTCGAATTCGATGCCAAAGTTGGCCGTTCGAATTCTTAGTGTTACACTTATAAAATTCTATTTTTGAACCCGGGACTCCGGATTCAATTTCTGACGCCACCAGTAGACTCGTGGCGTCGTTCTGGCATGTTTTCATATAAAGTTTGCTTGATTTGGAGAACGTGGGCCCTGGCACGCATTTCGGTGCAAAGCGGGTCCCACTTTCTGGGTCAACGGGTCATTTTGAGTTCGGCTCATCGGAATCCAATTTTCGGATATACCGTTGAGTTCGCATCGTCATTCTGGACTCGTTGACATATAATTTGCTAGGTTTTAGTGGACATTGGTTCCGGCACGTATTTCGGTGCAAGTCGGATACCAATATCCGGGTCAGCGGGTCATTTTGAGTTCGGCTCATCGGAATCCAATTTCGGATATACCGTTGAGTTCGTATCGTCATTCTGGACTCGTTGACATATAATTTGCTGAGTTTTGAGGACATTAGCTCCGACACGCTTTTTCGTGCAAATTGGAATTTCAATGCCCTAGTCAACGGACCAATTTGTGATCGGGTCAACGGAATCCAATTCTGGATATACCGTTGGGTTCGTATCGACATTTGGATTCGTGGACATATAATTTGTTAGGTTTTGTGCACTTTTATTTTGGCACATTTTTCGGTACAAAAGTGTGTCCAACGGCGGACATCATTTTAGCCCGAAATTACAGTTTTGCCCCTGTGTCCAAATTGGACTTTTGGACAGGCTATCCTAGCTGATTTGACCATTCTGGACACGTTGATGATATTTATTTTATCATCCGACAACATCTGTAGGTTTTTACCCTATTATTATAATCCTTCTCCTTTTGTGATATTTTGAGTTCCATCGATTCTGGTGATTTCACAATCACTGAAATTGATGGATTGACCTTGTAGATGTTTATAGAGACTAGCCTTGACCCTGTTTGACCATGGTTGTCTGCTTTGACTAAACGTCAAAGCAGAGTCAACATTTGACCTAGGTTAGACTAGTTTTGACCTAGAGTTAACCATAGTTGACCAGTTGACCAAAAGTCAACTGTAAGTCAACCATTGACCCAGTTTGACCTAGTTTGACTTGGTTTGACTTATTGTGGCCTAGTTTGACTTAGTGGACTGAGTCTGACCTAGATCGAGTAGCTTATACTATAGAATCAAGCCTAACACTGTTGAACCCTAATTAGTTTATATATATCTTATCTTTAGGTATGTGGCATCACTCTGAGCATCGACCCCATTTGACAGCTCAGGACTGCAGGCGAGTACATTCACTGATAGTTTTCATTGTCTTGATATCTGCTATATCCGATTCAGTCGTAGTGTCTTACTTGATTCCCAGTCACGATAGTTCACGAACTGGTATATGTTGGATCATGACAGAAGATGTTATTCCTGGATTTTCTTGGTATATATGTACATTTTCTGCCTTGTTCCATGTACTTGTATAGACACCGATTCCTGAGAGGGAGTAGCTATCCTCTTAGGGAATCCCGTGTCATGACGTGTCATGTGCAGGTCCATTATACTATTCGGGGATGGGGAATTATTAGGGGTTATGTGATCCAAGCCACCCTGTCACTATTCATGTGCTCGCGCCACTCTTCCCTCGCAGAGGGTGTAGCGAGATCCTCTTGCCTTGTGCTCGTTATCCAGGTTGGCCGGCATGACTTTCCGTTGAGGTCACCGCGGATTGCCGGGCCAAGTGGATAGCCTGTCCTGTCACTTATCCCAAGCCGATCACATATCGCTCTAATAATTCAAGGCACATTTTATATTTACTTTATCTTATCATATATCTTGTTCTGTTCTACATACAGTACTTCTCACCATGCTATGATTTCAGTTACTCACATGTTTTATATGCCTCTATGATGTACCTTGATTGGAGACTGAGTTCTGCTCGGGAGAAGGGTTACAACCCCGGTCCTTGTTTGGTTTAAGGGTTGTAACTCAGCTTTCGAACGGTTTCCAAGTCTTCATATATCTTTGTCTTGTAGTTCATTATACTGTCTCTTATAGAATTTGTCAATTCACATAGAACTGCTGTTAGTGTTTGTACTTACTCATTTTCCTGACAGGATACCGTTGATAATATTTTAGGAATTGTTATACCATTAGTGGACTTCATGATGTTGCTAACTGAGGTGGATCTCACTATTCTTCTATGTGAGTTGCCTGGTAGTTATCCTTAGTTCGTTTTGTTGTTCATTCTTTATTTTCTTGTCTTATGATTCCTTCTAGTAGTTTCTAGTTGTTCTTGTGCTTTAGTTATCTTTCTTATCTTATCATCCCTAGCTGTTGTGATGTGACTAGAGTATATTTATAGTTATAGGCCTTCTAGATGTAGTGTATATTTATTGGGTACTAGACAGCGTTCTACCGTCGATACTGCGACGTAGGCTGGGCGTGGCCCACATATTCGTATCCGTATATCCGGGTGCGGGTCGTGACAGTGTTGAACCCTTCAAAGATCATTTAGCTTCACGCTTAAAATAAGGATGAGTATGCTATGTTTCTAGTTGAGTTTGTTCAATAACACCTTGCATAGAATTCGAAAAGATAATGAAAGATAATAATCACCTGAACGTAAACTGTTGTGGCTAAATGAATTGTATGCTTGTACGCTGTTGCAATAAAATACATGACAGGTGAAGGCAAAGTCCCAAATACTTGGGCGGTGAGTATATCGAGCTTTGACTCGATGAATAGATGGTAACACAGATATTAAGACCCAATAACTGGGCAGTGAGTATGCTTGAATTATGTCCGAATGAATGTATGCTAAACAGATACTAAGTCCCAGGAATTGGGCGGTGAGTACATTGAGTTGGTTAGAAAGATGTGGCGAGGCATTGGGTAACAACATTCTATTATCCCGTCGCCGATGTAGAATGTTGATTACGCTAAGACCCTGGATGGGCAGATGATAATATGAGCGTTGGCTCAAGGCAAGATGGCTAGATGGCAATATGAATGAGAATGATGGTTTTGCTTAGTCTTTCTTATCATGCATTATATGTTTTCTTCTTAGATAAGTTGCATATAGTTGCATGGTCATGGACAACTTGTCGACAAGATTTCGTTCCTCGAACGGTATTCCTGGGCCATGGAACCCGGTTCGTCCTAGGGGGAACAAGGATGGTGTCGATGTACTGACATCGGGATTGCATGACTTGCAGTGGGGGTTTGCTACCGCCCATTGAAAGGATGCTGAAATCCCTGGGTGTTGAAGTAGTAGCACGGTGTATCGGAAACCTTCCATGGATTCGCACCCCATTTGGAGTTAGCCGTTCACCAGTAAGACGATCCAGGATGGCGTGTCGCCAGTGACCTTCATATAGATAGGTCAGGTGCTAATGATGTCTTATACAGGCAGAGTAAGTTATTACTCAAATACAGGGAAGGCTGTCGGCGGTTGGTAAGAATCACCTGAACGGTGATATTTATATTGAATCATGATATTGTTCCTAACAATGTCTTGTGCAGGCAGAGTAAGTATTATAAATGTACAGGGATGGCTACACGACCGTAGGTAAGAATCACCAAGGGGTGATAACTGCATGCTTTAAAATATGTTGGCTATGAGATTTGCATGCTTTACTTCTTGTCGGCTATAACATGAAACTGACCCTAAGGCAACGAGAAAGACCACTGTTAATAATATGCTATAACATGATTACTTAGTGTTGTCTTCTTGGGTGAGTTGGGCCAGCACCGCTCGTCAGTACATTGATGATGTACTGACCCACGTTATGGGCAATATTACAGGTGTTTGCTTGGGGAAAATCCTGTGAATCAGTGATTGGCATAGATGAATCGGATGGGTGTGCAGAAGCTCTTCTTTCAAGACGATGTCTTCTGCTATACGGGACATAATGTATGCAACAGGGGAACTCAGTTGTACCAGTGAAATTGTAGCCAAATTGGCAAGTTCAATGTAAAGAAGTCGGTATATTCAGTTGTAGCCCAAAGGGCAACTGTATACATTCAGTTGGCTATTTAAGAGCTTTGTAATCAGTTGTAAACTCTGTATTCCGCTGCAAGTCTTATAATCCATTTTGATTATCAATAAAGATACATTTCTTCATAAATTGTATGACTTCAATTTATCTGCTTGGTTTCGCTGCGTTGTCGATGTTTTTTGAGAACTACCAGGAACTGTAATGGTTTTGCCTTGTACAAGTGCAATCTAGACTTGTACGGCATCACGTCCAGTGGCTAGTTTTCGATCCTCCAGGATCGGAACGTGACATAATGGTATCAGAGCACGGCTTTACGTCATTGGATTCTTATTCGATTTGTTTCAAATCAATGTTGCTACTAAAGATGATTCTAAGCTGCTTCCGCGATGATTCAAAGATTGCTTCCGCGATTATTCAAAGTTGCTTCCGCGGTGACTCAAAGTTGCTTCCGCGATGAAATCAAAGTTGCCTCTATGATGATTCATAGTGCTTCTGCGATTGTTCTGTGTTGCTTCCAAACTATTCTAAGTTGTTCCCTTGACTGAAAGTCCGTTGATCATTCTAATCTCTCACTGGGTGTTCCATACAATAAGTCTAAATATGTGGGCTGTGATATGTGTACTTTGTTGAATTTCTAAAAGATACCAAAAAGAATAACAATGATGCGATGTGACAATAATTTGTGATGTATGCTGGATTTCTCATGTGTGAGATTCTTTGAGTCGATTGTTATGCAGCAATCGACCGTGGGTGATGGCTTGGTATGTTGGAACAAGAATGTGCATGGATTTCAGTGAATGGGAATCGACAGAATCATGAGTCGGTATTTGTGGTCAGCATAACCACTGCAGGATGGATTGTCCATGTTGGACGTTGGTTTGATGCGAGAAAATATTGTGTCGGAATGGCTTAAGCTCTGGGTGGTATATTACATATACCCTCGTCGTGATAAGATGTCCCTTGACCCTTGATGTGTTTATGATTTTGTGATTGCTTTACCTATAAGGTATTGGGTGGTATCGAATCGTAGCTGAACTTACGATTGATACATGTCGGCTAGACGGGTTCCTTAATGTTAAGTCGGATGACCCGTTGCGAGATTTTGATGTGTTCAAATGAAACATCGCTAGACCTTGTCGGTTAGCATTAAGTTGGGTAATAAGAGAATTGAGAATATGAAATGAATGCCTTAGTTGGGAATGAAACAAATTTTAGATTCAGACGAAGACTTGAATCAGTTGGGTAATGAGGATTGTAGGCTTAGTAATGTTGGTGTGATGTTGCTATCGAAAGATTTTGCGAGAACAACTATGGACCGAATATTGAACGATGTTGGAATTGAGTGAAAGAAATTGCATGTTGGGTATCGATAGAATTTATGATAATATTAGACGCTTATCGGGATATTGGAAATGATTTAGATGATCCAGAGAGAGTTGCGTCAACGACCGAAAAGTTAGAGAATGGGCTTGAAGAATGGATGATCTTAGCACGATGTGCAGTTGGGCTTAAGGGAAATTGATGTTCCGAATTAACAAGTTATGACCCTTGACTATTTTGAGGCATAGAGAATGAGTACTTGTCCCTTGATGCATGAAAGAGTAAATGTCCCTTATGAGAGTCGAATGGCTGGAATACAAATAAATATCGAGGTGCAGCGATATGTAATAGACCACGTCGGTAGATGATGTTGTCGTATGAATAACAAGATTGGTGGAATATAGAATTATGGGAGTATGACTTAGCTAATTAAGTTATGTCATGTTCAATTGGATGATCGAAGTACGAATGCTAGATGATTGGTGCCATAGAGCTTGGATCGATGCATGAATAGTAAATTTTCTTATGGAATCATAAGGAGATGATGCAAAACGAATATTGATGGTTAACGTGAATTGCTAAGAGATGACCGTGTCGGTGCTAGAAAATTCATAAAGAATGCCTCGGAAGAAATACGATTATGTAGTTCCCTTATTTTGTTGGTTAAGAGAGTACAGACCGTATCGATGATCTAAGAAATGTGGAAAACGAATATCGCGAAGAGACCGTAGGAAAGAGATCATAAGTGATAAAGTATTGAGATAACAAGTCGGATGATGACTCGGGATAGTTGACCCGATTGAATAAGACAATTTGAGTACGATATGAGGATGCAAGTTGGATTGAACAAGTGTCACGACCCGCTACCCAAATTGTTGGGCCAGGCCGAGTCATGCCCAGCCTACGTTTGATATAAAACGTAGTAAGCTGTTCTAAAGACAACAGGATAAGACAAAATGTGCTAACAGTTCTATAAGTGAATAAAAGTCATAAATGCTCCAAACACAAAAGTCATCGTATATAGTAAAATGTCCAAGTACAAGTGAACTGAAATGTAAAACTGGATACATGTCCAGTTACAAAAAGATATAATCTAATACATGTCTACTCTCAAAAGTCTAAGTAAACAAAAGACAACTAGGCGAGGTTCCCCGCAGGAACATCCTCGTAAAGCAGAGCCGGGTCCTCGGCAGTAACTCCATAATATGTGTTGCAGAGTAACTCCTCCTCAGTAAGGACACCTACAACGTTATCCTGTCAGGACGGGAGCAAGTACTGAATCTAGCAAACTAGCATATGAAACATGAAAATGAACATGAGAGGAAATAACTGGAAACATGGCATCACACAATCTATCATGGCAAGGACACATATGTCATGGAGACAGATGCATACGTAATGTTTAAAACTGTAGCAGGTACGTGATCGTCAATAGGTGTACAATGTGCAGTGGCACATAATGAAATGTACTTCCGTACAAGTGATAAGGCGATAGATGTACATACGTACAAATCCGCTTTGAGATAAAGCCTACGACAAGGTATACATATAAAATGTCAACCTTGCTCGGTACATACGTACGGAGAAGGGGGTATGATCACGTACTCTACTATCAGTTTTCCCATAACCCATATCCTAATCATGTGAGAGATACATAAAACTGTTCTAATCATGGTAGTATTGGAAAGTACAACATGTGATATTTTAACTTGCTACCCCAAGGATCAGCATTTAACATGGTTGGATTAGCAGTTCATTTATGTAACAGTATGTAAAGTTTGTAGAAAGTACTTGTCTCTAGCAAAGCAAAGCAAAACAAGCTGCGATAAAAGTGCTATGGATGTCCGGTAACTCGTCACTGTAGAAATAAATACAATAACTTAGTTTTTACACTAAGCTAAAACGCTAAGACACTAATCTGTGAAACACGACTTGTGACTGGGCACCTAGCCAAAATGATAATTTTAGCATAGGATACCAATGTGGGGTGACACACTACTTTAACTAGCTTTCTAGGGTCTTTACACTAGTGAGGGGAGGGGTTCAACACGGCTAAAACTCAAAATAACACAAAAAGCTACAAGTCGTAATTAATCAATAAATAAATCAAATGACCATTGTGTTCTAACAATTTTTGAGATAGACAAAAAGCTTATTTTTACATAAAATAAAGTACCAAAATGATCTTTGCTAATTGTAGAAATTTATTATAATTTTTCTGAAATTCATTAACCAGTACAAGTATTTTATAAAAATCAGTTTTCCTAAATATACAGAAAATGAGTTTTGGTTTCATATGCCAAACTAGTGGCAAAACTGTAATTTAAATACTATAAAAATTATACTAAATTAGCTAACTTAACATAGTATCTAAATACTATTTTTCCAGAATTTTAACAATAATTTAAGTATTTTTAGAAATCCAAAAACAGCATTACACACTATTGAAATTAAATAATTAATTATCTGCGTATTTTGTCCATGTATATAATTTGAACCAAAGTTCAAATACCGGACCCAATGCCATGAATCAAGTCCAATATGACTTGTACAGGTCTTGAATGTGTAAAAACACATTTGGGCCCAAAAATCCATGCTAGGCCTGGACACCAAATGGTTGCAGTAATTTAAATACACTAAAAATACAATTTGGTAAAAATGCAAAATAAATATTATTATTTTAATAAGGTAAATTTATACAAATGAATACATACATACCTATGCCAAAAGTACATATATATATATACGTAAGGAAATACTTAATTATAAAGTATATATATATAATATATATATATATATATATATATATATATATATATATATATATATATATATATATATATATATATACATAATATAATAAAGTACTAAAAATGAAGTATATATATATATATATAAAAACAGCATATATATATACATAATATAGTATATATAATAATACATATATATATACAAATACATGTATACATATATATAAATATATATATATATATATATATATATATATATATATATATATATATATATATATATATATATATATATATATATATATATATATTAAAACAAAAAGAAAAGAAAAGAAAAAGAAACAGAAACAGAAGGGGGGCTTGAACCCGAGCTGCGCAGGGGGGGTTTAGTTAGGTCGGGCTGGCCAGGGGGTCAGCCCGTGGCTTGTGTTAGGGATAGGACTTAGGTTAATTTTATTAGGTTTTGTTTAACATAAACATAAAAAAAAAAATTAAACACGAGCCTGTGTCCGGACAGTTAGGGACACAGATATTTACGTGTCTGGGCTAGCACGACACGCACGAGTCGATTCTCCCGTGTCCAGATCCTATAGCTAGGTTTCCTGTGTCCAGGCGAACGTCGTGCGTGAGTTCGAGACACGCACGACACGAACTCAGGTCTGTTACTTACGTGTCCGGCTTCGGGGGGGATTCGAAGGTCGTGGACGGCGGAGGAGGCGTCGGGACGGCGGCGCTCTGGTGGCGCTGGGGTCGTCTCGGCAGGGCGCGTCGAATGGTGGTGGTGGTTGGTGACGACGACGGCTGTGGAGGCGGCGCTGGGGGTCCGCCGGAGTTAGGGTTTAGGCGGACTGGAAGTGGAGGAAATGGGGGTCGGGGGTTGTCGTCGTGGTGGTTTAGGGTTAGGGCTTGGTCTGGGGGAGAGAGGGGAGTTTAAATAGACTAGTTAGGGCGGTCGGGTTGGTCGGGGGCAGACGAAAATGGCGGAGGCAGGGCGTGCTGGCGGTCGTCGGTCAGCGGAGTGGGTGAGGAGAGAGAGAGAGTCTGGTCGTGGGGGGGGTGTTGGGTAGGTTAGCAGTTAGGTCCTCCTAGATTAGGAAATTGCACAAAGGCCCCAACAGTGGCTAGATGCAAAATAGAATTTGCATTCCTCATTTAAAAACATTTCACTAATTGCAAACTAATATAAAAATAAATCTAAAAATTACAGAATGATATTAAAACAATTTAGAAAATTACATATTGATATTTTTAGAATTAAAACTCATTTAAAAATTATTTAAAAATTCTAAAAAAAATCCTAATAATTATTTTAAGGCTAAAATTAACATTAAAAATTAATTAGCACTAATTAAAATGAAATTTGAAAAACAGGGGCTTACAAGTCTTTCCTCCTTGAAAAATTTCGTCCTCGAAATTCACAAGGATTGAAGACCCTACAATATTCTAACATAGCAAGCAGTGCAACAAAATGACTAAGGCTGCGATCGAAACTAACCTCTAAGGTATCAAGCGGGAACGGGTGGTTCCCTCGCAGCGGTTGGATCGAACAAGTAGGGGTATCTCTCCCTCATGTCCGACTCCCTCTCCCGTGTAGATTTACCTGGGGAATGACGGCTCCAAGCTACTCGCACTAGGGGTATAACCTTGTTCCTCAGCCTCTTCTCTCTCCTGTCTAATATCTCCACTGGCTGCTCAGAAACTGTAAGGCTCGGTCCGACCTCCAACTCTGTATGATCTAGCACATGACTGGGGTCTGGAACATATCTCCTCAGCTGAGATACGTGAAAGACGTCGTGAACTCCTGCTAGGTTGGGTGGAAGTGCAACCCTGTAAGCTACCTCTCCGATCCTGCCGAGTACCTCGAACGGCCCGATGTATCTGGGGCTCAGCTTCCCTCCTCGTCCGAACCGGATCGTCCCTCTAGTAGGTGATATCTTCACTAGCACCATATCACCGTCTGCGAACTCCATCGGTCTGCGACTAGCATCAGCCCAGTGTTTCTGTCTATCATGAGCTACTCTGAGCCTGTCTCTGATCATCCCGACCTTCTCTGCTGCATCTATGATCATCTCTGGCCCAAGCATAACTCTGTCTCCAACATCATCCCAAAAGAGCGGTGTGCGGCATCGTCGTCCATAAAGCGCCTCGAAAGGAGACATACCGATACTGGCTTGGTAGCTGTTGTTGTATGAAAACTCTACCAAGTGCAGATGGCTCTCCCATGATCCTCCGAAGTCCAGCACGCAGGTCCTCAGCATATCCTCCAGTGTCTGTATCGTCCTCTCGGACTGTCCATCTGTCTGTAGGTGGTACGCCATACTGAACTTGAGCCTGCTGCCCAACTCCTCATGCAAACTCCTCCAGTAGTGGGATGTGAATCTGTTGTCTCTGTCTGACACGATGCTCACCGGCACTCCGTGTAGGCGAACTATCTGCTGCATATATAGCTCCGCCAACTTCTCGGTGGAAAGCCCCACCTTGAAGGGTATGAAGTGTGCACACTTCGTCAGCCTGTCCACGATGACCCAAATGGCATCCTTTCCTCCTTGGAAACGAGGAAGCCCTGAGACAAAGTCCATCGTAATATGTTCCCACTTCCACTCGGGAATGGGTAACGGCTGCAACAACCCAGCTGGCCTCTGGCGCTCTGCCTTGACCTGCTGGCAAACTAGGCATCTCGAGATAAAACGTGATACATCCCTCTTCATCCCGTGCCACCAAATATGTTCCCGCAAGTCACGGTACATCTTGTTAGCACCAGGGTGAATGGAATATCTCGATCGGTGCGCCTCCTGCAAGACTACCTCTACCAGCTCTCCCTTCGGCACGCACAATCGGCTGCCATGCCTCAAGGATCCATCCTCTGCTATCGTGAAGTCATCCAGCAATCCAGCTAACGCCTGGGCTCGAAGTCTGCGAAGGCTCTCATCTGTAGACTGTGCCTCCCGGATCTGCTCCATCAAACCTGACTGAATGTCAAGCGCCATCATCTGTATCACTGATCCTGGCCGAACTAGCTCGATACCGAGCTTCTCCAGATCCTCCCGCAAATGCCGATCAATCATCAGGTACCATGCCATCGGATGCCTGCTCAGCGTATCCGCCACCACATTTGCCTTCCCGGGGTGATACTGTAAATCGATGTCGAAGTCTTTCATCAACTCCAACCATCGTCTTTGTCTCATGTTCAGCTCTTTCTGCGTGAACACATACTTCAAGCTTTTGTGGTCAGTAAAGATCTCCACACGCTCTCCGTATAAGTAATGTTTCTATAACTTGAGTGCAAAGATTACCGCAGCTAACTCTAGGTCATGGGTAGGATAATTCCTCTCATGAGTCCGCAATTGCCTAGATGCATAAGCAATCACTTTTCCATACTGCTGTAGGACACATCCTAGCCCTTTCCCAGAAGCATCGCTGTATATGGTGAAACCTCCAGAACCTGAAGGTAATGTCAGAACTGGAGCGATCGTCAGCCTCCTCTTCAGCTCCTCAAATGCTGCCTGGCAGTCCTCTGACCAAATGTACTCTACGTCCTTTCGCGTCAGCTTCGTCATGGGTTCAGCTATCCTAGCAAAGTCCTGGACGAACTTTCTATAATAGCCTGCTAAACCCAGAAAGCTCCTGATCTCTGAAACTGACGTCGGAGCCTTCCATGTCTCAACTGCAGCAATCTTCCTGGGATCCACCGAGATTCCATCTCCAGTGACTACATGGCCGAGAAACTCCACTCGGTCTAAAAAGAACTCGCACTTCGACAATTTGGCAAACAATCTCTCCTGCCTCAGAATTCCCAAAACTATCCGTAAGTGCTCTGCATGCTCCTCTGGCGTCTTCGAGTATATCAGGATGTCGTCGATAAACACTACGACGAACTTATCCAGATACTGGTGAAATATCTTATTCATCAAGTTCATAAAGACAGCTGGCACATTTGTGAGGCCAAATGGCATCACCAGAAACTCGTACTGCCCGTACTTCGTGTTGAACGCCGTCTTCTGGATGTCTGCTGCCCTAACCTTCACCTGGTGGTACCCGGATCTCAAGTCTATCCTGGAAAATACCTTCGCCCCGCTTAACTGGTCGAACAAATCATCTATCCTGGGTAGAGAATATTTGTTCTTGATGGTGATGGCATTCAATGCCCGGTAGTCAATACACAACCGGACTGTACCATCCTTCTTAGGCACAAAGAGCACTGGCGCTCCCCATGGAGAAGCACTGGATCGAATGAAACCCTTTTTCAACAGGTCATCAATCTGCTCTTTCATCTCTACGGCCTCTTTGGGATTCACTCTATAACAAGCCCGGGATACTGGTGATGAGCCCGGCACTAAATCTATGGTGAACTCCACATCTCTGTCAGGCGAAAGCCCAGGAAGATCCTCTGGGAATACATCCATAAACTCCCTGATGATAGGGTGTGGCGGTGCTACGTCCCCAACTGCCGCACAACAGTTCGGCTCTAGGCTGATCTCCGGCCCAGTCCTCCTGACACTGAATGGTGCTGTGCCTGGGGGACTGAACAAAATACTACCCTCATGACAATCTATAGATGCATGGGCATAGCTAAGCCAGTCCATCCCCAATATGATATCATAACCGGGGAGTGGCATCACAAAGAATCGTCCCCTGAACTCCCTCCCGGCTATAAAAATAGAACATCTATAAATAGATCTAATAGGCACTGGTCCTCCTTCCGTCATCACTCTACTAATCTCCGCAGTAGGTGTAGCTACTAGATGGTGTTTATGCATAAACTCTAATGATAGGAAGCTATGAGATGCACCAGAATCAAACAAACATACAGCTAGAAAAGTATGCAAATAAATATGACCTGTGATGACGTCAGCTAAGTAATGTCAGGACCCGCACCCTAGAGTAAGGGCACGAGAACGTAACAACGCCTAGCCTACGCCGCAGTGTCGGCGGTAGAACGCTGTCCTAGGTCAATCATCTAACAATATAAAGGTACCTGTACAGTATATACACTCCGAATGGAGGTGACATAGCAATATACAGTCTCAATCACATCTAAAGCAGAATGAAAGATAGAAATATAGATAGATAAATACTGGAATGGAGAAAAACCACATAAATACAACCAGAGAGTCTAAGTGTCTACTGACATAACAAATCAGAACATCCAGCTCAAAACAAGACTCTAGCACTGAAATGAAGAATATATACAATCTAGATCTCAAATGACAGAAATAGAAAACCTAGACTAGGGAGCCTCAGTCTCTAAGCTAGTAGATCAGGCTGGAAATCTTGGTCACACATGGCATCTACAGCTGCCCCATAGTAGGTGTCTATGCAGGCCTCCTCCTCATCCTCTGTAAAATTTTCAACAGGTCCAGTCAGGACGGGAGCGAGCACAAAACATCTCACGCAGTTCATAACGAGTTAGGAAATATAAAGCATGCAATAGAGTAAAGTACCTGAAACGCTGAAAGAAGAAGATATATGAAAAACAGTAGAGATTTGATAACAAGAAATATCTAAATATGATAAGTAAGACTGTAAGGAACATGTGATTTTAGAGCACAATATGGTTATGTAAACGGGTTAGGTTATACAATAAAATGGGACTCCTTTGTACGTGGGTGTACAATGGACATATACAATTTCTTATACAATACGATTGATCACATAACCATTTCTACTCCCCCTCCCCAATCAATACACAAGGATCCAATTCAGTTACGTTACCTTATACAATGACTTGTACAATGACTTGTACAATAGCTTAATGTGATACTGAGAGTACAATATGCACAATGAGTGTACAATGATAAGGGTATTCAATAAATACAACATGTAAGTGAAACGCACATTACAATATGTACTTATTAAATATAAGGAGATAACATCTCAGAAGAAGATCCATATAGTACCAATCCGTGATAATGTATCGTGTCAGCATCAAGTACAGTAATCTAGAGCAAGAATGTAAATTCATACAAGTATAAAACGGTCAGAGAATGTACTCGCCTGATATCCTGAGTGTCTGAAGAGAATATACTGTCCGAGGAGTGGTGTCTGTCTCCTATAGAACAGCACAAGTCACAACAAGTCCAAAATGGTATAATGAAGTCCTACTATACATTCTACATGATTCTAAGTCAATCTAGGCCAAAGTCAACTCTTGGTCAACTTTGGTCAACCCTAGAAGTCAAACTAGGTCAATATAGGCTAATCAAGTCTAAACTCAACTATCTAGGTCTAACCAGTCATGCTAGGCTCTAACAAGTCTATACTAGACAACACACAACATTCCAAGTACCCATACACCTATGCATATACAACACTATATATATAGATACAATTATTGATTAATACTATGCATTCTTGGCTAAAATACTATATGTACATACATATAGACATACACTCACAAGTACACAGGTATTCATATTGCCTAAGCATTGCACACATCACAAATAGACATTCATATCTAGGATGCATAAACATGTGTATATAGAGGGAAGCATGTGTGTGTGTGTATACAATCAAGAGTGTGTGTGTGTGGAAATAGAGAAGTGTGTGTCAATGAACTGTCAAGAATAGGGAAACATATTGTATGTGTGTAAACTGTTTGCAGGCAGTACAAAATAAAGAGAGAAATGTGTGTGTGTGCATGGGTGTGCAGGAATGTTAAAATCAGGGAAAGAGAAGCCTGTGTGTGTGTGTCATAATAAGTAAGAGTGCAAACAGTGCCAATATGTGTGCAGGAATTTACATAAGACAGTGTAAGGAAAACAAAACAGTGTGTACAGGGCTTACCTATAGATATACAGGAAATACAAAATAGTGGAAGAGTGAGGAAGAGTGTGTGTTATGTTGTGACAGTATGCAGGAATGTTAGATAGGCTGACAGGTTTAGGAATGGCTGGGTAGGGTGTATGAAAACAGTGTGTGTATATTGGGATACATATCAATGTGCAGGAATATTAATGTGACAGTGATACATAAGACAGGGGACATGGCCTAAACCCAGGTTACACAAAACCTGGGATCAATCTCAGTTCAGTCCCATATGAAGAACATTCAAAACATTTCAAAATTTAACCCAAAAATCAGTTTACAACTCAGTTTTCAGTCTCCTCTGAAATTCCAGGTTTTTGAACCAATTCAAAACCAATTTAACCCAAAATCACCCTACAATTAGCAAACATATAGGTGTACATATTTAGAGTTTTAAATCATGCAATTAACAGTAAAAATAGATTAAATAGGTGCTAGAAATTCGAATGAAAAATCTGGAGAATCAGTGAGCAATGAACTGATATTAAGGATATCAGGAAATTAGGGGGAATGGAGAATTGATCATTTAAATCAAGCTAATATGCAAAAACAGTGGTTGGTAATGAAACCATAGGGTGTACACGTGTCATTGTGATTGCCTTGTGTCCACCCCAGCCGGACACGGCGTGTCCACAACAATAAAAACTCAGAACAGCACACTGGCTCTGCACAGCAGTGCACTACCTCGTGCGTGTGTGCACGCATGTCGTGCACACAATACAGCACGAGTTAGGCCACGTGCTCGGGTCCCCACCTAGCATAGGTCTAGGTGTCCACGTCCAAGTGTCTGCACATTGGCCTCGTGTCGCCGTGTCAGACTTATAAACCCGTATCAGTGACAAAAGAACCACACTGCACAGATCAGTGAGAAACCCGTGCGTCGAGGATTCCTCACTCGATACGCCACGTGGGCCCACGAAACTTGACACATGGCGTGTCAGTGGGTGCCCCGAGGCTCCCACAAAGTTTTGTGTCCAGAAAGTTCGTGTCATATCCGCTACAGGGCCCGATAGGCAGGGGATCCCTGTAGCACGCGCGTGAGCGTGTGCACGCGCGTGTCCACACATCAAAACGACACAGGATGACACGAAATCCAAGACACAAAGACATGAAACAGTAAGCAAGAACAAAACCCTATTTCCTATTCAAAAACAATGGGTAAACTCGATCGACATGCCCTTTGTGGCATTCTGTCGAACACCATAGCTAGTGTACGGATACGTGTCCAGAATGGACACGAATCCTTCGACACTGGACACGAAATCTATCCAGACCTTAGGGGGACCCTTAGGGCTTCCTATTGGTGAAGACCAAATGAAAATCTATGGAGAAAAGGGAAAGTTACCTATTGGTGAACAAGCCTTCACAAAAGCTAAATGGAGAGATTCCTCAAGCCACCCAAACTTTCACAAATTATTGTTTCCCTGCAAATAACCAATACCAACAGCAAGAGCATTGATTTTAGGTCCTAATGAAATTGGTTTGGGAAAGAAAGGATTTAAAATGGATTTTTAATGAATTTTGGAAGATGGAACTCACCTCTTTCCTTAGAACTTTTGGATGAACCCTAAAAGGGGCTAGTCCTAAAATCTATGAGGGACTTTATAGTGGGGGAATCCCTAGGTTAAACCTAGGTGGCCGTCCATGTTGGGTTTGGGTGGGGTTTGAGCTAGGTTAGCTAGTCTTATCAAGTTTAGTCACAAAATGACTTGTGAAACCACAAGCCATTTATCAAAACACTTGATTCCTAAATTCCTAATTAAATTTCTAATGAATCAATAACTACTAACTTAGGTCATACTAGGTTAGACTAGAGTCACTTGACCTAACCAAGCCCAACTAACTAGGGTTAGCTCCTAGGTTGGTCTACATGAGTCAAAACTAGTCAAAAATCAAACTAGCCTAAATAAATCCAAAATAATTCCTAAAAATTCCCATAAATTCTAATTAATACTAATAATTTAAAATAATAATTAATAATCCCAAATAATTCTTAAAATTATAAAAATAACTAAAATACCCCTCAGTCTGGAAATGAACACTAGCAAGACACCAACTCATAAGTCATGAATTTAAATAGTTTAAAAATAATTAAATATCACTAAAAATCATAACATGAAATAAATACCATTAAATAATAATTATAATTACAAAATTTCAAAATTACTCTCTTCTGGAAAACTGGGTGTTACAATCCTACCCACCTTAGAAAAATTTCGTCCTCGAAATTAAAATGGCAGTAGTCCTTCTAGGTCAAACACCCCAAAATCAGAGTCTCAAACATACCGTCAGATAATCATATGCGTCTGTCCAAAACCATGATACTCAGAATCTCTGTCATGCCAGTGAGCAAGGCTACGATAATCACAGAGTCCTCAACTATGGTACATACTTCTAGAACTATGGTATTTAAAAAATTTTGCATTGCCGCGCGCTTAGCAGCGAAAACCTTAAATTCCTACACCCGAGAAATACGTCCATAGTCCGACTATATGTCCTCACTATGCCTGCTAGCATGACCCTAGAGGATTCTAAAATCTCATAATCGAGGCGACCTAGCCCATACGACTTATCTCAGAAGAAAATTAAATCATAAGGAAACACCAGATCAAACTTATCAACAATAAAAAACAAATAGGAATAGATGGAACTGAATTTCAAGATAGGAATTGCAGAATTGAATCAAAGAACGGAACCTGCCACTAGATCTCCAACGGCCTGAGCATCCTCGGCTGTCATGGCGAAAGCTCGCCCTGGCTGGCCTTCCCTGGCCTGCTGCTGATGCTGGGCAAACCTCTGCTGCTGAGTCTGCAATGGTGGTCCCCTCTGCTGCCCTGTCGGGGCTCTACCTCCTGGTGCTACCTGAGCCAATGGTGTCAGGTTCTGGGGACACTCTCTACACTGATGCTCTGCTGACCCGCAAAGTAAACACATACCCAGTCTCTTCCTGCAATCATTCCACCAATGGCCTGGCTTCTTGCAGAAGTTGCACACGGTGTCCTGCTGATACTGCACCTGTCCCTGACCCTGATACTGAACAGGCCTCTGCTGTAGCTGATGTATCTGAGCCCTCGGCTGCTGGTACTGCTGCTGAAACTGTATGCCTGGCATCGGCTGCTGATACTGAAGCTGAAACTGATGCTGAACGTGCGGCCTCTTGGCCGGTCCTCCGCTGCTGATGCCCCCAACTGGGTCTCGCCCTCTCTTGAGCCTAAGCTCAAGATCATCCTCAGCCAGTAAAGCTCCTGTCAGAATCTCCTCGAATGTGGCATCCCTGTTGCCCTTGGTCAAGGACTTGACTTCCTTGACCAGACCCTTCCGGAACCTCTGGGCCTTCGCCGCCTCGCTCAAACCCTCCACGAATCTGCTGAGGCGGCCGAACTCCCCAACGTACTCCTCCACTGATAGGCTCCCCGGAACTAGGCTCTCAAACTGCGACTCTAAAGCTCTGAGCGCTGAATCTGGGAAGAATTTCTTCTTGAAGAAGCCCTTGAACTCCTCCCAAGTCTGTCCGACTACCCCCACCCTGGGGTCCGACTGATACCAGGTGCGAGCAAGATCTCGCATCCGGCTAGCTGCGGCCTCGATCTGAAGATCTGCTGGAATCCTGGCCAAGCGGAAGATCTCCTCTATATGCTCGATCCACTCATCGGCATACAGGATCCCCTCTGTCCCTATAAAGTATCTGGGGCTCATCTTCTGAAACTGCTCGATCCCTGGTGTCCTTGGCTGCTGCACCACTGGTCGGGCTGCAACTGTCGAAATGACCAACTCCATGCCTCTGTCCTGTCGAGCCTGCTGTCGGTCCATGAACTGCTGGAAATACGCGAACATCTGGGCTGCGTCCACGTTTCCTGTAGGCGGCGGCTGCTGGAACGGTACCTCTGGAATGACTGGATCCTGCCTCCGAACTGGTGAAGGCATACCCTCAGCTGCTGCTGCTGCTGAAGTCCCAATATGAGCAGAGGTGGCAGGAGCTGTAGCCTCCTGACCCTGCTGTACTGGCTGAGAGGTAGCAGTCCCCTCTACAGTATCTCCATGAATGGCACGCTGTAATCGCGTCTCCACCATCCTGAAGACAGATCAAACAAACAATTGCTGAGAATGAGTCGAAACAGCAAAGGAGGACAGTTATATTCAAGGAGAACAATATCAGCAAGAACTGAGATGGTATGAATTTGATATGAGTTTTTCCTAGTGTGATTGAGTACCTTCAAAATATCCTAATCCTATTGCAGGCTGTAGTGATACTCTAGTTCGAATACCACTACATAAACTCGACCTGCATGGGCCACCACTAAAAACATGTCAGGACCCGCACCCTAGAGTAAGGGCACGAGAACGTAACAACGCCCAGCCTACGCCGCAGTGTCGACGGTAGAACGCTGTCCTAGGTCAATCATCTAACAATATAAAGGTACCTGTACAGTATATACACTCCGAATGGAGGTGACATAGCAATATACAATCTCAATCACATCTAAAGCAGAATGAAAGATAGATAGATAAATACTGGAATGGAGAAAAACTACATAAATACAACCAGAGAGTCTAAGTGTCTACTGACATAACAAATCAGAACATCCAGCTCAAAACAAGACTCTAGCACTGAAATGAAGAATATATACAATCTAGATCTCAAATGACAGAAATAGAAAACCTAGACTAGGGAGCCTCAGTCTCTAAGCTAGTGGATCAGGCTGGAAATCTGGGTCACACATGGCATCTACAGCTGCCCCATAGTAGGTGTCTATGCAGGCCTCCTCCTCATCCTCTGTAAAATTTTCAACAGGTCCAGTCAGGACGGGAGCGAGCACAAAACATCTCACGCAGTTCATAACGAATTAGGAAATATAAAGCATGCAAGTAAAGTACCTGAAACGCTAAAAGAAGAAGATATATGAAAAACAGTAGAGATTTGATAACAGGAAATATCTAAATATGATAAGTAAGACTGTAAGGAACATGTGATTTTAGAGCACAATATGGTTATGTAAACGGGTTAGGTTATACAATAAAATGGGACTCCTTTGTACGTGGGTGTACAATGGACATATACAATTTCTTATACAATACGATTGATCACATAACCATTTCTACTCCCCCTCCCCAATCAATACACAAGGATCCAATTCAGTTACGTTACCTTATACAATGACTTGTACAATGGCTTGTACAATGGCTCAATGTGATACTGAGAGTACAATATGCACAATGAGTGTACAATGATAAGGGTATTCAATAAATACAACATGTAAGTGAAACGCACATCACAATATGTACTTATTGAATACAAGGAGATAACATCTCAGAAGAAGATCCATATAGTACCAATCCGTGATAATGAATCGTGTCAGCATCAAGTACAATAATCTAGAGCAAGAATGTAAATCCATACAAGTATGAAATGGTCAGAGAATGTACTCGTCTGATATCCTGAGTGTCTGAAGAGAATATACTGTCCGAGGAGTGGTGTCTGTCTCCTATAGAACAACACAAGTCACAACAAGTCCAAAATGGTATAATGAAGTCCTACTATGCATTCTACATGATTCTAAGTCAATCTAGGCCAAAGTCAACTCTTGGTCAACTTTGGTCAACCCTAGAAGTCAAACTAGGTCAATCTAGGCTAATCAAGTCTAAACTCAACTATCTAGGTCTAACCAGTCATGCTAGGCTCTAACAAGTCTATACTAGACAACACACAACATTCCAAGTACCCATACACCTATGTATATACAACACTATATATATAGATACAATTATTGATTAACACTATGCATTATAGGCTAAAATACTATATGTACATACATATAGACATACACTCACAAGTACACAGGTATTCATATTGCCTAAGCATTGCACACATCACAAATAGACATTCATATCTAGGATGCATAAACATGTGTATATAGAGGGAAGCATGTGTGTGTGTGTGTGTATACAATCAAGAGTGTGTGTGTGTGGAAATAGAGAAGTGTGTGTCAATGAACTGTCAAGAACAGGGAAACATATTGTATGTGTGTAAACTGTTTGCAGGCAGTACAAAATAAAGAGAGAAATGTGTGTGTGTGTGCATGGGTGTGCAGGAATGTTAAAATCAGGGAAAGAGAAGCTTGTGTGTGTGTGTGTCATAATAAGTGAGAGTGCAAACAGTGCCAATATGTGTGCAGGAATTTACATAAGACAGTGTAAGGAAAATAAAACAGTGTGTACAGGGCTTACCTATAGATATGCAGGAAATACAAAATAGTGGAAGAGTGTGTGTTATGCTGTGACAGTGTGCAGGAATGTTAGATAGGCTGACAGGTTTAGGAATGGCTGGGTAGGGTGTATGAAAACAGTGTGTGTATATTGGGATACATATCAATGTGCAGAAATGTTAATGTGACAGTGATACATAAGACAGGGGACATGGCCTAAACCCAGGTTACACAAAACCTGGGATCAATCTCAGTTCAGTCCCATATGAAGAACATTCAAAACATTTCAAAATTTAACCCAAAAATCAGTTTACAACTCAGTTTTCAGTCTCCTCTGAAATTCCAGGTTTTTGAACCAATTCAAAACCAATTTAACCCAAAATCACCCTACACTTAGCAAACATATAGGTGTACATATTTAGAGTCTTAAATCATGCAATTAACAGTGAAAATAGATTAAATAGGTGCTAGAAATTCGAATGAAAAATCTAGAGAATCGGTGAGCAATGAACTGATATTAAGGATATCAGGAAATTAGAGGGAATGGAGAATTGATCATTTAAAAAAAGCTAATATGCAAAAATAGTGGTTGGTAATGAAACCATAGGGTGTACACGTGTCATTGTGATTGCCTTGTGTCCATCCCAGCCGGACACGGCGTGTCCACAACAATAAAAACTCAGAACAGCACACTGGCTCTGCACAGCAGTGCACTGCCTCGTACGTGTGTGCACGCGTGTCGTGCACACAATACAGCACGAGTTAGGCCACGTGCTTGTGTCCCCACCTAGCATAGGTCTAGGTGTCCACGTCCAAGTGTCTGCACATTGGCCTCGTGTCGCCGTGTCAGACTTATAAACCCGTATCAGTGACAAAAGAACCACACTGCACAGATCAGTGAGAAACCCGTGCGTCGAGGATTCCTCACTCGATACGCCATGTGGGCCCACGAAACTTGACACATGGCGTGTCAGTGGGTGCCCCGAGGCTCCCACAAAGTTTTGTGTCCAGAAAGTTCGTGTCGTGTCTGCTACAGGGCCAGATAGGCAGGGGATCCCTGTAGCACGCGCGTGTCCACACATCAAAACGACACAGGATGACACGATGTAAGCCCCTGTTTTTCAATTTTAGTTTTATTAGTGCTAATTAAATTTTAATGCTAATTTTGGCCTTAAAATATTTTATTAGGATTTTTAGGAATTTTCTATAATTTTTAAATGAGTTTTATATATATAAATATCACTTTGCAAATTGTTTTAAATTAATTAAATAGGTTTTGCAATTTTTAGATTTGTTCTTATATCAGTTTGTAATTTAGAAAATATTTTTAATTAGGAAATGCAAATCCTGTTTTGCATTATCTCACTGATATTTTCCTTCAGCAATTTCCCTAAACTAAAGGGGGCCTACTGCTAAACTACCCAAACTCCCCCTCTCTCACACGACATTCTCTCTCTCTCTCTCCTCCAGCTCCCTCACCAACCCCGCTGCCCCGACGACTGGCCGCCCTGCCCCCGCCGAATCCGGCTGCCCGACCGCCCTAAAAACCCCCTATAAAATCCCCCACTCCCCCCCTCGACCTAAACCCTAACCCTAAATTTCCCCCGCCGTCCCGACGACCCCCTTCACCCCCTCTCTCCCCACCGAAACCCTAGCTCCGGCTAGACCCGAGCGCCGCCCCTACGACGCACGCCACCACCTGCCACCACCGCCATCCGCTTCGCCACGCCGAGCTGGGCACAGCGCCAACGGAGCGCCACGACCCCGACGCCTCCTCCGCCGTCCACGACCCCCGAAAACCCCCTACATCGATCGGACACGTGAGTAACAGAACTCAATCGTGTCGTGCGAGTCTCGTCTTCACATATGAGACTCGCCAGGACACGGGGATGTTCGTCTAGTAGCTGGACACGAGGATTAGTGTTCGTGCGTGTCGTGCGAAGCACGGACACGAGAAACCCTGTGTCCTTAACTGTCAGGACACAGGATGGTTTTATTTTTTTTATGTGTTAATTCATGCGATACTAAATAAAATAAACAAAAACCCTATCCTAACAATCGGACCGGTTGGCCCATTGGCCAGCGCGCAGTAATTAAACCCCCCCCTCGGCTCTGTTAGCCCGAGTTCGAGCCCCCTCCTTTCTGTCTTCTTTTCTTTTTCTGTTTCTTTTCTTTTTCTTTTTCTTTTTCTTTTTCAGTTTTATAAATATATTTATATATATATATATATATGTATATTAGTATATATATATATGTATATACTGTTTTTGACAGTATTTTATATATATGTATATATATTTTATAGTTAGTAAATTATATATATATGTTAGTATTTATATATATATTCATATATGTAGGTATTATGTATATATGTATATATTTTCATATATATACTATTATATGTATATGTATACATTATTTTGTATATATATATATATATATATATATATATATATATATATATATATATATATTATATAGTTTAGTATTTTCTTATATATATGTATATATATATATATTTGTGTATATATATATAATATATAGTTGAGCATTTTTCTATATGTATAAATATCCCTATATTTTATATATATATATATTATTTTGATATTTCACTTAGCTTAGTACAAATTATCTTTATAAGATAATATTCACACTTTTATAGTCACTATGTTAAACTTTGCCTTATTAAAATAATAATATTATTTTGACTATTTTCAAATTGTATTTTATTGTATTTAAATTACTGCAACCATTTGGTGTCCAAGCCTAGCATGGGTATTTGGGCTCAAATGTGTTTTCACACATTCAAGACCTGTTCAAGTCATATTGGACTTGATTCATGGCCTTGGGTCCTGTATTTGAACTTTGGTTCAAATTATGTACATGGACAAAATATGCAGATAATTAATTATTGTGTGTACTACTGTTTTTGATTTTCTAAAAATACTAAAAGTACTGCTAAAATTATGAAAAAATAGTTTTTATATACTATGTTAAGTTGGCTAATTTAGTATCATTTTTGTAGTATTTAATTTACTGTTTTGCCACTAGTTTGGCATATGAAACCAAAACTCACTTTCTGTATACTTAGGAAAACTGATTTTTATAAAATACTTGTACTGGTTAATAAATTCCAGAAAAATTATAATAAATTTTTATGATTAACAAGGATCACTTTGATACTTTACTTTAAGAAAAACTAGGCTTTTTGCCTATCTCTAAAATTGATAGAACACAATGGTCTTTTGATTTAATTGTTGTTTAATTACGACTTGTAGCTTTTGTGCTATTTTTGAGTTTTAGCCGTGTTAAACCTCATCCCTCACTAGTGTAAAGACCCTAGAAAGTTAGTTAACATAGTGTGTCACCCTCCATATTGGTCTCCTAGGCCAAGTCATTATTTTGGCTAGGTGCCCAATCACAAGTCGTGTTTTACCAGTTTAGTGTCCTAGTGTTTTAGCTTAGTGTAAAACTAAGTTGTTGTATTTACTTTTACAGTGACGAGTTACTGGACATCCATAGCACTGTTATCGCAGCTTGTTTTGTTTTGCTTTGCTAGAGACAAGTACTTTCTACGAACTTTACATGTTGTTACATAAATGAACTGCAAACCCCACCATGTTAAATGCTGATCCTTGGGGTAGCAAGTTAAAACATCACATATTGTACTTTCCATTACTACCATGCTTAGAACAGTCTTGATGTATCTCTCACATGATTAGAATATGGGTTATGGGGAAACTGTTAGTAGCGTACGTGATCATGCCCCTTACTCGTACGTACGTACCGAGCAAGGTTGACATTTTATGTATACCTTGTCGTAGGCGCACCAGTTGTATTTGTACGTATGTACATCTATCGCTTGTTTTACTTGTACGTATGTACATTTTATTTACATTGTACCTCGGTACATTGTACATCTATTGACCGATCACGTACTTGCTACAGTTTTAAACATTACATATACATCTGTCTCTATGACATATGTGTCCTTGCCATGATAGATTGAGTGATGCCATGCTTTCCAGTTATTCCTCTCATGTTCATTTCTATATTTCATATGCTAGTTTGCTAGATTTAGTACTTGCTCCCGTCCTGACAGGATAACGTTGTAGGTGTCCTTACTGAGGAGGAGTTACTCTGCGACACATATTATGGGATTACTGCCGAGGACTCGGCTTTGCTTTACGAGGATGTTCCTGCGGGGAACCTCGCCTAGTTGTCTTTTGTTTATTTAGACTTTTGAGAGTAGACATGTATTAGACTATATCATTTTGTAACTGGACATGTATCCAGTTTTACATTTCAGTTTACTTGTACTTGGACGTTTACTATATACGATGACTTTTGTGTTGGAGCATTTGTGATTCTTTTTCACTTATAAAACTGTTAGCACATTTAGTCTTATCCTGTTGTCTTTAGAACAGCTTACTACGTTTTATCTCAACGTAGGCTAGGCATGTCTCGGCCTGGCCCAACAATTTGGGTAGCGGGTCGTGACACACGAAATCCAAGACAAAAAGACATGAAACAATAAGCAAGAACAAAACCCTATTTCCTATTCAAAAACAATGGGTAAACTCGATCGACATGCCCTTTGTGGCATTCTGTCGAACACCATGGCTAGTGTACGGATACGTATCCAGAATGGACACGAATCCTTCGACACTGGACACGAAATCTATCAAGACCTTAGGGGGACCCTTAGGGCTTCCTATTGGTGAAGACCAAATGAAAATCTATAGAGAAAAAGGAAAGTTACCTATTGGTGAACAAGCCTTCACAAAAGCTAAATGGAGAGATTCCTCAAGCCACCCAAACTTTCACAAATTGTTGTTTCCCTGCAAATAACCAATACCAACAGCAAGAGCATTGATTTTAGGTCCTAATGAAATTGGTTTGGGGAAGAAAGGATTTAAAATGGATTTTTAATGAATTTTGGAAGATGGAACTCACCTCTTTCCTTAGAACTTTTGGATGAACCCTAAAATAGGCTAGCCCTAAAATCTAGGAGGGACTTTATAGTGGGGGAATCCCTAGGTTAAACCTAGGTGGCCGGCCATGTTGGGTTTGGGTGGGGTTTGAGCTAGGTTAGCTAGTCTTATCAAGTTTAGTCACAAAATGACTTGTGAAACCACAAGCCATTTATCAAAACACTTGATTCCTAAATTCCTAATTAAATTTCTAATGAATCAATAACTACTAACTTAGGTCATACTAGGTTAGACTAGAGTCACTTGACCTAACCAAGCCCAACTAACTAGGTTTAGCTCCTAGGTTGGTCTACATGAGTCAAAACTAGTCAAAAATCAAACTAGCCTAAATAAATCCAAAATAATTCCAAAAAATTCCCATAAATTCTAATTAATACTAATAATTTAAAATAATAATTAATAATCCCAAATAATTCTTAAAATTACAAAAATGACTAAAATACCCCTCAGTCTGGAAATGAACACTAGCAAGACACCAACTCATAAGTCATGAATTTAAATAGTTTAAAAATAATTAAATATCACTAAAAATTATAACATGAAATAAATACCATTAAATAATAATTATAATTATAAAATTTTAAAATTACCCTCTTCTGGAAAACTGGGTGTTACAAGTAATCCGGCTCCGAAACCTGTTCCGGCTCCGGCTCGAGGGCTAGGTTATAGACCCTCCCATGAGGTCCCTTCTGCTGCTGCAGATGCTGCCCAAACCTCTGCTGCTGAGTCGGAAGCGGTCCTCTAGTCTTCGCTACTGGGCACTCTCGAAGCTGATGGGTGGCAGACCCACAAGCCAAACACTGCTTCAACCTCTTCCTGCAGACGGTGTAATCATGCCCTGGTCTTCCGCAGAAAGAACACACACCTCCCCTCTGCTGCTGCTGCTGCTGATGATGTCGGGGTCCCGGGGCTCTAACTGGCGGGGTCTGATGATGTGGTGTAGGGGGACGGTAAGTCTGCTGGGGTGGCATCGGCGCTCTCTGCTGGAAAGCCTGACGCTTGGACGGTCCCTCACGATGTACAGAAGCCGGCCTCTTGCTAGACAGAAGACGCTCCTCGATGCTCCGGGCCAACTCTAGGCTCTGGTAGTAGTCAGTCGTACCGTTCGCCACTATAAGAATGCCGATGTCTGGGACTAGACCATGGCAAAATCTACGGGTCATCTCCTCTGGATCTGCAACCAGACTAGGAGCAAAACGGCTCAGGCGACTTAACTCTGTCGCATAGTCATCAACAGAACGGTTCCCCTGCTGGATGTTCTGGAATCGTAGCCCATGGCTACTCTAGCAGTGGTCGAGAAGAATTTCTTCTTGAACTGGGTCTTGAACTGATCCCAAGCGGCTCTACCTCTCGCAAATAATGGCTCATTCCGGAACCAGACTCCTACCAAGTCTATCAGCAGAAATTCCGCTGCCTCGACCTAGAGGTCACCCGGCATCCTGACTCCTAGGAGCTTTTTCTCTACCGAATCTAGCCAGTCGTCTGCTACTACTATGCCCTCAGTCCCTAAGAACTCCTTGGGATTCAGACCCATGAAGTCCTTGATCGTCCCCGCTCTCTGCCGTGGCTCTACAGGTGGTGGGACCACGGGATGTTCCTCGGAACGCTCTATGCTCTGGCGGAGTAGGGCAGTCTGCTCCTGATGGGTTGTTAGGAACCCCTGAATCATAGTGAGCAGCTGGTTCCCGTCGAGTGTGACGGAAGCCTGGGTAGGTATGATGATAGGGGGTGGTGGAAGTATCGGGGCCTGCTGGGACTGGGATGTTGGAGGTGGTGGAGGCATCTGGGTCTGTGGATCTGTGGAGTGGGGGAATATGGTAGGTGGAGGTGGGGGTGTATCAGTCAACTGGTCAGCTGACTGGATAGGGAGTGCACCATTCTCAGGTGTAACATACTGGGACGAACGAGTAAGCACCATCTAATAAAAAGAAAAATAAAAAGGACTTATAAGGACTTGTTTAAAGTAAGCAATCATAGGCAAGAAAATCTAATTATAATAGTAAGCATGTGATGTATTTCCTATGTTGCAATCCTAGCATTCCTCTAAGTGTTCTAAGCGTCATTCCTAATGTTGTCTAATTACCTTAAGTTCCTAATTGCAGGCATGCTTGGTACAATAATGTAACCAAACAATTTAGTCAGGGACCTGCATGGGCTACCACTAAAAACATGTCACGACCCGCTACCCAAATTGTTGGGCCAGGCCGAGTAATGCCTAGCCTACGTTTGATATAAAACGTAGTAAGCTGTTCTAAAGACAACAGGATAAGACAAAATGTGCTAACAGTTCTATAAGTGAATAAAAGTTATAAATGCTCCAAACACAAAAGTCGTCGTATATAGTAAAATGTCCAAGTACAAGTGAACTGAAATATAAAATTGGATACATGTCCAGTTACAAAAAGATATAATCTAATACATGTCTACTCTCAAAAGTCTAAGTAAACAAAAGATAACTAGGCGAGGTTCCCCGCAGGAACATCCTCGTAAAGCAGAGCCGGGTCCTCGACAGTAACTCCATAATATGTGTCGCAGAGTAACTCCTCCTCAGTAAGGACACCTACAACGTTATCCTGTCAGGACGGGAGCAAGTACTGAATCTAGCAAACTAGCATATGAAACATGAAAATGAACATGAGAGGAAATAACTGGAAACATGGCATCACACAATCTATTATGGCAAGGACACATATGTCATGGAGACAGATGCATATGTAATGTTTAAAACTGTAGCAGGTACGTGATCGTCAATAGGTGTACAATGTACAGTGGCACATAATGAAATATACTTCCGTACAAGTGATAAGGCGATAGATGTACATACGTACAAATCCGCTTTGAGATAAAGCCTACGACAAGGTATACATATAAAATGTCAACCTTGCTCGATACATACGTACGGAGAAGGGGGTATGATCACGTACTCTACTATCAGTTTTCCCATAACCCATATCCTAATCATGTGAGAGATACATAAAACTGTTCTAATCATGGTAGTAATGGAAAGTATAACATGTGATATTTTAACTTGCTACCCCAAGGATCAGCATTTAACATGGTTGGATTAGCAGTTAATTTATGTAACGGTATGTAAAGTTTATAGAAAGTACTTGCCTCTAGCAAAGCAAAACAAAACAAGCTGCGATAAAAGTGCTATGGATGTCCGGTAACTCGTCACTGTAGAAATAAATACAATAACTTAGTTTTTACACTAAGCTAAAACGCTATGACACTAATCTGTGAAACACGACTTGTGACTGGGCACCTAGCCAAAATGATGATTTTAGCATAGGAGACCAATGTGGGGTGACACACTACTTTAACTAGCTTTCTAGGGTATTTACACTAGTGAGGGGTGGGGTTCAACACGGCTAAAACTCAAAATAACACAAAAAGCTACAAGTCGTAATTAATCAATAAATAAATCAAATGACCATTGTGTTCTAACAATTTTTGAGATAGACAAAAAGCTTATTTTACATAAAATAAAGTACCAAAATGATCTTTGCTAATTGTAGAAATTTATTATAATTTTTTTGGAATTCATTAACCAGTACAAGTATAAAAATCAGTTTTCCTAAATATACAGAAAATGAGTTTTGGTTCCATATGCCAAACTAGTGGCAAAACTGTAATTTAAATACTATAAAAATTATACTAAATTAGCTAACTTAACATAGTATCTAAATACTATTTTTCCAGAATTTTAACAATACTTTAAGTATTTTTAGAAATCCAAAAACAGCATTACACACTATTGAAATTAAATAATTAATTATCTGCGTATTTTGTCCATGTATATAATTTGAACCAAAGTTCAAATACAGGACCCAAGGCCATGAATCAAGTCCAATATGACTTGTACAGGTCTTGAATGTGTGAAAACACATTTGGGCCCAAAAATCCATGCTAGGCCTGGACACCAAATGGTTGCAGTAATTTAAATACACTAAAAATACAATTTGGTAAAAATACAAAAATAAATATTATTATTTTAATAAGGTAAATTTATACAAAATGAATACATACCTATGCCAAAAGTACATATATATATACGTAAGGAAATACTTAATTATAAAGTATATATATAATAATAATATATATACACAAGAAAATATATACATATATACATATGTGTGTATATATATATATATATATATATATATATATATATATATATATATATATATATATATATATATATACTATATATATATATATATATATATATATATATATATAACAGCATATATATATACATAATAGTATATATAATAATACATATATATATATATATATATATATATATATATATATATATATATATATATATATATATATATATATGCTGTTATATATATATATATATATATATATATATATATATATATATATATATATGTATATATATATATATATATATGTATTATTATATATACTATATTATGTATACTATATGCTGTTATATATATATATATATATATATATATATATATATATATATATATATATATATATATATATATATATATATATATATATATATATATATATATATATGTATTATTATATATACTATATTATGTATATATATATGCTGTTATACATATATATATATATATATATATATATATATATATATATATATATATATATATATATATATATATATATATATATATATATATATATATATATATATATATATATATATGCTGTTATATATATATATATATATATATATATATATATATATATATATAAAATATATATATATATATATATATATATATATATATATATATATATATATATATATATACATGTATACATATATATAAATATATATATATTAAAACAAAAAGAAAAGAAAAGAAAAAGAAACAGAAAAAGAAAAAGAAAAAGAAACAGAAACAGAACGGGGGCTCGAACCCGAGCTGCGCAGGGGGGGTTTAGTTAGGTCGGGCTGGCCAGGGGGTCAGCCCGTGGCTTGTGTTAGGGATAGGACTTAGGTTAATTTTATTAGGTTTTATTTAACATAAACATAAAAAAAATAATAAACACGAGCCTGTGTCCGGACAGTTAGGGACACAGGTATTTACGTGTCTGGGCTAGCACGACACGCACGAGTCGATTCTCCCGTGTCCAGACCTATAGCTAGGTTCCCTGTGTCCAGACGAACCTCGTGCGTGAGTTCGAGACACGCACGACACGAACTCAGGTCTGTTACTTACGTATCCGGCTTCGGGGGGGAGATTCGAAGGTCGTGGACGGCGGAGGAGGCGTCGGGACGGCGGCGCTCTGGGGTCGTCTCGGCAGGGCGCGTCGAATGGTGGTGGTGGTTGGTGACGACGACGGCTGTGGAGGCGGCGCTGGGGGTCCGCCGGAGTTAGGGTTTAGGCGGACTGGAAGTGGAGGAAATGGGGGTCGGGGGTTGTCGTCATGGTGGTTTAGGGTTAGGGCTTGGTCTGGGGGAGAGAGGGGAGTTTAAATAGACTAATTAGGGCGGTCGGGGGCAGCCGGAAAATGGCGGGGGCAGGGCGCGCTGGCGGTCGTCGGTCAGCGGAGTGGGTGAGGAGAGAGAGAGAGTCTGGTCGGGGGGGGTGTTGGGTAGGTTAGCAGTTAGGTCCTCCTAGATTAGGAAATTGCACAAAGGCCCCAACAGTGGCTAGATGCAAAATAGAATTTGCATTCCTCATTTAAAAACATTTCACTAATTGCAAACTAATATAAAAACAAATCTAAAAATTACAGAATGATATTAAAACAATTTAGAAAATTACATATTGATATTTTTAGAATTAAAACTCATTTAAAAAATCTAAAAAAATTCCTAAAAATCCTAATAATTATTTTAAGGCTAAAATTAACATTAAAAATTAATTAGCACTAATTAAAATGAAATTTGAAAAACAGGGACTTACAACAAGTGATGCTATGCCTATGCAAGTGGAAATTGAAAGTTTGGATATTCGATTGAGGAGTTTTTTATGATAGCTTCGAGATTGACCCATAAGAATTGTTGGATAGAATTGTCGGATAGATTTGGTCGGTTGCGGGTAAGTCTAGAATGAGACTTCGTTGGGTATGACTCGAGTATGAGTACGGGTAGAAAGACTTGACCCTAGAGTGTCGGTTGATTGCCTAGAATGTCGGTTGTTTGCCTAGAATGTTGGTTGGTTGCTTAAGTTTCAGATTGGTTGGCTATGTTCTTCAGTTGTCCGTGTTGGGAATAAGTTCATAAGATTGGGGTGGTGTCCCATGTCCCTAAGTTGGTCAGACCATAGAGTTGTCCCTATGATAAGAATTGGTTGCCTCTAAAATAAGAGATAAGTATGTCCCTGATAGCTATCCATCTCATATGTGTTAGCTGAATGTCTGGTTTAGCTTAGATTAGCTGACCGTAAAGACTTGACTGTATGCTAAGTTGACTGTTGGAAAACCGTAGGATGTCCCTATTGATGTTGCGTGAGTATAGTTGGAATGAGTAAGATGTGTTGGAAGGTAGGCTTCGGGATGGAATAGATATTTGAGAAGTTTGATGTTACAATATTGGATGGGGTGACGGATCATGTTGGTTTTGAATTTGGTTGCCTTGTCGGAATGCTAGAAATTGTTAAAGCTGGTTGGATTGGTTGATTAATATTGAGCTGCGAAAATTGATGGTAGTGCTTTGAGATAGTTGGAATAATTTCATTGATCGAATCAAAATCGAGGATAATTGTAACAACGGAATTGGATAGTGCATGTAGCCGAGATCGGCGAGATCGAATGTGAATAGGAATAACCCTCGGAATTAATGTTGTTGGAATATGATAGTTGCCTATGCGAGAGGATAATATGTTGGCTTGATCAATACGAAGAAATATTTGAGTACAACGAGAAATGTTACTAGAGTGGGATGATGGTACAATTTGATGGATGAATCATGATCGAGAAAGTTACGAGTTGCAAAAACAAAGTGTATGGATGCGAATGATGATGAGTACAAGATTTGATCGACGAGAATCGGGGTATCAAAATAAAATGTGGCTATGGAATTATCAACTTTGGTGGCTTGGATGACAATGAACTTGAAAGGAATACTTGATACATCTAAGTCAAAATATTTTGGAAATTTTGGATCGGTTAAGAAAAATTGCTCGAGTTAGAATTGGTAACATCTATTGTGTTATTAGTTGGTTGGGATATTGAATAAACAAAGTGGGATTATACGAGATGCTCAAAGAGAATTACTGATGTTTGGAAGAGAAGTTATACCGTAGCTCGTTCGTCTTTCCTATCACTGAACTTGGCTGAAATGCATGTATTTCTGGGACGCCTAAAATATTTGTATGATTCCAACTAAGTGGTATGCTGAATTCAAACGAAGCCACGAGAATTATCATGTGCTAAGAATATGCACGAGTGTTGGAGGAAAGATCAAAGATGGTAAACTATGTTGAATCAATTGGGATGCTGTAACGAGACGGTATATTACTTGAAAATCAATCGAGAGAGTGCGGAGAAATATTAAATGGTGCAAGTTGATCGTGGAGAAGTTTCATGAAAAGTTGGTTGAAGTTTTGGGGATGAGTTTTGTTTTAAGTTTCGAGGACGAAACTTTTTCTGGGTGGTATATATTGTAGTGCCCCGACCCGCAAGATGCCTTATGATGGATGGTTGGTTCGATGAAGCCTTGTTGGACTTGGGAATATGCGAATGATCGCTTGGAAGTCTATGCGATCGTGGTGGGAATCGTCCTATGAATGTGAGTAGTGTTGAACCCTTCAAAGATCCTTTAGCTTCACGCTTAAAATAAGGATGAGTATGCTATGTTTCTAGTTGAGTTTGTTCAATAACACCTTGCATGGAATTCGAAAAGATAATGAAAGATAATAATCACCTGAACGTAAACTGTTGTGGCTAAATGAATTGTATGCTTGTACGCTGTTGCAATGAAATACATGACAGGTGAAGGCAAAGTCCCAAATACTTGGGCGGTGAGTATATCGAGCTTTGGCTCGATGAATATATGGTAACACAGATATTAAGACCCAAGAACTGGGCAGTGAGTATGCTTGAATTATGTCCGAATGAATGTATGCTAAACATATACTAAGTCCCAGGAATTGGGCGATGAGTACATTGAGTTGGTTAGAAAGATGTGGCGAGGTATTGGGTAACAATATTCTATTATTCCGTCGCCGATGTAGAATGTTGATTACGCTAAGACCCTGGATGGGCAGATGATAATATGAGCGTTGGCTCAAGGCAAGATGGCTAGATGGCAATATGAATGAGAATGATGGTTTTGCTTAGTTTTCCTTATCATGCATTATATGTTTTCTTCTTAGATAAGTTGCATATAGTTGCATGATCATGGACAACTTGTCGACAAGATTTCGTTCCTCGAACGGTATTCCTGGGCCATGGAACTCGGTTCGTCCTAGGGGGAACAAGGATGGTGTCGATGTACTGACATCGGGATTGCAGGACTTGCAGTGGGGGTTTGCTACCGTCCATTGAAAGGACGCTGAAATCCCTGGGTGCTGAAGTAGTAGCACGGTGTATCGGAAACCTCCCATGGATTTGTACCCCATTTGGAGTTAGCCGTTCACCAGTAAGACGGTCCAGGATGGCGTGTCGCCAGTGACCTTCATATAGATAGGTCAGGTGCTAATGATGTCTTATGCAGGCAGAGTAAGTTATTACTCAAATATAGGAAAGGATGTCGGCGGTTGGTAAGAATCACCTGAACGGTGATATTTATATTGAATCATGATATTGTTCCTAACAATGTCTTGTGCATGCAGAGTAAGTATTATAAATGTACATGGATGGCTACACGACCGTGGGTAAGAATCACCAAGGGATGATAACTGCATGCTTTAAAATATGTTGGCTATGAGATTTGCATGCTTTACTTCTTGTCGGCTATAACATGAAACTGACCCTAAGGCAACGAGAAAGACCACTGTTAATAATGTGCTATAACATGATTACTTAGTGTTGTCTTCTTAGGTGAGTTGGGCCAGCACCGCTCGCCAGTACATTGATGATGTACTGACCCACGTTGTGGGCAATATTACAGGTGTTTGCTTGGGGGAAATCCTGTGAATCAGTGCTTGGCATAGATGAATCGGATGGGTGTGCAGAAGCTCTTCTTTCAAGACGATGTCTTCTGCTATACGGGACATAATGTATGGAACAGGGGAACTCAGTTGTACCAGTGAGATTGTAGCCAAATTGGCAAGTTCAATGTAAAGAAGTCGGTATATTCAGTTGTAGCCCAAAGGGCAACTGTATACATTCAGTTGGCTATTTAAGAGCCTTGTAATCAGTTGTAAACTCTGTATTCTGCTGCAAGTCTTGTAATCCATTTTGATTATCAATAAAGAGATACATTTCTTCATAAATTGTGTGACTTCAATTTATCTGCTTGGTTTCGCTGCGTTGTCGATGTTTTCTGAGAACTACCAGGAACTGTAATGGTTTTGCCTTGTACAAGTGCAATCTAGACTTGTACGGCATCACGCCCAGTGGCTAGTTTTCGATCCTCCGGGATCAGGGCGTGACAATGCTCCACAATCCAAAACCCATTTTGTGAAGCTCCAAACCCAAACCCAATTGAGTTTCGAAATTGACCAACGTTAGAGTTTGAGTCTCGAATTACTGTACCCATAGTCTAATGAACAGTGATTTCGATACCAAAATACTAACATCGGACTCGAGACCTAAATCTTAACATTCATATATATATATATATGTGAGACCCTAAAACTAAATAATCCTTATATTTTATTATATACACTCATTACGGTTGGAGGATTCGAATCCTGTCGATCTCATTTGATTTTCGTGCTACTTTTCACTAGCTACAGGTGCTCGACTTTTGCACCCTTATTTGTCATTCCAGATTCTTACCAAAATATATAGACATACCGAAAAATATGGACGAAGCTCATTCAACCGGTATGGACAATCGTGTTATTTTAACATGACGTTAACACTTGTAGTACTTATGGATAAGTAAAAAGATTTAAGGGGCATATATAGAGAGGAGAAAAAGTTCGAGGGCTTATATCTAACTTAAGAACAAAATTTAAGAGATTTTTTTTACTCGCCTTATGACACATAATTTGTAAGAGGGGTGGGCTACCTTATGACATTTTAATCTCAAGGTCTATGTGCATCCCACCAAATAGGCAAGTATAGAATTTAATTCAGATGTGTGAAGACCATTGTTACACTAAAAATAGGAATTAGTTGCATCTCTATATGACATAAGTCACAAACGGACATATATAATACATTTCTGGCTGATTAGTCATAGGTCATTTATTTATATGTATAATATACTTAATTTTTTTTTATTTTGATAAAGTCCATTCGGCTGAGTATACCACCATTACAATATATAAGTTGTACGAGTTGTTATTATTTTTCTCATATTGTTCCTTTTAGCTATCTAAGTAAGTGTAATAACACTTATTTTTATGTGTTTCCTGTATTTTAGAACCTCCATCAATTCGATATAACATAATATAAATGCTCGCATGCGTTACAAAGTCTCCGAAAATGCATATATTTTTTTTGTTGCGGTGAAAATACATAATTTTTTGTGTGTGTGATGAAAATACGTAATTATTTTTGATGGTATACATGTATGCATACATATGTGTAATTTGACTGATTCCAAGTAGGACATAGATCCAAAATAGATTCTAAATCAGGATCTGAACATAATATTTCCAATTGAACGGTTTACAATTGCTGCACGCCCTTGCGGCGTTCGATTTGAACCGGCATGTCGAACCGGAACTCAACCGGCTAGTAAATATCCGCTCCGGTTCATTATCGCACGGTTCGGTGTCCACGTGTTCCCGACTCGTGTATAAAAAAATCTAGGGAAAATAGAGAGAGCGAGTGTGCCATTTCTCCAAACCCTAAACCCTAGCCATAAACCCATTCCGTTCTCACATCCACTACTCTCTCCCCTCCATTTCTTTGTTCTCTTCCTCTTCTCCACACCATCACCGGCTCGAGCCACCTCCGCCATCGACCACCGGGACCGGCCGGCGGTCCACCGCCACCTCCTCCGCCTCCGCCATCGGTCCTTCGCGGGAGTTCGAACACCGGTGTGATGTTTAATTCTTCTCACTGTCATGCCAGTCTTTTCGTTCTTGTATTTGGAGTTGATGATACTTTTATAGGCGATTATGCGATGATAATGTTTTTTATATATGAAGATGATATTTGTGTAGTACTGTGTGATGGTAATTCTTGTATTAACTCCCGGACACGGGCACCGTACAATCCTGCGTTACAAATCGGGCAGGACTGGCCGAAATAGTTCTCTGTTAATGTGACGATAGTTCTGTTACTACTTACAGTGCGATGATTGTTCTTTCCAACTATTAAATTCATGATAATTCTATTATTTTAGACAAACGATAAGGGTACTACAACAATTGATAGGGGGATGCACAAATTTACCAAAATTGCAATATCCAAAATGCCTCTTGAGAATTGCTAGGGGACATCACAACTTTAAGTATATAAGAAAAATTGGCTTCTTCCTCTTCCTTTCCAAATTCATAAACATAAATCCATGTTTTTTTGGGCATAGTTTCTTAGTAGATAGTCCCGTTTGAGACTATTTCTGAAGTTTCGAACTCCACTAATAGAGTTTCGAAGCTTAAAAAATCGAAACAATCCCGTTTTGGACGACAAAGTACTACCAAAATTTTGGTATTCCTGTCACAAAATTTAATTTTTTAGCAAATTAGTTTAGACAAAAGATACGATTAGAATTAAAAAAAAGATACGAGTAGAATTAAAAAATAGGTTTATCTTTTGATACAAAAGATATGAATATAATAAAAATCTGATGTTGAGCAATTAGTAAAGACATTATTTGTTAAAAAGGATTATTGTAATATGTTCAATAAAGATATAATTAGAATATTTTATTTGTGTGAAATGATATGTTTAGTAAAGATATGACTAACCACACCTTCATCCTAATATTAATCTTATCTTGACATATTTTTGGTAGCCAGACAAAAATAAAATCCTAATTTTAAACAGTAGTTGGATATGCACATGGTTGTCAAAATTTTGGCAGTCCTATTTATTGCTAGGACTGTTTTGGCAGTCCTATAGGACTGCCAAAATTTTAACAGTCCTAGTACAAAAAACATCTCTATGTTAGGACTGTTAAATTTTTGGCAGTCCTATCTATTGTTAGGACTACCAAAATTTTGGCAGTCCCGCGTCGTCCTCAACGGGACTGTGTCGATTTCTGTCATTTCAGAACCCCACTCCTATAATGGAATCAAAATTTCATCTGATGGGGTCCTAAAGTCTCATTTTGGACTATCTACTACAAGATTATGATTGGAGGAGGAATATGAAGAGGAAAAGGAAAAGGATTGTTGTGTTAGAGAAGAAAGAGAATGGTGTTGCTCCCTAGCAAATGTTATGTTAGCTCCTAACAAAATTCTGACTTAAGCATGTTGCCCTGTATCCTGTGCTGCCCCCCTATTAATTGTTGTGAATTTGTAATGCTATTATCATTTGTCTTATTTTAATGCAACTGCTATTAGTTGTATTTATTCTAATACTTGGTGTAACTGTGGAATAATAGATCATTGGTGACATCGAATTAATATTTTGCTTTAAGAGAAGTGCAGAAAGGCATCAACTTCACACTCGATGTACATATTTCTTGAATAGTTTTTGCATTGTTATTTCAATTCATTTTCAATTTCACAATTTCAATTTTACGTCTTCTTACATTCTTACTAGATATCACAAAAAGAACCACCTAATATTGTGGAGGGAACAATTCCCCAATCTACAAGGAACACAATTGTGATATCTAAACCTTAGTTGAAGAGAAAGCCAATGACCCTAGGTCACTAGTATTGGAACAATTTTTTTTTTTTTTTTTGGAATGAAAATGGTTAGTAAAGGGAAAGACATGTTGGATGCAGAGAATGTAATGCTGCAAGACATGGAGGCTTGAGATATGAGTATCCGAGCACGCTTATCAAGAATGTTCAATCCTACGATCAAACTGACAACCCCAGGCCCGAAAGGGGGACAGGGACATTCAAGGATCCCTGCCGACCTTCAAATAAGAGAATGCTTCCCAAACAACTAAAGGAAAGGTTCAATTAAGGGAGAGAGATGTAGGCGTGCATACTTCACTTGCAGCTGCCATGGTCATAGCTGCCTCTTGTCAAAAACTGTAGTTGGATTGCTACCATCAGGAGGTTCGACAGAATACTGATCACCCATGATATTTCGTAACTATTCTCCAACATTTTGTTCACCATAGGAGGGTAACTGGAATAGTTCTACCAAGTTTCTGATTATTAACAACTGAACCTGTAGGCGTTATCACTGTCGTTGCCACTGCCTCCCTTGTTGGACCAACTTCTATGTGAGTGAGCTCTGGTTCTGAACTAATTATGTTGACCGGCTATGAGCTATCAGGGAAATATACGAATATGAATCGTCAGAAGCAATCAACTCGATTAACAGTTTACTAGATGTTGTATTCTTATATATTCTTAAGTGCTATTCTACCTAACTGAATTTTGTTATGATTACATCTGAAATAGTAAATATTACGTTTTGGTTACCAGTTCTTTCATGGGGGTTTTATTGAATTATTTGTGCTCGAATTGCTAATAAGCATACTCAGAGATTTCAAGAGCATTATTTGTTTCTATCCCACTGATTTTGAATGAGCTCCTGATGCGATCGAGAATTGGTTATACTCTGTAAGAAAAGTTGATCTAATGGTCTCAGTCACTGTTTAATTGGGTGAAAAAAATTCTGCTTCTTGTAATTCTGATTGGTTTGATTGGTTTTTATTGATGTAGCTCTTTGGAAATAAATTTTAAACTTAGGTTTCCACTATGCAGCAGTTAGTTGCTGAGTACGTGTTTATATGTTAGTTAATCTGGTTCTTTCTTTTCTTCTCATTGCTTTTCGAGGGTGATCTTGAATCATAAGTTTGTGTAATTGTCCACGTGTTACAATCTCCAAGTGCCCAACTTTAAGTGGTAGACATATTCCAGGGTTATTGTGATATCAATGGATGAAGATGTTCTCAGCAAAAAGAAACATCATGGAACAAAGAAAAAGACTCCATTCCAACTCCAATCACTGGAAAAATACTACTCAGGTATTGTCTTCTCTTGCAACTATCATGAAATCTAAATTAGTGGTGTTCTTTCTTTAATTTTGCAAACTTTTTAAATCTATTATTCCTCTAAGCAGAGGAGAAATATCCAAAGCGCAAGGACATGGAGGATTATGCAGCATCCCTAAACCTGACATACAAGCAGATACGTATATGGTTTGTTGAGAGGAGAAGAAAAGAAAAGCGGGAAAATGAAGTTCATGGTTGCTGTAAGAGCCTTCAAGGTGGTCGTAGCGTCCAGAAGCCTAGCACCATAAATGTTGGAAAACAGAAACCTGATGAAAGCACCATCAATGTTGGAAAACAAGCGAATTACAGTTTAGGTCAGAGTGGGTTGCAATCTCAAGCTAAATCAAAAAACAACATAGCGGTGAATCCGAATTCCTACCAGTTGAAGGATGATATGTTACTTGCTTGCAATGGACGTACGAGACAAAAAGAAAAACGAACACCACCACCAGAAAGCTATAATAGAAGCTCATCAAGCCAGGAGAGGACGGGACTCCACATGTCTATGAAGTATGACCGAGCAACCAAGTCAAAGAGGAAATACTATTCACTCTCAAATAATCAACATGTTAACCAAACGACTAATTGTGTTTTGCTGCAAGATCTGTTCTCTAAAGACTATATCTTAAAAAGATTATTTCGAAAAGATGGTCCGCCGCTTGGAGCAGAGTTTGATTCTCTTCCAACTAATGCTTATGGCGCTTCTGGTTCTTCCGCTGGTATGCCTTGTTATGCTTTGTTTCTTTGAGCCTTTTAGTATTTGTCTTTCTTTTAAGCAGGCATCTTTATTCACTCCAGAGGTAATATGGATAATAGTTCTTATCTGCAAGTTGGCCAATTTATCAATTCCGTTCTTATAAACTAATGCATTTGCATCTGATCAGATTCTGCTGTTGTTCAAGATTGTCGAGATAGCCAAAGAATTTCCAAAAGGAGAAAGGTAATTTGGAATCATATTAAGGCTGCCTGATAAGTTCTCTTCTTCTAGTTGCAGTCATTCTATTTTGTACTAGAAACATGCTTACTTAATGCCAAAAGATATTTTTTGCTCCCTATTTGAGTAAAATTTCCTCTCGATTTCAATAATCAGAAATATCAAATCCAGTAGTATGCAATCAGATTGGTTTCAAATTGCAAGGACCCAGAGAGTGTATAATTGTGAATGTTTTCTCTATGCACTTGTTTTTTGTGCCCTTCATTGTTAGATATGATATTGACAATAGTCTGATTGTATCTGTTGTTTATCTGGATTAATTTTCCTTGAGAAAAATGGTCTGCATAAATGATGTGTCTACCAAGTTTGATAAGTTCCATTCAGAATCTGAAGTAATTTTTTTTTCTTTGTGGTCTTTCTGTTTAAAGTATGTACAGGTCTTGGATTCTGCTAACATGGAATCTGGAATTCTCCACACACCCGATGCTCCAACAATGAAGTATGGTATTGGGAAGGGTTTGATGACAATGTTGCGCGCAGCAAATTTTGATAATTTGAAACGTTCATCTGCACTTAATTTTGTTGATGGAAGTGCTGACTTGTTACGAACAACGTCTTCTTTAAAGGATACATTATGTGGGGCGTCCAAAGCAATAAAGCAACCTACACTGGTTCCGGTAGTGATCTTTTTCAGTTGGTTTATTTTCTTTTATTAGTCCACGTTAGACTCGTACCTATTATGAGTATCCTTCTTAGTTGCAATATGTGTTTTTTTTAGCATATTTGGTCTCATGATCTCCCCTTACACCCACTATTGTTTTCTTAGAAACGAAGTACTTGGCGTAAAAAGTCACCGGAGAAGGAAAAACCTCCCCTGAAAAGAAAGAAGGTAACCTCACTAAAACATTCTGTTGTATAAATATAATTCTAATAATAAATTGATGAATGAACTTGGCATTCATTCGACCGAAGAGATTGCTTATTGCCATTTGAGTCTCTAGCACGAGTTACACAGATATGCTGTCAAACTGTCGGTATTGTCAGATTATAAGTAGTAACTACAAAGAGGATCTTCTATTGATGCTGGAATAAGTATTTGGGCATGCATTAATTAAGCTACTGTGGTTAAAACTCAGGTACAATGCAAGAAGGATACAAATCAGAGCAAACCTCATCGAACAACATGCAAACTGTCGACTGAAGCAAATTCTCTAAAACAGCCTGATGCTTTCATTCAATTAGTTGATGATGAGGAGCTGGAGCTCCGAGAATTACAAGCAGGGCCAAATCCATTAAGATGTTCTGCTCACCTTACTTCGAATGGAACGCACAATTGTCCACTTTGCAAAGGTTTGCTCATTTGCTTGATTTTTATGCCATTCACTATTCGCAGAAGTGCTACAATAATTTTCTCTCTTCCAGACTTACTGGCCAGGTTTCCTCCAACAACTATTATGATGAAACAGCCTTTATGCACAAGACCTTGGGCTTCTTCTCAAGAGCTTGTTAAGAAACTTATCAAGGTTTGTGAATATGTGACTTGTTATTTGTTGAACTTTTCGTAAGTAGAAGAATCTTACAGCTTGCATCAGTTTCTTCAACATTAAGCTTTGTTCTCTAAGAAAGATGATGTTTCACAAGTTTACTTCTATTCTGAACATAACACTTAGTTCTGCGAATACTTAAAAGTTTGGCAAGTAGTACAACTTTCTAAACATTAAATTTTTTGTTTAGTTAAATCCATTCCAGATGATATCTACTTGAGTTGTCTATACTAATGCAGAGTAGGGGTACCCCAATTTTTAGTGAATCATTTCTATGTTCTGCGTCTTACTAATTCTTACTGTTACTTTTGAAGTTTGCAGCCAGAATATAATTATGAAGATCTTCACTTCTTTTGATTCATGTAGTTTTACTTTTAATCTTTAGTTTTTTGGCAGTTTCCCGGGAACTGCATGCAACCTTCTTCCATGACAAAGTGGTTATGTTACAACTATATTTTGTAAAACTAATTAGCAATTTGGTTATACAAATTACCAATGTCTAGACTCTAGATTACTTAGAAAAGATCATATAAACGTGGTTAAACTTCTGCTATAATATTAGATTTACTCAATTAGTTGTTTGCTAATTTTTTCAGAGTCCCAACCTACTGATTTTTTTTGATTAATTCGTTGAAACACAACAACAGGATAAGCATTGGAATTATAGTAGCCGAGTCATAAATAACCACATAGTTCTAAATGTGAAGCACAATTTGGAATAATTTTCATATTTACATCATCTAACCGTTAATCTTTTTCCTGTTCAGGTTTTGCGGTTTTTGTACAATATTGCTACTACCGTTGAATTATGCCCATTTACAATTAATGAACTTGCTCAAGCATTCACTGATAAGGTCAGTTTCATATAATTTTTGGCATGTATGCAATTGTAGTGTATGCACTTGCATCATTTTATGATATTGCTTGCCAATGTACTTATCTCAAACTCATGACCTCGTATATTTACTCTAGGACTCCATGTTACTTGGAAAGATTCATGTGACCCTTCTCAACTATCTGCTGTTCGATGTGCAAAGGGAGCTATCTGCTGGAATGACTCCCCGAGCATCCAAAGATGGCAGGTTTCTCGGATTTCTTCAATTTGTAAGTCATAAGATCCTCAGGCAATTGCTTATTCAATCACGAGAATACACTTATATTCTTTTTTGTATTACGCATTTACTTGTCATTGGTTACTTTACAATACAACATCGTGCAAGAATTTATGGCATCTATGCTTTCCTTAACTTAGTGAATTCCTCTTCTTTAATATGCTGTTGCTTCTATACCTTATCAAGGTCTTCTATATCTTATCAAGGTATTGTGTTTGGTTGAGCTGTGTACAAGTCCATCATTATAATATATTTTTGCGAGTAGAGTTATGTGCTTAACCCATAACTGTTCAAAGTTGTATTCCTCATGATACACCCTAAGGTGTAGAAAGCTAGGCCCGAAGAGATCGAGAAAAATAAAGCCATCCATGTATAACTTCATTGCAATTCAGACTAAGACATTTCTATCCTCTCTTACCCATTTGATAGGTTATGCGTATTTTTGAATATTATGTAACACTTGCACTCGCCCATGAAAAACCATTAGATTACATGCATCTCATCCCTTGATTTTTTCAAGGGACTAAAGAGAAAAATAAGTACACTTTCAATGTTAGTGAAATCCATGTGTCACATTCATAACCGTTAGATTAGATGCATCTCATCCCTTGATTTTTTCAAGGGACTAAAGAGAAAAATAAGTACACTTTTAATGTTACACGTGTCACATTCATATTGCAAGTTCTTATTTGAGTTTCTGTAGTCGAACTGAGATCCAAAAATCCTAGAGGAACTCACTGAGTTCTTAATTTTTAAAGCTGTAAGATACATATAAGAGGCTATTTAGGAGCAAAAAGAAGAATCTTAAGTTTAAACACAGAAAATAAGTAGGAATTAGTCTGGTTAAGTAAGAATTAGACCCAACCAAGTGTACCTTAATCTCGTTAATTAACTTGTCATGCTATATTTTACGCTGGTATGCATATGCCTGTTATCGTTGATCCATTGGCTATATGCGTTAAATTGATTTATCCAACTTGATGTGCTTTTTGAATCTAATCCAATTACACATATTTTCAACTATTAAAATGAATTTTGACCTTTTTTCTTAGCAATTTTGATCAGCTTAAATTTCCAGGAAACCGTCATTTTTTGATGACTAATCAAGGTGGTTACTACAAATGGGTAGGCTGTCTAATAATTTTGGCAGCCTATATCTTGGGCAATGTTAGAGAACCAGGCTTGGATAGATCAGGTGTTGCAACTATATTTGAATATAAGTATGCACTAGATAGGGTAGGCTCGAAAAAACGGGCTAGACTTGTGTCTGAAACTAGGTTAGGACTGGGTCTTTTTGTATTTTCAGTTTTTTTGATGCGGTGTTGCACAATGTTATGTTTTACAGCAGAAGCATCTAACATTCTAGTGAAACGAAGTGTAGGGGTAAATTGCAAAAAATTTCTCGTTAGATTTTCGCTTTTTGCACTAAAAGACCTCATGCTCTTAAAATTCCCAAAAGTATGAAATATGTTCATTTTGTCTCCAAATGACAATTTTACCCCTCCCCCCTCCTTCGGCTGTTTGGGCTGTGTTCGCCGGCGAGGAGGAGGAGGGGGGTGCGCTCGCTGGCGAGGGAGGCGGAGGGGGGGTCGGGGGTCGCTCGCTGGCGAGGAGGAGCGGGGGGGGTCGCTCGCCGGCGAGGAGCGGGGGGTCGGGGCCGGCGAGGGAGCAGGGGGGTCAGGGCCGGCGAAGGAGGAGCAGGGGGGTCGGGGCCGGCGAAGGAGGAGGGGGGGTCGGGGCCGGCGAGGGAGGAGGAGGGGGTGGGTCGGGGGGCGCTCGCCGGCGAGGGGGGGGGATGGTCGGGGGGGGGGGCTGGGGGGTTGGGCTCGCCGGCGCCGGCGCTGCCGGGGGGGGGGGGAGGGGTTAGAGGGTGACATGGGTATTTTAGGTATAAAATTTTTAAAATTTGGCTGGAGGGGCCTAATCGAGCGGATTTGTAATCTAAGGAGGGATAAACTGCCAAAAAATTCTAAAAGGTCTTTCTACGCAAAAGGCGTATATTTAACGAGGGGTTTTTTTTGCAATTTACCCCGAAGTGTAGATTGGGAGTATCAATCAAAATTATATACATCATTGGCAATTTCATTCTGGTGTTGGTGGAGACTTTTCCGAGAACCTAGCCAAGGTATTGTTGTCCGCATATAGCCTACATTTAAAGAGAATCCCCCAAAAGACCACAAAGTCGGGAGCCCACCTAACTACCTAAGAAAGGAAGAGGGCCAACATTTTCTGTTCTGTAATCTCAATTAGTCAAGTTATATCAGAAAAAAATGGCGTGATTCATGCATCATCTGATGTAATTATAATGTTATCATGTAACCCCTTAAGTACTGCATGTATTTGCCTGATATATTCTTACCTCTTCATCTAGACTCATTTGTATTGGGGAACTTGGAGGGTGCTCCTTGGTCGCATGAGCCTAAACTGCATGACAAATAAGGTAGTTGTACCTACCATTGAGTCACGGATAACCTTATAATGGCCTTGTCCTCTCTTGCATGTAGCTACCTTGACTAGGAATTTCGATACAGGTGCAGGGAGTTGGTGTCACACTGATAGTCACCATATACACTTTGTCTAGTTTCATGCTCCATAGCCGACCCCATTCTGACACTTTGTCTAGTTTCATGCTCCATAGCCAACCCCATTTTGATGGGAGAATCTTAGATGGTGATGATTCTGATGATGATGACTGCATTTTTCTGGTATTATCTTTGCAAGTATGACATTTTTTGAATTTACTTATGTGAAGCATGTACATCTAGTTTCTTTACTAATGTGGATTGATTAGGATGAATTTCAGATCACTAAGTACTAGAACAAGGTCCATGGGTGTGAGGGAGAGAGGGATGGAGGGAAGAGGCGGGTTGTGATATATTCTTCCCTAATTAATAATTTGAATAGAGGGTAAAACAAAACCATCCAAATGCATCCACGTAAGGATACAAGATCATACTGAACTCAAGCTTAATTGCTAGAAAGTTTTATCCCATGGACTGAAGTTTGAACATTAAATCTTTAATGTTACCCAAACTAAGAACTCAAAAATGATTGGAAAGGGACACAAGTCCGATAGGATTATGATTCCACTATAAGGATAAAGCTAATGAATGAACTCCTGATGAGAATCAAAGAGAAGGTTAGCAGGGATGGAATTCCTTAAGACTTCTTATAGGGTCTATTTTCATGTGTTCTGCAAGGCTTTTGCATGTAATATAAGTTTACTAGGAGTATAGGTCAACTAAGATAACCTGTAAATCAATTCTGCTTTTTCTCATTACCTGAACAATTGCTAACAACAATAACTAAATGGCATCCACGTAGGACTAGTACGTGACCATGCCAGCTAGTATGCATAAGTAGGCTACTCCAATATATGGAACTTAAGGTCACATACTTATGCTGCAAATGAGCTCCAGTTCATAAAATTTATCAAAGGGTCACATATCTATATAGAAATGATCTCATCCACAAAATAAAGATAATAGCTAAGCAGGAAACAACAATGACATATATAAACTGCAGGAAATAAAAATCAAAAGTATTGATAGTCGAGTGGAGACAAATCCACTACCAAATAACTATTTGTAACTGAAGTATGAAATAGTCCAATACAATATGAAATGAAAAGGAAAGGGCAATGAAATAAGTAACCCATCTAGAAAGAAATCAGTAGAACTATGAAGGCAAGACCTCCTCGCCTGCAAGTCCAAATCTGGTCTCGGTCCGTACATCTGAGGGTACTTCTGATCGTCTAAGTCTGAAAGAAAATTAGGTTCTCAGAGTGACGTAGCAAGATACAAACATGTTATAAATACAAAACACAAAATGGTGTTTCTAACCTCCCAAGTACAAATTTAGAGGACGACGTTCGCATGCATAGTCTGGTGAGGCTAAAATATGAAATTTACGTAGCTCGAGGCTAGTGGTATACATATATTGTTCACCGGTAATTTGTAAAACTTGCATAACGTTCGGCGAACGTCAGAGGCACCTATGAATATGGGTCATCAATCCCATAGTTCTATCGGACACTATGGTTCACCGATATGGATATTCCATGCGTCTAGTGACTGTCTTTGTCCTCAATTTTCACATTGTCCAAGTCGTATACACAACATGTCCAATTTGTAACTGCTTTTGAGTTTCTAATGCACTAATCAAAACAATTACTTTTAACCGTCACACCTCACCTCCCGTGCGTATCGATGGCCACCCGACTACGATAGTCCTTGTCCCTATCATGAGTCTCATCCTTGTTATATGTGTGTCATGACCAAATGAGATATGATAATATCCCACAATCATAAGGTAGTCTACTAAAACTAAGCAACATGCATAAAATAAATATAAAACACGTAGCACGACAAACTCCGTCGTTCGCACCCAAGTCTAGCTTGGACACAATTTATATCATATGAAGTAAAAGAAATAAGAAATAAATATATGACATTATGAAATAAACATAAATAAACAGTAATCATAGCGAGGTAGATCCCGTAGGACCGATCGTCCTCGCTAAGGCGTGATGCCGCACGAGCCTAGATTGCGCTCGTGCAAAAGGCGGGTTTCATAACGGCTGATTACAACAGCTTGCAACGGGATCGTCGCACAGAAGTCCCAAGCAGAAACATTGAATATACAAGGCAACACATGAATTAAAACAAAATCAGATTCTTTATTGATAATGAACATAAGATTCCAAAGGCGCGTAGCCAAGATTACAATCACTCAAGCTCACTTTTCTCTCTGATTACAAGTCACTTAGCTTTCTCTCTCATTTCTCATCACAATTTGACGAGCCAACAGATGCTTCAGATAGGCGATGTCCATACATTATGTCCCGTATAAGTTCTGACTCCATGAGGCCGCACGTCTCAAAACGCCAAGGAACTCCGTGCCTCGACGCATCCAAGCGAGCTCCGCACCAACGAGCTTCTACCTGTGCCTGCACATGGAAACTGTGTGGGTGTCAGTACTCAACTGTACTGGTGGAGTGAGCTCCTCGTCCACCCATACAAAACCAACACGTTCATTTACTTTGTGCAACATAATCCCTTTATGATTGTCTTTCTATTCTTGCCTTAGGATTGATTTTAGGACAGAGGCTCTTGGTCTATTTGTGTCTCTAGACCATAACCGTGCGATTGCACCGATAACTTGCTTATCGTTGTGCATCTAGGCCATTCTCGTGCTTGCAACATTAATGTGTCGACTCGTGCCTATCTCTTCGACTCATACTTTGGGATGCAATATGTTTCGTATCATCGATTTGGTCCGTGCTTCAAACATTCGAGGCCGTGCCTCACAATTCAACATGACTTAACCAACTCTGCCTTACGGTCCTTTTTGACTTGACTCGAGACGACTCAATCCGACTTGTGGACCTTGTGTTGACGACTCAAACATGACGTCACATTCGTGCAAAAGCACGTGTCCTTGCTATAGCCAAATCTTAGGCTCCATAATGGTGTTGCAACCGTGCACACCTACTTAACTCACTTCGTGCCGTGCTTGTACTATCATTGATTCGACCGATACCGTACATGCGGATTGCCGTTTAGCACACCAGCTCATCTATATGAAATGTCACTAGCAATGTCAAGCTATCTTGGACTTATAGCTGGGTTAGACAGCGATCCTTTTGCGCGCATGCAAAAGTTTTCGAATCACCCGCGCTGATTCATTGCTGACGCGCGTCGATTCATTGCTGGCGCATGCTATAACTCGCTTCTCTCGGGCCGACACGATCCCGGTGCCCCGACGATCATTCGAGAAGACTACACGTTGTGCACAAGTTGTCCATGACCATGCAACGGTACCTACCTACTCACCATATGACTCAACTTATGTCTTCTTTAATCTTGACCATGCTTTCCATACTTTCTGAGAGACTCCCAAGCCATGGGACCGGTCTCGGTGACAAACGGTCGCGTGAACTTTTCTATTCTTTGAAACACAGGGAACGGCTACTGCGTACCCTTCCGGCTTAACTTGATCAAAGTGTGTTTCATAGACCGTGGCGTACTTATCCTCGAACCAACTGTGGCTCATGCCTTAAACCCACTTGTGTTCTGTGCGACACTACCGCCCAAGTCATACTTTATATGACGAGCCTTGCTATCGTGGGTCTATGTGGCTAGAACAACCGTATAAATCGTGGGACAGTGCTTGCTATGACTTCGATAACCCAGCATAACTTTGTCTAACTTAATCGTGCAACAACTTGACGAGCAAAGGCTATGTCAAGCCTTGCACTGTGGGAACGTGTCGTGCACGCGTTCGACTTGAACAACCAAGTTCTTTGGGTGCCTAGACTTATGCCATAAGCCGTGCGATACAACTTAACCCTTGGGACGAGCAAAGGCTATGTCAAGCCTTGGACGATGGGACCGTGCATGCTTTATTAAGCATTTATGCTTGCGATGCCTATTATTTATGCTAAGTTCATAGCTTTGTGGCAACATCGACCAACTTTTTTTCTCCCAAGCCACGGGACGAAGGACCGAGTGTCATTTTGAAAGCACGCTGTGCAACACTTCTAAGCCGACCGTGTGACCTTTCCATATTCTAACTCAATCCGACCCAACTTGAAATTATTTCCTTAGCTATGTGGATTCGTCTCTTTTATTATCAAGTCTACTTGTGCAGTTGAAAACTTTCGTTTTATTAGTGTGAAGGCTAAGATGAGGTAAGTTCATCGAAGCCATCCACCTGAGCGAGGAGTTGCCTCGACCGAGCATGACTTCGAGCAGACCATCGCATGTCTAAGTCCGAACGCCGTTGGCGTTTCGATTCCTCCGATTGAGCTGAGCGGGACGGGACATTATATTATACACCACTCAGAAAAAGTTTCGTCCTCGAAACTTACTGAGTACACACTTATCTTAACCAATCTTCGAATCATGACTTGCATCAATGCCTCCATTAATATCCAAATTCATTTCAAATCTAACGATTGCACTACCATTAATTTCTCTTTTGAAACACATTTCAAAAATTCTCGATACCTTTCAGTTCCTTCAGTCTCACTTGAATTCAACGTATCACTTGGTATGGATCGTGCACATATTTTAGGCGTCCCCAAAATACATACATAAACCAAACCTCGTGATAGAGAATTCGCTGTTTCCACTTGAGTCGGATAGTGCACATATTCAGGCGTCCCTGAAATATATGCATTTCACCTGAGCCTCATGAGTGGCGTTTCCATACTTATGAATCATTCTATCCATCAATACCATTCCCCAATACTATCAATTCTCAAGATCAATCGTACCGATGTTTCCTCTCGAAACATGGACGTCTCGCCTAACCGCTAGGCCATCTCTCCAGGCTAAAGTCAATGTCAGTATTGGAATCATAGTTCTCCAACAATAATATCAATACTGACCCCAATCCTAAGTTCAAACCAAAGTTGATAATACGGGTTTTCTATCCAAGCTCGCATCACTCCGATTTTTAAACTTCGAGCATAGATTTCTCCTATTTGTACTTGCAACACTAAGTCCAAAGGGTCTGAGATATTCAGCAAAGCCATCCTATCATAAGTTCACTCAACCAATTCCTCGACATACAATATCGCTCGTCCAACAAGCAATTCACGTAGTTTATCTATTCGAACACGTTCGATATAATCCACCTATCCATCCTTCCCAAGTCAAGCATGCTACGACACGATTTGTCACTAAACCATAATTCTCATTCCATATTCCCTAAGTCGCTTATCACAATTCACGTATTCGATATAATCCACCAATCCATCCTTCCCAAGTCAAGCATGCTACGACACGATTTGTCACTAAACTATAATTCTCATTCCATATTCCCTAAGTCGCTTATCACAATTCACGTATTCGATCACATGGTCGTCTAGCATAACAATATGTCACACCCTAATCTCACGCAAGTCTGATTATCCGCGGTAGACATGAAATCACTATGCTAACGCTCTCGCAGGATAATCGTTCTCATCGGGGCGTAACTCTTGCATTGAGTCTAGACTAATTCATTTTCGATACGTAGATTGGATCTACTCAATCCTCAAGTTTGCTTAATTATCAATCACAAGTCCGACCAATCCTCGAATTCACCTTCGCATCAAACTACAAGTCGAAGCAATCCAAATTGCCACGCCTTCATCTCCCGAGTTCGATCATTCCCGTGACATGAATCACTATGTCAGCGCTCACGCGGAGCGATTGTCCCAAATCCGACGTGACGCATGTGCGAGGCTAGAGTTGCGCTCGCGCAAGACAAGATCGTCGACGTTGTGGTTATCATCGAAGAAATCAAGATACGATCATTTTCATCCAAAGCATTCATTTCAATCAAAATTCCAAGTATAGCATCCATCAGAACAATAACACTTTACACGATCGTCATTCCTCGAATTAGAGTACCCTCGAGTTATCGCACATCGTTCTTTGATACGCCTCAATATCATCGATGATATGCATAACCTGACGTTCTTCATTTGCAACGAATTTCGAGTCGTGCAACTGATGTTATCATCCGAATTGGATATACCACAATTTCCTCGATATTCAAGATAAAAAATTTGATCATTAATTAGAACTAGTCACATGATCATTTCGTTCAAACCCATAATCACGTATGTTCATCCGTCTATCTTAAGTTATTGATTAATATGTTTTCTCAAAACGCATCGATCTATGCTAGCTCAATTTATGGAATAACACTCCTAGAGTCATTCTCAAATATTCGAATCATTTTCATGCACGCTATCATCCAATCGTGCTAACTTTTCGTATACAATTGTGCTAACTTTTCGTATACGATTCATATCGATTTTCTTGATCGAGTCATCCGTTTGTACACCGTAACTTTACCTTGATTCAGTTTTATCTAGTCAATCGTTTTTGCATTTGTACTTGCGCAATCCCAATCCGGTACGTGTTGTTTCTAGTTCGTTCGAATCAACTCGTCAAATCTTTAAGATTACTACTTTCTCAATGATACTCAATCTAAGGCTTTGCATATTGCGACGCTTGCTGATAGACTTATTGGCACCCCGTATCCTCAATCGATCGACATCTCCGAGGCTATCCCATACACCACTCAGGGATGAAGTCATTTGACAAATCCTCAAAACTGTCATTTGATTCACAATTGATTATTTCGAATCTCCATTCGAATTGATTCCTCAAAATCCAAGCACGCTCATCTAATCGCATTGACGATAACATCGTCTGATAGCACCCCTATCGATGGCCATCCCGTATTCTATATGTCAAGTCAATTTTGATCCCATTTGAAACAATTCGAGTTTTGCATACGACTTTTTCTAAGGTCGACGTAATTCTTGGTGTATATGTCAAGCCCGACTTAGCCAACCGTGCTTATTTGAAGTTAACTTTGTTTATCCAATTTTTTTCGTAATCCTTTTCAAAATATATAGACTTATTGTATGGACATCACGTGGGACATTTGAGAGAGTGCCAATGTATCAATCGCGGCATCAACATCAAAGTTTGCGGAACCAACATCGGAGTTAAAGAATTCAATTGAAGTTCAATGACGTAAAGCCGTGCTCTGATACCATTATGTCACGCCTTGATCCCGTAGGACCGATCGTCCTTGCTAAGGCGTGATGCCGTACGAGCCTAGATTGCGCTTGTGCAAAGCGGATTTCATAACGGCCGATTACAACAGCTTGCGACGGGGTCGTCGCACAGAAGTCCCAAGCAAAAACATTGAATATACAAGGCAACACATGAATATATAAGGCAACGCGAGCTCACTTTTCTCTCTGATTACAAGTCACTCAGCTCTCTCTCTCATCTCTCATTACAATTTGACGAGCCAGCAGATGCTTCAGATAGGCGATGTCCATACATTATGTCCCGTATAAATTTTGACTCCATGCGGCCGCACGCCTCAAAACGTCAATGAATTTCGTGCCTCGACGCATCTAAGCGAGCTCCGCACCAACGAGCTTCTACCTGTGTCTGCACATGGAAACTGTGTGGGTGTTAGTACTCAATTGTACTGGTGGAGTGAGCTCTTTGTCCACCCATACAAAACCATCACGTTCATTTACTTTGTGCAACATAATTCCTTTATGATTGTCTTTCTATTCTTGTCTTAGGATCGATTTTAGGACATGCTTTTGGTCTATTTGCGTCTAGACCTGTAAATGGACCGGATTTGGAGCGGATCGACCTAAATCCGGATCCGTTTAAATTTAGAAAATTTTGATCCAAATCCAATCCATTATCCGCTGGATCATTGATGACACAATCCAAATCCATATCCGATGGATTAATGTATATCCGATCCGTTACTTTGATCCGTTTATAACAAATAATCTCAAAAGAAATCTATCAAAATGACGATTTCATCAAAATTTGAATTACATGATGACCAAAATATTTCTTAAACCGATAATCAAATATAACTAAAATACTAAGTCTCCAACCATACTTAATTGATGTTTTTGGATAAGACTTAAGAGTACAAAAGGAAACCAAATATCTGTATCACTGTATGCTTCAACTTGATGAGCTCTACTACTTCAGCCACACTTTGGATGCGAGTCAAAACCTGTACAATACTACAATTGTATTAAAAAAAATGAAATAGTTAGTTTGATTTTCATGGAAACTATATTTTCTAGTCATTGATTAAAGTGGAAACTAAATATATGACTGTATGTTTGACGAAGACCAAAGTTGTTATTAGGTATGAGCAAGAGCAAACATTAGTTGGAAAGCAACAGTATATACTTACATATCTTTGCAGCAAAGGAACTTGATTTCATTTTGGCATTTCTTCTTCTTTTTTTTCTTCTTCAGCCTTCTGGGCTTTTTGGTTAACGAAACGATTCTTGGATGATGAAACACGCTGCAAACTATTTACTATTTTGATTGTACCTAGAAAAAACGTTTAGGTATCCTAAATTCCTAATACAACTGTTTAAAATTTAAAATTATAATATAATTAATAATATATTTAATATAATTAATATTTAATTAATGGATTTGGATCATTAATGGATTGGATCAACCTAAATCCATATCCAATCCAACTAATAAATGGATTAATGGATTTGGATCATTAATGGATTAACGGATCAAATTTTCAATCCAAATCCGTTTAAAAGCCATGGATCTGGAGCAAACCAGGATCAAAATCCGGTCCATTTAAAGGTCTATTTGCGTCTCTAGACCATCACTGCGATTGCACCGATAACTTGCTCATCATTGTGCCTCTAGGCCATTCTCGTGCTTGCAACATCAATGTGTCGACTCGTGCCTATCTCTTCGACTTATACTTTGGGACGCAACATGTTTCGTATCATTAACTTGGTCCGTGCTTCAAACATTCGAGGTCGTGCCTCACAATTCAACATGACTTAACCAACTTTGTCTTACGGTCATTTCTGACTTAACTCGAGACGACCCAATCTGACTTGTGTACCTTGTGTTGACTACTCAAACACGACGTCACATTCATGCGAAAGCACGTGTCCTTGCTATAGCCAAATCTTAGGTTCCATAATGGTGTTGCAACCGTGCACACATACTTAACTCATTTCGTGCCGTGCTTGTACTATCTTTTGATTCGACCGACACCGTGCATACGGATTGCCGTTTAGCACACCAGCTTATCTATATGAAAGGTCACTAGTAATGTCAAGCTATCTTGGACTTATAGCTGGGTTAGACGGCGATCCTTTTGCGCGCATGCAAAAGTTTCCGAATCACCCGTGCCGATTCATTGCTGGTGCAGGCTACCTAACATGATTCCGGTGCCTCGGCGATCATTCGAAAAGACTACACCTTGTGCACAAGTTGTCTATGACCATGCAATGGTAGTGCCTACCTAACTCACCATAAGACTCAACTTGTGTCTTCTTTAATCTTGACCATGCTTTCCATACTTCCTGAGAGACTCTCAAGCCACGCGACCGGTCTCGTCGACAAACGATCGTGAACTTTTCTATTCTTTGAAACACAGGGAACGACTACTCCGTAGCCTTCCGGCTTAACTTGAACAAAGCGTGTTCCATAGACCGTGACATACTTATCCTCGAACCAACTGTGGCTCGTGCCTTAAACCCACTTGTGTTCTGTGCGACACTACCGCCCAAGTCGTACAGCTTTATATGACGAGCCTTGATATCGTGGGGCTATGTGGCTAGAACAATCGCAGAAATCGTGGAACAATGCTTGCCATGACTTCGATAGCCCAACATACTTTGCCTAACTTAATCGTGCAACAACTTGACGAGCAAAGGCTATGTCAAGCCTTGCACCGTAGGAACGTGCCGTGCACACGTTCGACTTGAACAACCAAGTTCTTTGGGTGCCTCGATTTATGCCATAAGTCGTGCGATACAACTTAACCCGTGGGACGAGCAAAGACTATGTCAAACCTTGGACGATGTGACCGTGCTTGCTTTATTAAGCATTTATGCGTGCGACGCCTATGACTTGTGCTAAGTTCATAGCTTTGTGGCAGCATCGACCAACTTTCCTTCTCCCAAGCCACGGGACGAAGGATCGAGTGTCATTTTGAAAGCACGCTGTGCAACACTTCTAAGCCGACCGTGGGACCTTTCCATATTCTAACTCAATCCGACCCAACTTGGAATTATTTTCCTAGCTATGTGGATTCGTCCTTTCTATTATCAAGCCTCCTTGAGCAGTTGAAAATTTTCGTTTTATTAGTGTGGAGGCCAAGATGAGGTAAGTTCACCGAAGCCACCCACCTGAGCGAGGAGTTGTCTCGATCGAGCATGACTTTGAGCAGGCCATTACATAGCTAAGTCCTCCGATTGAGCTGAGCGGGACGGGGCATTACAATACTTGCCTGGTGTATGGGAAGAGTAGACATTCTGGCATCGAACTCGTCAAGTCATGCATATCATGAAAAGTGGGAACAAAACAAACAATTTCGGATGCTGGAATAAACATCACGAACTTGTTCAGAATGGTTGAGATAGGTAGAATAGCCTAGCTATAAGTCCAATTTGGACACATGAACAAAAATGACAATTTCGGACCAAACGGAGTCTGCAGGCGGTTCGGTCCCACTTTGTACAAAAAACATGTTAGAACAAAGGTGTCCAAATTTAGCAAACTATATGTCTAACAAGGCTAAAATGACGATACGATCTCAACGATATGTCCTGATTTGAATTTCGGTGAGCCGAACAAAAAAATGTCCGTCGATTCGGATCGTGGAGCATGAGAAACGACGATCTGATTAACTATTTCAGAATCGGACGGAACTTGGGTCACATGACAAGTCAGACACTGCGAGTCTAATGACGTAAGTTTTGTCGCGTTCCCACTTTGTACAAAAACATGTTAGAACAAAGGTGTTCAAATTTAGCAAACTATACGTTTAACAAGGCTAAAATGACGATACGATCACAATGATATGTCCAGATTTGAACTCTGGTGGGCCGAACAAAAAAATGTCCGTCGATTCGGATCGTGGAGCATGAGAAACGACGATCCGATCAACTATTTCAGAATTGGACGAAACTTGGGTCACATGACAAGTCAGACACTGGGAGTCCAATGACTCAAGTTTCGTCGCGGTACGACGAGCGTACATAAACTAATTACCATTTTCTGAAAAATCCCAATATAGTAATTTTCGATGGATACGGGCCGAATTCTTCATGCACACGTGACCGGTTCGAATTATGTCCAAGCCCACACGTCGAGAAATACCGTACGCACCTTTCGATGCAATCGGTTCGAGCTGGGGTGGTTCGTGGACGACACCGATTCTAGGGATTTCTAAATTTTAAACCGTTTCATGGAGCTGACTTTGGCTCTTCTTTTGATCTATCATTAGGTTGAATTAGGTTATGAAAATTGGCATGGTTATAGACTAGTTAACCAAGAGTGCATGTGAGCAAGTGGTACTGGATTTTATCGAACGTTCAGTAAGTTCTGCTTGCTCAAACTTCCAGAAAAATCACATAATTCTGATTTAAGTTTAAATGGAGACTTACAGTTTTTTCGTGGTGTTTGGCTAAAAATTAAACTATAGGAAATTTCAATTGGGGTGAAGAAGTTATCTTGAATTGCGTATAACAGGACAAGTTCTGCATATTTGCGTGTAGGGAGATGTGGCGCCAAAAAAAAATTGGACGCCAGTGTGGCTGGCGCCAGACTTTTGTTTTTTTTCATGCATATTTGCACGTAGGGGATGTGGTGCCAGTTCAACTGGCGCCAAAAAAAAAATTTGGGTTTTCTTTGAGTTTGGTTTAGTTTAACATTTTAGTTTGGTTTAATATATTAGTTAATTTGTTATTATCTATACTATGGATAATAACAAATTATATTAGTTATTATATTTATTTCTATATATTAATTTTATATTAACTAATATATTTTATTATTATCAATATTAGTTAATATACGAATATATATATATGTGTGTGTGTGTGTGTGTGTGTGTGTGTGTGTGTGTGTATATATATATAAATTGATTTATATATTTTTATTTATATATATTTATTTCTATTAGTAACAAATTAATATATACAAATAAATATATTAGTATACAAATAAATATAGATAACAGTAAACTAATATAGAAAATAGCAAATAAATATATACAAATAAATATATTAGTATACAAATAAATATATTAATATATACAAATAAATATAAAATATAGACAATACCAAATCAATCTATACAAATTAATATATACAAATTAATTTGTATATTAACGAATAGTTTTTGTTATTATCCGTATTAATTAATAGACAAATTAATATAATAATAAATTAATATACATATATATAATTGTTATTATCTATATACATATATTAATTTGTTATTTTATATATATATATATATATATATATATATATATATATATATATATATATATAAAATTTTGTATATTAGTGTGTATATAGATATATTAATTATTATTATCTATATTAATTTGTATAATAATTAATATGGATAATAACAAAATCTGTTAGTTAATATACAAATTAAATTGTATATATTAATTTTTATTATCTTCTTTTCATATTTATTTGTCTATATTAATATATTTATTTGTATACTAATATAGTTAATCTATTAGTGAAAAAAACAAAGTCTAGAGCCAGTCACAATGGCGCCCAATTTTTAAATTTTTTTTGTTTGACGCTAGTTGAACTGGCGCCATATCCCACTATGTAAATGTGCAGAATTTGTTATGGTCTACGCAATTCAAGATAACTTCTTCATCGGAATTGAATTTTTTTGATTAAACTAGTTTTAACCATGAATGCTACGAATGATATCAAAATTGAGCGGGTTAACTAAGGTGTGTACCTGTGCAAATAGATCGGAATTTGGTTGTTCGAGGAGGATGAACAGACCCTTCAAACTTGGCTCAACGCGGTTGGGTTTGCTCTACACAACGGAGTTCTTGCTGAACGGGGAGGAGTTTGTCGACTCGAGGGGGTGTTGCGCGTGACGGGTGGTGCGCACGGCTCTGCGGCGGTGCTCGTCGGTGGGTGTTTGTGCACGACGTGTGTTCAAAAGTCAACGACGAGCTGACGAGCTGTGGTGAATGGGAGTAGAGTGAAAGGATGGAGGGAGTGAGAAAGATGGAAGATAGGGAGAAAGGGGAGATGAATGTAGGAGGGTGGTCGCCGAGAGGAAGTCAGGAAGAGCATGGGGTGTTCGCGTCGTGCGGTTCTTCCGCGGGAAAGAGAAGAAGTCGGGGTTGTGGTTTGAAATGGTGAGTGTGTCACTGGAAGAATGGGAAATAAGGGGTTTGGATGAGTTAATGGGTTTAGACCTATATAACTAATGTGTTTAAGAATGATGGGTTATGGGTTTGGTTGGTTTACACTTTGTAATTTACTGGCCAACCTGTTATAAAAATCATAATCAAAAGCTCTCTCTCGTCCATATTGGTTCGCTACGGAGCATGAGAAATCTCTTCAACAAATGTTACAATCTTTTTACTAGGTTTCTTTGTTGCACATACACGGATATACATGACAAGGTAGGGACACGGCGAGATGGACGCCACCTATTTTGCTGTGTCCTATTATTTTTTGGACTTTGGAGATGGACACGGCGGATATTTTGCTGTGTCCTATTTGGCGAGATGGACTTTGGCTGGTTTACACTTTGTAATTTACTGGCCAACCTGTTATAAAAATCGTAATCAAACTTGTCCATATTGGTCCGCTATGGAGCATGATAAATCTCTTCAACAAATGTTGCAATCTTTTTACTAGTTTTCTTTGTTGCACAGACACGGATATACATGACAAGGTAGGGACACGGCGAGATGGACACCACCTATTCTGCTGTGTCCAATTATTTTTTGGACTTTGGAGTGTCCAGATTGTGTCCAATACGTGTCCGATATGACATACACTAGATTTTTGGAGTGTCTATGCTTCCTAGCTAGTTTTCAACCTGAAATCAGCCATTTGTTTTGGTTCCGTGTTCCTAGCTAAGTAGCTATGAGCAAAGGTGGCCCTCACCATAAAACCTAGAAAGCATTGTTGGGATGTTTGACTTAGGCTGGCTTTAGGAATATTATTACTGGATGTTGTTTATGCTATTTTTTTTCCTTGGAAAGCAGCCCAAGTCTGTTTGGTAACAAGTTATCAAAAAAGTTTTGAAAAGTCGGTTCATTTGGAAACTTTTGACAACAGCGTCCCACATGATGTCAAAAGTTGCTTCAGTTGTGACTTTTTGAAAAGCAGCAGCAATCCAAACCAAGCCTTAAACCTTTTTTGGTGATACAATTTAAGCTCATGAAAACCAAGTATCACCTCTACGTTCCTCTAAACTTGGAAATTTACTTGAATATCATAGTATGGCCTAAATTTGTAGGGGCCATTATTTGTTTAAACATGGATATTCTGTCCAAGCTTCCAAGGCCCAATCCAACTTCAAGATCTTATGCTCCTTTGTTATATTTGTGCCCAGTGTTTTTCTTCTTGATCCCTTCCTCTTTAATTGATACTTTTAATCATTTTGTAAAACATCTCATGAAATATGCATTTATTTGTATTCTAGATACGAGAGCAAGAGTTTGACGTGAACTTTTGGAGTCAATCCCTTAATCCTCTTACATGGACAGAGATATTACGGCAAGTTTTGGTTGCAGCTGGTTTTGGTTCAAAACCTAATATCACAAGGAGAGACTCTTCTAACAAGGTATTATGAAACTGCACCATCAATGTCATTACAGGTGAATGTAAATATTTTTGCATGCTGTCAAGCATTTTTTTATATGTACAAGTGTCTTTGTTAGTAATGGAGTGTCTCATACTAACAACTTTCTAGGCTCTTGGTACTGCTGTTATGTTGTATTATGTTTACTTGGGCAATGTTTTCTCTAAACACTTGTATGGATAGTAGGTAATTCATTTTCATGCATGTAGTTTTTGATTAGGTTAGTTTTGATAAAGGGAGTAGTTCCCCACGGCTGACAAATGGAGAGGTTTAGGCTGTCAAAAGGCACCGGCTATCAGCATACTGCGTCAGCACTGGTGAAGACCAATTTTGATAATCTTATTGGGATTTGGGATGTCATAAGTTTTATGCCTTGTTCGCTTTGTAACATGCTACCTATCTCACAGATGTTCAGCCACGTACTATATGTGTTCATATCTGTTACTGACGCAAATTGGATTGGATGGCGAGGAAGAACAAATAGGGAGGCTGTAGTTAAAGATCATCTGGTTAACTACAGCTCTTGCCCTTGAGTTAGGGCCTACTGAAGCGTGGGTTCACTACAGCTCTTGCCCCCACCTCCTTTCATTTGGGTAGGGTTTAAGAGCAGATGGAAAGAGTCTGTGTACAGGGTTTGCCACTAGTGAACGACGTTTTGATTAGAAGAGTCTAAACTCAAACAAATTTTCACCTGTCTATATAGAGGGGATTTGGGTTTCTTAACTGAGAAACATCAAATGATGATCACACCCCAATCCTGTTTCATAGGGCCAAAATTCTTTCTACGTTTACCCCTATTTCATCGAGTTACTGACAATTAATATGGTCAAAGTTCTTTCAAGAATTTTTAGCACAGATTTCTTTTGTATACAACCTAATAAATAATAATGAGTTTGTCATCTACTCTAGACTCTAGAGACCAAGAGAATCACAAATTGGACTAGTGATCTTGTGTTAAATGATATTTATAGAGAAAGTAAGAACGGATATAATGGTATCTATGTGTATTGAAGGTACTTATAAGAAGCCTTTTGGGTCTTCTGTGGCTGTGGACAGTCAAGGTATCAACAACACATTGCATACCTTTTACGTCTTTCTAGTTTCTAGTTGTCGGTTACTGGGAACACAACATGCACATTTTGCTTTTTCATTAGGTCTGGGTTGCTAAACTAGTAACAACACTACAAATTCAAATTATAGTCTGCTCTTTCTGCGGGAATGATCACCAATATATTACATTTTTTGTGTCCTCTTTGGTTGTGGGCCAACAACACCACAACAATCTTTTTCCCCCTTTCCTAAAGGAACAAACATGTATATGTTATTTAACAGTCCTTGTCCCTCTAAAGTCTTACCACTTTTATCCCTATTTATGGATGCAATCGGGTCCGGATTTATCTGACCAGATCTTGATTCAAATGTAACATGAAGTGTAACTTGAGTTTTAAGGGAATGTTCTCATTGTGACCATGATTTTTCTATTTATAAGTTGAAGTAGGCTTGATCATATTATTTCATATTCTAGGGAGTTAGAGATAATTTGTATGTAAACTGTTTGATGCAATCATGCAATGATACAAAAAATTCCCTGTTGTTTCTCTGTTCTTATGTATTGTTGCGTTGCAGGATAAGAATCTTATGACAAAATATGGTTTACGTCCTCGCACACTTAAAGGTGAATTGTTTGGTATTCTATTTGAGCAAGGATACGGAGGGTTAAAAGTTACTGAAATAGCCAAAGCTTCCCAGGTACGGTGGGGACAGCATTGTAATTATCACCATGTACAGTATATGCATTTTCATATAAAATAGCTCTGCAAGGTTGGCTATAAGTTTTTTTTCCAACTTCTTTCCTCTTCAGATTGTCGCGCTGGATCTACCACACACTAAAGAAGAGTTAGAACAACTAATATGCTCAACTCTATCTAGTGACATTACATTATTTGAGAAGATTGCTCCTTTTGCATATCGCCTCCGCAGTAGTCCTCACATTGAAGGGGAAGAAGATTATCAGTCGGATAGTGAGGATTCAGGTAGTGTTGATGATGACTCGGGAGATTGTAGCACAAGCAGTAGTGATGACGATAATATGGATGTATGCAAGCAAAAGATAGTTAAGGTCAAGAGTCGGCGTAAACAAACTGCTCAGAAGTTGACAAAATACACTGAGATTGATGAGAGTTTTTCAGGAGAAGCATGGGTATTAGGATTGATGGAAGGTGAATATTCAAATCTGAGTGTTGATGAGAAGCTGGATGCATTAATAGCTTTGGTTGATCTTGCTGGAGCAGGTTCCAGTTTAAGAATGGAGGTAAATTGTGCTATAAATAGGGCACTACAAGCTTTATTGGAAAAATCTCGAACTTGTTTTCTTTTCTTTTTTCCTCTTCCCCTATGTCTTTCCCTTAATACTCGACCGTATAATCTTTATTGAGGTTGTGTAGAAATTTTTTGTTGAATTTTCTATGCTTATAACTCTATTATATCTTGACTATAGTTTGTGCCATCATTAAATTAATTCATTTTCCCATTTCCTTCAAATGTCTAAGAATATTGTTTTTCTCAGATAATTGATTTTTCATTGCTTGAACCAAAGCATGGTTGTATATGTCAGCCATGGCCGATATGTCAGTTCATAGGTAAAACAATACGATTTTGCAATATAGCAGCTGACATGTTTGACCTTTTGAGATAAATTAGTTACTCTCTTAAAAGTACACCACTAGATGACTTAACTCTTAAAATACTTTTATATTGTAAGTGTTAAATTATTTAGAGTCCTAAATAATGTTTTTTTATTTGTACATATCCATCTTAGTAAGACTCTTAAAACTGCTTCATACGAAATCTTCATGTTAGTAGTTCCTTATATCTGTAGTTATGATTGTTGTGAGTTTTAGTACACGTAGCTAGGACACACACACACACTCACACACGTATATATATATATACACACAACAATGTCCCCCAATATTCAACATCCAACACTTCAGAAAAAGGTTACATGGAACGCTTCGAATTACAGAACATGAAATGGGGGTTGTTCCAGGTACGTGGTTACGCTGGGACGGATTTTTTTGAAATGCAATACATTAATCCTGAACGTGGAACATTTTTAAGGAACCAATCTGTAATATAATAGTCATGTATATTTAAGATTCAAAGTTAATCAAGTACCAAAAAATAACATCATAAATAATTCAAAAACAAAAAAGAATTCATAAGTTCCAAAGGATACTGACAATGCCTTTTCAAACCGTAGAAGCAAGTCTTACCACTCTACAACTATATCTTATTGTTCTCTTTAAAAGCTTGGCAAGCAACCCAAGTACACGATGTATTTGCTTGTTAGAACGTAGATCTGCACATTCCGATTTGTCGTCATTCCACATTCTGGAACATGTGTTCGTGGATTGCGGACCGGATGCTCTCAGGTCGCGTATTCCCTAATTGTGGAACGCTTTGTGTATGTTTCCTATATTTGAATTCAAGAAACCATTTTTCAAAACCCAATCCAACATGAACTTGACATCCAACATCTACAATCTTGAACCAGAGGATCATTAAGTTTATTCGTCACTGGTAAATACAAGAGCATGCAACAAAATTCAGAGAATGAAGGGGGCGGACATTGCTGTGCTGTGAACCGATTGGTATATTGTTTGGATTCATATATACTTTCAACCTGTGTATTGCCATTTTAGTCCGTATAACTTTCGACATTTTATTTTGTGGCCGGCATGACAACATTTCCTGATACATTTGAATGCAATAATCTTACCTTGATTGATGCAAATCAAATTGACTGATACCGCATCAAATGACTAGCTTTTCATACAGCAGCATCAAAATATCATTTACCTGTCAGATTGGTTGCAGGTGGGACCCATGTATCTACTGTCTCCCGTCTAATGTGTAAATACTCTCCCAACTTTGGTACAGTAAGATCATTGCGTGGTGTAGCACTTTGTAGGAAACTAAATTGTATTCTGTTCTCTGCTATATATTTTGGATAGTATCTTATTAAAACGGATGCTCAAGTTTAGATTTACTGGAGTAAGTTTATTGGTAGCTTAATTCAACATTTCTATAGAGATTTACTGTGGATTTACGACTATTTCTTTGTAGGAGACCATTAGAGCCACATCAGCGGTCATTCCCAATATCCAATACCATGGTTCAGGTGCAAAGATAAAGAAATCATCTGTAAACCATCAACTTGAGACACAATCTTCAGCGATCTTTTCAGAGGCTTCTGGGAAGGATTCCTTCCAAAAGTTCAGCACTGCAGCTATAGACAAATCCAGGTTGGATGCGCACCCAATGCAGTCAATACATTTAGGATCTGATCGTAGGTACAATAGCTATTGGCTATTTCTTGGTCCTTGTGATGCAAATGATCCAGGCCACCGAAGGGTTTATTTTGAATCTTCTGAAGATGGACACTGGGATGTGATTGATACCACAGAGGTAGATACTTATTCTGTTTTGACCGGTTAGATCTATAATTTTATGCTTATATACTTAGATGATTAGGCACAGTGTTATTATTCATTTCTGTTTCCTTCAATGTTGTAGGGTTTGGAAGCTCTATTATCAGCTTTAGACTGCAGAGGTACTCGGGAAGCACGTCTTGTTGCATCTTTAGATAAGAGGGTAGAATTTCTCTGTCAAGCTATGGATGACCATATGACTTCAGAAGGCAGACAGACAAGAAGCTGTGATCCATCAGAAGTCGAGACCAGTAGCGGATCTGGTTCATCACCAATTTCTGATGTAGACAACATATTAGGCCCGGTGGAAACAATGAACACGATTTCCTCCAGTTCCGGTGATATTAATCTTGAACTGGGGGGCAGCGAAGAAAAGAAGCACAGGTGGGATAGGTTACAATCCTTCGATAAATGGATTTGGAATGCTTTCTATTGCAATCTCAATGCTGTAAAAAAAAGTAAAAGGTCGTATATGGAATCGCTAGCTCGCTGTGGGAGTTGCCATGACTTATACTGGAGAGATGAGAAACATTGTAGGATATGTCACACTACTTTTGAATTAGACTTTGACCTTGAAGAAAGATATGCCATCCATGTAGCAACATGTAAGTTACCAGAGGAGAGTTCTGACTTTCCGCAGCATAAGGTTCTACCTTCGCAGTTGCAAGCACTCAAAGCGGCAATTCATGCGATTGAGGTGAGCCCAAAGGCAGGACTGTTGATGCCTATGTTTTACTGTTTGTTTCATACTTAGTTTTAAATACTTGTTGAGCTTTGACATTTTTGTCTTTCTTTCTCAGTCAGCACATTTATTTATATATGGTTTAGTGAGTTGCATTCCTTATGGAATTGATAACAAAAATCTTGTAGGCAAGTATCCCTGAGGTAGCCTTATCTGGTTCCTGGACGAGGTCAGGTCACAAGCTTTGGGCTAAACGGCTCAGGCGCACATCATCTCTGCCAGAGCTTTTGCAGGTTCCATTTTTGTATTTGGCATTGAGTTTTGTGCTGAAAGTTTGTCTAATTATGCTTCTCACATGCAATGTTTTATTAATATCTGGTTCAGGTTCTTTCCGATTTTGTGGGGGCCATAAATGAGGAATGGCTATATGAATCCAATCCTTCTTCAGGTTCCAATACTCTAGATGAGATCCTTGTATACTTTCAGACTATGCCACAAACCACTTCTGCTGTTGCACTTTGGATGGTTAAGTTGGATTTTCTAATTGCTCCTCATTTGGAAAATGTTCGATCTAATCAAGTACCAGACAGCAGGCCTCAATCAAAGCGTATGGCTCTCCACCCTACACTTCTATCTAATTCTTACCAGTGATCTATCGACCCATCACATATATATATGGTGCAACACCTACCTGTTTAAGTCTTTCTTATAGTATATATTGGGGTGTAACTTTTGTGATTTTGCTACTTAGAGGCACTAGCACACAATCAGTTGGTGCCGAGTCCATGTTGTGTCCTGTCGGACACATAGGAGACATGACACAGGGACTCCATACACTTGGACATGCCAAAATAGGTGCCATGTTCGTGTCAGTGTACATTCATGTCATGTTGTATTTGACTATCTGTGCATTGAACACAACATAGGTGGGATGTTTTGCTTCCATTTGTTGTCAATTTGCTTGGGTCCTTTTAGTTTGCTAGGAAAAGTCTCGAGTCTCTCTATTTAGATACCAAAAGTTAGGGGACTTCTCGTTATCTTTTCGTTACTTTCTAGGCTACTCATTTACCCAATTTTTAGTTACTGCTGGTAGACTAGATGAGTTCGGGGAAATCTCAATGTAATATGCAACCTAATTCCTATCTTGGTGTTGACTTCTGATGTTATGAGCAAACTACTACTAATCTTAACACCACCTTAAATGTTTTTAAGGAATTCATAAAAGTAAGAAGGTTAATAAGAACAATTTCTGTTATTTTATTCATCATAAATGTCATGTGGGAAAAGTTATTTGGTTTTCATCGTCTTTCTGGATCCTAATATTAAAGAATCTCCGAGGTGTCCTTTTTCTAGATGTCATCTTCCTTCAACTGGCTAGGTTGATTGATTTGCGTTTAATTGGGCAAAGAAATGTCATAAGCAAGGTGATCCATGATCATAATTTCAGGACATTTTTTGAGGTACCCATGTCATTTTATTAGTATTCAGGAGGAGGGTGGCTGGTTCATTGAATCATTCATGATAGTTAGGTTTTAACCTGTATTAACTGACTATATATTAACATGTTAACCTCAAACAATTTCTTGCACAGGGATGGCAATTGGGTCGGGTTGATCCGTTAATGCTTAACCTGAACCCTACCCGTTTATGGATGACCCATCTTTAAACGGCTCAATCCAACCCGTTTAACTATATGGTACGGGCTAGCTGCAAATATATGTTTGGATGCAAATATGTTCACTAATAACCAAATGCAATTTAAATCCCCACTCCCAATTTGGACTGGGCCTTGGACAAACAATGATACAAGCAATATAACAACAACAAAACAACAACAAAGCTTTTATACCAGATTTTAACAAAGCCTTTAACCCAGTTTTAACAAAGCCTATAAGCCCAATTTTTGCGGTCGGCTGTAATCCTTTCCTTCCATTCAACTATGTTGGGTCATGTCCTCTGTAACACTAACAAAAAACATATCATTCTTTTAAACCTCAATTCATTTTTGTCAAGGTTCTAAACGGCAGTAGGCGGGTGCGTGACAGAGAGGGTCTGCCTGCCGCCTAGGCGTCGTCTAGACGGTTGATACATTTTTACTATTTTACCACTTTTTTTTGCATAATATTGCATATTTTAAGGATGTTTTATGCATAACTAAGTTGCAGAACAAAAAATTATGAAGTTTTAGTCTTGTAAAAGTGAACCATATGTCCATAATGCTTGCAAAATTGTTTTGCCAAAACGTCTAGTTAGGTATTGCTCTGCCTAGGCGTCCGCCTACGCTCTGCCTAGGCGTCCGCCTACGCCGTCTCACCTCTGCCTACACCGTCAAACCTTCGTTGACCGCCTACTCAACCGTCAACGGCAAAAACGGTCCGGAGAGCGGCCGACTAGCGCCTAGGCGCCGTCTCGATTGCCATTAGAACATTGATTTTTGTTTAGGGCTCTCCTTTAACAACTATATTTATTGTGCTCCTTACTGGAGCATCTATCGGTCTATGCTGCACATGTCCAAACAACCTAAGACTATTTTCTCAATCTTGTCCGCTTTTGGAGCTCTCTCTTCCCACAAATATGCTCTTTTTTATCCTATCTTTCGATGTATTGCAAGTCATCCAATAACATTCTCATTTCTGCTATACTAATTTTTTAGGTGTGCTGTTTCTTAAGCTCTATGCAAGTTCCCTGTGAGTAGAAGAGTAACCTATAAAAGAAATCAAATAAAGTAAGTAGACGAGCAAATGGATGCTATGAACATGAAGACGTTTTGGTGGTGGTGCACTTTATGATGGGCAACAAGAGGAGGTGGTGTGATGATTGTGCTGACTTCTGCCCTTATGTAGAGGATTTGGAGGAGGGTCAGACAGAGGGATCAGATGAAGAGATAGAGGTGGCTGTGAAGAGAAATGTGATCTGAAGAGTGAGATTATGTAATCTATAACCGGATTTATGGGTTTGAACTTTGAACTTGAGCTGTCCCTTGACCTGATCCGTTTGATAAGTCGGATCAAATGGTCAGCACCTTAGACGTAACCTGCTTATTAATCGGGTTATATGGGTTGTTCGTTTAAGCCTAAACCTGTTTAGCCCTGACCCAGACTTGCCTAAGAAGGCGGGTGGGCGGTTCCGATACAAAGTGCCACCAGTAGTCTGGCATATACAATGGCGGTAAAAAGAACAAACATACTATTGTTTTGAACTCGCTAAAAGACACTTTATTCTTGGACTGTCATCTTACCTATATTTGTTACCAAGGATACTATGGTGACAAAAGAAAATCATATGAAAACTATCTTCACATTATTAGTAATAAAAGGAAGCGTGCATAAAAGACCAGCCTGTTATAGGAAAACTGCTAAATGGTTAGTATTTTTTTTTTTTTACCTGAACAAAGTGGTTAGTTGATAGTTCTATTTAACTTGCCTTCTCTCATCTCTACATTTGTTGGCAGATGCTCTAGTTACTATCTATATCTGATTAACTTCTGATTGTTCTTGTTAAAAATGTTCTTTCAGGAAGGCACGCCTGCACCAAATAGTTATTATTTATCTAGATGCATAATTTTTTATTAGCATCTGCACAGTTCCAGCTGTCTCCAAGAAGATTGGTAATGCTCTCATCAAGCACATCCAGGGATTGAGGGAAGGTACAGGCCCTTTTGATCTTTCTCACAAAAATGTTGGCATAATGGATGAGAGGCCATGTTCTAGTGATTTTCTGGCGTGGGACAGGAGGCCAAGTCCTCAATCTTCTGGTTGGATCCACTTGATCCAAAAATTGGGCAATTACCTCAAATTGCTCAGCAGCACCGTTCTGACGGTTGTGATATTTGAAATGGAGGGTTCAGCTACTTCTACATCAGCTGATGCTGATACCGCCTGCCAACTTATATCTTAAAGGTCGTATTCTCGTGTAGATAAAATCTTTGTTCATTCCCAGGGAATGCTCACAGTTTTTTTCTACTTCACACAAAATATTTGATGTGTCATAATGTGTGTTGGAGCCTTTTGGTGGTTGGTTAGAATAAGAGTTTTTTTTTTTTGGGCAATTAATTCCTGGCTTGTTTTACCAGGGACGCTCTTTGAGGTGAGATCTCTGGCTTTGGTTGCCTAGGTAAGAGAAATGTAATTTTGCATAATGAGGTTTGTTGCAACATTTTAGAAAAGGTTAGTTCGACAGGTTCATGTTGTTCAAGAGTGGTTAGTTTATCGTCTTTTTTAGCACTCTCTCACGCACGCCTGTTTGAGTGGTTAGCTTGATGTCTTCCATAGCATAGCATCTCTCTTGCACGCACGCATAGCTGACATCTTATGAGTTTTGTTTGGTTACGTATAAAGCTCTAATGAGCTTTGTTTTAACTTTTATGATGATATGCTACATTCTTGATTGTTTTTTACTGCGATCGGCCTTGTTAGAGTGAAAGTAGTGTTCCATATTGCTCAAATACGTGGAATAAAGGCTGTGCTATTCACCAGAGTTGCTTACAAAGTTTTATATTTGCATCTATAGTGTATGGTTTAATACTTTTTTTTTGACAAATTTGAGTTGAAATGTTTTGTATATATAATATATTCACCATTTCATGTACAAGCATGTACTAGTGTCTCATGTATATTATTTCGTGTTCTGAGCAAGATTTCTGTCAGCAGTCGTTTTGACCCCCTAATTTAAGGGAAGGAAATCATTTTGTTATAGCAGTCTTTATCAATTTGAAAAGTGAGTGGAGAACATATACCTGTTTAATTTCATACGCAGTATGTTTCTTTTTGGGTAACTACTCTATTTATAAGGTTGTATTAGACTAGATTTCATTTTGTTATCTTTAAATCAATGTTACGTTGAATTTGAATTATGAATTAACTTTATTTACATTCATATATCGATTTTCATTAAATATTAAATTATAGATTAGATTGGAATCAAAATATTATCAATCTGACTATACTGAATCATTTCAGGTGTAGTAAATTATACATCTCTTCGGTAGTCACAAGAGCTACTCGAGTTCGGTAATTATTTCAGCCATATTTTTTTTTGGTCTTTTCTTCGGTAGAAAAATTAAACGACCAATCCCGTCTTAGATCCTGTCTCCAACAAAGGCCACCTCTGCATCTCCTTTGCCATGGTCACTAATTCATCCTCTAGTGTCAATTCCGTCAATTCCTTGTGTAACTTATTCTCCTCTGACAAGCTTGATGAGGTTATTGATGTACATATGCACATATCGAGAAAGTTTATCAGTTAATTGGTACATGTTCGACATCCAATGATCAACAACGGACCTACCAATTCCGTCACTTTCTTCTCGGATCTTGTTCTCTTGTAATTATTGTTTGTCTATAATTATGCTAGATCGGTAATGCCGATGATTGAGTTTATATTAATTTTTATGTCTGTTTGGTCCACTGTTTTCAACTTCCACCAAATAAATGGAAGAAATAATACGTTCCCGTGACTCGATCCACTGATCTTTCGTCATCCAGTCGAAATCTTATCTCTCCTTGGTAACCACAAGAGTCATTCGAGTTCAGTAAGCACACTACTTTATTATTATGGAATAACCCAATTGTAGTGAAAATTTTATATTATTTATAGTTATAATAAGGTTACTTGTGATTAAGATTATAGCTATTCGAAATAAATACAGTGATCCCCCCTCCCGCACACGCACGCACACACACACACACACACACACACACACACACACACTCTCCTCCAACCCATGCTTAATGAATATTACATGGACTATTCATATTCCGAAAATTACACTGACCACCCCATTTCTGTATAAATTTTATAAAATACAGGGGTGGTCAGTGTTATAAGTTTCTAAAGAAAATATAAACTAATTAGTTTCGTAGTAGGAATAATTTCTCTAATAAGTGTAAAATATAGGGATAGTTAACGTAATTTGTCATATTAGTAATATTTTTAAAGCCTATGTTAGCAATAATTATATTATAAGTTAATTTTGTTAGTTAGAAGAAAATAATAAAAAAGATGTATTCTTCATTGTAAAATTTCTACAAATTTGTAGAAAATTTGAAAGTGGTCTAAAAACAGCAAATGACTGTGATCTCAAAATCATACTTACAATTTCGGTGATTATAAGAATAATTGTATTTTGCTTGAAAATATTGTGATTGTGATTTTGAAATCTCACGTATTACTTTGAAAATCTTGTTTAACTAATCCCCTAAGAAACTATAAGATCTCCAATGTTTTATGGATCAAAGTGCAACGACGATAATTAAGAAACATGTTAAGAAATCAGTTGGCAGAAATAAGAATATTCTATAATGGACAGTTGATATTTTTTGCACTTTTTTGCTATCCATTTACTTTTTGACAGTTGATATTTTTTGATAGTTGATATTTTTTACAGTCTCCCCCAAATTGTTTCTTCTATCCTCCCAAAATTGAATTCCTTGGATTCATGAGCAGAGTGCAGTGCAGACAAGCCTTCTGTCATAATTATTGAAATACCTATGGTACAATATGTTAGAAAATAATATTAAATCATGCAATCAGAAAAGCCGTCGAAACTAAGATAAGAATGAGAGTAAATGATTCGAGGTACATTATAAGCATTGTCTTTAGAATAGATTTCGCCCTCACGAATCGCTCAACATGAAGTCGTCATCTACCCCGGAGATACAACGAATTCAGACGACCCGTGATATCGTGCACCTGATCGCGAATCTATCGGATAATCACAGTTTTGTCCGATTGAGGAGATGGACGGAGGTAGGGTTTTGGAGAGGTTTTTGGTTTTGGTTATTTTTCATGTTTCTTTGATGAGTTTCTCGAGAGAGAAGATGGTGGCATTAACCTTCTAATTATTATAGGATGTATTGCCCTTCTTTTGACCTATGTATATTCATATGTTATAGTTGCTTTTACCTTGACACGAAAATAGTTTTTTTTTTTTCTTTCTAAGCTTTGCTTGTTAATAGTGCCTTAGGGCTGAGGTTCGAATTTGAATATTTTATTAACATTGTTGAAATATAATATATACTCAGAATTATCTCCGATTGTGGCAACTTAAATTGAGATTTTCTAACTTAATTCTATGTAGCCATTAGTGAAAAATAAAAGGGAAAGTTTCTCAAAGTATGTGCAACTTTCGTAGAAGAGGAAGACGAGGTTTAGAGATTTGGGATTGTTTGGAAAAGAGAGTTTCAAGGAGTTCTACATTGGTTCACTCTTATCATCCGTCTTCGATAATCCTTCTAACGTTGTATCTGTTTTCATTCATAATATTGAGGAGTTTTGTTGATTCGATTGGATCAGTGGAGAAGCTAGAAAAAGTAGGTATATTTTCTTTTTCTTTTTTATGATTTTTTTTTTTTGGGTTAGACTCAGATTTGATAGGGGAAGCTAGAAAGAAGTTGTGTTTGTGTTGTACTTGTTTTATGTGGATTTTGAGATGTTTGCATGTTGTGCAATTTACTTTCGTCCTCGACTTGGTTCTTCCGTTCGTTTGAGAACTAATGTTTCTTCCGGTTTGGGAACAACAATTATTTGCTTTATTTTTCTTTTCGTTCCCAACAATGCACTGTGTTTCTGGGGCTGTTATGTTGCCTTGATACAAGTGTACGACCAATTTGTAGGTTTTTTTTTGTTTGAAATATATATATATATATATATATATATATATATATATATATATATATATATAGAAAATTCTACAATACATCCGCTGGAAATGGATGTATCGATACATCCGAAATCTGGACCGTTGGATTTCCAACGGTCCAGGTTTAATTCAGATAAAATAATACAGGAGACATCATTTAATGTTGATTTAGACTTTTGACCTGTTGGTAACTTGCTTTAGCAGGTCATTCTTCACTTTAATTTTTTCAATGAACACCCTAAATTAACTCATATTTACTCTCTCAAAAGTCCATCCAATTTAATCTGAACCTTTTTTTTTTTTTTGGTTACAGGCCATGGTAGTCGTGGTGGTGCTGGTGGTGGTGGAAAGAGAAACGGAGATGAAGAAGGAAATAAGAAACGGTTCGGATCGCGTCGAACGTCGTCGAGCACCCCTAGAACAACGAGGAGTACCAGCTGCGCCGAGAAGAATCGGTCCGCTTCGCGTCGGACGTCGTCGAGGCCTCCTCGAACAAGGAGAAGTACCAGCGGCGCCGTTCTAATTTTACTGCCCATGCCATTGTCTGAAATTTTAATTTTCATTTAACAATTTAATATTTTGTTAATAAAGCTACATGTCATGGTGGTGGTGGTGAACTGAGAAAACCTGCTTCTGAGGTCGGGCGAATTATTTTTTAACTTTTCTAAAGATAATATTTTCGAGGATAATATTTTTTTGGACAGAGAATGGCCATTCTCTTTGCTTTTAACACTGAGAATGGCCATTCTCTTTGCTTTTAATACGGCGAATGGACAGAGAATAGTACATTTAGGACGGAGAATGGTACATTTAGGACGGAGAATACGTCGAATGGCCATTCTCTTTGCTTTTAATATGGCGAATGGACGGTGAATGGACGGAGAATGGCCATTCTCTTTGCTTTTAATATGGCGAATGGACGGTGAATACGGCCAATGGACGGAGAATGGCCATTCTCTTTGCTTTTAATACGGCGAATGGACGGAGAATGATACATTTAGGACGGAGAATGGACGGAGAATACGGCGAATGACCATTCTCTTTGCTTTTAATACGGCGAATGGACGGTGAATACGGCGAATGGACGGAGAATGGCCATTCTCTTTGCTTTTAACACGGAGAATGGACATTCTCTTTGCTTTTAATACGGCGAATGGACGGAGAATGGTACATTTAGGACGGAGAATGGTACATTAAGGAAGCCGACAAAAGCTCGTTCTCTCAAATCTCTTTTTTGTGTAAATTAAATCCAAGGAGGACACAATCCCTAATTTTAGTTATTGCTTAGCAGAGTCTGCTTAGTTGTTGTAAAATTGTGGTGTTGCTTCTGTGACACTTTCATCTTTAATCTCATGTTTCCTATGAATATGTGTTCTGTTTGATTTTGATTTAGTAATTTTTTCGTATTTAGTTTTTTTGTTTCATCTAACAATTTAATATTTTTGTTATAAATCTACAGGGCATGGTGGTGGTGGAAGGAGAAACGGAGATGAAGAAGAAAAGAAGAAGAAGTTCCGGTTCGCGGTGGACTTCGTCGAGTTCCTCAATCAAGCGGAATTAAACCTCTTATAGAGTTCCTTAATTGAAGTTGATCACGATAACATTTTGTAATTTTCAAACGGATAGTAGAATCTTCCTCGAGCCCTCCTCAATCAAACGGCTAGTAGAATCTTCCTCGAGCCCTCCTTAATCAAACGGCTAGTAGATTGTTTGCTAGTCTCGAAATTTATTTGTCTTTCCATCTTTCTCACTTTTTGTACTTCTCTCTTGCTATATATACAATAGTTTTCTTGTTTCATAGTACTATTATTCATTCTGAAATACATAGAATAGTTTTCTGAAATACAATAGTTTTCTTGTTCTCAAGATGTCTACTCGTGTGGGGGGAAATGTAGAAGACGTAGAAGATTGGATGCCAAATCCAAATGAAACCTTCATTTCGCGTTTGTTGCGCAAGATTGAAGAACATCTGTCGACGATTTCAGCTGATGTTGCAAAGATAAAAATTGAACAAATGAAGTTATCTCGACGTTTGGAGAAAATTGAAGAATCTCCAGCTTTGAAGGAGGCATCCTCATCTGGAGCATTTAATAATGTGAAGGTGGTTTCCGTTGTATCTTCTTCCGAAGGGAAGGACGTGGAGCTACAATCTCGTAGTAAAGTATTGGACCGATATCTCGCATTGGACGCTATAGAAGAAGAAGAAACTGACTTTAGCAGTCCTTCTAAAAGAATGCGTAGAAATTTACATCCGGTCACACCATCCAAAAATTTAATAAGGGGTTCAACCTCGAAGCCTAGCAATTGTACTAGTGTTTCTTCGAGATATTACGACTATATTTTTGCAGATGATAAACTTGACGAGTAAGTAATATGAGCTTTGATTTAATTCCAACAGTTTTTTTCTCCTAATTTATTCGTTTCTTTTCTTAGAGAAATAATATCATCTTGCAACAAAACCTATGTGTCTCGGTGGGAGATGAAGACCTTAGCTCCTTTAACGAGAATTACCAATGGGGTATGTATAGATAGTATATTTCTTCTTAGATGCCATCTATGTTTACTTCGATTCCATCGCTGACATTTTTAATGTTTTATTCAGATTGTAAGTATTGTCTCTGCTCTTCTCACCGCGGAGGAACGGAAAAGAACCTCCAATAAAGCTAATGTATGGTTTTTACCAATAAGGATGTCGGTGAGTGAGCATTTTATTCTTCAATGCATATGCATTAACAATTTTCTCGTTTGTTTGTCCTTCGTAACGTATTAATTGATGTGTATGTAGAAAGCCACATTACCTCAATCCGTCAAAAAGCCTCATGTTATGGAAGAAGTTTAAATACTTTCAGGATTACATGGGATCTTTAAGCACTTGTAAAGAGGTATTAATGTATTTATGTTTAATTATTAATCCTAATTTTCTAAAAATTTACTAATTTGTTTTACCTAATTATCCTGATTCAGATATACATACCCATTCATTTGGGCGAACACTATACTCTTGCAAGAGTAGTGTTTAAAAATATGACTGTTGAAATTTGGGACTCACTTGCATCTAAAGATGATCCGATTCAAAGCAGAACAGTTATAAAAGAAATAGTAAGCTCATATTCATCAATTTTTATGAATTGGGTACAAGATACGCATTATACTAATACATATTGTTTTCTGGTAATTGTAGCTTTCAAATTTGGATATCTTTCTCGAAGAAGAGATTTTGAAGCTGAGAGATGCTAGGTTCAGCTTTTCTACTTTTGCAATAAAACGTCCTTCTTATGTTCCCCGCCAAGGCAATTTAGTTGATTGTGGAATTTTTTTAATTGCATTCATGAAAGACCGATGTAGCCTGGACTACCGTTCTATCGATGTAAGTATGAAAATATGTCGCCAAAAACTTCAACTTTTTAGAGCAATATTTTTGATGTTATGTTTGTTGTATGCAGTTTGATGCGGAAAAGAAAAGACGCAAAGTTGCTGAATGGATTACAACTTCAGAGCACAATGAAGAGCTAAAAAAGAAGTCCAATCTGGTTGAATATGGAAGACGATGATTTTTTTTCTTCTTCTTTTATATTTAATGTATGGAAAGCCCTAATATATTATGTTCATTTATTTTGTTGAGTTGTAATAACATTTTTGCCAAACGGCTTCAATTCTTTTTGATTAAGCAGAATCACTTCTGTCCTTCAAATTAATATAATTAAGCAGAAATGAGTCTTTTGCCCTTCCATCGAATGACATTTTTGCGCTTCTAATTAATTCAAAACACCCCTGAACCCTTTTATTAAAAAAAGAAAAGGGAAAAAGAAAACCGTTTCGGAGCTTCCTCTTCTTCCATAATCCACTCTGTACTCAAACCTAGGTCATTCTCCTCCAAAATCTTCAAACCTTCCTCCCCATTCGCAATATTCACACCATGTCGGCATCAGCGGCAGAATCATCACCGGCAGCATCACCAAATAGAGAAGATGTACCAGTTACAGAAAATCCAAAAGTGATAGACGGAGAACAACGGAAACCCTATTCTAAGAAAATTGCACAAAGGAAAAAGGAAAAAGCTGCTAAACAAAAAGAAGTGCAAGAAGAAGTGCAAACAGAAGGTATAACTTTGATTTTATGTTTGCAAATTCTGTATATATTACAAGGAAAATGACATTCTCTGTCATAAAACACATTTGAATGTTAAATTCTATTCGCCGTTTAATTTGGAACGGAGAATGGAATTCTCCGTCTAACTTGAAACGGAGAATGCCGTTCCCAGTGTTAAAACCCATAAGAATGACCGACCTAATTTTTTTTTGTTTTACAGAAAGAAAATCTGTCAGGAATAAGGATTCAAGACTTTTCCGTTCTACTTTCAAGCCAATGCTAAATCTTATGGAGGAGGTCAATCGAGATGTTGGCCGTTTACCTGAGCCAGTTATTGGTTCCTTGAAGAATACTGGTTTCTGGAATTTTGTCGAGATTTTCTACCAAAACAGAGTCCACGTCTCCGAAGTGGCCAAGGTAACGGAAGGACTTGAGAATTTAATTGCAAGTTACACAGAAGAAGAAGATGGCGTCGGGTGCTTTGAATTGAGCACCACTGTTAAAATTACGCCAAGCGTCAAGGATATGGCAGTCATATTCGGTCTACCGCTGAATGAAGAAAGCGTTGATGATGTTTCTTACAGAAGATTGATAAAGGAAAAACAACAGCAGCCCACACCACCAGCATCATTGAGCCTGTGTAGAGATCATTTCACAAGATTGCTGGCTAATACTAAGGGCAAACACTCAGAAGTCACGAATAAGGAAGTGAGAGACAAGTTCTTTGAATTGTTACGACGGCTTCGTGGCGGAGATAACGCTGTTAATCCAGATGATTTGGCCAAGCTAATAATCTTCCACTTGTGCCAAACAGTATTCTTCACAAAGTCTGGCGGTTCAAATTTGCCGTACAGATTCTTGGCCTTGGTAGACAGTGTGGACGTCATCAACAGTATATGCTGGCCAAGGTTAATCCTGGCATATGTAATAGATAGCATAAAGAGGAGTAGAAGCAAAACTGAACATGGGGATTACTCAATAGCTTTCCACAAATTGGAAGGTTGCACAATATACTTCCTCTATTGGTTTGCAGAATATAGTAAATTTGTGGAAAGGAAGTTCGCCCCAATTCCTGATTACCCAAGATTTTTTATATGGAATGGGTACGAAATCTCAAACTTCCTCAAGGCCGAATATCACAACAAAATGAGATCGAAGATGATATTGGAAGATCTGGTTATACCTGTTGGGGAAGAAGAAGGGCACAAAGAAGATGAGCCACCTATAGAAGAAGTTGAAAAAGAGGGAGAGGAAGAACACCAAGAAGCAGGTGGGGATAATTTTGATGAACAACGGATACCACAGCATCATGAAATGGGCGCTGTGATGGACGACTCAGCAAAGGAATTGGAGGATTTGAGAAGACATCATTCTGATATTCTTGCGCAGAATGAAGAACTCAAAGAAAAGCTGAAAGAGATGGAGGCACAAGGAGCACAGTTACGTGCAGCCAACTTTGAGAATGCCATACTCAAAGAAAAGCTGAAAGAGCTCGAGGCAAAAGAAGAGCAACAACGTGCAGTCAACGTTGTGATGGAGGGCTCTGTGCATGAACTGGAGGATTTGAGAAGACATCATTCTGATATTCTTGCGTAGAATGAAGAACTCAAAGAAAATTTAAAAGAGATACAGGCACAAGGAGCGCAGTTACGTACAACCAACCTTGAGAACGAGAAACTCAAACCCACACTCTATCGGAGCGCTCGTACTTTGATTCGCTCTGACTATGCACGGAGTTCCTTTGTTCAGGGAGTTCCATTGCTCTGACTATGCACGGAGTTCCTTTGTTCAGGGAGTTCCATTGCTCTGACGATGCACGATGAAGTGATTTGTCTCAAGGAATTCAATTGAAAGCTTCATCTGTGAAGGAGTGTTGTTCTCTGTCGTCTTTCAGTTCGTGTCCACGTGGTATTCATCGTGCATCGTCAGAGCATAGGAACCGTTGGATGACTCCTTGAGGTAAGTCACTTCATCGTGAATCCTCCGAGCAAAGGAACTCACCGAGGCAAAGGAACCCACTGCCTCAAGGAATTCCTTGAGGCAAAGCACCGTGCAAAGCCATCATTCTTCAACAAGGAACATGTCGAAGAGATAGACTCCTGGCTGGCGCTTCGACAGAGCGTGGAACGATAATAAACTCCAAACTCATGCACATCTCATTCTTCTGAAGGACTTTACCACCGTGCATCGTCGGACCAATGGAACATGTTGAAGAAATGAACTCCTGGCGGCAAAGGAACACCGTGAATAGTCCGAGCCAATCAACGTGCGGGCGCTTCGACAGAGCGTGGGTTGGCAATAAATCCAAATCCAGGCACATGTCAGTCTTCTGAAGGACTTCACCACCAAAGCTTCTTCGAACGAGGAGATCGACAACCAAGAGAAAAGAGTCTTGCCAAGGCGGGGGATCGGTAGAGTCCATCTCCACAAGAAAAGCTAAGTGAGACGAGAACAAACTCTCTCTACACTACTGCCATTTATAGGCATGGAACTACTCGGACTCATGCGCCAAAAAGGCAGCCACTTCGAATTCAATTCAATTAATTTCCATTAATACCAATGCATCTGCCCCTTCTCAATTAAAGCTAAGTAAGACTAGAACAAACTCTTCCAACTACGGCCATTTATATGCCATTAATACCAATGAATCTGCCCCTTCGAATTCTGCCAACTTTGATACCCCCTATGTATCAAAGTTTTTTTCTTGATACATTAGGGGGTATCAAAGTTTTGATACCCCCTATGTATGACATGTGGGCCCTTCCTGCTTTATAAAATGTGTACACACACACACATATATATATATATATATATATATATATATATATATATATATATATATACATAAATTTTAATAGGGCCCACAAAACTCTTTTCTAACAAAACTCTTTTCAAAGTTTTGATACCCCTATGTATGACATGTGGTCCCCTCTTGCTTTGTAAAACGTGTAAACATATATATATACACATACATTTTGAGATGGCCCACATGTCATACATAGGCTCCTGTATAAAAGTTTTTTCCCTTTTAAATGGGCTCCATATATAACTTACAAAAAAAGTATAAATAAAACAAAATTTTGTTATAGTCAAGATTTGAACCAATGACCTCTTGAATACAAGTCTAGCATTGTAACCACGACACCACAATATCATTCTCCATTTTGAACTTCACGGAGAATGCCGTTCCCAGTATTAAAACGATCGAGGATTCTATTCGCCGTTTAATTTGGAACGGAGAACGGTATTCTCCGTTTATTTTGAAACGGAGAATAAGATTCCCAGTGTTAAAAACACATTAGAATGTTCATTCTTTGTTTTAATTTGAAACGGAGAATGAAATTCACCGTGTCATTTGAAACGAAGAATGTTATTCTCCGTTTTGAACTGTACGGAGAACATATTTTCTCCATTTTTTATGTACTCCGTGTTTTGAATTTGGAATTTATTGTTCTCCATTTTTATCTAATTGTCTTCTCAAACTTTTGCATTGGAGAACATATTTTTTTTATCTAATTGTCTCGTGTGAATGACATCTTGCCACATAAGAAAGACATTGTCTTAAGTCACCGACGTTACATTTTATTCTATTTGCTCATTGTCACTATTTCGCTTTCGTACTTTACAATTACGATAATCGTGACCCGATTTTTTACAAACTCTACATATTCTAGGCTTCGGGATAGGATGACTTTCTGTAGGCTGGCTTGATTTCCCTTGAGAAGGCATTCCTTTTGTTGCTACCGGATTTGGCTCTTTTAAAGCTTCATGCACTCCATGAACTGCACCAGCTACCATTTGTTCTTCTTCGCCAATATCGGTCACCATTTCTTTCAACTCCATCAGAACAGACGACATCAACTCCGTTCCCCTCTTTTGAATTTTGCTTGATTTCTTACAATAGTATGTAAACAGATTAACTTGTTCATTAATAGAACCATACCTTCTGCTCTCAATAATGTCTGGGTGGATGAATCTTCTTTCTGAGCCAGGTCCGGAGAGATAACTCTCTTTGCAATCCTTGAGCCAACGAGATTTTATCAAGTTCTTTGGAATATCTCCAATTTGCAATCTCTTCATTGCTGAAAAAATATGCCTACAAGGAATCCCCTTGGTCTCCATCCACATGCATTCACATTTTATGATGTTGTCGGCCGGATGAAATGTAACCTTCCGGTTGACACTGTTTGGCGACAAATACTTTTGGACAGTGCAAACTTCTGCCTCTCTTACGATGTGATGATGGGGAACAGTATATGCATCAGAACATGTGATTTCCTTCCTTACATCTATAAACACCGTTTTAGTGTAAATTGCAGCAAATTTACCTTCTATTACGGCCATGCTAGTTTGATTCACAACTGGTGTTAAGAATTTATCATTGACATGCTTACCCATCTGGCCGTAACGTAAGGCCGCCAAACCGTGGTCACAATTTTGAAGGGCCTTCCAAAGTGGCAGCTTCTCATTCAAAAACCTTTTCAGAAATGCGTTCATAGATTCACATCTATTTGTTGCAATAGAACCGTCAAAATAATTACCACGTAGGAATGTGTCCGCCCATCGCTCCCTCGTTTTGTACAATGCAGTGGTCCACTCATTGTTTTCTAAATTATAATCTGTTAGCATCTGCTGCCAACGGTTTTCAAATTCTTCAACTGAATAGTACCTGTTTAGAAAACATGGACGTTAACTAAAGTTGTGATATTGTAACAACAACATACTTCAAAGTAAAGTAGCAAGTGTGCTATGTACCTTTTAATCAGAAGACTCAGTTTATTGTGAAAACCCTCTCGGTGTACATGTTTGGCAGCATTGTTAAGGATATGCCATGAACACGTTCGATGAACTACGCTGGGCATTAAATCCTCAATTGCTTTATTCATGGACTTGCAATCATCCGTGAGAACTGTCACTGGTAATTTGCCGTTCATACACTCTAGGAATTTTTCCAGAACCCAAGAATAAGTCTCTGCAGTCTCATTATTGATCATTGCAAACCCAAACACACATGTCATCGCATGATTGTTTGTACCCACTAGAACCACCAACGACATTTGACTTCTATTTGTTTTACATGTAGAATCGAATGCTAGTGAATCTCCAAATAATTCGTAATCGAATCGACAAGAACCGTCAGCCCAAAAGAGATGGGTCAATCTGGAATCTTCGTCTACCTTGTAGTCGTAAAAGAAATCTGGGTCACTGTTCTCCTTTGATTGAAGAAATGTAAGTGTTGTCGAAGCATGAACATCGTCGAGTGCTCTACTATCTTGAGCTAGAGCGTTGTATAAATCCTTTCTCGTCCATCCAACATTATCCCAGCCACCTTTCTTCTGGACAAGTAAATTCCATATCTCTCCAGTCCCCATCCCTGATTGCTTCATAATCTTAATTTCTTCCAACTCTGCGGGTGTTATATTACGATGGGATCTCAAAAAAGCTGATTCATAATTATTTGCCAGGTTATGGTTGTGATGTACATGAAATTTTTTGACGGACCACATCTTTGTTTTATGGGTGTACCCAATACGAAAAATTGCTTTACAACCACTTTTGCTTTCACTTCTTGGCTCACGAACCCTGTTTGGAGCTTCCTTGTATTTCTTGTGTCTGAATCCCGCATTCGAACAACACCAACTACGGATCGTCACCATACCAGATTTGTTTTTCTTTACCTCGTTCTTTCAAATACTGAAACCATATGCTTTTGAATAAATCCGGTAGAATGTCCCCGCTTCTTCAATAGAGTTGAACTGTAGGCCAACAATATCTTCTTCTAATAGCATGGTTGGATCTTTATTAATGTTGGCAGATTGCAATATTTTTTTGATCGTCGCTGCATCGAAATCCAATGGAGATTCATCGTCGTCCCTAATAACAGAATAAAACAAAATAAACATGAGAAATAGATGTAAAAATATAATGCATTTCTTAAATACATTAGAAAGGGTGATGCGAAATAACATTTCGTTGTTTGAGTTGATGTCTTCATCTTGTTCTTTACTGTCTCCTAAGCTAACATCTTCCAAACTTTGCTCATCATCCAAATCATCTGACAGTCCTCTTAAAAGGAGACTTTCTTCATCGACTAAATCTTCCACACGACGATCACTTTCTCCATGTGACGTCGACATTGAAGAAAATAGAGTGTGTTAGAAACCAGCAGAAGAAACGAAGGACAAGAAACAATACAACAAGAAAGAGTAATGATATTACCGTACCTCCAAATTGACCATCTATATATAGCCCTCCCATCTGATGTGGCATGTTAAATAAATGAGCTTCTTAGCATTTTCCTAAATTAATAGTGTGTCATCTGACATGACTGATGACATGGCAAATTTTAATCCAAAAAGTTAACTACCCAATTTTCTCCATAATAATTTAACGTTAATATCAATGTTATTTTAATATTAATATTAATTTATGTTAATATTAATGTTAATATTAATGTTAATATTAATATTATTGTTAATGTTAACGATAATATTAATATTAATGTTAATGTTAATCTGGAATATTAACTTTAATGTTAATTTTTATTTTAAAAAAATTGCCACGTCAGCTGTCAGATCAACATATCACGTCAGCTGCCACGTAAGGGTGGCCAGTTTGAAAGTGCAATTTGGAGGTACAAAAAGTATTATTCAGAAAGAAACAACTTCCAGCAAGGCAACAACACAACCTTTTCGTCTTCATTGTAACTTCGCCACGTGGCCCTCTTATGATGGCTCATGAAAATTCTTGAGTGATTCTAGGAGCAAGCATAATTTTAAAGGAAACAACTTCCAACAAAACAACTTTCTCGTCTTCTGGGTACATGTATTATTAAAATGTGTAGCTAATAACGCATGAGGAAGCATGCAACAGCAATCTCCACGTGGCCCTCTTTCGTAGGATAACATATGCAGCAGCATTTAATGCTATGAAACCCTATTGTCTTGTTATGTACTATGTATCCTATGTGGCATGAGGCAGAAGACAATAACTTGCATAGGCGGCTATATTCAGAAATATTCAGAAATGACAATAAGTTTAAAAAGTCATCTCCAATGCAAAAAAGTATTGATAAGACAATATAAAGTAATTTTTTACGACTTCCAAGACAACCTTTGCTCTTCTAATGATATGACATCAGTGTTTATTATTAAATTGTGTAGAATAACGCATGCAGAGCGTTTAATGCTACGGGACCTGTTGTGTTAAGGAACACAACATGTGAGAGAGAACCCGAGAGAGAGAGAGAGAGAGAAAGAGAGTGTGGGAGATGGGATAAAGAGGAAAAATTGAGCTCGACTAGATTTTAAACTTAAAATTCAATTTTTGGTTATCATTACTAATAACTAGTTCGCACGTACGAGTTTAGACGAACACTAACTGAGCCCCGAGCAACGTGACATCAGCTAGCTAGGTTTCTAATACCGTGGCATTCATGTTAATTTAAACATTTACAATATTATTGAAACTAATATGACTACTAAAATTAAAAATAGTTTTGGATTTAACATCTACTTCAAACTAGTTAAATTTAAAATTGCATTCTTTTTTATTTAAAATATAATTGGAACTACAATTAATACTAACATTCGCTTGTCCCATAGTTTAAGTCGTATTTCCCTCGATGCTAGGCTTGACGTAGCCCTTGCTTGTCAAGTCGTTGCACGAACACATTAGAAAAGAGTTTTGTTGGGCTATCGAAGTATAGCAAGCACCGTCCCATGTCACGTGCATTTGTTAAGCAGTGAAAGGGTGTGAAGGCCACTGGCAATGTCAAGACATCATGGACTATAGCTGGGTTAGACGACGACCCTTTTGCTGCGGGCCGAATCGGTCCCTTGGCCTAGGAATTGATTGGTTGAAGGAGCAATACACAAGAATAGACTGTCATAGCTGGGTTAGACGACGACCCTTGATTCTCGACAGGTTGTAATATCTAACTGTTGTTAGATAGTAGAACTAGACAGCGTTCTACGTCGTTCCTGCGGTGTAGGCTGGGACGCTGTCACGTACTCATGCCCTTACTCCGGGTGCGGGTCATGATAGGGTGCGCGAGAAAGGAACACTGTCGCTATCGATTCGGTCGGGACCGATAGGTCGGGATCGATTGACTCGATCGAACGGAAACGGTTGAATTAAGATCCATTCTCTCGCCTGAAGTAAACTCAAGGTGAGTGGCTGACCCTCCTCTTCTCGACCCCCTTCCTAGGTAAATCGATAATGTTGTTGCGAATGAAAGGATAAATACAAGGGCACAAACACGGAAAATGGGTTGAGTTTTCAAAGATAATGTAGGCTATGTCTTAATAACTAAAAGGAAAATATGTCTTCGTACGGTTATGGACAACTTGTCGACAACGTAGTTTCCTCGATCAGCACAGGTTTAGCGGGGACTTGCATCGGAGCTAGCTACTTGCGTTGAAAGGACCCCGATTAACAAAGCTATACGTCCAGGATGGTTCCAGAGAAGCCATTCCATAACGTGACAGCATCCCAGCCTACACCGCAGAAACGATGTAGAACGCTGTCTAGTTCTACTATCTAACAACAGTTATAATATCAAAACCTGTCGAGAACGGTCAACTCCGAATGGAGGACAAGCAACGTTAATATAATATACTCAATAAGCTATGATATTATTGCGACCGTCCAGTATAGGTATTTATGTATGGTATTTATGGTGCACATCATCTTAATTCAACCGAGTAGTTCAAAAGAAGGAATTATGTATGGTATTTATGGTGCACATCATTAAGACGGGTTGCGACCGTCAAGTATTGTGATAAGCTATGATATCAGTAAGTTTGGGATCCTTCGGATATTGGGCTAGCAACCCGTATCGAAGCGATCATAGTCTTACACATAAGGATGCCAAAGATGCATTACGGTGCGAATCGTCCATGGTCATTGCGTGATGACAGACCATGGTCATTGCTGCGACAGACCATGGAGAACTTGCATCAGCTAGATATGGCAGCAGTGGAGAGAGGTGCATCGGCTATAGTTCAGGGAGCACCATGACTCCCTAGCAGATCATATATCGCTCTAATAATTCAAATCACATTTTACATTTATTGTCGTATCTTATATTCCAGTTCAGCTTTACTTTTCGTATTTCTCACCATGCTATGTTTCCATTACTCACATGCTCTACCTGCTTTAATACTATACCATGATTTGAGACTAAGTTCTATTTGAAAGAAGGGTTACAACCCCGGTCCTTGTTTGGTCCAAGGGTTGTAACTCGGCTTCAAATAGTTTCCAAGTCACCTATATCTTTGTCTTGTATTTCATTATAATGTCTCTTATAGTATTTGTCAATTCATATGGAACTGCTGTTGGTGTTTGTACTTGCTCATTTTTCTGACAGGATACCGTTGACATATTACAATTGTCTCGTGTGACTGATTGCCCGACCTATTATGGGGTCGAGTCTGATGGAGTAGACCCGGACTGTGGCTTATTAGTAGAGCCACTAGACTTTGCTCACCCTGAGTAGTGTAGCTTAGTTAGGTTTGCCTGGCCTACGAGCTAGCTAGTACTTTTTAGACTGTAGTAGTTTTTATATATTATGTTATTCTCTGGGTTGTTTGTGTATAGCTCTGGTCTTGTGTGGATCTTGGACTTATTTCATGTTCTCATCATTCGTATTTTCCTTTCCATACTATCTACCTTAGTTTTACATTTGTGATTGAGACTGTATTGCTATGTCACATCCATTCGGAGTGTATATACTGTACAGGTACATTTATCTGTTTAGTTGTAGTATTTATAGATGACCTAGACAGCGTTCTACTGCCGAAGTTGCGGCGTAGGCTGGACGTAACCACGTACTCGTGCCCCTAATCAGGGTGCGGGTCGTGACAGAAACACCGTGACCTTCATATAGATAGGACCGGTGGGCTGAGATTAGCGCTGGGTGCAGACGCAGGACCTGCCACCCTTATTCGTATGTTTAAGTTTACGGTTGGTTGGTTGAGTGAAATGATATGATTTCTTATGTAAAGTTCTAACCTTGTAGGCTAGGCGAAATGGGACATAGATGAGCACGATCACAATGTTTATATTAAGATTATGTCTAACTGTATCTGCCGCAGGGACACGGTGGTGGACAAGTTCAGGATATGTTCGGCTCGAGGCGGGGCTCGGCTTGGACGTCCAGATGCATGGAGTCCTTAGCGTTCAAGAGGAGCTACCGCATTGGCGTTCGGACTTACGACATGGAGATGTTCAGCCGAAGACTACTTGTTGGCTATAAAGAGGCATAATGTATGGAACAATGTACTCCTTTGTGAGCTAGAGAGATCATGAGCGTTGTAGCCAATTGGCATGATGAGTTGGGCTATTCAGAGCCATTATAACCTTCCGTTCATTATCAATAAAAGAGATTCTTGTTGTATACTACGTTTTTCTTCCGCTGCTTATGTTATCAATTTGAGCTATAAACACTATTGTGAATATGTTATCTTGCCTTGCACGAGCGCAACTCCAGGCTCGTACGGTATCATGCCCCAGCGATGACGATGATTCGGGTGAAAACTTGATAATGATGAAGACGGTAACTCGGTCGACAAACGTAAGTATCGAGGTATGATCAGAAATTTTTTACAGTAGCATTAATATTAAATCTACATTGGCTTTTCTGTTAATTTAAAATTTACAATATAATTAAAACTAATATTACGAAAATGCTATTTGCTCCCAAAAAATTTGGATGATACCATCTTCCATTATGTGGCATATGACATGGTTGCTAATATGACAGCTGACATGGCAAAATTTAACAATAAAATTAATATTAAAATGAACATTAATAGTAAATAAATAATTTAATATTAAATTAACATTGATTAATATTAACATTAATATTAACATTAACATTAGCATTAGCATTAGCATTAACATTAATATTAATATTGACATTAACATTAACATTAAAAAAATTTGGGTAATTATTTTTGGGGTTAAAATTTGCCATGTCAGCTGTTATGTCATCTGCCATGTCAGATGCCACATAATGGGAGATGGCATTACCCAAATATGTTGGGATCCCAAACGACTAATTGCTAATATTAATACAGTGGCATTACCGTTATTTTCCAATAGATTCGTGACTTGTTCGGTCACACCCCTCCACGAGCGGGTTACATACACCCGCGTAAACGAGGGGTTAAATAGCCTTTTCCAAAGAAGAGAACCCATCCGACTAGAGAGAAACAAAGAAAAGAAGAAGAAGAACAGTCGCAATGGAGAGGAGCAAGATCAACTGCAGCGGATGGGCCGTCATCCCTACCGAGATTCTCTCGATCATACTGGTACTGTCGGGGATGCCGGCGGACGAGGTAATGTGCAACGTGGCCCCAGTTTGCCGTTCGTGGTGGAAGGCGCTCAACGGTCCCTTAGACTATTGGTCTAACGTCGACTTGGTACAGTGGTGCCGGAGGACCCAGCAAACCGCTGAGATTAGTTTGACCGTAATGAAGCTCGTGGCTCGCAGTGAGGGACATCTAGGGTCCCTCTCCGCGTACAAGCTCGACGAAGCAGCCTTCTCTTTTGCATGTTTAAGGCCAGTGCAAAATTTTATTTGGTCTTATTCTAATACTTTATTTTTTCTTTTACAAAATTTTACGTATACTTTTGTTAATTTATATTGATGTTTTCCCATTTTTTCGTTCCCAGTGGAAAGTTTCTAAGGGTGCTGCACATTCCGAAGTGCGACGTGAGTGATGAAACTTTCGTGAGACACTTGGAGTTTCTTCCTGTGCTGGAAGAACTCGATATTAGCTACTGCCTCTACATCACGTCGACTGGAATAATTGCCGCCAAAAATTATTGCCGCCGTCTGGTAAAGCTGAGTAGGAACATGCCCCCCCCGGATTTCATGCTCAGGAACATGTTCGTGCTGGACACGAAAAACGAGGCGGAGGGAAAGGCCATGGCAGATTCGATGCCGCGTCTCGAGCTCCTACATATGGGATTCGGCATGTTCAATGGAGACACGCTGCGATCTATCATATGCAACTGCAAGGCTCTTCGCCTGCTCGACATACGTGGGTGCTTCAACGTGATCTTCGACGACGAACTCTGGAAAATTTGTTATTCAAAAAAGACGTTTAAAAAACCCTTTGATAATGTAATCCCAGTACCAGGAGAACCTGTGTACGAGTGATATAATGATTTAGATATGTTCTATCATTCCTGGGGTGAATGGTGAAAACATTAGCATGCATGCATGCATGCATTCTTTATATATATATTTCACTAGTCTACATACAAGTTTTCTTCTTATGAGTTCGATTCTCCATTTTGAGCAAATTTTACTTTTGTCAATACTAATTTTTTACATGATTATTTTTTTTATAAATAAAATGGACTGTGATATAATGACGCCTAAGACGGCTCACTTCTGAGATTTCGACATTTTTCAACACAGATTTTACCATTAATACAATATCTCAGTGTAATAATATCCTAGAGATTTTGCCATTTTCTAACACAGATTTTACCTTATTCAAAATAAATTCTGGCGGTACAAATTCCACTCATATTAGTGGTATCAGTGCCATTCACCATAATTAATGGTGATCGATACGAAAACATTGGTTTATTTTTCACAACCCTTTAAAATCTATTTACACAGCCAAACAGCCAAACTAATTCATCTTCACGAGCCTTCAAAACCAATTTATATAGATTCAAAACAAAACTAAACAGCCAAACTATTTAAAATTCACAACCATACGGAACAGTCCTAAATGTACCATTCTCCGTCTTTTATGTACCATTCTCCGTCCTAAATGTACCATTCTCTGTCCTATATTGACCATTCTCCATCCTACATGTATCATTCTTCGTCCTACATTTACCATTCTCCGTCCTAAGGTACTGTTTGGGAAGGATGGAAAATGGAAGGAAGGAAAAAGTTGAGAGGAAAGTGAGAGGAAAATTTTAAATGATGGTGTTTGGAAAGGAGGAGAGAAAATGGGGGAGGAAAATTTGAGAGGAAAAATTAGGTGGGTCCCACCAAAAAATTTTCCTCCCAAAAGTGGGAGGAAAATGGAAAGAGATGAGAGAAATTTGAGTGAATTTACCCCACCACCCCTCAAAAAGTTAATATTAAATCATCATTTGAGAATACCAAGGAGAAAATAGTAATTATACCTCTATCCATAAACAAATAAAAAATTGTTTTTAAACTTTACCTTCCCCTACTTTTTGTCCATCCAAACAAAGGGAGGAAAAATTAACTTTACTTTCATTTTACTCTCCTCATTTTCTTTTCCCTTAAATTTTCCTCTCCCTCCCCACAAATGTTCCCAAACACAGTGTAAATGTACCAGTAGCCGTCCTAAATGTACAATTCTCCGTCCAAAATGTACCATTCTTCGTGTTAGAGGAACGGAGAATGGCAATTAACAGCCAAACAGCCAAACTAATTCATCTTCACGAGCCTTCAAAACCAATTTATATAAATTCAAAACAAACATAAACAGCCAAACTATTTAAAATTCACAACCCTACAGAACAGTCCTAAATGTACCATTCTCCGTCTTATATGTACCATTCTCCGTCCTACATGTATCATTCTCCGTCCTACCTCCGTCCTAAATATACCATTCTTCGTCCTATATGGACCATTCTCCGTCCTACATGTATCATTCTTCGTCCTACATTTACCATTCTCCGTCCTAAATGTACCATTCGCCGTCCTAAATGTACAATTCTCCATCCTAGATGTACCATTCTTCGTGTTAGAGGAACGGAGAATGGCCATTAACAGTCCCAAAAATTGTTCCATATTAACTTAAAAAGCATATTAACACACAAAAATGTTAACAATAGAAAAATTCTACAGAACCCAAACACCAGACTCGAACCTAGGCCTTCCATGTAAAAGTCAAATAGCACAACCAACTAAGTCTGCAACTAACCAAAAAATCCGTCCTATATACACTTTTACAACCTTCATCCATTGCTGACATGTGGGCCATGGCCCACATGTCAGCAATGGGTGAAGGTTGTAAGAGTGTATATCCCCAACTTCCAATAAGGAATAGGAAGAGTCGGTTTGGAACGTGTATATATATACATAGGGGTCCCCATTCATCTGAGTAGGTTGCACATTTAACATGGCTCCAAAAAGATCATCTGGTTGGAAACCATTGCCAGAGTCTTCTTCTAGTCGTCGCCGAGCCTCTCCGCATGGAGCATCCTCTGCGCCGCCTCTGGCCCATAACTGGCTGGCAGAGGCTGCGGACTTCCTGACCTCCTGCGGGTTGTCACTGGAGGTCATCGCTCGACCTCTTCATCCGGCGCCCAACTTTGACCTGTTGTCGATCACTCCGGAGGAACGGGATTCTCTGGAGAAGAGGGAAGCCTTTCGCCGCCTGTGCCATAGGGCGGGTGTGCGCACCCTGCAGGACTTTGCGGAGATCCTCCGCGAGGCCGGTGAGGGCTAGACTTTTTTTTTTCTTTCATTTTTTACAGTTTTTTGTCCTCCTCTTGTATAGTTCTCCGGAGAATGTTCTGTAACGCCCCAGAACCAGAATACTGGAGAGCGGGGGCATACATAGCCAGCTACGTATAATAAAATGGAATCCACCTCACTATACGGTCACGGCTGTCTAGATATATGAGGGTTTAACTACAATCTATCAGTCTCCTATGGTCAAGAATCAGCCTATTGTCTCAATCACAAGCAAGTAAGTAAATGTTACAAGATGTAAGACCATCAAATATACAATAGTAAGGCGTCCCCAACATTACATATTGGATGATCATGAAGCTAGTCGTACAGAATGTCAAGACTAGTAAGACTTCAGTCGTACATAATCAATCCTAGGATATGTCAATCATGCTACAGCCCGTAGGCAGACAGTAAGTAAAGGTGCAATCGAGCTAACATGTGCTCGTCGGCTAAACGCCTCAAAAGAATAATTTTACAATAAAGTGGGAGGACAAAAGAAACCCACTCATTACCAGGGTTACGCCTGGTGGTCACCATCTGGCTGGAAGTTAGGTAGATCCTCTGGGACTGCTCCGATATCTGGCCATACAAAACTAGCTGGGTCAGACCCCAGAAAGAGCAAGTGCCACAAAGGAGGCTTCACTTAGGAACTAAAACCAGCACATCAATAATAGAATAATAAGATAGTAAATAAAGAATTGCTAATAATAGAGATAACCACAGTAAACTGAGTACGAGAAAACCATTCAAGTAGCCAGGTCACAACCCTTAAACCAAACTAGGACCGGAGTTGTAATCCTTCACCTGAATAGAAACCCGTCTCAAATACTATTGGTACAGTGAGGAAAAATACTGTTCCGGGAGCCAAGTTACAACCCTTATACCAAACAAGGACCGGGATTGTAACCCTTCGCCTGAACGGAACTGGACCCCTGATCTTTATTGTTCAGGCCAGTATAAATAATTAATCATGCTGTTGAAGTAAGGTAAAACATGACGAGCATGGCATGGGGTGCAATAAGACAATAAACGAAGAGAGGACACAGAACTGCTCCGGGAGCCAGGTTACAACCCTTAAACCAATCAAGGACCTGGGTTGTAACCCTTCGCCTGAACAGAACTGGACCCCCGATCGTTATTATTAAGGCAAGCATCAATAATCATGTCGTGTCATAATCTTGTACAGGATCGGGACAAGATTAAGCTGGGATAAACTCCATCCAATCAATCATGGCCAATCAAGAGTACGGCTTGATACTTTTAACTAACTAGGGTTATCACAGGCCTAGTTACTAGCAAGATGTAGTAAGATTATCCCAACAGCCACAAGCCCTGCAGACCATCCGGTTATCCAGGTCGAATTTTTGTTTATGGAGAATGCAACACGCAACGGTGTGCTGGAAATGTGCCCTACTCGGCGGTAGGCTACAAGTCCACTAATGCGCCCAGATAACGAAATTGCATGTAGCTGGGAATCTCTTCATGTCTACTAAATTATTCTAGTTTATTAGCCTTAGTCAATTACTGTAGGTATCCCTGACCGTGGTAATCAGGGATCCCTGTCCTAGACATGATGCAAACATTACCGGTTCATTTTGTACAAACACAATCACCCACGGTGTCCAGGCCATTCAATTCTGCCGTGACATGCTAGCCGTCGCAACAGCATTCGAGATATATATCATGTCAAATATACTGTCAAGAATGCGCCACGATGGGTCACTATCATGTCATTATTTAAAATTAACATTAATCTGATATAAGCGTGTATGCAATAACTAAATATAAACATGGTACAAGAGTTGTGGAAGAATCATGCGGCTCAGGGAGACGAGGTATAACTTCCACATACGAACTCAATTTAAGGTGCTCCAGAGATATTCGAAAAGGTAAGACAAAGATCTAAAACTTTCATGTTTTAAGTTTTTCGAAATTCTGGCTAGAAAATAGCTTAACTTGGCAAAAACAGTCATTATGTGCACTTTTTATGCCAAAAAATCAATTATGCGTAAAATATGTAAAAGGGAAGGGTTCCAGCATAAAATTTCACATTCTGGGTACCATCCAGCGTAATTTACGCAATTTCAGGGTTCCCAGCGTAAAATATTACATTCTGGATATAATCCAGCGTAATTTACGCAATTCCAGGGTTCCCAATGTAAAATATTACATTCTGGATACAATCCAGCGTAATTTACGCAATTCCAGGGTTTTCTGCGTAAAATATTACATTCTGGATACAATCCAGCGTAATTTACGCAATTTTAGGGTTCTCTGCGTAAAATATTACATTCTGGATATAACCCAGCGTAATTTATGCAATTCCAGGGTTCCTTGCGTAAAATATTACATTCTGGATACAATCCAGCGTAATTTACGCAATTCCAGGGTTCCCTGCGTAAAATTTCATTTTACGCAGCCTTCCTGCGTAAAATTTGATTTTACGCTAGCTTCCCTGCGTAAAATTTCATTTTACGCTAGAACCAGATTCTTCAGCCGACATGAAAATTCAAAAAACTTGTTTTGGCCATAAAAACTTCATTTTAACTCGAAATGAGGTGAATCAAAACCAAATTCACACGAAATTTCGTGCTCTTGCTCATGGAACTATTAGTTTTCGAAAATAACTAGTTTTAGTATATCAAAACCAAGAAAACTCTATGGACTCAAAGTTAAAATGTAGATCTAGAAGAATCTATCCATCAAAATTAAAAACTCCAAGTTCTAAAGAGGCTTATAATCATATAAAGAAGAGAATGGAACGATAAATATTAAGATCCCTCAAGAAGCAAGATTGCACTTGCCTAAACCTCTTGGTAGGTGGAGAGCAACTGTGAGGAAGAAGAAGAGTGAATGATGAGAGAGAAAGAGGGTGGGGTTAATAAATGATGATGGGGGTGGTAGGTAGAGGTTCACCTTGGTTCATGATGAACCAAGTAAACCAAGCCAAGCCGAACCAACCCAATCTTCCTCCTATCCGAATAAAACCAAGCTCCACTTAATCAAAATAAATCCATGAACAATAAATGACAATTAAACCACAATGCTAAATATGAAAATAAACCACAACTAACTAATCAAAGAAAATAAGAAATACGGGTCAGAAATACGAACACATATAAAATACGTATCACGAATTTCGGGACACTACATCCTACCCACCTTAAAAGAATTCCGTCCTCGGAATTTAATCAAGAGGCTAGAGATGTCGGGACAGCTATACTATCGCAAGCAATCTTCTCTACCAATCAATCATACAATCATACATGCAAGCAAGGAATCGAAGTGCAAGGCATAAGGAAGATATTACACCTTACGAGCCAAACCGATTGGGATAACGTGATCGGATATCATCCTCACACTCCCACGTTTGACTCTCCCAAGGAGCGATGAACTCAAGCAACACGAACTAAACTGATAGTCTTGCGCTTAAGGTCTCTCTCTTTGGTCAAACAGGGACACGGGCCTCTCCTCATACGAAAAGGTTGGTACCAATAACCGTTTTCGAATGATCTAGGACATGGCTCGGGCCGGGATATACCGTTGTAATTAGGATACATGAAACATGACAAGTGTCCTGTATAACGACGGCGGAAAATAAGACAATAGGACACATATACCTCTCTGCCGATTCTGGATCTGAGCTTGGACCTGGGCATACTGCTGGGGTCTCTGTAGCTGGAAGGCTAGGGCCTGAGGCGGCAATGGCCTCGGAGGCTGGTACTGCTGCTGAAACACTTGGGCCTGAGGCGGCAATGGCCTCGGAGGCTGGTACTGCTGCTGCTGCTGGACTGGGGCTGGTCCCCTTACCGAGGGCTTATTCTGGGCCGATGATGAACTGGCCCTATTCGGACAGGACCCTATATTGTGGGCCGGTGCCCCACAAGCCAAACAAAATCCCTGTGCTCTGCGACACTCCGAAACAACGTGTCCTGGCTTCCCACAATAAGTGCAGCCCATTGCGGAAGACTGCTTCGGCTTCTGTTGCGGAGGGGACGTGACCGATGTCACTGAGGCCGCCTGTCTCGGAGTTCCAATTGTCAAAGTCCTGACTGCCGGGGCTGGTGCTGTCGACTGGGTCAGCTGGCCGTGAGATCGCTTCCGACCTCCGGTCCTGTCCACGATCCTGTAGGAGGTATACTCGTGCCTCCTAGCTGCCCTCAACACTGCATCAAAAGTCTGATGCTCAAACTGTTCCACTGCCAACAAAATCTCGAGATGGAGCCCTTGTTGGAACCGCTAGGCTCTGTCAAACTCGGTCGCCACCAAAGTGGGAGCAAACCGACTAAGCCTGAAAAACTCGGCCGCATACCCGTCGACCGTTCTGCCTCCTTGCTTCAGATTGGTGAACTTGGTCTGTAGATTGTACCGAGCCACCGCATCGAAGTACTTCGTCTGGAATCTTTCATGGAATACTGCCCAAGCAATAGGCGCCACCAATCCAACGGCCTGAGCTGCCCACCAGCTGCGGGCAAGATCCAGTAACTGTAGACGCACCACGGCCACCTTCTCGTCCTCGGGGTTCTGGCTGCCTCTAGAATGACTTCAGTATCCTGGAGCCATGCATCAGCAGCGATAGCATCTTCGCTTCCATCGAAGAATGGGGGGTTCAGGCGCTTGAAACTTTTCGCTGTACTGTTCCTTGGATGACCGACTCTGTTCAGAGCATCTTCCACTGCCTGGTGCAATGCATCACCTCGACGATCTTCGGAAGCTAACAAGGTCCTGATGAGACCTACCAAAGTGCCATCATCAGGCTCTGCAGGCTGAACTGGCTGAACTGGTGGCTCTGGATCCCCGGTAGGCATGACTCGGGATGCTGCTCCTGAGTGCTGGGCCTGATCTTTTAGTTGCTGTTGGTCCACGGGAGGTGATCCGCCTTGCTGATCGGTAGGTCCAGGTTCAATGCCGCTGAAGAAGACGACATGGGAACAATAAGGAAGGACCAGGACAGATCAACGATTACAAGCATGTGATCAGGACAAGAATTTTAGGAACCAAGGGGATACGAGCAGAGATCAAGGGCGAGTACTGATTGAGACATCTATTCGGTAAGCCCTCACATATCTTGATTGACAAGACCTGCATGGGCCACCACTAAAACCATGTAAGGCCCCAGAACCAGAATACTGGAGAGCGGGGGCATACATAGCCAGCTACGTATAATGAAATGGAATCCACCTCACTATACGGTCACGGCTGTCTAGATATATATGAGGGTTTAACTACAATCCACCAGTCTCCTATGGTCAAGAATAAGCCTATTGTCTCAATCACAAGCAAGTAAGTAAATGTTACAAGATGTAAGACCATCAAATATACAATAGTAAGGCGTCCCCAACATTACATATTGGATGATCATGAAGCTAGTCATACAGAATGTCAAGATTAGCAAGAGTTCAGTCGTACATGATCAACCCTAGGATATATCAATCATGCTACAGCCCGTATGCAGACAGTAAATAAAGGTGCAATCGAGCTAACACGTGCTCGTCAGCTAAACGCCTCAAAAGAATAATTTTACAACAAAGTAAGAGGACAAAAGAAACCCACTCATTACCAGGGTTACGCCTGGTGGTCACCATCTGGCTGGAAGTTAGGTAGATCCTCTGGGACTGCTCCGATATCTGGCCATACAAAACCAGCTGGGTCAGACCCCAGAAAGAGCAAGTGCCACAAAGGAGGCTTCATTTAGGAACTAAAACCAGCACATCAATAATAGAATAATAAGATAGTAAATAAAGAATTGCTAATAATAGAGATAACCACAGTAAACTGAGTACGAGGAAACCATTCAAGTAGCCAGGTCACAACCCTTAAACCAAACAGTGAGAAAAAATACTGTTCCGGGAGCCAAGTTACAACCCTTAAACCAAACAAGAACCGGGATTGTAACCCTTCGCCTGAACGGAACTGGACCCCTGATCTTTATTGTTAAGGCCAGTATAAATAATTAATCATGCTGTTGAAGTAAGGTAAAACATGACGAGCATGGCATGGGGTGCAATAAGACAATAAACGAAGAGAGAACACAGAACTGCTCCGGGAGCCAGGTTACAACCCTTAAACCAAACAAGGACCGGGGTTGTAACCCTTCACCTGAACAGAACTGGACCCCCGATTGTTATTGTTAAGGCAAGCATCAATAATCATGTCGTGTCACAATCTTGTACAGGATCGGGACAAGATTAAGCTGGGATAAACTCCATCCAATCAATCATGGCCAATCAAGAGTACGGCTTGATACTTTTAACTAACTAGGGTTATCACAGGCCAAATTACTAGCAAGATGTAATGAGATTATCCTAACAGCCTGTCACGACCCGCACCCTGTGTAGGGGCACGAGAAGTGGGTACGTCCAGCCTACGCCGCAGTGTCGGCGGTAGAACGCTGTCCTAGGTTGCTAACTAATCTTATGCAGTGTATATAATGTACTTGCCAAGATCTCAACTCCGAAGGGAGGACAAGTAAAAGATATGATATACTCAATCACAGTCTAAGCACGATAAGATAACACAGAAATCTAGATACCAACTAACAACAACATAAATTAAACTACTAAAATAATAACAACAATATCTCAAAAACTCTAATACAACTCAATATCTCAAGTTTAATACAAACAAGCTCAAAACATGAAAGCTAAGTAAGCCTACTAGCTAAACTCCTGAATCACTCCTGAGAGTCGGAACCAAAGGTAGCTAATCCCTCGCCAGGTCCATGGTAAGTAGGGCATGTGTCGTCAGGAGTATCATCTGTAATATTTTCAACAGGTCCAATCAGGACAGGAACGAGCACATCTCATCTAGAAATCCCAAGTAAATGACAAAGACTATAAAGCAGTTTTTAGACAGTTATACAGATGAGCATGGCAGTTTTATACAGATAATGATGTAGAGAAACAATGAGGGTACAAGGAAAGTAAAGTAACTAACAAGAGAAGAAAACATGGCAAGGAAGACTGTAGTAAACTAGCTGAACTAGAATAACATGGTATAAGTCCAGACAGTATAAAAGGTAATCCCAGTGTGAGTCCAGTCCATATAATCCAATACTAGATGATTCCAGTACAAGATGAGTCCAGTAAAATGAGTCCAAAAGTGATCCATGATTCCAGGGTAAGTCCAGACTATACTCTAACAGTGTGTTTTAAAATACTGAGATCAACATGTAAACGGCTAGGGGTAATCAGGCACATCGCACACTCGGCCAAGTGTGGGATGGCTAGCATTCCAGAATAGTTCCAAGGGAGGTGGTTCCAGATTTTAGGTATGTTCACATGTCTACTCAAGTATTTCCCCGCCCACAAGTGAATCCATAATCCAACACTACAACCAGTATGAGTCCAGCCAATGATTCCAGAAATGATTCCAGTAGGGTGATGCCAGTAGTGATTCCAGATATAGAGGCCAGACATGAATAAATGAGTGTCGCATGTAATGGATCCAGCAATACTAATCGTGTTTGTACAGAGAATCACATATAGCTAACTAGAACTGAAATACAGTAAATGACAAGTAATGAAAGAACTATCAGAGAATGTACTCGCCTGACACTCTGGAAGAGTAGTGTAATATCAGATGTCTGTACCAGGGTCATAATGTCCTAAAATAGAGTAATACAGTTATGACATGTCCAAAATGAGGTAAATCAAATCTACAATGCAATCTATATGAATTCTAAGCCAATCTAGGTCAAAGTCAAACTTGGTCAACTCTACAGTCAAACTAAGTCAAATCAAGTCATACTAGGTCACAAGAAATCAAACTAAGTTAAATAGAGTCAACAAGGTCAAACAAGTCAAGGTTAGTCAAATCTAGGTTAAAGTCAACTCCTGGTCAACACTCTAATCAAACTAGTCAAATATTAGTCAACATGATCAATCTGGGTCAAGTCTAGGTCAAACTTAGTCCAACTAGTTAGGGTTTTAGTCAAACTAGTTATCTAGGTCATTACTAGTCATTTCTAGGTTAACTAGGTCACTTTTGACCTAAGGTTGACTTTGGTCTACCCTTAGTCAACAATGGTCAACAAGTTGGGTTTTGGGCCATTAGGGTTAGCCCCAAGCCATGGGCTAGAAATCCTAGGCCATAGGCTAATGATGGGGTTTTCATATAAACCTATAACTAGGAGTCACATATATATATATATATATATATATATATATATATATATATATATATATATATATATATATATATATATATATATATATATATATATATACACTATCTAACCACCACCCAATATCCATATACCCAAAATATGAATAACATATATAATACAACCACATACATATATATATATATATATATATATATATATATATATATATATATATATATATATATATATTGACCTAAAGTAAACTAGTACAATATATACATATATCTCATATATGTATATATACATATATATAAACTTATATATATATATACCTATATATGTAGAGACATAGAGAGAGAGAGAGACAAAGGGGAAGAGAGAGAGAATGAGACAGTGAGAGAGAGGGGGGGGTGAACAGTAGGCTGGACAGGGGAGGGTTCCAGGAATCTGGAACCTAAGTGGCTCCCCAACACACACACACACAACATATATACATACCTACAACCACACACCACCATTTCTCCCCAAATTCGACCCACACTCACAAATACATATATACTATATATATACATACTAAAATACACCAGTCCAATGTATAAAACATATAAAAATAGGTTTTGAAATCCATTTTCAAAAACTGGAAAATAATCCTAAAACTGGAAAATCAGGACTGTACATTAGGTAAATAGGTAAACTTGATTTCTCATACAAAACCGAGCTAAGGCTCGATACTAGTGGTTGGTAACTAAGGCCCCACACATACACTAGTGTCCTAGGTCACTGACACGACACCACGACACAGTTTCGCGTGTCCAAACTCACAAAACAACCACTCGGGTAAACACTGATACACTGTGCAATGTCACAGCGTTGTGCACGCGTGCACTTAGCTCTAGGACACGACACACGTGTCTAGAAGTCTCGTGCACGTGTGGGTAGGTTCGTCTAGGGTTGGTCTAGGGTTTAGGTAGCCTGTCTCGTGTCCACGTGTCCTCAGGACACGGCACGAACTCTGTATCAGTCGAAGAAAATCGACTGATACTCAGTGTTCTGCACCGCGTCGTACATGGGTTCTCGTGTCTCGTGGACACGACACGAGCCACGTGGGGCCTCGTGGTCATATCCACGTGTAGCCCACATGATGGGCTACACACTCGTGCAAACACGAGGTGTCCACAACGTGTCTAGAGTCGACACGACTCGCGTGTCAGTGAGAAAAACGTGTTCGTACAGTGCAGTGTATGGTCAGTGCGTGTCGAATTTCTCGTTCGACACGACACGACTTGACACGAAACTTTGGGGATGTCTTGTCAGACATTGCCCCTAGGTTTGTGTCAAGTTTCACGTGTCCACGTGTCCAGGTGAGGGAGAAAAGGGGGTCGGGTAGCAGGGCACAGTGCACACTGTGTGCACAGCGTGTTCGTGTCCATTTTGGACACGGACACGACACGATAACGTGCTCAGTAAGTTAGGGTTGTGTCCTACATGTCTAGGGCTACCCAAAAATATAATTTGTTTTACACAAACACAACATTAAACCCTAAGTGACATTTCACCAAACACAGTTTTAAACACACAGATACGTGTCCGATACGGACACCAAATCGAACCTAGTTCTCACCAAACTTGACACACAGTTAGGGCAGACCTATATGAATACAATTATGAAGAAAAATCACTATATTAACTAGGTTTGATAGTATTTACCTATTAGTGCAAAACCAATGGAAAAATCCAATGTAGGGGGGGTGTGTCCACTAGCCTTGATGATGCCCCAAAGCTTGTGACCTTGTTGGCTAGCCTTCCACAGTCTCTTCTAGGTACTAGGATTCCAATGCAAAAGATTTGAGTGGATTTGGAGTTAAAATGAACAAGTTATGGGTGTTTGAAGTGGAGGGGTTCTCAAGGTTTCATGAAGTTGTAAAAATGGCTTGAATGAATGATGGGGTGTGCATATAGGATGGGGGTGTTGTTGGCTGCCATGGGGGGTAGGGGTAGGCTATAGGGCCCCCTTTCCACCTTGCAAAGCTTAGCCCCTAAGGCTTTGACTAGGTAGATAGATATTTAGGTTTTTCTAAAATATCTAAAAAGTAATATCTAGATATTTATCAACTAGATATTTACACATAAAGCTAACATCCTCTACTTAGTCTTCTAGGTTAGTGGCTAACCTCTAGATTAGTGCTAAACTAGGTTAGGGACTCTCATGACACTAATCAATAATTAAATAATAATAAAACACATAAATCCAAATAATTCCCAATAAATCCTAGAAAATTACTAAAATACCCTTTAGGCCAAAAAGCCCTAATTTGATGTTCTAAACCTATGGTTAGGCTCACATGATCATGGTTAGTCTCTAGGTTAGAGAAAACTAGGGTTTACACTAAGTTATACTAACCAAAATCACAAAGTCATAAGTCATGAAAGCATGACTTTAGAAATGGTTTAACTCAACTAAAATCACCAGAAAATCATACCATGACTAAAATACCACTAATAAATAATAAACATAATAAAATTTCAAAAATTCCCAATTTCAGAAAACAGGGTGTTACAAGTCTACCCACCTTAAAATAATTTCGTCCTCGAAATTTAGATGGTCGTACTCTTTCTAGGTCAAACCTCCAACAATCAGGGGCGAGGCTACTACCTAGCAACATACAAGGTCAACAAGCAATATATGGGTAGTAGACCTATACTGGGTCATGTCCAAAAATTGGCTGGCAGTTTTAGGTCATAAGGTGTCCTCAATTCAAATCGAAATCAAGTAACTCCATGGGGTAAATCAGGATGGAGCCTCGGGTCAGGAAAATCGTACTAAGCAAATGAAGCACACAATGGTATGTCTGAGTGGGATACTAAGGTCATGGGTGTAGTATGTCATGTCTAGGTTACGTATGTGAAGTCAGTTTTGAGAAAACAACTAATCTTGTGCTCCTAATTTAAAAGTCACGGTAATGTACCTATGATGATCATAATTTAGAGTGGGAAAGGTCTATGGTCTAAATTAAGCCAGAAATTGTGGTGTAATAGTAGTACCAGGGGAACAGGTTAAATGGAACAGTCTGTGGTCTCATCTAGGTGCACTAGTCATTCTAGATCAATACTGTCCTATGGTATCAAAACGTACAAGCAATCTAAAGTGTCCTAATTGGGAAGATAAGAAAACAACAATCATGAAGGCTATAGGGTCGTCTACCATCCTATATGAAAATAGGTCATTAACAAGTGAAAAATCATTAAAGTTACCCTTCCATAAAAAGAAAATTGAAAATTTAGGTACAAACAATCACAAATAGATTTTTGTTTTGACACGATCTAAGTTGATCAATTTCAGGATAAATCGAGATTGGGCAAGATGGGAAATCAATGAAATCAAGTATGAGCACGAACATCCAATGATGAAGATCCAGGTCATGATTAAATTTAATCCAACTGGATATGAATACGAGGTTCATAGGCGATAAAATAATTCCAAGGAGAATTGTCAAGGCTGTTGCGGATAAGATTCTAAGGCAAGTTTAACTATGTCTTCATCCACGTAGATTAATATATGAAAAAGCGAATCAAAACGCAATAGGTTGATCAGACCATCATGCGCCGGTTCTGATTAGATAATATGTTAGTGGGTGTATACCCAATAGAATATATCATGATCAAGCTCGAAAAGGATAAGCTTGTAAAACTTAAGGATAAATTTATAGCATAAGATATAAGTAAGGGTGGAAATGATGAAAGAAGATACATAGTCCAAGATCCTTAACCAATCGGGTCAAGTATTCAAAGTAAGGTACAAGGATGATAGTATCAAGAAGGACAATATGAAATAGATTATACAGATTTGAACAAAAGTCAGTAGATTCAAATCCCTGGAAATTTCCTAGTTGTGATTGAGTATCCTCTCTCTAAGCCTATTATCAAATTCTATCACAGGCTGTAGTGATACTCTAGTTCGAATACCACTACATAAACTCGAGACCTGCATGGGCCACCACTAAAAATGTGTCACGACCCGCACCCTGTGTAGGGGCACGAGAAGTGGGTACGTCCAGCCTACGCCGCAGTGTCGGCGGTAGAACGCTGTCCTAGGTTGCTAACTAATCTTATGCAGTGTATATAATGTACTTGCCAAGATCTCAACTACGAAGGAAGGACAAGTAAAAGATATGATATACTCAATCACAGTCTAAGCACGATAAGATAACACAGAAATCTAGATACCAACTAACAACAACAGAAATTAAACTACTAAAATAATAACAACAATATCTCAAAAACTCTAATACAACTCAATATCTCAAGTTTAATACAAACAAGCTCAAAACATGAAAGCTAAGTAAGCCTACTAGCTAAACTCCTGAATCACTCCTGAGAGTCGGAACCAAAGGTAGCTAATCCCTCGCCAGGTCCATGGTAAGTAGGGCATGTGTCGTCAGGAGTATCATCTGTAATATTTTCAACAGGTCCAATCAGGACAGGAACGAGCACATCTCATCTAGAAATCCCAAGTAAATGACAAAGACTATAAAGCAGTTTTTAGACAGTTATACAGATGAGCATGGCAGTTTTATACAGATAATGATGTAGAGAAACAGTGAGGGTACAAGGAAAGTAAAGTAACTAACAAGAGAAGGAAACATGGCAAGGAAGACTGTAGTAAACTAGCTGAACTAGAATAACATGGTATAAGTCCAGACAGTATAAAAGGTAATCCGAGTGTGAGTCCAGTCCATATAATCCAATACTAGATGATTCCAGTACAAGATGAGTCCAGTAAAATGAGTCCAAAAGTGATCCATGATTCCAGGGTAAGTCCAGACTATACTCTAACAGTGTGTTTTAAAATACTGAGATCAACATGTAAACGGCTAGGGGTAATCAGGCATATCGCACACTCGGCCAAGTGTGGGATGGCTAGCATTCCAGAATAGTTCCAAGGGAGGTGGTTCCAGATTTTAGGTATGTTCACATGTCTACTCAAGTATTTCCCTGCCCACAAGTGAATCCATAATCCAACACTACAACCAGTATGAGTCCAGCCAATGATTCCAGAAATAATTCCAGTAGGGTGATGCCAGTAGTGATTCCAGATATAGAGGCCAGACATGAATAAATGAGTGTCGCATGTAATGGATCCAGCAATACTAATCATGTTTGTACAGAGAATCACATATAGCTAACTAGAACTGAAATACAGTAAATGACAAGTAATGAAAGAACTATCAGAGAATGTACTCGCCTGACACTCTGGAAGAGTAGTGTAATATCAGATGTCTGTACCAGGGTCACAATGTCCTAAAATAGAGTAATACAGTTATGACATGTCCAAAATGAGGTAAATCAAATCTACAATGCAATCTATATGAATTCTAAGCCAATCTAGGTCAAAGTCAAACTTGGTCAACTCTACAGTCAAACTAAGTCAAATCAAGTCATACTAGGTCACAAGAAATCAAACTAAGTTAAATAGAGTCAACAAGGTCAAACAAGTCAAGGTTAGTCAAATCTAGGTTAAAGTCAACTCCTGGTCAACACTCTAATCAAACTAGTCAAATATTAGTCAACATGATCAATCTGGGTCAAGTCTAGGTCAAACTTAGTCCAACTAGTTAGGGTTTTAGTCAAACTAGTTATCTAGGTCATTACTAGTCATTTCTAGGTTAACTAGGTCACTTTTGACCTAAGGTTGACTTTGGTCTACCCTTAGTCAACAATGGTCAACAAGTTGGATTTTGGGCCATTAGGGTTAGCCCCAAGCCATGGGCTAGAAATCCTAGGCCATAGGCTAATGATGGGGTTTTCATATAAACCTATAACTAGGAGTCACATATATATATATATATATATATATATATATATATATATATCTATATATATAGATATACACTATCTAACCACCACCCAATATCCATATACCCAAAATATGAATAACATATATAATACAACCACATACATATATATATATATATATATATATATATATATATATATATATATATATATATATATATATATATATATATATATATATATATATATATATATGTGGTTGTAAAAAAAAAAAAAAAAAAAAAAAAAAAAAAAAAAAAAAAAAATATATATATATATATATATATATATATATATATATATATATATATATATATTGACCTAAAGTAAACTAGTACAATATATACATATATCTCATATATGTATATACACATATATATAAACTTATATATATATATATACCTATATATGTAGAGACATAGAGAGAGAGACAAAGGGAAAGAGAGAGAGAATGAGACAGTGAGAGAGAGGGGGGGTGAACAGTAGGCTGGACAGGGGAGGGTTCCAGGAATCTGGAACCTAAGTGGCTCCCCAACACACACACACACAACATATATACATACCTACACACACACACACCACCATTTCTCCCCAAATTCGACCCACACTCACAAATACATATATACTATATATATACATACTAAAATATACCAGTCCAATGTATAAAACATATAAAAATAGGTTTTGAAATCCATTTTCAAAAACTGGAAAATAATCCTAAAACTGGAAAATCAGGACTGTGCATTAGGTAAATAGGTAAACTTGATTTCTCATACAAAACCGAGCTAAGGCTCGATACTAGTGGTTGGTAACTAAGGCCCCACACATACACTAGTGTCCTAGGTCACTGACACGACACCTCGACACAGTTTCGCGTGTCCAAACTCACAAAACAACCACTCGGGTAAACACTGATACACTGTGCAATGTCACAGCGTCGTGCACGCGTGCACTTAGCTCTAGGACACGACACACGTGTCTAGAAGTCTCGTGCACGTGTGGGTAGGTTCGCCTAGGGTTGGTCTAGGGTTTAGGTAGCCTGTCTCGTGTCCACGTGTCCTCAGGACACGGCACGAACTCTGTATCAGTCGAAGAAAATCGACTGATACTCAGTGTTCTGCACCGCGTCGTGCATGGGTTCTCGTGTCTCGTGGACACGACACGAGCCACGTGGGGCCTCGTGGTCATATCCACATGTAGCCCACATGATGGGCTACACACTCGTGCAAACACGAGGTGTCCACAACGTGTCTAGAGTCGACACGACTCGCGTGTCAGTGAGAAAAACGTGTTCGTGCAGTGCAGTGTATGGTCAGTGCGTGTCGAATTTCTCGCTCGACACGACACGACTTGACACGAAACTTTGGGGATGTCTTGTCAAACATTGCCCCTAGGTTTGTGTCAAGTTTCACGTGTCCACGTGTCCAGGTGAGGGAGAAAAGGGGGTCGGGTAGCAGGGCACAGTGCACACTGTGTGCACAGCGTGTTCGTGTCCATTTTGGACACGGACACGACACGATAACGTGCTCAGTAAGTTAGGGTTGTGTCCTACATGTCTAGGGCTACCCAAAAATATAATTTGTTTTACAAAAACACAACATTAAACCCTAAGTGACATTTCACCAAACACAGTTTTAAACACACAGATACGTGTCCGATACGGACACCAAATCGAACCTAGTTCTCACCAAACTTGACACACAGTTAGGGCAGACCTATATGAATGCAATTATGAAGAAAAATCACTATATTAACTAGGTTTGATAGTATTTACCTATTAGTGCAAAACCAATGGAAAAACCCAATGTAGGGGGGGGGGGGGGGGGGTGTGTCCACTAGCCTTGATGATGCCCCAAAGCTTGTGACCTTGTTGGCTAGCCTTCCACAGTCTCTTCTAGGTACTAGGATTCTAATGCAAAAGATTTGAGTGGATTTGGAGTTAAAATGAACAAGTTATGGGTGTTTGAAGTGGAGGGGTTCTCAAGGTTTCATGAAGTTGTAAAAATGGCTTGAATGAATGATGGGGTGTGCATATAGGATGGGGGTGTTGTTGGCTGCCATGGGGGGTAGGGGTAGGCTATAGGGCCCCCTTTCCACCTTGCAAAGCTTAGCCCCTAAGGCTTTGACTAGGTAGATAGATATTTAGGTTTTTCTAAAATATCTAAAAAGTAATATCTAGATATTTATCAACTAGATATTTACACATAAAGCTAACATCCTCTATTTAGTCTTCTAGGTTAGTGGCTAACCTCTAGATTAGTGCTAAACTAGGTTAGGGACTCTCATGACACTAATCAATAATTAAATAATAATAAACACATAAATCCAAATAATTCCCAATAAATCCTAGAAAATTACCAAAATACCCTTTAGGCCAAAAAGCCCTAATTTGATGTTCTAAACCTATGGCTAGGCTCACATGATCATGGTTACTCTCTAGGTTAGAGAAAACTAGGGTTTACACTAAGTTATACTAACCAAAATCACAAAGTCATAAGTCATGACTTAGCATGACTTTAGAAATGGTTTAACTCAACTAAAATCACCAGAAAATCATACCATGACTAAAATACCACTAATAAATAATAAAAATAATAAATTTTCAAAAATTCCCAATTTCAGAAAATAGGCAGCCACAAGCCCTGCAGACCATCCGGTTATCCAGGTCGAATTTCCGTTTATGGAGAATGCAACACGCAACGGTGTGCTGGAAATGTGCCCTACTCGACGGTAGGCTACAAGTCCACTAATGCGCCCAGATAACGAAATTGCCTGTAGCTGGGAATCTCTTCATGTCTATTGAATTATTCTAGTTTATTAGCCTTAGTCAATTACTGTAGGTATCCCTGACCGTGATAATCAGGGATCCCTGTCACCCTCACTTTTTCCAGTTAGGGGTAAAATGGTAATTTTCCATTTTATAATATTTTTGGGAATTTTATTTCATGAATATTATTATTTAATTATTATAGGAGTCGGGTTCGAATTTCATCGCATTCCGAGTTAATTCGGGACCCCGGTGAATTTCGACTTGAGCTGTAATTAGCCTGTTAGCTAACCATGGCCCACCACACTAAAAATTAGGGTTTAGGAGTTTGGACTAGTTCCCCATGAGTAATTTAGTTTAATTATAATTTTTATTTATTTTTAGCAACTTCCTAAACCTAATTTGGAATTTATTTAATATTAGGCTTAGGGAGGGGCAAACTTGTAATTTACAAGTGCCCCTCACCCAACCACCATGGCCGGCCACCTATAGGCAGCCCCCCCATCTTTCTTCTCCACTAAGTTAAACCCTCTCTCTCTCTCTCTCTTCCACTTTCATTTTCTTCTCAAGCTTCTTCTTCTTCCTCCAACCTACACTTAGGTATGATTTTATTTTCTCCATTAATTCTCTTTTGCATATAGTTCTTCCACATTAAATGGAGAGGGGAAGATTCTCTTCCATTTGCCCACAAATTTGTAGACTTTCCCTAGAAAAATAGGTTAAGGATTTATTAGGATTAATCATTTTGTGAATGTTATATATATATATATATATATATATATATATATATATATATATATATATATATATATATATATATATATATATATATATATATATATGAGTGTATTTATATATATACATGGATGTGTGTATATGGTTGTGGGTATATGGATGTGTGTGTGTTATATATATAATTAGAGGGAGGGATAGATATCTAGATAGATTATAGATAGATATCTAGTTATATATATATATATAGATAGATATATATATATATATAGAGATATATATATATGAAGTGTATATATATAGGGAAGTAGATGAAAAGATGAAGAAGAAGAATTAGTAGCAGCCATAGCAGCTGTAGGACTGCCACGGCAGCGGCAGTCCTAGTTCCTGGCTGCTGCCAGGAACACAGCCCCCCCCCCCCCCCCCCCACCTTGGCTTTTAGCCTATTGTGCACCCCCCTTTTTACCTAGTATATATATATATATATAGATATATATATATAAGTATTATATATGGTTGGAATCGTAGAGAAGAGTAGAAAATAATTATGGAATGAGAAGTTAGAAAAGAATTAGAGGTTAGAAGGAAAGATTGAAAGAAGTTGGAAGAATAGGAAAAAGGCTAGAATAGAAAAGGGAAAAAACCGAGTTAGAGGGCGAAACGGAGCTCGGAGTATCCGATTGAGTTGAAACTTGGCATGGGGCATGAATACATGATTTAGATTTTGCGGGTTGGCTTCCGGGTGGAGTTCGGGGTCGTAGGGCGCCCGTGTCGCGCCGTATCGGTCCGTATCTTGAAATATTCAAGATTTTGACAACGGGCCGTATCGTGGACTGGATGTCCATGTTACCTAGGTATTTTGGTAGATATTATATGTATAGGCTAGTATCATACTACCCTGGGGAGATCGGGTCAAAATATCAAGCGTAGGTAGGCTAACTGGATAGTTGCCGAAGCTAGAATTTACCCTTTTTAAGGGCAAAATAGGATATTGGCCTACGGCCAAGATATGAGTTTCGAAGTCCAAGATGGACTTGGATATGGTTTGTAGAGGTTGGTAATAGTTAGAAATAGTCGCCTAGACCTAGTCTTGGCCCCGGTTGACCACGGTTGACTTTTTGGACCAAAAGTCAACTATGGGTCAACGCTTTACCCAAATTAGTCCCAATTTCCATTAGACTTTTGTAGTTGACCAAAAGTCAACTATTAGTCACCATTGACCTAGGGTTGACCATGGTTGACCTAGAGTTGACCAGAGTTGACCAGAGTTGACCAGTTGACCAAAAGTCAACTGTAGGCCAACTCTTGATCCTGTTTGACTTTCTTCGACTTGATTTGACCCGTGATGACTGGTATGACCTAGGATTGACTTGGTTTGGCTTAGATTGACTTGATATAACTTAATTTGACCTAGATTGACTTGACAGAACTTAGTGTGACTCATTGAGACCTAGTTTGACCTAGATTGCATATCATTCATTGTAAATTATTCCTAAACTTGTTTAAACCTAAATTTACTTACAGTATCTCATATTTAGGTCTTCTGATACCGCTCTGAGCATTGATATACCATACAGCTCAGGACAGCAGGCGAGTACATTCACTGATAGTTTTCATTGTCTTGATATCTGCTATATCCGATTCAGTTGTAGTGTCTTACTTGATTCCTGACACGATGGTTCACGGACTAGTATATATCGGATCCTGTCATGAGATGTTGTTCCCGGGTTACTTGGTATATTGGTACATGACTCGACTTGTTACTTGTACTTATATAGACATGGACTTGGGAGTGGGCTGATCACCTGCTTTTGAATCCTGTGTCATGACGTGTTATGTTCGGATCCTTTATACTATTCGGGGATGGAGAATTATTAGTGGTTGTGTGATCAAATTCCTACATTGTTCTACTGTATATATTGTTCATAGCTATACCCTCGCCTCACGACGGGTAAAGCCTGACCCTACATCGTTCATAGCTTTCCATGGTGACCGGCCTTACCGTTCTATTGTACTCATTGTTCATAGTCGGTCGGATGGAAAGCCTGATCATGTTTCCCAAGCCGATCACATAACGCTCTAATAATTCAAATCACATTTTATATTTACTTTATCTTATCGTATATCCTGCTCTGTTCTACATTCAGTATTTTCTCACCATGCCATGATATACAGTTACTCACATGCTCTACTTGCCTTTACATTGTACCTTGATTGGAGACTAAGTTCTGCTCGGGAGAAGAGTTACAACCCCGATCCTTGTTTGGTTTAAGGGTTGTAACTCGACTTTCGAATGGTTCCCAAGTCTTCATATATCTTTGTCTTGTAGTTCATTATACTGTCTCTTATAGAATTTGTCAATTCACATGGAACTGCTGTTAGCGTTTGTACTTGCTCATTTTCCTGACAGGATACCGTTATGATATATTACAGATGATTCCGAGGCGGACTGCTCGACCTATTATGGGCTCGAGTCAGATGGTGTAGCCTTAGATCGTGGCCTTATAGTGGAGCCACTAGATTTTGAACTTCCAGAGTAGTGTAGGTTAGCTAGGTTTGACTGGACTGCGATCCAGCTAGCTTATCAGACTATAGTTCTATATTCTATTTTGATACCCTGTGTTGTATATATCTGGGCTTGTGTTGGACACAGGACTTATTCTATTTCATCTATCATATGTTTCCTTTCGTGCTATATATCCTAGTTTGTTTTTGTGATTGAGACTGTATTGCTATGTCACCTCCATTCGGAGTGTATATACTGTACAGGTACCTTTATACTGTTTAGAGTAGTTTTGTAGATGACCTAGACAACGTTCTACCGCCGATGCTGCGGCGTAGGCTGGACGTAACCACGTACTCGTGCCCCTAATCAGGGTGCGGGTTGTGACAATCCCTGTCCTAGACATGATGCAAACATTACCGGTTCATTTTGTACAAACACAATCACCCACGGTGTCCAGGCCATTCAATTCTGTCGTGACATGCTAGCCGTCGCAACAGCATTCGAGATATATATCATGTCAAATATACTGTCAAGAGTGCGCCACGACAGGTCACTATCACGTCATGTCATTATTTAAAATTAACATTAATCTGGTATAAGCGTGTATGCAATAACTAAATATAAACAGGGTGCAAGAGTTGTGGAAGAATCATGTGGCGCTGGGAGACGAGGCATAACTTCCACATACGAACTTGTAAGCCCCCTGAATTTCCCGAATTATTTTTTTTCGAATTTTTCTAATGAATTATTTTCAATAATTCATTTCTATATAATTAATTTTTGATCTTTAATGCTCTCTACCGTGACTTGGATTTCTAGAGCATCAGGGATGCCAGTCCCTGGAAACTTCCTTCTTGGAGTTTGTAGTAGACGAGATTATCTTCATATTGATAATTTGTGTCCCACTCGAACTTGTTCCCTTGGGCTCTTTTTGCTTCGCGCAAGTTCGGGTCAATTTAGACCAATTTATTATTTACCGTAAATTATGATTTAACTTCCAATTTAAATTCTGGGCCTGACATCGGTCCAATCCAGTCGACCCAATATATGGTCCTGGCCTGTTTTGAGTAAACTATGCAGGTGCCACTTGCGTGCCACAATTTCGATCTCCCTTGTGCTCCCATTCCATCTGTGATTTTAATTGGTTTAATTTATAAATTAATTAAGTCTTGGCTTCGACTTTGTCCGATTTTGGGCCGACCCGGCTCGACCGGACCCGAGCCCGAGCTCCATGTTGCCCTCCATCATGACTGCCCACACCCACTGATATTTTCCTCTTCTCTAAATATCTCTATACATATACAAATATCTCATTATATATATATATATACATATATATATAATATCTAATTCTCTTCTCTCCCCACACATCACACATACACCCCTCCCCTCTCCCATCAGGACAGCCCCCCCTCACCCATGTGGCCGACCTACACACCCTCCCCATCTCTCTCTAATAATATCTATCCCTCTCTCTATCTCTAAATATCTAATTATATAATATATATACATATATATATATTATATACAATATTCCTCTCACCTCACCCTCTCTCTCTCATGTACACAAGTACAGCCCCATCCCCATGCTGTATACGAACACCCTCCCCCATTCCTTTCTTCTTTCCTTTTTAAAACACACACAACTACACCATCATCATCTTCCCCTCTCCATCAACTCCACCTCCTTCCTCCATGGCCGAGCCCACCATCACCATCACCATCACCATCTTCCTTCTTCTCCTCCTCCTCCTCCGAGTGGATGTAGCGGCCATGGCCGCCCATGCGCAGCCGCTGCGACGGCGCGCGAGCAGCAGCCGCGCCGCCCTAGCCGGTCGGTGACGACCGCGAGGCAGCGCCGCGCACCACCCACGGGCAGCCGCGCGCCACCACCTCTTCTTCCTCCCCTCCTCAGCGAACACCACCACCGCCGTGCCCCGGCCAGGCCGCGCAGCCCCCGCCGCATGCCACTGTGCAGCTGCAGCAGCGGTGTGCGTCGCAGCCGCGCGCGCGGGAAAACCGCGGCCAACCGCCGCCGTGCGCCACCCCGTGGCCGGCGCCCGCCACCACGACACTCCCCCATGTCTGGCGCACCTGTGCGACCACCCCGGGTGTGTCCCCGGCCTCCCCGACGTGTACAATACACGATTCGTGCGTTTTGAACGGAATCCCGTCGACGCGCGCGGGGGAAAAAATTTCAGAATTCGCGTCTCGGGGCAGCAACTTCGCGCCGATTTTTCGGACAATCCGACCGTTGGATCGGCGATTTCTTCGCTCCGTCTCAATCTCGGTATATGCCCCTTCATCCCTCTCAAATTTCACCTGTTAATTTAGCCGTTTGATACATCAAAACCGGCCACCAAGTTGACATTTTAATTTGTACTGTTTTTGGACAGTTTCGTGACGCCAACTTCGCGGGTTCGTATCTTTGCCCTCGCAGCTTCGTTTTGCGCACCGTCAGTTCAGGTGCACAGCTGGTATAACCCTCTTCCTGCCCCCTTTAGATTTCATTTCAGTTTGAGCTTGTTAGGTCGGTCGAATTCGACGCCAAAGTTGGCCGTTCGAATTCTTAGTGTTGCACTTGTAAAATTCCATTTTTGAACCCGGGACTCCGGATTCAATTTCTGACACCACCAGTAGACTCGTGGCGTCATTCTGGCATGTTTAAATATAAAATTTGCTTGATTTGGAGAACGTGGGCCCTGGCACGCATTTCGGTGCAAAGCGGGTCCCACTTTCTGGGTCAACGGGTCATTTTGAGTTCGGCTCATCGGAATCCAATTCCGGATATACCGTTGAGTTCGTATCGTCATTCTGGACTCGTTGACATATAATTTGCTAAGTTTTGAGGACATTAGCTCCGACACGCTTTTCCGTGCAAATCGGAATTTCAATGTCCTGGTCAGCGGACCAATTTGAGATCGGGTCAACGAAATCCAATTCTGGATATACCGTTGGGTTCGTATCGTCATTCTGGATTCGTGGACATATAATTTGTTAGGTTTTGTGCACTTTTATTTCGGCACGTTTTTCGGTGCAAAGTGTGTCCAACGGCGGACATTATTTTGGCCCGAAATTACCGTTTTGCCCCTGTGTCCAAATTGGACTTTTGGACAGGCTATTCTAGCTGATTTGACCATTCTGGACACGTTGGTGATGTTAGTTTCACCATCCGACAATATCTGTAGGTTTTCATCTTATCATTATAATCTTTCTCCTTTTGTGGTATTTGAGATCCATCGATTCCAGTGATTTCACAACCACTGAAATTGCATGTGTTGACCCTGTAGATGGTTGTAGAGGCTAGCTTTAACCCAGTTTGACCATGGTTGACTACTTTGACTGAACGTCGAAGTAGAGTCAACATTTGACCTAGGTTAGACTAGTTTTGACCCTGGTTGACCACAGTTGACTATTTTGACCAAAAGTCAACCGTAGCCTAAATTTGACCAGAACTGGACCAGAGTTGACCAGTTGACCCAAAGTCAACTGTTAGTCAACGTTAGTCAAGTTTGACCCGAGTTGACCTAGGGTTGACCAGTTGACCAGAAGTCAACTGTAAGTCAACCCTTGACTTAGATTGACCTAGTTTGACTTGTTTTGACTTGCCTTGACCTAGTTTGACTTAGTGTGACTTGATTTTACTTCCAAACCCTTCTATTGATACAGTATTTCCACCTATAGGTCCTCGAGGCACTGTTCTTGGACCAGTTGACATATTCCACCAGATCTCAGGCGAGTACATTCTCTGATAATATTTCTGTTTTATGATATCGTTTATGTTTCTTGTATTTAGTGTAGATATGCTTGTTCTCGACACATTGGTCACACGGATTGGTATTCATGGATCCCGACGAGAGATGTTTCTCCTTCTTAGGTTGGGATGTATTGTGCAAGCACCCTTGTAGCTCTTGCTCGATATGTGGTCACTGATTCTAGAGAAGGTTCGCGACCTTCTCATTAGAATCCCGTGCAGTGACGTGTCCTGTTTGGATCCACTCTACCAGTCGGGGACGGGGAGTACTAGTGTAGATGTGTGGTCATTACCCACCTTGTTTATTCTTGTAGACCTTGAATGCTACCAATCCTACACTCCACGTGGGATTGGCTGATCATAACCTTGTGCAGACCCAATCCGGCCACATGTTGTAGCTAGTATTCACACACCTAGATATATGATTCTTGATTCTTGTACATGTCATGATCAGTTTTACTTGCCTTGTTCTAGCTCTAGATTTACAGCTTACCCTGCCATGATACTCACATGTACATTTCATGATTTCTTATATATTCTCTCTATTTACTGCTACATGTTCAATATCGTCTAATTAGAACTGTTATTTGAGATTTGTGCTCGTTCCATCCTGACTGAATATGTTGACAAAATTTTAGGAGTAGTTGTGCCACATTTGTTGGACTGCAGGATGATTCTAGCTGAGGTGGTTCACACTGTTCCTCTATGTGAGTTGCCTGGTAGTTATTCCTTAGTTAGTCTTGTTGTTCCTTCATTATCTTCCTGTCTTATGATCATTGTAGATTCTAGTTGTTCTAGTGATATTGTTATTAATTCTTGTCTTATCTTCCTTAGTTTTCGTGATGTGACATGAGTACATTTCTAGTTATGGATTCTTAGATGTTGTAGTTAGTATAGTATACTTGACAGCGTTCTACCGCCGATACCGCGGCGTAGGCTGGGCGTGGCCCACGTATTCGTATCCGTATATTGCGGGTGCGGGTCGTGACAGAACTCAATTTAAGGTGCTCCAGAGATATTCGAAAAGGTAAGACAAAGATCTAAAACTTTCATGTTTTAAGTTTTTCAAAATTCTGGCTAAAAAATAGCTTAACTTGGCAAAAACAGTCATTATGTGCACTTTTTATGCCAAAAAATCAATTCTGCATAAAATATGTAAAAGGGGAGGGTTCCAGCGTAAAATTTTACATTCTGGGTACCATCCAGCGTAATTTACGCAATTTCAGGGTTCCCAGCGTAAAATATTACATTCTGGATACAATCCAGCGTAATTTATGCAATTCCAGGGTTCCCAGCATAAAATATTACATTCTGGATACAATCCAGCATAATTTACGCAATTCCAGGGTTTCCTGCGTAAAATATTACATTCTGTATATAACCCAGCGTAATTTACGCAATTCCAGGGTTCCTTGCGTAAAATATTACATTCTGGATACAATCCAGCGTAATTTACGCAATTCCAGGGTTCCCTGCGTAAAATTTCATTTTACACAGCCTTCCTGCGTAAAATTTGATTTTATGCTAGCTTCCCTGCGTAAAATTTCATTTTACGCCAGAACCAGATTCTTCAGCCGACATGAAAATTCAGAAAACTTGTTTTGGCCATAAAAACTTCATTTTAACTCGAAATGAGGTGAATCAAAAACCAAATTCACACGAAATTTCGTGCTCTTGCTCATGGAACTATTATTTTTCGAAAATAACTAGTTTTAGTAGATCAAAACCAAGAAAACTCCATGAACTCAAAGTTAAAATGTAGATCTAGAAGAATCTATCCATCAAAATTAAAAACTCCAAGTTCTAAAGAGGATTATAATCATATAAAGAAGAGAATGGAACAATAAAAATTAAGATCCCTTAAGAAGCAAGATTGCACTTGCCTAAACCTCTTGGTAGGTGGAGAGCAACTGTGAGGAAGAAGAAGAGTGAATGATGAGAGAGAAAGAGGGTGGGGTTAATAAATGATGATGGGGGTGGTAGGTAGGGATTCACCTTGGTTCATGATGAACCAAGTAAACCAAGCCAAGCCGAACCAACCCAATCCTTCTCCTATCCGAATAAAACCAAGCTCCACTTAATCAAAATAAATCCATGAACAATAAATGACAATTAAACCACAATGCTAAATATGAAAATAAACCACAACTAACTAATCAAAGAAAATGAGAAATACGGGTCAGAAATACAAACACGTATAAAATATGTATCACGAATTTCGGGACACTACATGTTCCGGCGACGAAGCTGGGATTTAATGAAATAGAATATTTTGTTAACTCAATTTATTTTCGGCTACAATCAAACTTTTTCAACCTTCTGACAACTTACACCCATTTGCTAACTATAGCATTGCTTTTTATAATTAAAAAATCTTGTTACATCAAATCCATATATCAGCGACGATATCCCCATCAATGACTTGTTACGTCATAGAATTGATTATGCTGCCAACATCAATCTTGCCGTCAAATCCATCTTAAATATGATTACAAAGTAAAATAGAGGACAACTTTGAGTGTTTCAATTTTACTCTTTTCGAGTACATAGTCTTCTTATTTTCAAAAATTTAATCAAATATTCAAAACATGAAAATATTGAGATTAAACTTCACATTCTTAAATATGTTGTCAAATCACGACTCATTAATAGCACACACAAAAGTAACTCTGAAGGGTTTCTAAATCCAAAAGTAATCAAGAAAATCAAAGTCTAAATCACGACTCATTAATAGCACACACAACAAAACAAAAACAAAAATCCAAGCACACACACTATATATATATATATATATATATATATATATATATATATATATATATATATATATATATATATATATATAAGAAAATTTTGGTCCCAATACGATCTAAGTTGATCAATCAGGATAAATCGATGTTTGGACAAGATAGAGAACGGGGTCATTGAAGTCGGAGCACGAGTATCCAAGATTTGAAATCCATGTCACAATTGGTTTAATTCAATTGAATAGGATTCCAATATATTGGGTGATAAGAAGGATGACCAAGTCAACTGGTCGGTCAAAGGAATTAGAATTTAAAGGGTGATGCAAGGATATAGAATGGAATCAATTTCCTACTTTGGATAGGGAAACTATATGTGATTCCTCGGGTCTGTCTAATAAGTATAAGGTCTTGTCTTTCTGAAATATGTGAAAGTCAGACAATGAAGAGTTCAAAGGCGATGTTATTGAGTACAATACGTGGCTCATAGACGACAAAATAGTTCAAATGGGAATTGTCAAGGCTGTCGCGGATGAGACTCTATGACAAGTTTAACTATGTCTCCCTCCACGTAAAATAATATATGAAAAGCGAACCAAAGTGCAATAGGTTGATCAGACCATCTTGCACCGGTTCTGATTAGACAATATGTTAGTGGGTGCCGGCCCCCAATAATATGTGTCATGATCAAGCTCGAAAAGAAAATAAGCTTGCAAAACTGGTTCTAAATTAGCAACATAAGGTAGTCAAAATATAAGTAAAGATAATGATGAAAGAAATTAAATAGTCCACGTGAACTTTATCAATGTGGTTCACAATGACTAGGATTTGCTGGATAGTGAGGCATTCTACCCACCTTAAAATAGTTAAACTAATAGGGTGATGGAACAATGGGTCAAGCCATCAAGATAAAGTACAAATTTGAGCATTCAAAGAATCAAGCAGAACACCAACACATGTCGGGTCAAAAGAAGTGAGTCAGTTGGATTTCTAATTAAAACCAAAAATAGTTGGTATTATGGTATAGATCATAGTTAGTCATTTCGACTTGAAAGTCATATCAATAGGATAGTGTACAAGGAGATGAGTTTAATGAGACACGATATGCCCACATGAAGATGGACTCGTCTGGACCTTGTACACAATTTGTTGGAGGGTAACAGCTAGTATTACACTCCGAATATCAAAGTCATGGTAAGAAATGTCAAGGATCCAAATAGAAAATGGAAGTTCAAGAGGTGATAATTAATGCACAAGTAAAAGAGATCAAGTTGAAGCACTAAATAAAATCAGTTACAGAATAAATAATTTAGGGATACAGTTCTAGAGAGAAAATACTGTTAAGGAACGATCAAATCATTATTCAAATATTACGAACGGTTAGAGAGTCACAATAAAAGATCTAGATTTGAGAAAAGTCAAGTATCATCTGCCTCTGAAACCCTGAAGTTTACATGATCATAATTGCCAATCGTATCTTTACCTTACTAGTCTCCCTAGGATAATTCAATCCTCATATGTTTACCATCCAGATTTTTCAACCTTCCGTTATCTAAATCCTTATCATGACCATCATAGGCAGAATTCTAAATTTCCAAAACATTTCTCATGAAGCATCCCCTTCTTATTAAGAATCAATACTATTCATTTTAAATCAATTTTCATATTTCTTCACATTGTCCCAATTTAGATCCGAAACCTCTAACTCAAGTTTATGAGATCTTTAAACTGTTTAAATTGTTTTCTCGTATCATTCAATTCACCAAAACCTCTAGGCCTTACAATTTATTTTCCGTCGTAAAATCAACCTTCATATTTTCTTTGACTTACACCCGTGAATATTATTCTCCTAATTTTTTTTTATATCACAACAATGTCCAAATTTCAATAACCTTGTGTCCTCTCAATCCCTAGTCATTTCCTTGCAATATCTTGTTCAATTTCATATCTTCCTTGAAAACCGTTTAATTCTCTTTTCCATTACTAACCTTCTTTAAAGCCTTAGGGTAAAACTGTCCGAGAATCAATAACCAAAATTTTGAAGTTCTCAAATTAAGTTGACCTTGAATATCCTCATCAATTTTGAAATACACTTACGAATTATTCATACCAAGTTTTCTCTAAGTGTGGTTTGTTTCCAGACTGGTAGTATACATCTTTTGATTTCATCCTAGACCTTTACCACATATTATTCTCAAGTTTCCATGTTAACATCCAACCTTTTGGATTCCTACAAAATCATCACACTATAGCCAATTCAATTATTTCCGAGCTACATGATTTACGGCACTTCCTCAACCTTTTCCATGAAAAATACGAAGACTCAAGGGTTACAAAGTATGCAGGTACGACAGAGTTTAAGAAAATGGAAATACAAGAATTAATGGTAAGGAAGGAATAATGAAGATCCGCTCAAAAGAGATGAACCAATCAAGATCAAATTCAAGAGGAAAAGGAATTTCAATCGACATTCGAAATGAGATTCTCAAGGGTCGTCCCTGGAATCTCTCAAATGATCCAAAGTGTGATTGAGTATTCTAATTCTAATACCTTATTTCCTATACTCTATAGCAGGCTCGTAGCAGTACAACTAAGTCGTTGCGCTATTACGAAATCGCATAATTGCGAATCTCGACCTGCATGGGCCACCACTAAAAACGTGTCACGACCCGCACCCTAGCTTTAGGGCACGAGACGTGGGTACGTCCAGCCTACGCCGCAGTGTCGGCGGTAGAACGCTGTTTCTAGGTCACAATCACATCTAAACAATATGTTATACTCTCCAGATGGAGGACAAACTCATAAGATACCATCTCAATCACAACTCTAAAGATAGATAACAGCACGATGAAATAGATAAGATAATCCACAAGAGAGAATCAGGAGTGATAGTACAGAAAGTTCTTATTAAACAAACACAAGTTTTCTAATACAACTCTAAGACAAACAATACAGAAAATGAACAACCTCTAGGTAAATACTCCAAGCTCTACCAGTGTCCTCTAGGCTAACTGTGAACTCCAAGTACCTGTAAAATTTTATCAACAGGTCCAATCAGGACAGGAACGAGCACATATCTCTCAGAACAGTTCATATCAGGAATGGACATATAAAGCAAGCTATAGAAAACTATACATGAATCGCTGTAAAGAGAAATCAACAGGAAGGAGATATAACTGAGATGTAAATATGATAAATAGAGAATATAACCTTCTACGTGAAACAGAGCATGAATTGGTTATGTAAACAGCTTGGGTCGCACATGGATACAACTACGGAAATAACATGGATAACAACTACGGGGATAATGATCACATAACCAACTACACTCTTCCTGCCCCCAACCAATACACAAGGATCAAAGCATGTTATGTTATTGCACATGGATAACAACTACTGTATACATGGAGCTCATATGGTCATGAGTGTACATGAATAACATATGAGTGCACATGGATAAAAGTGAATACATGGAGTACATGATGAACATGATAAAGTACATGAAACATGACATACTCGATGTATCCGAGGGGATAACATCGCATGAAAAGATCCATAGGGTACCGATCCGTGTGAACGTCGTGTCAGCATCAAGTACACTAGTCTATAACAAGAGTATATATCCAAAGAAGCATGAAAAGATCAGAGAATGTACTCGCCTGGTAATCCAAGCCGCTGATAAATGTAGATGTCCAACTGGAGTCACAGTGTCCTATTTAGAGCAATCACAAGTCACAAAATAGTCTAACATGAAATAAAAGTAATCTACAATACATTCTAGGTGGTTCTAGGTCCTTCTAGGTTCAAGTCCAATCAACAAGTCCACTAGGTCAACTAAAGTCAAATTAGAGTCAAACTAAGGTCAACTAGTCAAGTTCTAGTTCAATCCGGGTCAAACTAAGTCAATGATTGACCTATAGTTAATTTATAGTCAACCTGGTCAAAGGGGGATCAACTCTAGTCTCTAAGTATTAAACTGTGAGGTCGTACTAATTCCGAATTACGGAAAAAATAGGAATTGATTAACTAATGGTGACACCTAGAGAAAATATCTACAAACATTGTCGGATGCTAAAACAAATATCACCAATGCGTCCAGAAGGGTTAAATCAGCTAGGGTTGCCTGTCCTTAAGTCCAATTCTGGACACAGGGGCAAAACGGTAATTTCGGGCGGAAACGATGTCCGCCGTTGGACCCGCTTTGCACCGAAAAGCGTGCCAGAGTCAACGGTCTCTAAAGTCGTCAAACTATATGTCTACGGATCCAGTTTTTCGATACGAACCCAACCGTATGTCCAAAGTTGGATTCCGTCGGGCCGTGCACACAATCGCCCGTCAAGTGGGACCGCGGGGCCCGCAAAACGACGTACGATTCGACTGTCTCAGATTTGGACCAAGCTTGGCATGCAGGACCAGAAAAATGATACGGTTCTGCTGGCGCAAGTTTCGTCTCGATCCGACGAACGTGCACAAAGTAATTGGAGAATTTGCAACGTGCACGATACGGGGAATTTCGACGGATACGCATCAAATTCGTCGCGCACACGCGACCGATTTGAATTCCGTCAAAGCCCACACGACCACGAAACCATTACGCAGCTTTCGATGCTTTCGGTTCGCGACCACGTCGTCCCGATTGGCGTGACGCACGTCGTGTGGAGCAATTTTCTGGTTTTGAAAATAGATTTTTGGGAAACTTTGGAATTCGATTTCTCGACGCTCAGTCGATGATTTCGAATTCCGCAAGAAGGGATTCGAAGCCCTATATGTTGTCTAAAAGTCTCTTCAAACAGAATCTTGAAATCGTGCATGGGTTGGGAGAAAACCGTCCGTGAACTAAGGTCTTTGGACTGATTTCGTACTCTGTTTTGGGCAGAGTTTTCGGGTTTTTGGGTTCGATTTCTCGGGCAATACAGGTCATCTAAAATAAAACCAATTGATGGGAGTTACAGTCCTAAGGGTTGTGATCGTACCTGCACGATCGGTTCGACGAACCATCAATCGTAGAAGCCGATAACTCCCAGTGAAGTTGGGCTCGCGAGGCGGCTGTCGCACTGTTCGGGATCCTGTGTGGGCGCTGTGGCGGCTTGGCCGGCCGGCCTGGCAGCGGGCGGCGGCGCTGAGGGCGCGCGCGGGGGTCGCCCAGCGGAGGAGGGGTGGTGGCGTCGAGTTTTTAGGGTTTCGAGCATTTTTCCTGTGTTCTCTCGCGCTCTCTGCACCTATATATATACGCGCGGTCGGTTAGGCTCTTGTGAAGAGCTGAACGGGGGCTCGGGCTCGTGAAGCCTTGGCTGTGGGGGAAGAATCTGGGTTTGCTAGGATGGGCCCTGGGCTCCAGGATGCTAATAGCTAAGTTGGGGATTTTCTGCTACTGGGATAAGTTCTCGGCTGCTCTGGTTGGCTTCAGAGCTGTGGGAGAGTCCCACTGGCCGGGGCTTGGCCTGGGGAAAACGGGCTGGGCTTGCTAGCCTGGCCCAAGGCTGGGCTCGGGATTGTCTACTGCTACTCAATCCTAAATCAAATCTATTGTATTCATATATATATATATTTATATATATATGAATACAATATATACATATATATATATTTATATATATATATACATATACTCATATATTCATACACATTTATATAAATATACACATACACATTAATATATATATATATATATATTTATATATATATAATCCCTTATATATATAATCCTTTATATATATATATAATTCTTTATATATATATATAATCCTGTATATATATAAACGTATACGTAAATACCATATTATACAGGTATACGTATATACAATATTATACACATATACATTAATATATATATATATTTTTATATATATATACACATACACATTTTTGTACACACACATATAATATATATATATATCCTATATATATAATATATATATATACATTCTCTATATATATTTATATATATAAATACCTAGATACACATAAATACTTATATATTCCAGATATATTTACACCTACACATTATACATATATATTTTCACACATACACATTTATATATTTATATATACATACCAATACCTATGATACAACATAATATATTTATATATACATACAGAGATGCATGTACATCATATATATTCATAGACACATATACATTATATATATAAAACCAATAAAATAATAATATTAGATAACAATCTCAATAAATAATAATAATAATAATAAAACCCATTTTGTATAAATAATCAAATATCTAGAAAATATTGTTAAGTCTACCCAAAATCTAGAAAATATTCGTACATACCTAAAAGTAGGTCTACATAGGCTTGGGCTTGGTTTGGGTCCAATTTGCACTAGTTTGGTACAACCGGGTTCTCTGAAACTAGATATTATAAATAATAATTAAATAATCTACGATAAGGGTTACGTCGTAACTTGTCCTGGTTTTCCTAGTTAGGACATCCCTATGGCTCGGCCTTCTCTACTAGGGCTAATACACTAGTCAAAGCATGCCACTGCACTACCCGTACCATAATTCCTAGTCACCTTGTACTCCAAATCTCAACCATGGCAAAAATCATCTACCGTAATAATTAATTAAAATAATTATTCATAAAATCTAAAAATCACAATTTTAATTAAAATAAATAAAAATTTTGAAATTTCGGGAAGGGAGGCTACAAATCTACCCACCTTAAAATAATTTCGTCCTCGAAATTTAGGTCGGTCGTATTCCTTCTAGGTCAACACCCAACAATCAAAGTCTCTAAAAATTTTTTTTTCCTACAATTTGGAAGAATAACATATGCAGGATCAAGGTCAAATCATAGGAGTTGGATGTCTTACCTAGGTGTATAAGTCATACTAAATCTAGCCAGTCATCGGGTATAAAACATACAAACAGTCTTGGGAGTCCAATTGGAAAGATAAGGGAACGCCTAATCATCAAGGCCGTAGGGTAGTCTACCAACCTTTATGAAATTGGCACTTATCAAAGAACATAACTAGTAACTAACTCTGAAGGGTTTCTAAATCCAAAAGTAATCAAGAAAATCAAAGTCTAAATCACGACTCATTAATAGCACACACAACAAAACAAAAACAAAAATCCAAGCACACACACACTATATATATATATATATATATATATATATATATATATATATATATATATATATATATATATATATATATATATATATATATAAGAAAATTTTGGTCCCAATACGATCTAAGTTGATCAATCAGGATAAATCGATGTTTGGACAAGATAGAGAACGGGGTCATTGAAGTCGGAGCACGAGTATCCAAGATTTGAAATCCATGTCACAATTGGTTTAATTCAATTGAATAGGATTCCAATATATTGGGTGATAAGAAGGATGACCAAGTCAACTGGTCGGTCAAAGGAATTAGAATTTAAAGGGTGATGCAAGGATATAGAATGGAATCAATTTCCTACTTTGGATAGGGAAACTATATGTGATTCCTCGGGTCTGTCTAATAAGTATAAGGTCTTGTCTTTCTGAAATATGTGAAAGTCAGACAATGAAGAGTTCAAAGGCGATGTTATTGAGTACAATACGTGGCTCATAGACGACAAAATAGTTCAAATGGGAATTGTCAAGGCTGTCGCGGATGAGACTCTATGACAAGTTTAACTATGTCTCCCTCCACGTAAAATAATATATGAAAAGCGAATCAAAGTGCAATAGGTTGATCAGACCATCTTGCACCGGTTCTGATTAGACAATATGTTAGTGGGTGCCGGCCCCCAATAATATGTGTCATGATCAAGCTCGAAAAGAAAATAAGCTTGCAAAACTGGTTCTAAATTAGCAACATAAGGTAGTCAAAATATAAGTAAAGATAATGATGAAAGAAATTAAATAGTCCACGTGAACTTTATCAATGTGGTTCACAATGACTAGGATTTGCTGGATAGTGAGGCATTCTACCCACCTTAAAATAGTTAAACTAATAGGGTGATGGAACAATGGGTCAAGCCATCAAGATAAAGTACAAATTTGAGCATTCAAAGAATCAAGCAGAACACCAACACATGTCGGGTCAAAAGAAGTGAGTCAGTTGGATTTCTAATTAAAACCAAAAATAGTTGGTATTATGGTATAGATCATAGTTAGTCATTTCGACTTGAAAGTCATATCAATAGGATAGTGTACAAGGAGATGAGTTTAATGAGACACGATATGCCCACATGAAGATGGACTCGTCTGGACCTTGTACACAATTTGTTGGAGGGTAACAGCTAGTATTACACTCCGAATATCAAAGTCATGGTAAGAAATGTCAAGGATCCAAAATAGAAAATGGAAGTTCAAGAGGTGATAATTAATGCACAAGTAAAAGAGATCAAGTTGAAGCACTAAATAAAATCAGTTACAGAATAAATAATTTAGGGATACAGTTCTAGAGAGAAAATACTGTTAAGGAACGATCAAATCATTATTCAAATATTACGAACGGTTAGAGAGTCACAATAAAAGATCTAGATTTGAGAAAAGTCAAGTATCATCTGCCTCTGAAACCCTGAAGTTTACATGATCATAATTGCCAATCGTATCTTTACCTTACTAGTCTCCCTAGGATAATTCAATCCTCATATGTTTACCATCCAGATTTTTCAACCTTCCGTTATCTAAATCCTTATCATGACCATCATAGGCAGAATTCTAAATTTCCAAAACATTTCTCATGAAGCATCCCCTTCTTATTAAGAATCAATACTATTCATTTTAAATCAATTTTCATATTTCTTCACATTGTCCCAATTTAGATCCGAAACCTCTAACTCAAGTTTATGAGATCTTTAAACTGTTTAAATTGTTTTCTCGTATCATTCAATTCACCAAAACCTCTAGGCCTTACAATTTATTTTCCGTCGTAAAATCAACCTTCATATTTTCTTTGACTTACACCTGTGAATATTATTCTCCTAATTTTTTTTTTATATCACAACAATGTCCAAATTTCAATAACCTTGTGTCCTCTCAATCCCTAGTCATTTCCTTGCAATATCTTGTTCAATTTCATATCTTCCTTGAAAACCGTTTAATTCTCTTTTCCATTACTAACCTTCTTTAAAGCCTTAGGGTAAAACTGTCCGAGAATCAATAACCAAAATTTTGAAGTTCTCAAATTAAGTTGACCTTGAATATCCTCATCAATTTTGAAATACACTTACGAATTATTCATACCAAGTTTTCTCTAAGTGTGGTTTGTTTCCAGACTGGTAGTATACATCTTTTTGATTTCATCCTAGACCTTTACCACATATTATTCTCAAGTTTCCATGTTAACATCCAACCTTTTAGATTCCTACAAAATCATCACACTATAGCCAATTCAATCATTTCCGAGCTACATGATTTACGGCACTTCCTCAACCTTTTCCATGAAAAATACGAAGACTCAAGGGTTACAAAGTATGCAGGTACGACAGAGTTTAAGAAAATGGAAATACAAGAATTAATGGTAAGGAAGGAATAATGAAGATCCGCTCAAAAGAGATGAACCAATCAAGATCAAATTCAAGAGGAAAAGGAATTTCAATCGACATTCGAAATGAGATTCTCAAGGGTCGTCCCTGGAATCTCTCAAATGATCCAAAGTGTGATTGAGTATTCTAATTCTAATACCTTATTTCCTATACTCTATAGCAGGCTCGTAGCAGTACAACTAAGTCGTTGCGCTACTACGAAATCGCACAATTGCGAATCTCGACCTGCATGGGCCACCACTAAAAACGTGTCACGACCCGCACCCTAGCTTTAGGGCACGAGACGTGGGTACGTCCAGCCTACGCCGCAGTGTCGACGGTAGAACGCTGTTTCTAGGTCACAATCACATCTAAACAATATGCTATACTCTCCAGATGGAGGACAAACTCATAAGATACCATCTCAATCACAACTCTAAAGATAGATAACAGCACGATGAAATAGATAAGATAATCCACAAGAGAGAATCAGGAGTGATAGTACAGAAAGTTCTTATTAAACAAACACAAGTTTTCTAATACAACTCTAAGACAAACAATACAGAAAATGAACAACCTCTAGGTAAATACTCCAAGCTCTACCAGTGTCCTCTAGGCTAACTGTGAACTCCAAGTACCTGTAAAATTTTATCAACAGGTCCAATCAGGACAGGAATGAGCACATATCTCTCACAACAGTTCATATCAGGAATGGACATATAAAGCAAGCTATAGAAAACTATACATGAATCGCTGTAAAGAGAAATCAACAGGAAGGAGATATAACTGAGATGTAAATATGATAAATAGAGAATATAACCTTCTACGTGAAACAGAGCATGAATTGGTTATGTAAACAGCTTGGGTCGCACATGGATACAACTACGGAAATAACATGGATAACAACTACGGGGATAATGATCACATAACCAACTACACTCTCCCTGCCCCCAACCAATACACAAGGATCAAAGCATGTTATGTTATTGCACATGGATAACAACTACTGTATACATGGAGCTCATATGGTCATGAGTGTACATGAATAACATATGAGTGCACATGGATAAAATTGAATACATGGAGTACATGATGAACATGATAAAGTACATGAAACATGACATACTCGATGTATCCGAGGGGATAACATCGCATGAAAAGATCCATAGGGTACCGATCCGTGTGAACGTCGTGTCAGCATCAAGTACACTAGTCTATAACAAGAGTATATATCCAAAGAAGCATGAAAAGATCAGAGAATGTACTCGCCTGGTAATCCAAGCCGCTGATAAATGTAGATGTCCAACTGGAGTCACAGTGTCCTATTTAGAGCAATCACAAGTCACAAAATAGTCTAACATGAAATAAAAGTAATCTACAATACATTCTAGGTGGTTCTAGGTCCTTCTAGGTTCAAGTCCAATCAACAAGTCCACTAGGTCAACTAAAGTCAAATTAGAGTCAAACTAAGGTCAACTAGTCAAGTTCTAGTTCAATCCGGGTCAAACTAAGTCAATGATTGACCTATAGTTAATTTATAGTCAACCTGGTCAAAGGGGGATCAACTCTAGTCTCTAAGTATTAAACTGTGAGGTCGTACTAATTCCGAATTACGGAAAAAATAGGAATTGATTAACTAATGGTGACACCTAGAGAAAATATCTACAAACATTGTCGGATGCTAAAACAAATATCACCAATGCGTCCAGAAGGGTTAAATCAGCTAGGATTGCCTGTCCTTAAGTCCAATTCTGGACACAGGGGCAAAACGGTAATTTCAGGTGGAAACGATGTCCGCCGTTGGCCCCGCTTTGCACCGAAAAGCGTGCCAGAGTCAACGGTCTCTAAAGTCGTCAAACTATATGTCTACGGATCTAGTTTTTCGATACGAACCCAACCATATGTCCAAAGTTGGATTCCGTCGGGCCGTGCACACAATCGCCCGTCAAGTGGGACCGCGGGGCCCGCAAAACGACGTACGATTCGACTGTCTCAGATTTGGACCAAACTTGGCATGCAGGACCAGAAAAACGATACGGTTCTGCTGGCGCAAGTTTCGTCTCGATCCGACGAACGTGCACAAAGTAATTGGAGAATTTGCAACGTGCACGATACGGAGAATTTCGACGGATACGCATCAAATTCGTCGCGCACACGCGACCAATTTGAATTCCGTCAAAGCCCACACGACCACGAAACCATTACGCAGCTTTCGATGCTTTCGGTTCGCGACCACGTCGTCCCGATTGGCGTGACGCACGTCGTGTGGAGCAATTTTCTGGTTTTGAAAATAGATTTTTGGGAAACTTTGGAATTCGATTTCTCGACGCTCAGTCGATGATTTCGAATTCCGCAAGAAGGGATTCGAAGCCCTATATGTTGTCTAAAAGTCTCTTCAAACAGAATCTTGAAATCGTGCATGGGTTGGGAGAAAACCGTCCGTGAACTAAGGTCTTTGGACTGATTTCGTACTCTGTTTTGGGCAGAGTTTTCGGGTTTTTGGGTTCGATTTCTCGGGCAATACAGGTCATCTAAAATAAAACCAATTGATGGGAGTTACAGTCCTAAGGGTTGTGATCGTACCTGCACGATCGGTTCGACGAACCATCAATCGTAGAAGCCGATAACTCCCAGTGAAGTTGGGCTCGCGAGGCGGCTGTCGCACTGTTCGGGATCCTGCGTGGGCGCTGTGGCGGCTTGGCCGGCCGGCCTGGCGGCGGGCGGCGGCGCCGAGGGCGCGCGCGGGGGTCGCCCAGCGGAGGAGGGGTGGTGGCGTCGAGTTTTTAGGGTTTCGAGCATTTTTCCTGTGTTCTCTCGCGCTCTCTGCACCTATATATATACGCGCGGTCGGTTAGGCTCTTGTGAAGAGCTGAACGGGGGCTCGGGCTCGTGAAGCCTTGGCTGTGGGGGAAGAATCTGGGTTTGCTAGGATGGGCCCTGGGCTCCAGGATGCTAATAGCTAAGTTGGGGATTTTCTGCTACTGGGATAAGTTCTCGGCTGCTCTGGTTGGCTTCAGAGCTGTGGGGGAGTCCCACTGGCCGGGGCTTGGCCTGGGGAAAACGGGCCGGGCTTGCTAGCCTGGCCCAAGGCTGGGCTCGGGATTGTCTACTGCTACTCAATCCTAAATCAAATCTATTGTATTCATATATATATATATATTTATATATATATGAATACAATATATACATATATATATATTTATATATATATATATATATATATATATATATATATATATATATATATATATATATATATATACTCATATATTCATACACATTTATATAAATATACACATACACATTAATATATATATATATATATATATATATATATATATATATATTATATATATATATCTATATAATATATATTATATATATATATATATATATATATATATATATATTTATATATATATAATCCCTTATATATATAATCCTTTATATATATATATATAATTCTTTATATATATATATAATCCTGTATATATATAACGTATACGTAAATACCATATTATACAGGTATACGTATATACAATATTATACACATATACATTAATATATATATATATTTTTATATATATATACACATACACATTTTTGTACACACACATATAATATATATATATCCTATATATAATATATATATATATACATTCTCTATATATATTTATATATATAAATACCTAGATACACATAAATACTTATATATTCCAGATATATTTACACCTACACATTATACATATATATTTTCACACATACACATTTATATATTTATATATACATACCAATACCTATGATACAACATAATATATTTATATATACATACAGAGATGCATGTACATCATATATATTCATAGACACATATACATTATATATATAAAACCAATAAAATAATAATATTAGATAACAATCTCAATAAATAATAATAATAATAATAATAATAATAATAAAACCCATTTTGTATAAATAACCAAATATCTAGAAAATATTGTTAAGTCTACCCAAAATCTAGAAAATATTCGTACATACCTAAAAGTAGGTCTACATAGGCTTGGGCTTGGTTTGGGTCCAATTTGCACTAGTTTGGTACAACCGGGTTCTCTGAAACTAGATATTATAAATAATAATTAAATAATCTACGATAAGGGTTACGTCGCAACTTGTCCTGGTTTTCCTAGTTAGGACATCCCTATGGCTCGGCCTTCTCTACTAGGGCTAATACACTAGTCAAAGCATGCCACTGCACTACCCGTACCATAATTCCTAGTCACCTTGTACTCCAAATCTCAACCATGGCTAAAATCATCTACCGTAATAATTAATTAAAATAATTATTCATAAAATCTAAAAATCATAATTTTAATTAAAATAAATAAAAATTTCGAAATTCCGGGAAGGGAGGCTACAGTAGCTTTCCTGGATATATTGAAATTCTATCAATTGGAGAAACTGAACAAATCCTGTCTTGAAAAAATCTCCCAAACAATAATAAGAGAATTTTACTCAAATCTTCTGGCTGAAATTAAAAAAAAGAAGAGGATCAACCACTGGTGTTTCTGGGAGGGAAAATGATTAGGGTAAATGCTGCTGTCATCAACGAATTTTATGGATTTGATCCAGTTCCTGAGTTTGATATGAAAAATATTGATAATGTTTCCAAGACGGATGCAATTCATGAGATTACAGGTGTTTCGATAGGTGCCAAGACCCCTCAAAATGTATACAAAGATCAATTATCAACTTTGTATAAATTGTTGCATGCCTACGTATCTCAAACACTCAACCCTACTGGACATGAGTTTTCCATCCATCCCGAGAGAGTAAAATTTCTTTATTATATGGGGAAGAAAAAAAAGGATGGATATAGGTTCCTACATGTTCAGTAGAATGATGCATCTCGTGGGAAAACCAACTGCAAGGACAGCTCTCCCTTTCGGAGGATTTGTATGCTCGATGGCTAATAAACATTCTGTCCCAAGCTTAGCAGGGGATGTTTATATTAAAAACAAAGGCCCCATGAGAAAACTAACCTTCACTCGAATGTTTGGAAAACGGGCAGCAGCTGCAAGCAAACCATCAACATCTGGAAAACCATCAACTTATGGAATCAAAAACACTAAGGACAGGGTTGATGACCTACACAATTTTGTTGCTGCAAACTTTGAGAATGTCTACAAAGAGATGAAGACTATATCCGACAACCAGAAATTGATTCTGGAAAAGATTAACCAGATAGAGGTTGAATTTGCTGACCAAGAATAAGATTTTCCTTCCCTCGTGAAAAAGGTAAATGGGGCTAGCCCAAACTCTTATGTAAAAATACACACTGTGCACATTGACACTTTAATGCTAGCCATCACTTTGATACTTCTATTTATGTTTCTGGATGTCATTTCTACATATAAAGTGAGTCAATACCGACTATAATTTTTCTTAATTCGTCCCTCAAGGTGTAGGTGAAGGATATTTTGAGAAAGAAATAGAAAAAAAAGAAAAAGAAAAAGAAACAAGAAGAAGAAGATGGAGACGGCTATGAAGATTCATCTTTTGAGTTTTGAATGTCTCTTATTTCAATTTGGATGTAATATTTGACTTGTAATATGGTTCTGAATATTTGTTGGTCATGGCGGACAAACTAAATTTTGTGTTTGAAATATTGTAAGACTAAACTTTTCGCTTGTACTAAGTGCATAGTTCGTAATTTGTTTTGAAAATGTAATATGGTCTTGAATTTAGAGTAGGTCTGATATTTATTTGGATTATTGTATTGTGAATTATGCAGTTTCTATGTTGAATTACTAACGTGGATTGGACAGATTACTGTAACATGGATTGGGCAGATTACTGTAACGTGAATTATGCAGTTTATTGGACTTGGAATGAAGTATACTTAATTTGATTATGATTTTTTGGTTGAAGCGTTTATTTGGTTGGCAGTTGGCCTTCATAGATAATATTGATATTTTGCTGTATTCCTTTGATTTGCAGATGCCCATCACAGATTTCATGAGTCCTGGGTGCATTGCTAGGGTTTACAGGTGGCCTCATTACGGATGCATTCATGGGATCACTGAAACTTTATTTGATTGTAATGTGTTTTGCTTTCTGTAAAAAATTATTACATCGATGTCATCAGTATGAATTTGATGCCAGTGCCTCTTCATCCCTTGTTATTGCTGAAGCAAAATTGTAATCCTGCCTGTTCATCCCTTATTTTTGTGGAAACATAATTGTAATCCTGCATGTTCATCCTTTGTTATTGCCATCAGTATATCGATTCCATCAGTATGAAGTCGATGCCAGTGTAATGCATAATGTAATGTAAAAAAAAATTTCTTTGATAGTAGGTTAATTATATTCAAACATTCGCAAGAAATTTTGTTCAGCCATACAGTGGAAGCCTGATAAAATGATATTCGGATTATCTTGAAAATGATTTAATATTAAATGAATGTACTATGGTAAATGATATTAAAAATACTGTAAATATTTGGTGAAAAAAATATAAGATACTTGAACATTTCCAGTCCTAAATGTACCATACTTTGTTAAAAGCACAGAGAGTGTCCATTCTCCGTTTTCAAAGAACGAAGAATGGCCATTCTCCATGTTAAAGGAACGGAGAATGGCCATTCTCCTTGAGAATGGCCATTCTCCGTGTTAAAAGCAAAGAGAACGGCCATTCTCCGTCCATTCGCCGTGTGAAAAGCAAAGAGAATGGCCATTCTCCGTCCATTCGCCGTGTTTAAAAGCAAAGAAAACGGCCATTCTCCGTCCATTCGCCGTGTGAAAAGCAAAGAGAATAGCCATTCTCCGTCTATTCGCCGTGTTAAAAGCAAAGAGAATGGCCATCCTCCGTGTTAAAAGCAAAGAGAATGGTCATTCACCGTCCAAATAAAATATTCTCTTCGAAAAAAATATCATTAGAAAAGTAAAAAATATTTCGTCCGATCAATACAGATTTTTTTTTTAAATAAGTGAGCAGATGATCCGCCCGACCTCAGAAGCAGGTTTCCTCAGTTCACCACCACCACCGTGACATGTAGCTTTATTAACAAATATAAAATTATTAGATAAAAATAAGATTTCTGACAATGGCATGGACAGTAAAATTAGAGCGACGCCGCTGGTACTTCTTCTTGTTCGAGGAGGTTTTGACGACGTCCGATGCGAAGCGGACCGATTCTTCTCGGCGCAGCTGGTACTCCTCGTTGTTCTAGGAGGGCTCGACGACGTTCGACGCGATCCGGACCGATTCTTATTTCCTTCTTCATCTCCGTTTCTCTTTCCACCACAACCACCACCACCACCACCACGGCCTGTAACCAAAAAAAAATACGAAATATTAAATTGGATGGACTTTTGAGAGAGTAAATATGAGTTAATTTAGGGTGTTCATTGAAAAAATTAAAGTGAAGAATGACCTGCTAAAGCAAGTTACCAACAGGTCAAAAGTCTAAATCAGCATTAAATGATGTTTCTACACTATTATTCAATCCGAACCATTGGATCAACATCCAACGGTCCAGATTTCGGATGTATCGATACATCCATTTCCAGCGGATTATTAGAACGACCCTATATATATATATATATATATATATATATATATATATAGATATATATATATATATATATATATATATATTATACAAAACACAAAGGTTTTTGAATTTTAGGGCTGACTGTGCCAAGATAAAGAGTGGTTGGGATACGATTGTCGGGTTTTATGGGGAAGAACATTATTGGGAGTGGAGTTTTATGGGAAAGAGCATTATTGGGAGTGGGATTTTATGGAGAATCCAAAGGGGGATTTATATTTTGATGGTTGGGATTAATATTTGATGAGGCCTCATAATGGTTGTGGATGAGCATTTGAGAGTGGGTTTTATGGGGAATCCAAAGAAATTTACATCCAGCAGTGGTTGTGATTTAATATTTGATGGGGCCTCAAATTATTATTGTGTCGTTTAAAATTAGGGGTCCAATATTTTGAGGGGGAATACCTAAATGAACCATGCCCTATGGAAACGGGTTATGACTAGTTTATATATATATATATATATATATATATATATATATATATATATATATTATATATATATATATATATATATAATATATATATATATATATGGGATAAATAAATGTGGGTGAAGTATGATGTAAATATATAACTATATATTTTATATAGTTTAAAAACAAAATAACTAAAATAAAAAGGAAATAATAATTATTGTTTATAATAATAAAATAGAGATAAAAAATTTAAATCTAAAAGAAAAGCAGTATAAAAAGATAAAGAAAAATAGACTTATAAAAGGAATTAATTTAAAAGGAATTGAGATATAAAAGAAGTAAAAAAAAAAAGTGGAAAGTAAAAGAAATAGTAAAAGGAAAAAAAAAATACTACACTGTAGTTCAAATCCAGAATTGCCACCCTTTTTTGTTTAAAAACATAAACCTCTCAATGTAAGGAGAGGTTCTTAAAATCTTTCAGCAAAGATTTCACAGGTCTCATCAATCCTTAAACCCATATCTTCCTAAACTCATTAAAAAAACAAAATCATATATATCCAATATGAAATGAGAATTCAATATAATCAAGGGGACGTTTGGTTCAAGTTTTTAGGCTTGGGAATGGAATTTGAATTCCTTACCCATGTTTGGTATGTTTAGGATGTGAATGGGAAGGGAATAGGAGGGGGTTATATGGGAAAGCTATTCCATGGATGTGGAAAAGCTATTTCCAAGCTCCCCCTTGGGAATAGATTTCCTTTCCTAGGAATAATGTTTGACTATTTTGTTTCGACGGTTATGCTCTCTCTTTATTTTCAAATTTTCAACTCATTCCCAAAACATGTTGTCACCCCCAGTTTTCACAAACAGGGGTATTTTGGTAATTTTCCACTTTAAAATTTATTTTGAAATTATTTATTTATTATTTGTATTATTTTGGGGTTATTTGAATCGGGTTCGAATTTTAATTCGTTTCGACTTGTTTTGACTTGTTTCGGGGACCCGGGGTATTTTTGACCTTAGCGGGCCCACACACTAGCTAACCATGGCCCACATGTTAGATATTTTGGTTAGAGACTAGACCATTATTTTAGTTAATTATTAGTTAGAGATTAGTGGTTTCGGTTTGACTAAACTACCCCCGGTTTAACCATTTCCCATTTTTGGACCATTTAATTAATTGGAGGGCAAACTTGTAATTAATCAAATGGGACAAATTTCATGTTGTGGCCGGCCATAGTGAGAGGATAGGGTGGAGAGAGAAAACACTTTATCATTTCATTCCAATCCACATTTTCTTCTTCTTCTCCAAAGGCTCCATTTGCTTTTGAAAGCTCCATTGATTTCTAGCTCTCAAACCAAGGTGATTCCTTCTCCAATATTTATTCTTTTCTCATGTAGATCATGTAGGAACCCCCATGATGATTCTTAGGGTGATTCCACCATTAGAAACCATTTTTGTGTCCTTTAGACATTTTTAGGAGTGTCCACTTGTAGGTTGTGTCCTATTAGGAAAAAGCCCCTTTTTGATCCATGAATGATGTTAAAATATTGCTATTGTTGTTTTTCCATTTAATCTCAGATTTTAATGTTGTAGAGATGATCCATGAGAGTATCTTAATGTATCATATTATTTCTATGTGTTTTGGTGTATATATAGTTATATATATATCATTCTATATATATATATATATATATATATATATATATATATATATATATATATATATAAATGGTGATTAATTTGTGTGATTGTTGTGATGGATTATGGGACTTATAGAGGGCTGTGATTTCAGCCAGTCTGATCTGATGTTGGGTTGGTTTTTGGGAGTTTATGGTGTGGTACTATTAGTTTTATGCACCTATATATATATATATTGATATATATATGGTTATATAAGGGGTAATTTATATGATATGGTGTTGTGTGGTGTTTTTGAGGGGGGAAAACTTAATCCCAGGTTTGGTTCAGATTTTAGTGGGAATTTGATTGAGAGTTGGTTGGGAGTTCAATTCTATTTAAGCATACAACTAGTATTAGATATGTTGATATATATATGTTGTTTGGTATATATATGTGGTTTAATTGTGAGAATATATATAGATTATGGTGGGTGTTGTGTGTTGAGAGAGGGCTAGGGGCTGTCCAAAAACAGTCCATATTAGTTAGTTGTGTGTGTGTGTAGTTGTGAGGAGTATTTGTGAGTTGTGAGTGTGTGTGAGAACCTATTAGTGAGTGTCTATAGTTAGCCTATGTGCAAACTAATAGGAAACCTATTAGGAGACTTGTAGAGAGGTCTATGTGAGGGTGAGGTGTTGTGTGTGAGTGTTGTGTATGAGTGTGGGTGAGTGTGGTAGATAGAAGGGTAAATTCATGGAGTAGAAATAGGAAGAAAGGGTAAATGCTAGTTTTTGCCTAGAAGTGGGATATTGTGTTAGGAGCCTAAGATAGTGTTAGAACTTGATCCTCGTGGTTGGTAATGATCAAATATGGTACTCTAAGACTAGTTTTGACGTCGGTTGACCGTTTTGACCAAAAGTCAACAAAAGTCAACCGAAGGTCAAACTTAGCCTTAAAGCGACCCGATTTGACCGAAACCAACCGAGACTTGACCAGTTGACTGAAAGTCAACAGTTGGTCAACATTAGACCAGTTTGACCTAGGTTTGACCATAGTTGACCATAGTTGACCATAGTTGACCAGGGTTGACCAGAGTTGACTTTTTGACCGAAGTCAACTGTAAGTCAACCGTTGATCCCGATTGACCTAGTTTGACTTGGAATGACTTCCAGTGACCTAGTATGACCTAGTATGAACCAGTAAGACCTAGTATGACTCAGTTAGACCTAGATTGACCTAGTTTGGACTTAGACTTGCATTCATGGCTTGTATTAGTTTCCTTTTTCAGCATTTAGTCCTGTTTGACTTATAGTATCTTATCTTAGGTCTGTGATCGCTCTGAGCATCTGTTCACCCTATCAGCTCAGGACCACAGGCGAGTACATTCACTGATAGTTTTCATTGTCTTGATATCTACTATATCCGATTCAGTCGTAGTGTCTTACTTGATTCTCGACACGATAGTTCACGGACTAGTATTAACAGATTCTGGTCATGAGATGTCATTCCTGGATCTCTTGGGATATTGGTACTTGCTTGGTCTTGATTCTTGTACTGTATTGACGCCGATTCCATAAGAGGATTAGCTCCCCTCTTAGGGAATCCCGCGTCATGACGTGCCATGACCAGATCCATTTATACTATTCGGGGAAAATGGGGGAATTATTAGGTGTTATGTGATCAAAGCCCCATGTCCCTATTTTGCTAGCGCCACCCTCACCTCACGTAGGGTGTAGCAGATACCCCATGTCCATGTTATCCAGGTTGGCCGGCATGACCCTTTCCAGATTTTCATGTGATTGTCGGGCCAAGTGGATAATCATGCCATGACTCCCTTTAGCCGATCACATATCACTCTAATAATTCAAAACACCTTTTACTTTATTTGTCATGTCTTATATTCCAGCTTCAGCTTTACTTACTGTACTTTCACCCTGCTATGATTCATTTCTCATATGCTCTACCTGCTTTATACCGTACTTGATTATGGGACTAGGTTCTGTTCGGAAGGGTTACAACCCCGGTCCTTGTTTGGTTTAAGGGTTGTAACTCGGCTTTCGAATGGTTCCCAAGTCGCCTTCACTCTTTGTCTTGTATTTCATTATTACTGTTTCTTATAGTATTTCTCAATTCACATGGAACTGCTGTTGGTGTTTTGTACTTGCTCATTTTCCTGACAGGATACGTTGACAAATTTTACAGATGACTTAGATGACTGCCCTACTTATTACGGGGCAGAGACCGAGGAGCATGACTTAGATAGAGGCTTATTAGTAGAGCCTCTTGACTTTGCCCATCCAGAGCTTAGCTAGTAGGTTTGCCTGGCCTGCGAGCCAGCTGTTTACATTTCAGTTGTAGTACTTATATTTATATTTCAGAGACTTGGACTTGTGTTAGCTGTGTCTTGTGATTACTTTCTGGACTCGTTTCCTGTTTATTATATCATATCTTTTTCCATGCTTTCTACCTTAGTTTTGCTTATGTGATTGAGGCAGTATTGCCCTATTCCTCCGTTCGGAGTGTATATACTGCACAGGTACATTTATCTGTTTAGACGTAGCATTTACAGACCCTATATACAGCGTTCTACTACCGCCGATTCTGCGGCGTAGGCTGGACGTAACCGCTTCTCGTGCCCCTAATCAGGGTGCGGGTCGTGACACGTTTTTGTGGTGGCCCATGCAGGTCTGTGTCGCAACTAGTGCGAACTCGTAATGGTGCTCGACTTAGAGTGCTAATTACGAGCCTGCGATTAGGATATAGGATTAGGGTATGATAGGAGTTACTCACACATGTTAGGAGATTCTATCTTTTGATTACCATGACAAATTCCTTGCATTGAATTTAATTGTCCGTCTTTGATATTCCTATCATGTGCCATATTGATCTCTTGGGTTCCATTCATCTTCAGGATGACCGTTACACGATCTCAGGCAGCGGGCCCTAGCTCAGTTCCAGGGAGGTCAGATCAGGGAGGTCCTCCACCTCCGGCTACGGGACCGACAGTAGAGAGTACAGCAGCATCGGTTCCTGCCCTTCAGGCAGGAGTAGAGGTGGCAGTTCCCGGAGGTCTTCCACCTCCAGCTGGGGGAGCAGCCCCATCAGTTCCTGCCCTTCCGGCGGGAGCAGCAGCAGCAGTACCAGCAGCGACGATCCCTGAGGTCTTCCACCTTCAGCAGCGGGACCGTCTATGGTCATCCCCGACATTCTTCCACCGCCGCCTCAGCTACCGGCAGACACTCAGGGTATGATGGCCCTTCTGCAGCAGATGTTGCAGACGCAGAGAGTTCAGGCAGAGGCGCAGCAGCGCCAGACAGAGGTGCTGAGACAGACGATGGAGAACTCGCACCAGTTAGCCATGGCAGCAGTGGAGAGGGGTGCACCGACTACAGCTGAGGGAGCACCAGCACAGCAGCAGGGCCAGAGGAGGCCCGGTACACATCTCGACTTCCGGAAGATGGGCCCGCGAGATTTCAGGGGTACCGAGGGTATCCTATATGCGGATGACTGGTTAGAGGACGTCCAGCGGTGTCTGGAGTTGGCTGAGGTTCCGAGAGCTCTATGGGTGGCTTCTGCAGCGAGCCAGTTTTTCGACATTGCATTGACCTGGTACCGCACGGATCCGCGTGCGTCGGTTCGAGGTATATCCTGGGAGGACTTCAGGAAACTCTTTAAGGAGAAGTTCTACCCGGATGTAGCCTTGACGGCTCTGGAGGGACAGTTTGTTGGCTTGGTGCAGGGAAGCTCGTCAGTGGACGAGTATGCAGCGGAGTTCTTCCGCCTGAGTAGGTTTGCACCCAGCCTGATTCAGGATGAGGGGTGCAAGGCCCGAAGTTCCGGAGGGGTCTCATCCATGCAGTGCGCACTCGCACATCTGGGCGACGAGACGCGACATTTGAGCAGGTCCTGATGGAGGCTCAGATTGCTGAGGAGGATTCGGCCTCAAGCCGAAGAGGGGCAGTGATGTCTTGGGAGCCAGTTCGAGTGCGGGGCCAGCGAAGCGCCCATTCCCAGCAGGGGCAGTTCCAGCAGCATCAGCCTCAGTTGCAGATCCAGCAGGCACCGGCGCGTGCTCAGCAGCATCAGGGTCAGGGTCAGGGCCGGAGGCCAGCTACACAGTGTACCTTCTGCGGGAAGCCAGGGCATACTCGAGAGGTTTGTAGGAAGAGATTGGGCGCCTGCTTGTACTGTGGGGCGCCTGACCACCAGCTGAGGGATTGCCACGCTAGTGGAATCCGAAGAGACCAGGACGCGCGCAGCAGGCTAGAGGAGGCCAGCAGGGGCGTGCATTCGCCATGGCAGTTGAGCCCACTCAGGCAGTAGCAGGGCAGAGTGCAGGTTCCGATCTTTCGATCTCTTTCTGCATTTGCTTCCTTATTTACTGTTTGAATTTCGATTCCATCTGTTCCTTGTCTGATTGATGAAAGTTGTTCTTGTGGTGTGATTTTCTGAGATAAGTCGTATGGGCTAGGTCGCCTCGATTATGAGATTTTAGAATCCTCTAGGGTCATGCTAGCAGGCATAGTGAGGACATATAGTCGGATTATGGTCATATTTCTCGGGTGTGGGAATTTAAGGTTTTCGCTGCCAAGCATGCGGCAATGCGAAAATTTTAAATACCATGATTCTAGAGGTACGTACCATAGTTGAGGACTCTGTGATTATCGTAGCCTTGCTCACTGGCATGACGGAGATTCTGAGTATCATGATTATTGGACAGACGCGTACGATTATCAAATTGCATGAATTTTTTTTTTTTTTTTTGTTTTTGTTGCTTCGTTCTAAGTTTTTGGATGATTCTTTTAAGGTGGATAGACTTATATTGTGAGTATTTTAAAATTTATAAATTTAGTCATTTAGTTCTTGCTTTGATTTTTGAGATTTTAATCATTTAAAATTTTTTGCCATGACTTGAGAATTTGAGATTTTACTATTGTTGGTTTCAATTTTGAGGACAAAATTTTTTTAAGGTGGATAGATTTGTCACCCCAGTTTTCACAAACAGGGGTATTTTGGTAATTTTCCACTTTAAAATTATTTTGAAATTATTTATTTATTATTTGTATTATTTTGGGGTTATTTGAATCGGGTTCGAATTTCAATTCGTTTCGACTTGTTTTGACTTGTTTCGGGGACCCGGGGTATTTTGACCTTAGCGGGCCCACACACTAGCTAACCATGGCCCACATGTTAGATATTTTGGTTAGAGACTAGACCATTATTTTAGTTAATTATTAGTTAGAGATTAGTGGTTTCGGTTTGACTAAACTACCCCCGGTTTAACCATTTCCATTTTTGGACCATTTAATTAATTGGAGGGCAAACTTGTAATTAATCAAATGGGACAAATTTCATGTTGTGGCCGGCCATAGTGAGAGGATAGGGTGGAGAGAGAAACACTTTATCATTTCATTCCAATCCACATTTTCTTCTTCTTCTCCAAAGGCTCCATTTGCTTTTGAAAGCTCCATTGATTTTAGCTCTCAAACCAAGGTGATTCCTTCTCCAATATTATTCTTTTCTCATGTAGATCATGTAGGAACCCCCATGATGATTCTTAGGGTGATTCCACCATTAGAAACCATTTTTGTGTCCTTTAGACATTTTAGGAGTGTCCACTTGTAGGCTTGTGTCCTATTAGGAAAAAGCCCCCTTTTTGATCCATGAATGATGTTAAAATATTGCTATTGTGTGTTTTTCCATTTAATCTCAGATTTTTAATGTTGTAGAGATGATCCATGAGAGTATCTTAATGTATCATATTATTTCTATGTGTTTTGGTGTATATATAGTTATATATATCATTCTATATATATATATATATATATATAATATATATATATATATATATATATATTATATATATATAATATATATATATATATATATGTTTTTTTTTTTTTTTTTTTTTTTTTTTTTTTTTTTTTTTATATAATATATATATATATATATGTATATATATATATATATATATATAAATGGTGATTAATTTATGTGATGTTGTGATGGATTATGGGACTTATAGAGGGCTGTGAATTTCGGCCAGGTTTGGGGCTGATCTGAATGGTTGGAGTTTGGTGGAGTTTTGAGAGTATATGGTGTTGTACTATTAGTTTTATGCACCTATATATATATATTGATATATATATGGTTATATAGGGGTATATTATATGAAAAATATGGTGTTGTGTTGGTGTTTTTGAGGGGGGAAAACTTAATCCCAGGTTTGGTTCAGATTTTAGTGGAATTTGATTGAGAGTTGGTTGGGAGTTCAATTCTATTTAAGCATACAACTAGTATTAGATATGTTGATATATATATGTTGTTTGGTATATATAGTGGTTTAATTGTGTGAGAATATATATAGATTATGGTGGGTGTTGTGTGATGTTGAGAGAGGGCTAGGGGCTGTCCAAAAACACCATATTAGTTAGTTGTGTGTGTGTGTAGTTGTGAGAGTATTGTGAGTTGTGAGTGTTGTGAGAACCTATTAGTGAGTGTCTATAGTTAGCCTATGTGCAAACTAATAGGAAACCTATTAGGACTTGTAGAGAGGTCTATGTGAGGGTGAGGTGTTGTGTGTGAGTGTTGTGTATGAGTGTGGGTGAGTGTGGTAGATAGAAGGGTAAATTCATGGAGTAGAAATAGAAGAAAGGGTAAATGCTAGTTTTTGCCTAGAAGTGGGATATTGTGTTAGGAGCCTAAGATAGTGTTAGAACTTGATCCTCGTGGTTGGTAATGATCAAATATGGTACTCTAAGACTAGTTTTGACGTCGGTTGACCGTTTGACCAAAAGTCAACAAAAGTCAACCGAAGGTCAAACTTAGCCTTAAAGCGACCCGATTTGACCGAAACCAACCGAGACTTGACCAGTTGACTGAAAGTCAACAGTTGGTCAACATTAGACCAGTTTGACCTAGAGTTGACCATAGTTGACCATAGTTTACCATAGTTGACCAGGGTTGACCAAGTTGACTTTTTGACCGAAGTCAACTGTAAGTCAACCGTTGATCCCGATTGACCTAGTTTGACTTGGAATGACTTCCAGTGACCTAGTATGACCTAGTATGAACCAGTAAGACCTAGTATGACTCAGTTAGACCTAGATTGACCTAGTTTGGACTTAGACTTGCATTCATGGCTTGTATTAGTTTCCTTTTTCAGCATTTAGTCCTGTTTGACTTATAGTATCTTATCTTAGTCTGTGATCGCTCTGAGCATCTGTTCACCCTATCAGCTCAGGACCACAGGCGTACATTCACTGATAGTTTTCATTGTCTTGATATCTACTATATCCGATTCAGTCGTAGTGTCTTACTTTATTCTCGACACGATAGTTCACGACTAGTATTAACAGATTCTGGTCATGAGATGTCATTCCTGGATCTCTTTGGATATTGGTACTTGCTTGGTCTTGATTCTTTACTGTATTGACGCCGATTCCATAAGAGGATTAGCTCCCCTCTTAGGAATCCCGCGTCATGACGTGCCATGACCAGATCCATTTATACTATTCGGGAAAATGGGGGAATTATTAGGTGTTAGTGATCAAAGCTCCATGTCCTTATTTTGCTAGCGCCACCCTCACCTCACGTAGGGTGTAGCAGATACCCCATGTCCATGTTATCCAGGTTGGCCGGCATGACCCTTTTCAGATTTTCATGTGATTGTCGGCCAAGTGGATAATCATGCCATGACTCCCTTTAGCCGATCACATATCACTCTAATAATTCAAAACACCTTTTACTTTATTTGTCATGTCTTATATTCCAGCTTCAGCTTTACTTACTGTACTTTCACCCTGCTATGATTCATTTCTCATATGCTCTACCTGCTTTTACCGTACTTGATTATGGGACTAGGTTCTGTTCGAAGAAGGGTTACAACCCCGGTCCTTGTTTGGTTTAAGGGTTTAACTCGGCTTTCGAATGGTTCCCAAGTCACCTTCACTCTTTGCTTGTATTTCATTATTACTGTTTCTTATAGTATTTCTCAATTCACATGGAACTGCTGTTGGTGTTTTGTACTTGCTCATTTTCCTGACAGGATACGTTGACAAATTTTACAGATGACTTAGAGGATGACTGCCCTACTTATTACGGGGCAGAGACCGAGGAGCATGACTTAGATAGAGGCTTATTAGTAGAGCCTCTTGACTTTGCCCATCCAGAGTAGCTTAGCTAGTAGGTTTGCCTGGCCTGCGAGCCAGCTGTTTCATTTCAGTTGTAGTACTTATATTTATATTTCAAGAGACTTGGACTGTGTAGCTGTCTTGTGATTACATTCTGGACTCGTTTCCTATTTATTATATCATATCTTTTTCCATGCTTTTCTACCTTAGTTTTGCTTATGTGATTGAGGCAGTATTGCCC